>OZ020529.1:5258655-6458655 GCA_963971445.1 Ornithomya chloropus
GTACGGCTACCAATAGAACAAACACACACTGACACAGAGATCTTACCTGTTTTGTACACATGTGTACACATCACACATGTACGTGTGTAGTGTGCATGCACATGCAAGGGTTTTTTTAAAGCTCAATAAACAACAACCCAATAACAATAGGGACGTGAATGAATGTTTGTCGTTTGTCAGATTGTTGATCATTCTTGTGGTTGACGTTTGTGCTCCCTCAATAGTTTGGCCAATTGTTTTCTGAGTTGACTTGAGTTAAAATTAGTTGTCGTCTTTAGTTCGTTGTTGCAAGTTGCTCATATAGTATTAATTGTAGTAAAATAACATTTTTGTGCCATATTTTGTAATTTGGTGCCAAGTTGTACATAAGTAGCGAGCTCAAACCAACAAACAAACAAAACAACAACAAATCAGCAATTTTGAGAGCAAATCATTAAAAAATAAAAATTATCCAGTACAGCGGCAGTACATTAAATGCATAATAAATGAAAATATTTTTATTCAAAACGGATTGAACGAATTTCTTCAATTTGAACAGAGAGAGATTACAATGTTATGATTAATTCATTTGCGGGTGATACGATTACGATCTATAACCGTATTAATGAAGGTAATTGGTACACCGGCCAGTAAAAGCCATTCCAACGTGTTTTCATTAAAACCAAGCAAAGTACCAAACGTGTCAAAAAGGAGATATATTCACAGCTACATCAACGTATAGATAATTTTGATCATAATTAAAATCTGAGTCCATGTGTCCGTCCGTACGCCTAAGATATTGAGTGGAATTTTACTGTAAACATATTTAGTTAGTGTTGGTGGTTTCTTCTTGTTTCTTTTAATCGGAAAATATGTTGCCCCGCCACACCTATAATTAACAAAAAGCTACAAAGTCGAAATTTTTATAATTATATAATTTATCGGGTACATATCCGATCAGGAATTGGCTGACATGTGACAAAAAACTTCCAAAGAGAAAAGCTGTATATATATGACTTTGGCCAAATCTTGAATACCCCCCATCGATGCACCACAGCTCTCTAAGGAGAACATAGAATATGAAATTTTTTATTCTGAACTCTATTTTACACTTCAGTTATACGGAGATATTCTTAAGAAGGTTGCTTTTTCCTATTTAGAATTCAATTTTTGCCACCAAGAGAATGAACAACAGACAGATGACTACATAGATTGACTCAGTATACGGTGCTAATGTAGAATTTCTAACTTTTGCGTTGCATTTTATTTTATAGTGAAATAGTCGAGTTTTTTGTAAAATTGCGGATGTGCCGGATTTTTGATATTTTTCCCATTTTAAATAGCAACCTAAAATGTCCCCATAGACTAAGAAATGTCTGTATGCAGATGCACGGTTTTAGGTCGTAAATTATGAGGCAATGACCTAAAATTTGATACACACAGCTACTGTTTAAATTTGGCGAAATTGGTCACATTCCACGCCCATATATTTGAATTAGAATTCGTGCAAATGGCAGTTCATTTATATATATTTGATCTGGCAAAAAAAAGCGTTGTCGGATTAGAGATTCACGTACTATTTGCAAAGAGCTTAAAGTGTTCTTGACGCTGAGTCCGATTTGTAATACATGCACTACTTGAGCGCATAATCAGGTACTAGCTACTTTTTGTCTTGTAAATAGTTGTGGAAGGTACTTAAGATTAGGTCCAAGCCAAATTTAAATATTGTACTTTTTTGTACAACATTTGCGGCGGCGCCAAAGCACTCACTAGCAATACATTTGGGATAATATGTACAAATATTGTTCATTATTCGGGGTACTAACAGGTGGAAGATATATAAAATTGCTTCAATAAAATGTCGTATAATGTTATAAAAACTTCCTAAAATGCAGTTAATGGATTGGTTGGAACACTTTCCACAACTACCACTCACTTCGAATAAATTTAATCATTTTTCAACACCATTTAAATTAATTATAAATCAAATCAAACCGCGTGTACGTATACACAAGTTAGTGTAAAGTGTAAAGCAAGTGTAAAGTTTGATTAAATGTAATTTTCAATTAAAAATAACTTCCGCAGCTGTCAGAAGATCACAAATTATTTGTACGATGCGGAGTAAAACAAAATGGAAAGAAACTAAGTTACTAAATATCCTGAAGGAATCATGTCGTGGGATTGCTGCATAACATAATTGACGTTTGTTTAAATATAATTCTGGGTGAGCACCTTTCAATGCAAATTATATTTACACACATATGCTTAAGTGATGTGAATAAGTATTTATGTAGCGTATTGATTTGAGTTGGATTTTGCTTCCATTTACATTTCACATTAGTGCACAAATGTCCTGCTTAGCTAAGTAGCAATAACCATGTTAATGCAATGCAATGGGATGGGGAATCTGGCGTTTCGGTTTGCAAATGGCCGAAAGTGTTTTTTTTTTTATACCCACTATCATAGATGGATTGGTTTTATGCAAACATTTGTAAACGTTCCAAACGCCAAAAAGCTTATATATTCTTGCTCAGCATCCTAATCGGTTTAGACCTTCTGTCTGTCGCCGTCGGTTGAAGCTGAAACGTGGTGTGGACTATTTTTATACTAGTACACAATTAAGTAAATACGTTCGCTTTCCTAATGAAACCCAAAAAAATTAACGCCGACTTAAAAAAATCAATAATCTGGAGGAGGTTGCAGTCACCTAAATTAGACAATGGCGAGACCCTGTAACATATATTTGGAAACTATTGTTATTTTTAAGTTTAAAAATCAAGAACACCGTGAAAAATCGAGAATCGAGAATCGGTTTATATGACGATTTAAAAATCCAAAAAAAATTATTATCAAATTTAATTTCCCCTGGATTTCCCTTTCAATTGGCACGCCCATTTCTGGGCGTGCCAATTGAAATTGACGAGAAGAAAAAAATGGATCATATGGACTACAGTGAGCGTTTGGCCATTGTAATTGTGGGCGTCTCTTTAATTTAATCAATCAATTAATCCTCTTCTATCTTAAGATGCTCCATTTTTCAATTCACAGACAAACGTTACAGTAATTTGATCCATTGTTCTGGTTTTACCAAATATTTTTATAACGACCATCGTGATCATCATCATCATATAAAGAAACTTAAAAGGAAACAATTTTTGAGGAAATGTTTCTTCATTACTCATAAATTGTAAGAGATACGTTGACCCCTATGTTCCATAGTGAGCGAGTGTGGGTATTTAAGATTTGGCTTAAGCCATTTGTAGATTTTTTTACTTCTTCTCTTACCAGCCGAACGCTATATACATAAATGTAAATAAAATATCTTCGCAGTGTATGAATGTGTGCGCGCACATTCAACTGAGAGCGTAGAGTTAAATGGGCGGAGTTTAAGGTTATAAGCAATGGCAGCGTCTCTCTGCCAATAGTTTATTCACAAATACAACAAATACAACTCAAACGCAGTCGTGCGCCGTAAAGATAAAATGGTGAATAAATGTTACTTGGTGCATATAAATGAATCGCTATTATGTACAAATTAACATTCTGTTAAATGACAGAAGTAACATAATAACGTATTGAATGGTTATGTGGATGTTATTATGATTAATTTATTTTGCTATTTATTGTACAATTGAATGCGACGGCCATTTTCAACCAAACCATATATAGCGTCGAAGCGTGAAAAATTTCGGAGGGAGGGAGATTCTAAAAATGATCTGATCCAGTCCAAAAATAGAATCAGAGACCTTACAAAGTATAAATATATATATTTCTGGGGAGAGAGAGAGAGTACCTCTTAAAAGAAGGCGTTATGTGGGGAGGAGTTTTGCAAGTGATCGGATTTAATGCATTTGATTGATCTGAAAAAGTCCAACCTGTAGATTGAACACAAATTTACAGGAAGATGTAGACCTACAGCCAGATGTACACAACAAATAGACATACGGACACTCCTGTCACAGTCCTGCACTGAAGTACATAAATCAAGTATCAATCAATCAATCAATCAATCAAGAATACAATTCCTTCTGTAGTCATTTAGATTTTGCAAACTTCTGCCTAAACTTGATACATTCGCTGATTCCTGTAGAGTACAACAAGTAATTGTCTTCACTAGCTACCTGTAGAAGTAGAATTATGTTATCACGTATTTTATTTTATTACATAATACTTAAGAAGTTACGTACAGGCAGTCCTAGCAGACTATATGCACAGATTCACAGATTCCCATTAGAAGGGGGGAGAAAGAAGTAAATGTAAGAATTCTTCTTTCATTATGAAATTTTAATTTTAATTCATGACAACTATTTATTGCCCTTCACCCTTGTACGCCCACAAATCATATATTCCAGTGACGTTGACAAAAAATGTTTATTATGTTACCGTTTAAGTGGCTTTAGGTAGTGTAGTGGGTGTGTATGTGTGTGAACTATAGTGGTATTATATACATGTCACACCTAAGGGATGCTTGTTGGCATTTTTGTATAACACATGTACTGGTATGTGCCGGTGTGTGTTTCATATAAATATTTATATTATGGAAACTTTTTATACACATCTTAGATTCTCTGAAAGATCAAGAGGGTGGAGCCATGTACATATCATGCGATGTCTCAAAAGGAGGTCCTGCGGAACCCGAAGCTGGATATGTTCCTAACAATCCGTTATTTGGTTTACCACTGGATAGTCCGCAGGTAATAAAAAACGGTTCTTTTCGGTAGCGCGTGTGCAATACTGCAGACATTTGATACACATTAAAAGTGCAGTTAACCGCACACATATTCACAGTTATGTATAACAAGAACAAAAAAGAAAAAAATAATAATTTTATCAACTATTTTGTGTAAATTTTAAAAAATAATAATAAATGTGTATGTGTTTGTACTTGTGTTTGTGTTTGTACGTTTTAATTTGGATTAGAAACTGTACAATAACGATTAAAATATTGTTTTGGTAAAATAATCTAAAAACAAGTAAGAAAAGTAAATTTGGCTTTGGCCAAATCTTAAATACCCTCCACATCTGCGTCGTCTGTGTGTCTTTTTTTGCAACGCGCACGCACGGTCCTAACTTTTAAATAAATTAGATGAAATTTTGTACAAATATTTGAGGTATCTAGACTCCCATTGGCCCAGTGCCATGCTCACAATCGCCGAATGCCTCTCGCAGCCCCAAAACTGTACCTAATAAGTTGAACTGAAGTATACAATATTTTATAATTAGGGAATCCATCGATATACCATAAGTAGGTGCGGTCGGATAATGTGGGGACACGCCACACAATTTACAAAAAGCCTCATTTGGCGCAAACACGTATTAAAACAATTACTGAGAGCGTAGTCAGATACATGCCATGAGGTGGAGGGTATTTAAGATTCGACAAAGTAATTCGAGTCTTGCTTGTACGGGCTAAAACATTTTCTTATGTCTCTTAATATTCGTAGCAAGAGTGCGCCACCTCCTAAGAGTGCGCCACCTCCTGCATTGGGTGCTTATCGTGTCAGAGAAGTACACCCCTACCTTTGCCCTTACTTCCAGTCAACGATATCGATTGTGGATCTTGCTTCGATGCAACTGTCACTGGTGATGCCACATTTTCGCAGGGTATTTCCCAAGTAAATCTTAATAGCTACAACAGCGAAGGTAACTGCACGTCCAGTTATTGGTCACCAGATGAAATGGCATCAACGTTTCCAGGCCTACCGCCCCTAGATATAGATCCTCTGCCCAGTTTATTTCAATTCTCTCCATGTGGTACATCATACAATTTTTCTGCTAATCCACACCAAGCTTCACTGTCATATATAGTCCATCCCCATCAGGCGCTACTATCACCGAGTCATCATAACCAAACGGCATCTATTGGTCAACAGCCAACGACGCACAATAATCCTGTAGGCTCCTTAAGTCAAGTTTATTATTACGATACCGCAAATCTCGCTACAACACCCACAACGCCGACAGGTAACAGCTCCTGCAGCAGTCAGCACATGAGTGCTGTGGGGCCAGCAGCAATTTATCCCAGCATGAGCGTAAATGTCAGTATGAATATGACAATGCATGGCTACAGCACAACGGACAGCTCTGTGCCTTTACAGTATTCTCAGGTAATCGATGGAAAGACTTTGAAATTGTTTTGCTACAATTTCAGCAAAAGTTTTATATTAATTGCAGTGGACTACGTCAAACTCTTCCTCCTATCCACCTGCCATGAGCCCAGCACCGCATTTTCCCAATAGTGCTTCATATCCGTTTACCAATGACTTGCGTACTTCTACCACCTCCCAAGTCTGTTCGAATGCAGCGGATGTCTTGCCACATCTCTCTTCTGACACAATTGAAAGAAATCTAACGCCACTGGTATCACAGCCTCACTCACACGACAAGAAACACTTTTTCGTTACCACTCAAGAAACGGAAGATTTCCCGTCATCCCTTACCAAAAGTCCAACTCTGTTTACGCAAATATGTGATTCCAGATTGCTGCTTAATAATGCTGAAACCGCACCAGATTCCAATATAGTCTCTAGTGTTGTATCCACGTACGACGATGAAGAGGACAGCAATGAAGAAGTCTTGGATAACAAGCTGAATATTTGTCGACTATGCGGGAAAACCTATGCCCGGCCGAGCACATTGAAAACCCATTTGAGGACTCATTCTGGAGAGCGCCCATACCGTTGTCACAGTTGTAACAAAAGTTTCTCGCAAGCGGCCAATTTAACGGCACACGTACGCACACATACTGGACAAAAGCCATTTCGTTGTCCCATATGCGACAGACGGTTCTCCCAAAGTTCCAGTGTCACGACTCATATGCGAACGCATTCTGGTGAGCGCCCCTACCGCTGTTCTTCGTGCAAGAAGTCCTTCTCAGATAGTTCAACTCTAACGAAACATTTACGCATTCACAGCGGGGAGAAACCCTATCAGTGTAAATTATGTTTACTGAGGTGAGTTGAAAACAAAAGATCAAAAATAAAACATCATGTATGAGATCGAAGTGTGATAAATACATTGCGGGGACTCTGACCAACTTACCACCCTATAATACCTCTTTTCTTATATAGTGGGTTTAAAAATTTTAAATTAAACGTTGAACATATTTCGTTTGAAAGTGGGCACGATTCTTTTTTTTCAAAATATTTAGTAAAAATGTCTACTGAAAGTATTTATACAAAGTTTTTGTTCAATATCTTAATTATTGCGAACATGAAAGAACTAACATATGCAAACAAACAAACAAACCTGCAGACAATTATTTACATACAAGTTTTCTTTGTTTAGGAAGTGGGAGGAGTCTATTAGCTTTATGTGTATATGAGGCTGACACATTACTTCTCCACCATTATATAATACGCACACACATTTACATATATTTACAGATTTTCACAATCAGGCAATTTAAATCGTCACATGCGCGTACACGCCACAAACAGCAATACCAGCTTTGTTACATGACAAAAGACTCGGAGCGGGCACGGTTTTCAACATTTTGTTAGGCATTTCCGTACACCAGTTCAAATCGATGAGCAACAGCTGTTACACCGAACTCTCACTCACTTAAATGCCAGTACTTTTGGTGACTACGCTCATTACGGCATCACCGACTACACCTTGTCCAATTCACAATGTTATTCAGGGTGTTATCTCTGTGCACCGAAGAATCATCATAACTTTAAAAGGCATTAAAGTTGGATAACACGTATATACGATTGCCCGTCAACATAAGCATCCCTGAATAATTACAATAATAATAAGCTCAATTTAATAATTAATAAAACAGCCCGTATATATATGTGTGCATATATATACAGCGGCTTATGTACATAGATATAAATTAGATGTTGATGTGCGTGTATATGTGCTTTATATATAGTGTAGTATAGTTTAGTGTATTTCTATATATAAGATATTTGTCTGATGTATGTTGTTTTGAACTGACACGCATTAATTAAATTATGTTTCTTACACCTTCTCTATGTCTTCGTCTTTGCCTTTTAATCGAATGTATTTATTTAAAAAAGTGTATAACATTAAAACGTACAATATGAAATTTTGCGATATGAATTTGTTTTTTTGATAATTTTTCAGAGAGTTTATATGCTCAGGAAATGTTAGAAATGTTAAAAAAAGACGTATTACTCGAAAAAGGTTAATATATATAATTATGCGTAAGATGGAAGATATCCCAAGTGTGGCCGTTTGCATCACTCACTGGAGGCCTACTAAGAACCGGCGGAGTATATATATATATATTTGGTAAGGATTTGTGAGTGACCAGTTGTTCAAGGGAAAATATTAATGGTACAAAGTAATGCCTTTACGTCTATATTACATAAAGATTTATTGAGATACTATTATTATATATATTTTGATAAATCACATACATAACTAATCAATAAATTTTATTATTATAACATCCATCTTGGTTTGTAACACCCATAAGGAGGCCTCAGAGACTCTTCAAAGTATATACACCTAATTCTCTTTTTACACGATAGATACATTTCCAAAAAATTCGTGCAAAAAAAATTCGTGTAAAAAAGATATTGGCTAAATGGAAGAATAGTAGATTGGTTTCAGGCCTAAAAAAAAAAATTGAAAATCGTGTTAAAACAAAACAATTCGTGTAAAAAGAGAATTTTTTCGTTTTAACTCGCGTTAAATCAAATTCGTTTTAAAAATAAATCGTGCAAAAAAAGAATTAGGTGTATTTTTTTGATCAGCGTAACCGAGTCGATTTAGATACGGATGTCCGTATGTCCTTCTGTTGTTGGCATTCTCACGGATGTAAATTTGGAGATATTGAGCTGAAATTTTGTACATATAGGAACTTTTCATTTTTGCATACAGATCACTATTTAAAATGAGCAAAATTGCTCAAGAGCCACACCCACAATCAACAAAAATCTATATATTTGGCACAAAAATTAAGCTATAAACTTGAAATTTCGTACATATATCTATAAATATCATCTTCATCGATATGCCAAAAATGGGCATGATCGGATAACAGACCCGCCCTCAATCGAGAAAAATCTATATATCTGCCACAAAAGTTCAACTTAAAGTTTGGCATATATATCCATGATTATCTCTTCCACCGATATGCCAAAAATGAGCGTCGCTGGTTAACAGACCCGCCCACAATCGAGAAAATTTCATATATCTGTCACAAAAATTGACATATGAACTTGAAATTTGCAATACATATATATAATTATTCCCATTAATCAATGTGCCAAAAATGGGCGAGGTCGAATGTCACACGCGTCCACAATTTACAAAAAACTATACTCTACGTAAAATTCGACTTTCAAGCTGAAACGTAAGAAATTAATGTCTGATATTGTTTACTTCACTTTTCAAGGAACGAATGGAATATTTATTGATAACTTCACAGCCGTATTCAAATATATGAAAACTACATCATGCTAAGAAGCAGCGTAAGGGCTTAAACATATACTCTGCAATGCTGCATTGTTGCAGTATATTAAGCAATAATTAATTCAAGCACTAGGCACTTTACCAACTCTACAGTGCAGCAGCACTACAACAATGCAATGGAGAACATATGTCTAAACTCTAACAACTTCAAAATGGAATGCGATAAAGCACGAAGTAAAAGCGGTTATGCTACAATGGGTAGTTAAAAGTGTATGAATACGCTCCAATGCCTGGTGATCTGCCGTGGTCGGTCACACTTCCTAACCGTAATTTAGTGTGGCAATAGTGATATATATTCAAAAAATAAAATGTGATGGAAAAAATAGTGGAATTGAAAGTAATAACAATATGCAGAAAATAATAGAAATGTATGACAATAATTACGCCTAGATTTGCACACATATATGTATATATATATATATATATGTATATATGTATAAAAACAACTATTACTACAGTGTTAAAAATTCCCTTACATGTTTAACCATAAAATTGCGTTGGCCTAATAACAATAATTGTAATTTAATAAATATAAAAGTTCCAAAGACGTAGTCTTAATAAAATATGTAAAATTAAATCACAGTGGGTGCCCTAGGGCAGACGACGCCTTATTTATGACACCACAAAATACTTAAAAACTATAGATAAAAGTAGCAAAGGTGGTTGTACCGGTTTGTGAATAGTAAGCGAACGCATTGTAATATTTTAACATTGGTTCAGTGTTTAGTTCGTGAAACGTACGCTTTAATTTTTAATTCAAGAAGATTCATTTTAATTAAATCGAGGGAGACAATTGTCACGCTACTGAATATGCCTTTTATTCAACGATTGGTGCAGCCAGTTAATCTTGCACAAACCGGCTGGTCCGAACGCGTTTCCACAAACAAAACTAATAAGTTACATTGTGACTCGTGCAAGAGTCAGAATAGCAATTATAACAGCAAGGTAAATACTCTACATGTTTATCAGCATCCTCATATAAAAGAGAACGAAATAACCATATATGGTGATAGAAGTTGTAATGGATGCGACAGCGTAGACTTCGTGAGTACGTCACAAAAAAAAGTAACGGAAACAATTGATAGAAACCTTACATTATCTAATTCGAACGACGCAACTCCATTAAAGAATAGAATTCCTGCCAACCGCCACATTTCCACAAACACAATTGAAGAAAATGTTATAACCCCAATACCATTATCATTATCACCAATGAAAAAGTTAAAACAACATGAAGAATTTTCTTCGACAGGTTCGTCACCAATACGCCGTACTTCTGCTAAAGCCACCTGCACCTCTGCCTCAGAATATTCCGATCCATATACAGAACAATGTACTTCATCCTTGCCTCACTGTTCTCCTCCTACCGATAGAAAAAAAGCTAGTTTTGTAGAATTTGATACAATCAGTAATATTACACTTAGCAATACCCTTCGTCAATTAGCTTCTTTGGTGTTGATTGCAAGCGATATGTTTGATGATCTGAAGAAAGAGCTGCAGTATGTAGGCAAACGAGTATGCGAAGTGCAAAGCAAAATTATAACTATGGAGCGCCGTATAAATGTATTTGATGCCAAAACGGTTACAATTCGTAAGTATAACAAAATCAAATCAAACATTGTCCATAATAAAGTGTGTGTGGCTTTAATCACAACAACTACGTACATACCGACAATGTAAGCATATATCTTGACCTTGAACTGCATTCCTATTATGCCCTACCAGCGTAAAGATGTATTTAACATAAAATGTGATTAAATGAAAATTCTTAATTTTTATGTATTGGACAAATGATCACACAATCGCTGGTCCATGCCTCTTATGCTAAATTAGGAAAATGTTATTCTTAGGTAATAAACATTTATCCCAGAGGCTACCTGGGAAAAAGTTAAAGGCAGTAAGTAAGTACTTTAGGGTTTGTTACGTTTTGACTTGAACAACAATTAACAACACTTACCCCTAAAATACTGCAAACATTGAAAAAAATTATGTTTCTTCTACCCTTAAAAATGTACTTTCTTGACTAACTTTGCTGTGTATCCTTGTTTTAGCAATTGTCTGGAAACCATAAAAAGGCAATCTCACTATATGGAAAATGTCTAAGAAATCAATTTGTTATTTGCAGTCAAATACCCGTATGTCCACCTATGGCTAAATGTGTAGAAACATTTGCACATTTGCAGATGGTTGAAATCTGCAAAAACTCATCCACCGAATGTAATTCATTTTGGCTTAGCACATGACATGTTACGGTCGGCTTAACCCGATCATGTAATACTTTACATCACTTGCTTGCAATTGTACGGCTAGTAGCACAAGTAGCACAATTTATATTACTTGTAATGTTCCGTATATAAGTAAACGCAACACAAAAATTAAGAACATATGAATTTTTGGCCAAGTAAATAATGACATATTAACCATCTCGTTAAGAAATATTGAAGTACTTTTCTTGTGTTATTTTAGCCGAAGGTGACCTACTGTTATTCACCCAATGCAAAATTCAATACGAATGCAACAAATCATATGACCTTCAACTCTTTACGGCAAAAACCCGACCACTTAGTGTACGCATTTTATATGATGACGCTGGAAGCATATTGCCCGATTCGACTAACTGTGCAACAAGTGGTTCATCGAAATACGAAAAAACTATTCCCACCACTAATGATGAGGCTACAGCGAATGTGATGAATAATTCCTTATCGTGTTGTTCGCCATGTCCTGATATATCCAACAGTAAAATTAGCACCAGCATCGATACAGAAATTGAAATCAGACTGGCAAGTCCCCACATATTACACAATAAGACCGTAAATCGAATATGAGTCCAAGCAATCAATAATGTTTTCTATGCCCAAGTGTTTCAATCAAGCATCTTTTGAATTTTTAAAATGCTAACTATGTACATTTATAACTTACTTGTTTATACTCTACACTATTAGTGGCAAAGGGTATGTTAAATTTGAGCGGATGTTTGTAATTCCTAAACGGCAATTGCCACACCCACCTTCAATTACACCGTTCGATTCAGAATCAAAATCTGAATCAATTTAATCGTGTCTGTCTGTCCATGTAAGCTATAGGTCACATTTTTTGAAATATTTCGATGATATTGGTCCCAAGAGGAACGGTATTGAAAATGTACCGGAACGGATCATTTTTAAAACCCCTCCCCATATGAGGTCCTCTTATAATGAAATTCTTGAAATGGAAATTCTTAATATTTTTTGTCAAAATTTCTAGGATAATAATAGTCAATTACCTTATTAATTAGCTATACTAAATTTGGATCCGATAGGACCATTTTTAGAACCCTTTCTCATATAACTATATATCACGAAGAAACATCTGGAATTGCGTACAGATACAACCAAATTAATTGTAGTATAATTTAAGGAGCTACATATACAATTAAATGATCGGGCTTGACTGACTATAACATTTTTACTTGTTTTCTTTTTGTAATATTTTTAGCCTGCTGCCATTAAAGATTTGAGAAAATGGACCTCCGCCGAAGCATTGGGTGATGTAACCGTAACGCCAGATTGTATGCATTATGTGAACAATATGCTGAATACATCCACAGTGCCTGATAATACCGAAGACTATTGGCCACATGTTGTACTACAATCACTCTCATCCCATGACTTGGATGGTGATATATTACCTGAACGAATTAATGAAAATGTGCCTTTATCACATCGACTGCCTTCACCAGAAGAACAATGTAAAACTATTGCCTTAAAGTACGTTACTATGATTATTAAAGTTTTTGAAGAATTAAGCATTTGTCTCCAAATCTTTTATTAACGCCTTTCAATTACACAATAACCATCCACAGTACTAGAATAGTTTACATTTTGTATTAATCCCCAGAGTAAGACTAAAAGTAGCTAAAAATGGTAAATAATTTAAATTTTATTTGATTTAAAAAGAAGTGAAACTACAATCACTTGTCTACGTCATCAAAGAATTATATAACTCAAGCATTTGTACCGCCCCTGGCCACTGGCCAAGTTCAAAAATTTCAATTTTTCTTGGCCAGTGTCTTGTGTGTGTGTCTTTTACTAAAAAATTTGCTATTTATATAGATATCCTGCCGAAATTGTGCCTGTCGATACATCGGGTAAAGGATTTCGACGAATGTGTTCGGTACGAAACCGAACGTTTGCTTATATCGAAAATGTGCCTGGAAAAAGTAATTTTCAAACTGATCAACAGACAGTGAAACGTCGCTCGCGTTCGCTTAGAGGGAAAGCAAAGCGAAGAAATACCATTGCAGGAACGGATCAAAGGGAGTTGCGCGTAGCCGCAAATAGGTACGCATATCATGTGTCTATTAAAAATATAATAATATATAATATATACAAATATATTTCTAAATTAAACAGCTCGGCTACGAATGAAGTCAAACATACGGAAAGTGGACTCTCGTTGGACAGAAAATGCAAAAAACTTGGACGCAGTAAATCAAGTGATATTTTGAAAAAAGATGGCGTTACTTTCCCCTACGATAAAGGGAAGAACACTTTGACTCGTTTCAATGCCTTTAAGCAGTGGGGTCGAAATCGCTTTAAATTAATGCATCGTACCAGCGACATTGATACAGATCCTGGAACAGGTAAACACCTCGCTTACTAAAATTATTTGCTTTACTATATATATTGAAAGAATGTATAATTTCAGCCAATGATAGTGACTTTGCTGCCAACAGTATTAGCGTTGAGAAAAGTCGGTCCGTGGATAATGAGGCAACTATCAAGCAACATAAAACTGAAAAGCAATTATTAAAAATGGAACGGCTCTCACATAAATCGCCGAGTAAGAAAGCTGTAAATACTTGCAACAATAACGAGATGACGGGCAAACATCTGCTCAGTGTGCAGTTGAGAGATACGACGTGTCTGAACCGGCTCCGGCAGAACGTTTTCCTAAGTAATTGTAACGAAGATCAACCACATTCTTCGAGTGGAAATTGGAGTGCAAGTTCCGAGTCTGGCCGCACCTCAATCGGCAGTGAAATCACTCCAATACATAAGAGCAGCGCTTCAAATACTTCTTTAAACGCTTTCAATTATCAAGCGGGCAGCGGAACGCCTTTCTTAATGTATAGTCGTCGAAAATTTCTCAACACCTCGGCCTCAAATAGTGTAACCAGTGAAAGCACACTTACACCGGAATTACCAGCCGTGGCAGGCGAAAGCACTTTATCAAACCAATTGGACGATGAAACCAGTTCAGCTTATTCTTGCGATACAGAAGGCTATTACACATCATTTCATATGGACAGTGGATTACGTACCCTTAAAGAAGAAGAAGTTCCTCTAGTAACCGTTCAACCAGATGAACAAGGTTTAAGTTTTGCTCATCAGACATTAGGTCACATAGCTTCTAAAAACAACTCGGAGCTAACATCGCTTGCTGAGAATGATTATGAATTATTTGGTCATGGCTCCACTTCTACCACAACCAGTTCAGCGGGTACTGTATGCACCTCACTAAGAGTTAAAAGTAGTACTGCAGAGCAAAAGAACTTAATAACAAGTAATAATGGTAGCGGGAGACACGAATCGCCACAAAACAATTCTACAAACAATAAGATTTTAGAATCCAGTAAAGCAATTGAGAGTACTTGTTACAATGATACAAGGAAATCATCAAAAAATGAAACGGAAAATTCCAGTGCAGCCAATAAGAAAAAACTAATTTACACCACATCTAATTCTAACGATCTAGAGTATTCAGGCAGCTCCGATTTGGAAAGTGCTGAACGAATAGAACGTATTAAGCACAAGACTGCCATCAGATCGAAACATATACCGTCCATGTGTATTATAACGCCCACTACGAGCGATGATGAAACCGAACAGAATAACAATGTGTGCAATAAAAATCACACTAATGACGAAACTTGTGGCGAACAAAACACATTGCAAAGTCATAAAGTAATAAAAGCTCTCAACATCGCTTTAAGCAGAGAAGCGTCAGAGCAAAACTACCCGGCGTTGAATGGAGAACAGAACCAATGCATTGATTCGCCTTCAAATTGGAGAAAAAAAGATGTTTTGCAAGCTGGCGTTGACACAGATATGTTACACTCTACACAAGCGAGTACGCATGTCAGTTTCGATACACAAAGCATGAATAAGAATGCAGCCCTTTCACGGGAGCGGCATATAACAAATGAAAATGAAAGTGTACAATCGTCCCATTCATTGAATAGTGAAAGTAGTAAATTAAACGTAAAACAATTGCCCAATAATAAAATGAACAAAAATAATAATAATTTAATGCTGACCAGACCAATGCAAACTTCGTACATGTATGCACAAGCGCTTGGCAAGAATGACATTTATGCAGATTGTAATGTGACTTCTAATGGTGACAATTATCTTAAAGGCAGCGCACAATTGGAAACTTTAGTCAAAGATGTCATACATTCGCCTTCCACTAAATCGCATGACACGAGGACCAAAACTTCCGCTCCACCAAGAATATTTCCATTCAAAGGTAAGCATGTTACACACTACACTACATAGCAGATTTATTAGTGATTACTTTCTGTGTTCTGTGTTCTTACTCTCTGCAGATGGCTCCTCTTCGAATGCTAAAAGTTTTAGTCGTGAGAGTCCCATGTATTGGACTCTGCAAAACAAAAAGTCTGCCAAAAAGCATTCGTCAACAACATTCAAGTGTCGCGACGACATATATGCGTGCCGTAGCGACGACGGCAATTGGGGAAGTGAAAACTACAGTAATTTTTCTCGTATAGCTCGCACCAAACATGAGGCCTTTTTGAATTCTACTCTGAAACCGGCAGATGGCCGTGACGTTCAATGTGAACTTAGCTCCGATCGTTTGAATACTTGTGCCGATCGCACTGGTAAAGCAAAAACTAGCCTAATGGATTTTAAGAAATTGCTTTTAGCAAAATCAGTCCAAAATAGTGTGCTACCAAAAAAAATGTCTGCAGTAGAATTGCTGAAGAAAAGTCCTGCGCCAGCCGCAGGTGACAGTCGCGATAGCTGTCATATGAACGCCCCTTCACCGGTACCACAAATTGACAAGAATCTAAAATTGTTACGCTTAAGCGGCTCGCCAAAAAAATTTGCTAATCGTAGAATGCTCCGCCAGGGTCAATTTGGATTACCTTCGCAATCCTTTACATCTAAAGCATCGATTTCTCCCAATGGGTGGACGAACAATTCACGCACTGATATAATATCTACTACCATACCCGAAGTTCATGCTGAAGTGGATCAAAGCCCACCCAACACTATTAATAATACTGCCAAGCAGCAATCACTGCCAATCATTCGTTCGGACAATTGTTTTGATAAAAATGAGAAAAAAAATTTTAAAAAGAATGACTCGGGTTGCAATTCTGACGAAACTTTAAATATCCGTGTCTCATATGTTCCATCCATTGACTACAGCAATAATACAGACGTATCAACTTCTATGACGACTGCAAAAAACTCTGTTGTCCCCACATTAGAGACTGCACTCTAAACACGGTTTCATATAATCTGATAAGTATAAATTATATTTTATATATATATACACATATATATAAAGTTGGAAAGGTTTTCTTTAACAATATCACCAGTTTTTATAACGTATTTATTTATTAAATTATTTCGTTTGAAGAATCACAACAATAATCGAATCTTAAATTATTTAAATTAAACGTGTGAGACGGTGAGTTTAATTTACCAATGATTGTTTTGATTTGTGGCCACTATCAGTGGTCTTTCATTATACTTTTATACGTAGTCAATTTAAGGAGCAGCAATGCACTTTTTTGATAGTAACGATGCCAACACATTTCAGCGTGAAGTGTACACATGAGACTAACCCTTCCTCACCTACTTTTACTACATTGATAAATAGTTTATTTACCTATGAAATTTTTCAAACAAAATAAGAAAATACTCTTCCAATGCGAAGGGTATAACAAGTTTAAAGATAATGAAAAGTATATTATGAGATAAAAATATTTCTTTGACACCAAAATGTTTTGCCAAATATATATATTTTTTTTAGTGTCATGGGAGAAAAAACAATTAGAAATAATCAGCTGTCTAATATTTTTATATAATGTAACAACCCTGTTTTTATGCTGTTTATATTATTTTTAGAGCTGCGCTTCCTCCTTAAACATATTTAAGTTGGTCTTCCTTAAAATTGTTAAGAAAATATTTTGAATTATTGACATAGTCAGCAATTAAAATTAAATGCCCAGAGAAAATAGAATGTAAATCATAGATGTATGGTAAAATTATAATAATTGGTGGTAATGGGACCAATTGCAGCGACGAATTGCCTTTTTGCGTGTGGTCTAGTGTTTTGTTTAATTTGCATTGCAGTCCTTAGTTTGGTGCCATTATCGTCCGGTGAGTATATCTAAATATCAGGAATAATGAGATGTTGTATAAAATATTTATCAAATAGACTGCATATGTTCAACGGAGAAGAGCAATTATAAAGGTGGTATTGTTGACAGGGCAAAACTGGCTGATAGCCACAGCACAACAATTCACAGACTCGCAGTCTTGGTGCCATACAGAGATCGCTTTGAAGAATTACTTCAATTTATTCCACATATCACAAATTTTTTGCAAGAGCAAGGAGTAGTGCACCATATTTTTGTGCTAAACCAAATAGACCATTTTCGATTTAATCGAGCCTCACTTATTAATGTTGGATTTCGTTACACGAAAAAAGATTACGATTACCTAGTCATGCACGATGTAGATCTTCTACCTCTTAATAATGATTTACGCTATCATTACCCCAGCGAATTGGGACCGTTACACATAGCAGCACCCCACCTTCATCCGAAATATCACTATGAGAATTTCGTGGGTGGCATATTACTACTAAGGCGAGAACAATTTGAAAATTTAAATGGCATGTCCAACAAATACTGGGGTTGGGGTTTAGAAGATGATGAATTCTTCGTTCGTATACGAGATGCGGGTCTAACGATAACAAGACCGGAAAACATTAGGACGGGAATTAATAATACTTTTAGGTAAAATGATTTGTTTTATTTTTGTAATCGTAAAGTAATACGAAACACTCTTAACCGTAGACACATTCATAATCGTCACCACAGAAAGCGCGACACACAAAAGTGTTTTAATCAAAAAGAAGCCACACGTAAACGTGATTATATTACGGGGCTGAATACATTGCAGTACAATATCTCAAGTGTGCACAACATGTCTATTGATGGCAATCATTTTACTATTTTAAACATAATACTTCAATGCAATGTAACTCAGACGCCATGGTGCGATTGTTCAGGAAATGCAGCTACAAAAGATTAAAATTGACCTCGAATTTTTTTTTTTGTTATGCTTTACTTATGATTTTGTTAGTATACGTGAACCATTCCATAAAGGAATGTCCAAAATAAAACGTATGTGCAAAGTGCTCCCATGAAGCTGTTTGTCAATAAACTTTGTCGATTAATAAAATATTTTCTCCACTGCGTGCCACATTTTAATAATATAATAAGCCACAGGACAAAGATTGACAGGAAATAGAATGCAAAACCCATTAGTCCATTAAGACCCAAAATGCCTGAAAACAATAAATGAATTATTATCCAAAGTGTGAAACCTAGAAATTCACCTGCAGAAGCCCCAGCTACTGCTGCCATTGATGTACGACAGTATTCAACTGCGGATATATTGTTTCGAATAGCGCTTTCACTATAAGCGATTATATCTCCTCCCTTGGGAGTTGTAGACTTACTCCGGGAATTCATGAGATGTTTTTTTTTTATAGAAAATAGAAGTTTTCTTTTATAATTTATACAATTTACCACCTGTACTGTAATTATTAAAGTCTTCTTCTTGGCAAATGTCATTCACACGGAATTGATTTCATTTGATTTGTTTTTGACATTCGCCGTAAAGGGTTACACAACGTACGTCTAGTACAAATAAAGAATGTCGTGAATATTATTTTATTTTCTTAAAATAAAAGTAAACCTCTCTTTATGTGCTTAAAATTAAATCTAATATAATACAATAGGATCTACTTTGATTTTAGAATTGTTGGCGTTACTTGATGAGGAAGAATTGTGCTCATAAGTATGTATGTATTGTAAAACAACAAATTAAATAACTAACTGTTAATGTTTAAAATTCTGTACATTTGTTAATGCAGTTTAGTGTATTTACATCATATGTTGTGCCGACACCTCAATTATCTAACTAATCTCTGATATCTTGATATTGTTCGCAGAATTCAAGTGCCCGTTGATATAGTTTGGGTAACTGTTAAGCAATAACTCAAAGTATTATGAGAGGAGAATCAGGCGAATCAAAATGTCCTCTGAAAAGAAATGTGCGGTGTGTGGCGATAAAGCTTTAGGATTCAACTTCAATGTAGTAACATGCGAGAGTTGCAAGGCATTTTTTAGACGCAATGCACTATCAAAGAAAGAATTCAGCTGTCCGTTCAAAGAAGATTGTGATATAACTGTGATAACAAGAAAATTTTGTCAATATTGCCGCTTAAAGAAATGTTTGCGTGTCGGCATGAAACGTGAGAACATAATGTCGGATTGTGAAAAGATAACCAAGCGACGTAAAATTGAAAGTAATCGTGCCAAAAAGAAGCTAAGAAATAGAATAAAGTCCACAGAATTGAACATTGAAAAATTGCATATGAAAGGAAGCGCGCTGCATGGTCCTTCAACGAACAACAATCGCCACAATTATACCAACTTGGAAAAAACACCGATTACGAATGTTGAAAAGATGACTCCTACGGAAATGGTTAATTTTATAGTGAATGACCCTGACAAGGCAACGGAAGCGATCAGTAAATTAATGCGCACTTCGGAAGAGGCGGTGATCGTACTTAGAAAAATTACAAGTTCTGAAGAAGATGGCTTACTATTGATATCACATCTGATTAATTATCCCGGTAATTTAATTTATTGTTCATTTTGATAATAATACCTGCCTAATGCTTTATTACTAGGTGGGGCTTTGAAAATTATCAGCAAGATTACAAATTCTCCTTTTAATGCTCTTACGGTGTTTACAAAGTTAATGAGTTGTCCTACAGATACCTTAAAAATTATATGGAAAGCGGTTAGTTCGCCGCAAGTTATTTTAAAATTCATTCGTGATCTTCTGGAATCACCCGATAAAGCTTTAGATATAATGAATAAGTTTATGAACACCCCCGCTGATGCCTTACACATAATCAACTGTTTATTGAGTACCTCAAGTTGTTATCAAAGTTCCACAACAACAAAAATAAGCAAAACACTAGACACAAACAATCCAATAATGAATAATTTCACCGTTGAACAGAATTCTATGCGAGAAAAGGTAGAATCGCGGATAGAACAATGTGATGTCACGGCCACCAAATTTTATCATATCCAACATAAACATTTACACGATTTATCTTCACAATCTAAAAACTGCATCACTCCTGACGTAGGTCACAATCCCATTGATTCGGTACTTAGTGAAATTTGTCGAATTGAATTCCAAACAGATAATAATTTGCCAAAAGAAGTTTACACTATGCAAGAAGGCTCCAATCACTGGAACAACCTTGATTATAAGTCTAAAAATTTAACACAACATACGTCAGTAGCTCTGGGATGTAATAATTGTACGCACATTCCAATGCTTTATACACAAGCGAAAAACATTTCTTCCCTCAATGAAATCGAGATAATGAAATTGCGCGAATTAAAGATAGCGAGTGAAGCCCTTTACCTACCGGTCGATGAAGATTTGGATTCGTTGGTGTGCGATGATCGGCTTAAGGTACAAAGTCACTTTAAAAAAATAATTTTCTATAAGAGGCTTATACTATTTCCAGTCAGAAGATCCCCAGCAGGATCCCAAATTATTACAAGTTATTAACTTGACAGCAGTTGCCATTAAACGTCTTATAAAAATGGCAAAAAAGATATCTTCGTTTCGTGACATGTGTCAAGATGATCAAGTGGCTTTGCTAAAAGGGGGTTGCACTGAAATGATGATTATGCGTTCCGTAATAAACTATGACAATAATCGCAACACATGGAAGGTTAGCCAAAAATTTATCATTTTAGCCTACGATGAAATTTGAAAAACCTTTACAGATACCACACACCAAAGAAGATATGTCAAATATACGCGCTGAGGTATTAAAGTTGGCCAAGGGTAACGTGTATGAGGAGCATTTGAAGTTCATTAGTACGTTTGATGAAAAGTGGCGAATGGATGAAAATATTATATTGATACTGTGTGCTATTGTCCTTTTTACACCAACTAGACAATGTGTTATTCATTCTGATGTCATTCGTTCCGAACAGGTTTGTAGACTTTACTCTCACGTTCATCTCACAAATATGAATATCGCACAGAGGCGAGAAAATTCACATCTCATGTATGTGCGATATATTTAAAATGATTTTGTCAATCCCTACTTTGTCCGTATTTGTTTCCAGGGGATTGTATTTAATGTAGATCTTCTCCACCTCCCACTATAGGGTAAAATTTATGTAATTACAAATATAAAACCATATAAACGTTGAAAATTAATGATTAATGTAAAATAGTGGAAGGTATATAAATATATAACCGAAATGTGTAGGGTTTGGACCAAGTCAAATATAGCTTTTTAATGAAAATGAAACTGATCTTTTTTCATATATTTTAGGATTCATATTTTTATCTGTTGCGGAGATATTTGGAATCACTTTATTCTGGCTGTATGGCAAATTGGTCTTTCGTTAAACTAGCGGAAAAAATATCTGAAGTAGCGCGTTTAAACCAATTTATAATAGGAGTCTACCTAAATGCGAACCCTTTACAAGTTGAGCCGTTGCTCAGGGAGATATTTGATTTAAAACACCACTAATTTTTTAAGTTTATATATATATATATATATATTGTACATAACGATAAATACGTTGATCTTAATTTGTATAATATTCAATTGCTACTGTAAAATGTCTGAAAGCGTAGGTAACACAAATGTTTAATTCTTTGTCAATGCAGATAAATTATATATAAATGTATGTAATCATCCCAAGTGCGGCAAGATAGCACCAAGATAAAAAGAAAAACATTCGAGAGAAATGTTTAAAATGAGAAATTTCCCTGAGAGAGAATTACAAATTAAATCGAAATTTTGGTAAAAATCTTTAACAAAATTTGATTTTGAAAGTGTTCATACCGTAATTGAATACTAGACACTATGATTGATTTAGCAAGATCAAATTTTGTTAAAGGCTCTTGTCAAAATTTCGATTTAATCAACTTTCAAAATGAAATAATAACATATATAAAGAAAATTTGCCTCTGGTAATTCTCTGTTAGAGAAATTTCTCTTTTAAAATATTTCACGAATATTTCTCTTTTTACTTTCTCACAGCGTTGCCACTATGCCAAAAAAAAAATGCTATATTGACGCAAGTTTACAAACAACCTCGCCCGATTACAGATTATACAAACGTAGAAACGAAACAGTATGATTTTAATGTTGACTTTATTAAAGCAAATCAGTTTTCTTTCTTTCAATCAGAAGCGATAGCACATTTTTTTATTCCTATTCTCTTTTGGTGGAAGGAATAATGCCTATTAAAGTAATTAAGTATTTATTTTCAACTTTACGATTTTTTCATTACTGAGCGTTCCATATGCGTAATATGTACCACTAACTTTATACAAGTCATCAGCTGTTCTGCAAAAAACACATGTCTAATCTCATCTGACTATTCTGCGAGCCTAATCAAAGATGTCATTTTCTGCTACAAATTTCGTTGTAGATGTAGTTTATTAATTAAGTTAAAATAAAAATGGTTGATAAAGGATATGAATTTAATTTAGAAGAGTATATTCTTGAAAAGTGTGTGGCATGTAAAACACCAGAGCAAACATTGAAAGTGGTTTTTATAGAAGAATCGGTGGTAAATTTTATAAAACATTCCTTTGAAGTAGAACCTCTCGGCAGTTTGGTTTGAAATTAATTACATAGCTATAGATTATTGAACGCGCATTTCCTTTTTATTAATATTTTACATCTACACTATTTCTCGCAGCACTTTTATTGTAATCATGGCCAAGAAAAATGTCCTGGATTAACGATGCCTTTCTCTTGCACGGCATTAAGATGGGTAAATGTAAAGAAATCTTTAGCATTGTTACAAGGTGATGGCAATTCGTTCGATAAAAATATTATAGAATTAATCTTTGACACTAAGGTATTTATTCATATATGTACAATAGTAATATTTAACTTATATTATTTCATTTAAGGAGTGGCCAGAATTTGGCTGGGAATGTGGCGACACGATCGGCATATTACCAAGTAATTCCGAAGAAGATGTTACCGATTTACTGAATATTTTAGGATTAATGGACAAAGCAGACTTGTTGTGCTACTTTGAAGCAGTGCCCACAAGCAAAAACAAAAGCATAAACTTACCATTGCATATACCAAACCGAACAACACCCCGCGAAATACTCAAGGATTGTCTTAATATTAGAGGTCCATTAAAAAAGCAATTCATACGTGGTTTAGCAGATTTTTGTGCAAAGGATGCAGAAAGAAATTTTCTTATTTCGTTATCATCAAAAGAAGGTTCAGAACTTTACAATGACATTGTATTAAACAGAAGGTTCACCTTATTAGATATTTTGAAAGTATGTACGTCTTGCCAACCACCTCTCACTTTATTGGTGCAACATCTGCCGCGCCTTCTACCAAGAAGTTATTCCATAGCAAATAGTCCCTTAGAAAGCACAGCAGAATTTTCCATAGTGTTTTCTGTTTCTGGAGTAACAACGAAAATGTTGCAAAATAAACCACAGAAAGTGCTTATGTACCTGAGAAAACCCACTTTGTTTCGCTACACGTTAGATGACTTTGAATCGAATCAAATACTTATTGCAATAGGTACTGGAGTAGCACCCTATCTTGGATTCCTGCAACATAAGTATTGCCTTCAAAGAGAAAATCGTCATGGTAAAGCCGGAGAAACCTGGTTAATTGTGGGTAGCATCACTCAGCAGTCGGTTATTCATAGAGATCAGTTATTACAATGGCAAGCATCTAATGTTCTTAACAAGTTTATTGAATGTCATTCGCGTGTGCTACCACCAGTGAAATATCGTTACGTACAGGATGCACTAACGGAGTGTTCCAAAGAATTCGTCGATTTCCTTATGCAACCACAAACTTATCTTTACATATGTGCTGATGGTGGTGCGCACATTTCAAAGTCATTAGAAAAAGCAATCTGTGAATGCCTCCGCAAAGAATTAAAAATTTCTCTAAACGAAGCCGACCAAATAATAACCAATTACCGTCGAAACAACAAATATAGAGAAGATGTGTGGAGCTAATGTGCTTAATAAAATATTTTGCAAAAGCATAAAAACATATATATTTATATGTATATGAAAAACGAGAGCATTTGAAAATATAAAAGGTTTAATGGAAATACAAATAATTATAAGTTGCACAAATGTAATCCGCATGTTTCGCTAGTATGTTTTGTTTATTTTATATATTTTTACGACATTTCCATTTTCTTTCTTGGGGAGTATATATATTATTTTATCGTAATAGTATAACTTAAGTGGTATACACACATTACTTAACATGTCTTTGAATTTGTCCGTGCACACAGATATATTCTCCTAAATCCTAATACATATATAAAGTACGTATAGATATGATAAAATTTTTATATGTATCATTGTTATCATTAAAACACTTCTATTTTTTCATTTCACATAATTTATGCGATTATTCTGATAACGATATTTGCATATAGTATAATTGTAAAATCTGTAAAATACTGTTATTCTATTAAACACCTAATTTCGTTGTTGCTAAAAACTTTAGGAAGAGAGTATGATACTTGGCTATACTGTAATATTATTATTCTATTTTATTAAATTGTTATGTGGTTGTGTTTGCGAATTTGCGAATGTTTTTATTAAAATTTATTCCGATTTAAATGGATAAAGTAGTGATGGAGTATGCATTTGCAATATAAATGAGGAAGGGAGGGCACTTGAGAATTTTCACTTCCTTTATTCAATACATCTCAGACACCATGTTTGACTTGATTATTTTATACCCACCATCATATACATATAGGGGTACATATCACTTTGCCAAAACATTCCAAGTATATATATTCTGAATCGACATTGAATACTGAGGCGATATAGGCATGATGTCCGTCCGTCTGTCTGTAAAAATTGAAAGTTCGCAGAAATATTTGGTAGTTTTCATACACACATTGGTATTGAAATTGGGCAAAATCGAGGAATTTTTCGGAATTATTCTTAAAGTATTAAAGATCCAATATTGACCGTTATATTGTGCCTAGATGGTGGGTATTGAAGATTTGGCCTCAATCAAATACAACTTTTTTTCCCCTTGTTTTAATTCAACATACATGTAGTTTTATGTATTTTGTAAAGATTATTGGCATTGTAATACTTGTGCGTACGTTGTAAGTTATACAGTGTGTCCCTGGATGCACGCTTTCTACATTCATTCATTTTTATACAATAACAATCCTAACGCATTATTTTACACTAAAAAAAATTCTCTTATATTCTTATATATCTATTAAATCTGGTGCCCAGGAAATAGATTTATTTTCTACAATTAAACTTCAATTGCAATTCTTTTAAACCTAATGGCACTTTCACTAAAGTATTATTGATTATTTTTACTTATATACTAATTGTTATAATTGTATGTACGTATATATAGATAAATTAAAACTAATTTTTAGACGCATATAGTTGTAAAAGTTAATTTAAAATCGCCTAAATCACATCATTTAATTATTATCTATTATATTTTTAAATCCTCTTTTGTGCGTTTACGTTTCCATAGAATATGTGTGTCGTTTATTCATTAAAATTTGGTACATATATTTATAATTAGTCCATTCATCATCACCCATCACATATAACAGACACGCCTACATCTACATCGGCCCGTACGTTTTAGTCTAAAGTCCGATCATGTGATGTTTTACACATATTACACACAATAATTTGATTCCGTCCTTTTTGATTAGAATATAATTATGGTATAATTACATTGAAGTATAAGAAAAGAGTTCATATTCATATATGAACCGTTCAGTGCACACATTGATTAAGTCCACTTTTTGAAAAATCTTAAATTTAGGTATCAAAGCACTTGGTAGAGTCATAACTTTATTATTTCATCGCATTTCTCAACTTTTTTTTTATGGAGTTAATCGATGTGTGCACTGAAAGGTTCATATAATTATGCATTAAATCAATTCGCAAAATAAACGGGCCGAGCTTGTCAAACTATTACATTTTTTATTTACTCATGTGTGTGTGTGTGTGTTTATAGTTTTGTATTACTGTTTATTGCTTACATATATATCCATATATATCTATATATCTATATATCAATGCTACTTATGTAAACATGTTGTGCGTTACTATTAATTTATGTCCGAATGATGCTTTACACATACAATACATGCAAACGTCTTTAATCAAAATATTAATCATTTAGAATGTTATAATTTGAAATTCTCTATCTCTCTCTATCTCTCTCTCTTACTCCCTTTCTCTCTCTCTCTCTCTGTGTGTTCATACACCTAATTCTCTTTTTACACGAATTGTTTTGTTTGAACACGATTTAAATTTTTTTTTAACTCTGGAATCAATCTACTATTCTTCCATTTAGCCAATATCTTTTCTACACGAATTTTTTGGGAACGTATCTAACGTGTAAGAAGAGAATTATGTGTACTTTTAAATTTAAAAAAAATTTATTGTACATAAATTACATTTTTAAAAAATTACAATATCTATATATCTACGGTCACTATCTAAAAACAGTGCTAAAAATATTGCAAGCAATAATGCAAACAAAAAAAAATGCACTCAATACCTAATGTTTAGGTTAACTTTATATAAAGTTAAATAGATTTTGGAATTTTCACCCACAAAATATAAAACCAGGTTGGGTA
The DNA here is from genome assembly GCA_963971445.1 of Ornithomya chloropus. Classification (NCBI taxonomy): domain Eukaryota; kingdom Metazoa; phylum Arthropoda; class Insecta; order Diptera; family Hippoboscidae; genus Ornithomya; species Ornithomya chloropus. Next base: position 5,286,107 of record OZ020529.1, read on the forward strand.
ATGTATCTCGAACAACAAAATCAACTATATTTGGCTTTTTGGGAATTTAACTGATGACTATCAAACTGATGACCTTAAGCCTTTCAACACATACACACGGCTACGGCAAACCGACTCTGATAGCTTGTAAAGTAGTCTCCTCCTAATAGTTATTAAATGAAATGACAATCGTACGTACGTACGACACCTCACACATTAATACAGAAGTTATGAAAACTGTAGCATTCATTTTCAAAAATTCGTTATAAAATATATACAATTTAAAAAAAAAATAGATTTATAAAATAGACGACAACTGGAAATGGGTAAATTGTTAAGGGTTGTAAATATCAAACTTTACCTTAAGCCAAACTTAGTTCTTCTACTTGGTTTATATTATAATTACTTGTTAAACACTATTAAATAATACGCACTAGCTCTTAATAGGTAGCCATCATTTTCAAGTAGTCCTCGTTGAATGTACCAAAAATCTGAAAAAAGAAAACAATTGATTTTTAGTGTCGATGAAACTTTAAGAAATGTGTGCGGTGTAGGGGTGTAAGACATGTTTGACTGAGGCCCACTAGTATTACAACAACATAAAAATTATGCCTAACAAGAAATTTTAAATGAAAATTAATTAAAATTTCCCACTACGACTGCAACACTTTGCAATTTTGTTTTATTTTAAACCTTGTTCTCTAATTGAGATGACAAATGGCTGAGTTCATCTTCAAAATGAAATTTATTCATTTCAAAATACTGTTTATTTGCGATTAAAATATTGTATTATAGTTTTGCAATCGCACTTGCATATGCGTCATTTTATTTGAGTAAAAAGTCTAGCCTATGCTTTTTTTTACAGTTTTAATATAACGCATGTATATATGGCAAATTTATTCAATCTATAAATAAAAAGAAATAAATTATAAAGTTCTATATTTGGCTTAGGCCTAAGCATAAATACCCTTCACGATACATACACATATGTATCATGCTTATATGTGGAATAGCGGCTTCCTTTAACGACTATTGAACACCTTATATCACCGAAAAAAATAATTGAATTTTTGGTAACCGTGCGTTCCTATGCAAGATATTGAAAAAAATACTAATATCGAAGGATGTGGCTAAATCATGTCAGATTTCGAGGCTGATACTAATCAAAATTATAAAATTATACACTTTGTAGAGCCACTGAAGCTTCTTTGTAGGAGTTACACATGGAATGACACACTCAAATGAAGTATGTAAAATGTCGTGTACATGTACAAATAGTCAAGAGAATGGTACAAAGTCCACAATGCAACGCGGCGCCAACTTCGTTACAATGTTACATGTGCTCTCTTCTTACTTAATTTTCATAATGCACGCTGTTGTGCTATGTTACCGATAAGTTGTAAAGCTATTCAGTTGACATGTGAGATAAGTAGAAAAACTACATTATATAATACGTAGTTGGGTACCGAATGAAACTTATGAAACTTAAAAGCACATCTAATATTTATCTCCGAGGTAACATTTCTTAGACATTCCCCTATATCCTCCACATAAGATGAGGGTATACTAACTTTGTTCTTCCGTTTGCAACACTTAGAAGGAGGCGTCAGAGAACCCATAAAGTATATATATTCTTAATCAGCATTAAAATCTGTGTGCATCTGGACATGTATGTCTGTATGTCCGTGTATCTAACATATTTGTTGTTGACGTTCTTCCGTTTGTAAATTGCGAGATATTGAGTTGAAATATGAGATTTGCTAAATTCTTAACAACGAATAGAACAAAGAATTGTGTAAACCTCAAATGGAAACGGGTAAATATTAAAAAAATACAAAATGATTACACAGAACTTACCCTTTTCAATCGCTCAGCGATGTGTACACACTTGCTCTCTTCTCCGTTCTTGTGATTTATTTTATTTTATATTTTGATCGTCGTATTCAAATTTCTATATTAACTAATCGCACTCAATGTGTGAGCGTTCACCACTTTACTGCTCCTCTTACAACTTTCTTCTGTCTAATGACTAATTTAAAATTTTTTTCTTGCTACGTATTGAATATTTAACGGTTTTCCGTTCAATTAAATTGTTTATGTGCACAATGAAATCGGGCTATGATGGAATTGTTTCAAAACTAGACACGCACAAGCATGCCTATAGCACACCTTTTCTATGTGCGTCTTAGTACTTTTTTGGCTGCTTTGATATTAGGAACTAGTGCCTTCACTTCGCTGCAATCATCCAGGAATGCATGCCTTAACAGTTCGTCGGCAGTAGCACGTTTATCTACTTCAACTTGCAGGCAACAATCAAGAAAATCTTGCAAGTTTGGACTAAGTTTCTCCCAACTCTTTACATCGGGCCGACCGTTGGCGGCAATAAGATAAAGAGCTCTCAACGGCGTTTCATACAAGTACGGTGGCTGACCTTCTATCATTTCGATAGCCATTATGCCTATTGACCAGATGTCAACTTTTTTACCATATTTTTTACGCGTCACCACCTCCGGTGCCATCCAATACGGTGTCCCGACCATGGTTTGGCGCTTCTCATCGCCCTCAATATTGGCACAAAACCCGAAATCCGTAACTTTTACCGAACCATCCATACCGAGTAGAACATTATCCGATTTTATATCTCTATGGATAATACCTTTGGAGTGCAGAAAACTGATGGCGTAAAGAACTTCCCGGCAAACGCAAGCGATTTGTCGCTCCTTCATAACAGTTTCCGTGACAACGTCAGTTAAGGGACCACCATCCATATATTCCATTACTACCCAAAGGTGATCTTCGGGCTCCAAGAGATAAGCATCCAAAAAGTTGACCAAATTCTTGTGATTGAAGTCCTTCAAAACCCGAATTTCAGTTAAAATTAAATCTTTGGAAGATTGATTCTTCAAATCAATCGTTTTCACAGCAACCTGAGTTTCCGTTTGCTTATCGGCCGCTATGAATACAATGCCGGAGGCTCCTTTGCCGACTTCTTGGGTGGTTTTATAGCGTTCGCGAGGATCTTCCCCATTACATATTGTCCGTAATTCATCGTATATTTCTGCATCCGTCTTCTGCACTCGTTTATCTTTGGATCTGCGCAAAATAGTTTCGTCGCCTTCACCTTCAGCCTGTTCTGCGGTGCTAGCTGCCGTTTTAATAATAATAGTATCTGTATTGATGGTTGCACCTTCATTCGTGGATATTGCACTGAGATCATTTACACCTTTGGATAGTTTCTGGGTTATACCACGCGGTTTAGGTTTTGTCTGCGGTTTAGGCGGCAGAGTCTGTGTTTTTTTGGCAGGCAAAGGCGGTGGCAATTCTACAGTAATATCGATTTGTGGTTTAAGTGTTTCTCGTTGTGCTTCCATTGTAGATTCAAGTTCCTTGATAACTTCGTTCAGTCCCGTTATTCTGATGGCAGAGTGATGTTGATCGTTAAAGCTGTTGTTACTACTATTGCCGCTTGTTGTTGAACCACTTTCGGTTGTCGTAGAGCTTCCCCCACTGTAACGCTCATCATCAGATTTATCAATGTCCTGGGATTTGTGTTTATTCTTATAATTGACGTAATTGTCAATCTCTTTGGACTCCTCATGTATGGCTTCCTCTGTTATGAAGGGCTTGAATATAACGTCGTTCTCTTTCTTTTTGATGGAATAATTGTAAAACTTAACAGCCTGATAGGCTGCATCTGGATTTTTATCTTGTTCATCTCTGGTGATTTGAGCATTCATTAAGCGAACCCATGGTGTTGGCAGACCCTCCAAATCGCCCGTTTTTTCATTGCGAGATACATGAAAGTGTCGTTGGAAATTTGTTGGATTACCAATCTCAGAAATTTGTTCCTTTTTGCGAAACCAACCTTTCAAACTCGTAAAACTGGTCATTTTGATAGATTCTGCACAAGTGGTTTCTATATATTCTAATATATACAATTCTGATTTAGCACATTTGCGCTGGCTTTAATGTAATGTAAAGTCTTGTTTCCTTGACGCTGTGTATATTGCGTGAGTCATGCAAATCGTACGGTATAACAATACTACAATTTACGTTTCGTAAAACTTTGTACCAACAACAACTACTGTGTTGTTACAATGACTCCAAAATCATTGCTTTTAGCAACACATATCTCACACTTTAATGCTCGTTATTTATGTAATTAGAAGATTGCCGAGTTCATGTTTATACGCATTAAATAGTTATTCCTTTTAAATAATTTTTTGTTAGAAGTTGGTGCTTTGTTACATTCTTACAACTTAAAATTCACACATACACATACAATGCAACGATCATCATGTATATTTGCGACACACTCATTTACAGAGGTTTTTCTCTGGAATTTGCTTTTCTATCATTGCATGTACACACATAAACACACACTAGGAGTGGCTCTTACACTTGATTTTTACTACTTTTGCTTAAAGCATATTAGTGGTGGGCAACAAATTTATTTATAAAATTCTAAAATTAAGTTGATATACTGATATTTTTTTATTGTAGGCAGTCTTTTTTGGAATAATTTATATAAAAGTACCGATTTACTTTTCTTTCAACGCATAGAAACCTCCCAATAACTCAACACTACAAAGTGTAAACTTGCCACCCGCCAGTTATAGAACTGTGGCTGTGCCACACTTTTGTTTGCTTTACAGTTAAATTTTTTGTAAAAATTTCATTTTCAAACAGTTCCGTTTATATCAATACAGAATGTTTACACGTAAAAGAAAAAATCATTCACTTGCAAAACAAATCGGTACGTCACTGTCTGCATGGTGGCTGCCGCTTCCATACTTAAATTTGATTAAATTTCAAAAATTATTTTTTTGTTGCTTAAAGAAATGCAATAGTACTATAAAATGTACCGAAAACCGAAAAAACTGTTTCCAAACTTATTAAATGAGAGCGGAACTTAGTAAGCTTTTAACTTTTTATTTATTTAATCCACTTAACTTAATTTTTCACACTTGTGTCTGAAAATAGGAATACCCCAGGTAATTAAATCATTTCCCCTTGCATCCATTGGCATGTACAACTTCACAATATATAAATTCATAATTTGTTTTTATTATAGTTCTTTACATATACGGATATACATCATAGATAATGTTAATATAATGCAAGTACAAGCTAATTTTCTTAAAGTTATTGTTGCAAGAGATTTAAAACAACAATATACAGTATTTATTAATAAAATCAATAATTTTTACTAAATTATATGAAGGAGCACAGCAAACATATATTTTGTAAAATAAGAAATTAACGGTTTCTATTATTGAATAGTTTTTGTAAATTAATTAACAGAGCGTTTGCAATTCGTTTTGGTCGCCTACATAATAGTAGTTTTTAATTTGTACGTTTTGTGCGAGAGCAGATGAATGAATCCTATGTAGACGAGCCGAAACGAATTAATACATAATTAAAATAAAAAAGCATAATTTAAGTTTATAATATGATTCAAATTCCTTCAATTTACTATAATTATAGCCGCTATATCCTAATGGCCCTAATTAATCCTAAAAATTTATTTAAAAAAAAACTTCAGCGGTACGACTCGATATTTACAAAAAGTACACCTTTTCTGTTTCTACACAATTATTTTTTATTTTTATGCTCGTGTGATTTTTCCACATTACTTATTTTTACATAGCTTTTTATATACCGTTTATATGTAGACCAGAGATTTATATGTAGAAATGCTGTTTAACGCTCACTGACGTAACATTCGTAGACTAATTGTATAAGAGTTAAGATGATGATTTACAACACCATAAGAACTGGTGATATCAATCATATGATATGGTACTAAAAGCCTTCTTTCCTCGACTAGAGAATGTCTTCAAATTTAAAAATGTATTATGAAATTTTTCTCAATTACAATTAGTGGCTGAAAATATACTTCGATAGCAGCGCCACCGCCATCTCTATTGTATAAATCTCTGATGCAAGTCCTAATATTCCACTCTAGGATTTATTTACAGTGGAAGAAGAAGCCGCCCCTTGTTCTTTTTTTATATGACTAACATTTAAGTATAATTAAAATTAAAATTAAAATCATTGTAAGAAAGCTGGTTTTTGTAAACGATAATTCAAAATCAATTCAACAAAACAATGATGAACAATCTTAAAAAAAGTAGATTGTGGTCCGTGTGGTGTACCCGAATGAGAATTAATACAGAATTATGCAAAATTCATAATCTTATTATGTCGCGTCTTACACCTTTTTCTTTGTACGATCCTCAGGTTCACAGCGCCATTCTGGATCATTTGGATCATCATCTTGAAACGGTTCTGTGTCGGTGGATTCTCCTTCACTTTCACCATTGTTCCGGCGATGTTTCCGCCGTTCCACATGGTCTTTATAGTCAGCAGCAAAGAAGTCGTCATCAACTGAACTGAGATGCGTTAAAAGATTGTCATCATTTGGCGGTGCCAAATGATGCCTATCCTCATCATCGTCAGAGTACAAAACGGGCATCAACTCAACATTTTCATCAATTATTAAAGAATCATCAGCGGAAACGGGTCTAAGACATTTATTGGTGGCATTTTTTTGTCGTCGACCCCTGCTATCATTACCTAGGTGAGCGATACGAAGATTACGTTTTAAATGGCTAATTCGAGGGCATTTCAAAAGACACTCTTGAAATGTTTTACTTTCTTTTAGCTGATCACAGTTAATATTACGCTGAAGCTCCTCATATTGTTGATCACTTAAGGGAAAATGCAATGGTTCAAAGGGGGGCATTCCCTACGTAAAAAAGGAAGCAATGTTTTTAGATAGTTTTCACGTGTGAAGTCTAACTATGTTTAAATAAAGAACCTCAAATCGATATGGGCCAAATCTGAGATACCCTCGACATTTATATAAAAACTGCGGGTGCGCCCCACCACAGTAACTTACTTCTTTTGAGTCCGGTGTCGAACTGCGACGTTCTAATTCACGGTCGCGTCTGGATGATGTTGTACGCCTTCTTTCATAACGTTTACTACATGTTAAGTTTACACCAAGGAAGGAAGCTAACATGCAATAGAATAGAGAGATTAATGTTTACAAGTACAACACAGGTAATCGTTTCTTCTAAGGAAAGTTGCTTACTTGAAATGTCGGCAGGTTCAGACATGTTATCCAATGAATTTAGAGGTGTTCCTGGGGCCATGGGTGACGGTATACTCTGTAAATGAAAAGCAATCTTATGTTTGGTTGAAGTTGAAATATTTCCTTAGGTTACATACTTCCTGATCACCGCCACCTAAACTGGGTGTCTGAGGAGCAGGTGAACTGGGATCTGGTGTATTAGCTCCACTTGATTCAGCCCGACTGTCAATGCGACGGTTTGCTCTCGATCGAGTGCTCCATGGAAATTTCAAGTAGGTTTGAAATTTGCGTCGCTCCTCCGTTAAAGCTCTTTCATGCCTTTGAATCATTGTCTCATCGGATATGTCCTCTTCATGCGGCGCCTGCTCTGAATCATTAGTGTTCTGATTCGTTTCTGCGTTATAGATTTCACTTTCCAACTCTTCAGAGCGCAAGGCAGAACACCTTTCCGCTAATTTCACTTTTTTTGTTAAAGGTTCTTTAATGTGCTTTTCGTCTGCCGGTTTCGCTCTCCCCTTTTTCCCATCATTCGTTTCGATAACGGTAACGTGCTTCTCATCTTTATTACCACGTCTTACTTCTGTAATATCTCCAGTCTCTAGTTCACTATCACCTGCAACACCATCAAAATTCTTCAACTCCTGATCGTCGTCATCGTTTTTCATTAAACCGTTTAGGGTTGGCGAAAGTATCTTCGCGATTCCATTCTCCGTAGACTCATTTTTAATAACTCGCCACCTTAACATAAAATAATAATTTTATTATTTTAGAGCAATTGTGCTGTGTTAGTGGTGTGACTTACTTTGGCGTTGGAATTTCTTTATATGGGAGAATTTCTACCCTTGTAGCGGCGGCCACGCTGTACGGTATTACGATGTTGTCAATGTCATATGAAGTGCGGCTCTTACGATCGAGGGTTCTGAAAGGAATACATACAAACTTCAATCGAAATGCACTAATCGCTGAATCGTTTTTGAACAACAAAATTTAGATTCTTCAAAAATTTTCGTTTTTGTCCCCCGAATATTCATTATGAGACGCAGACAACACTTACCGGTCGTACTTGTGATAGTTGGTATTGCTGCTGCCGTGTATGGGCGACGAGGTGCGACTGCGTCCGGTAAAACTGTCTACACTCCAGTTATCGTTGGAATGCTGAAAACTTGTCTCGCCGTTATATTGCATAGTTGAGGTGTTATAGTTGACTGCGTTGTTGTATGAATTATGAAAATTATTACTGCTTGTTGATGTTTGCTGTACGTAAGGAGAGTTGTGTGGTTGCGAGTTGGAGAGTTTGCGGTTTTTATAATTCTTGCTATTGCTGTGGCTGGGGTTGAAGATCAATGACGGAGGTGTTTGGCTGAGATTGAATAGATCGTTCTTTTGTGAGAATGGATCGCTCATGTGACGCACTTTGTTGCTGCAGTTGACGGCTGTTGATGTTGGGTTGTTGTACAAGGACGGATCCCTCATAGATTTTTCGTTCATCTGCGCCATGTGTTGTTTCTTCACGTGTTTTGTTGTTTCTTCTAATAATTTTCCACACAAACAAAAGCAGCATTAAAAACAAAAATTCATGTGTTTTCAATTTTTTATTAAAGCGTTTTGCGCAGTTTTGTTTTTGTGATGAATTGTGTATGATTGGATGTACCATCGGGGTATTATGGTCATGGCAATAATTATGATTACGTAAACATATTTAGAGGTGTGGACGCACGCGTGCCATAAGCACAACAAGATAGGAAACATATGAAGCAAAATTGGTTTTTGATACAAAGAAATAGAACAAAAAAGAGATGGAAAGAAAAAGATGCAAAATTGTTTTTGTTTCATGTTAATATCAATTATCGAATTTTCATGTTTACAATAATTTACTGTTGGCCACAAGTGGCGTTGTGGGCGTAGTAGTGGAAGTAGACAAAATTGCAGTACCATTTCCTACGTCAGATGCTATGGAGGTGACGTTGGCCGGTGGTCCAGCTGCCGCTTTCTCTTCATTGATGCGGTCCTTCTTTTTAATGTACTTTCGCTTTGTGGTCGGACCGTCTAAGCCATGCCTCTTATTTGAATGGATACCAATCGCTTCTTTCTCCGCTTTCCAAACACTTTTGGCAATATTTTTAGCTTGAGAACGCATGACACGTTGCTGCCATTCCGGCAAACGGGCAATTGCTTCAAAGTGCAAGGCATTGTTGACGTCTACGATTTGAAAAGGTTTACATTGAATTTCATGACGATGATCTTGTGCGCGTGCGGTCGAATACTTACTTTCACGAAAACTTAAAACGGCATGATAGCCGGAATCTAGGAGAGCTATGCGATCGGACATCATCATAGTGTCGGGAAGATCACGGGGAGCGGTTGGATCTGAACGGCCCGTACATAAAGCACAGGGATGTAGTGGCCATTGGCATCCACATTTAATGGTACTGGAAAATCAAAATGAAACAATCAGTATCATTGCCGTACATAGTAATAATTAATCAGTTTCCTCCATTACCTTGGTCGCGCGGCTTTCTTTGATATGGTATGTAAATTTGTGGTTTGTATTAATTTGCGTTTACGAAACAGAGACGCATCGTAACCCCGAGTGCGACATGAACCAGATTGCTCCTCTTTATCATCTTCGCCTTCTTGACTGTTCCAGTTCGTTCTGATGCCATTTTCGAATGAAGTACATGTCACGGAACCCTTGCTTCTGACCAACTCTTGATGCAAATCACTGTGTTGGCGTATTTTGATTTCCAAGTCTGCAATCTGGGAAAGGAGCCATGACCAGCGTGACGCGATGGCAGCACGGTCACGAGAGTAACGCCAAGCTGCTCGCTTCGTACTATAATAATAAATAGTAGTCATAAATTGATAACATTTTATGTACATTCACTTACATGGGCAGCTTTTGCTGTTGCTGGTTATTAAACGTAACCATTTCGTCAGCTGACTCACCGCCTGAGCTTGATTCTGTTGCATCCGAATCGATGGCTCGTTGAACTTCGCGCATTTCACTTTGTAAAAGTCCAGCCACTTCGGTCAACTCATCTGTCACTTCTTCGTCCAGTGTGCCGACAACATCTTCAAATTTCGCAGCATCATTCGTTGATACCATTGTTGTGCATTGTGGGGGTATTATCTGCGACTTTTTAGATTTCCTATGGTGTAATTGAAGGTTAGCGTAACTTGTAGTGGGGGCAGTGCACAACTGTTGACTATTTGCTACTGAGTCAATTTTCCGTAACAGTGCACTTATCTGAGTAGACGGAATGGGAAGGGTCAACTCTTCATTCCAATGGGTGGCAGGTGGACGAGACGCTATTACTTTTAACAAATATTTTTGGGTTGCTGCAGCCCCGGTTGGTGCCTCCAGCATTCCACTGATTAATGGCGCCATCCCACTTCGAATGCTGTTAACGCTGCCAACACATTTGTTAGCTTGCCTTGCACACCATTCAAATAGTCCAGCTATCTCTTCACTGGTATGCTTGCACATATATCGAGCTTGAAGAATGCGCAGACGTCTTGTCAACACCTCGATTTTTCGTTGCATTTGCTGATGACGTTTTTCAATTTCCAATTGACGCTCTTGTAGTTCAGTTGGTTTTAGTGGCTGAATAGAAGGAGGTGTTGCTGCCGCTATATTACCGTGATTGCTCATTTCCGCTTCATTCATTTTTAGAGAGGAATACACCTCGTTAAATAATACATTCAAATCGCATATATTTAGATCTGAGCTGCCACCGCTTTCGATTCCTTTCAACACTTTGAAAACCTCTTCAATTTCTTGATCCTCCAATTCTCCGACCTCCGACTCCTTAATAACCGATTGTGGCGTATTAACGCCCCCTAATATATTAACCGATGATGCGATACTTTGTGGTGTACTCGTATTTTGTTGCATCTGTGGATTTCGTGAAGGTGAAGTGGGAGGCGTTTTTTGAGCCAACTGCAATATGTCCTGCGTTGTGATATTTGTTCGTAGCGTTCTTAAAGTTGCATTAGCGGAGTTTGGTAGAATTTTTTCATTGAGGTTTCTAGGTATTTCTTTATTGGATTCTGACGATTGTACTGCCGTACCATCCAATTGACTGAGACGTTCTATACAGAGAGAAAAAAAAAACTCACAAATTTCTTTCTTTATACAATTACAACTTTTATCACTTACCCTCCAAGTTATCTTCAACTTCGGAAGCAGTCATGGTGGAATCGGTATTAACAGCAGGTAACTCATCCACAGCAATAATTTCCAATTTTGAGGATTTAATCGCCTTCTTCACTTCTTTTTCTGTAGCCGAAGAGGAAGCAGTTGGTGACTGATTTGATGATACACCTTCCCCCAACAATTCTGTTATGGTTTCTTCTGGTTTAGGTTCTTTAGCGTCTTCTGCTTGAATCGATTTGATTTCATCGTTGTTGTTGTGTGTCAGGGATTTTGATTTTTCTACGGATGATGATTCGCTTTCTATAACGGTCTCCAAATCCTTCAATTCTGATTTCAACGTTTCATTAGACTGCTGTGCAGTCTCCATGTGCGCAATCTGGCTTGTTGTGTTTGTAAGCAAGTGTGCAGCTTCTGGTGTAGGATTTGTGTTTATGCGGAGAGTCTGTTCTGGGGATTTCTTCAAATTGCCGTCTTTGAGTTGATTGCGCAAACAAATCTCTGCTGTCAATGTTTCGTTGGTTAAATCCTTCAACAGTTGTGACGTTGAACTAGCTTGGCATGCAATTATGTTGGATTCCGTGTCTTTTATTGTGCTTTTGATATTGTTGTTATTGATACTGATAGAGGCGGCATTTAAGCCCATTTGCTCTTTTTTTTTTATATCACTGGTGGACTTTTTGTTACAGCCGTTACTTCGAGAAAAGATTTTTCTGGTATTATTTTTTTTTGTATTCAATGTTAAAACTGAAATACTAGTCACTGGTTTGAGCTGCTTATTATCCTTGGATCGTGTTATACGTTTCGATGGTGATGCAGAAGTATCTGCATTACATTTACGATTTTCCTCACCGGACAAAAAAGTGTTCTCCGTACAGTTATTATAATGTTTTTTCGTTGCAGGCTCAATTTTTCTACTTGACCGTGTCGTTGGAGTGGCTCTAGCCTTTACCGTTGAACTGGTAAGTTTCTCTGATGGACTCAATGGCTCAGTAAGAGCTGGCGCCATATTGTCAAAAAATGCAGCATTTGCGTAAAAATTTAATATCTCTTATTCGCATTAACCATTGCGTAGTAAGCGTCCATTTTTATTCTCTAATCACAGGGTCGAAGATATAAAAGTTCATCAATTAATAAATTTACATATAAAAGCATTTAATTTTAAATTGTTTTACTTTTACACTAACTAACAATAAGGAATACTTTCAGTCGCAAAAAATTAACGTCTTTACGATTAACATCAACCATGGTACGGATATAATTGAAAAAAAAATTATTTTTATTAAACTGAGACGATTGCGATTTATTTACCTTATATAAAGTATATCAATATGTACACAGCACAAATTTGGCAAAAGGATAACTCTTTAATTAAATTGAGTTTATGTGCCTTGTCATGGGCAGAAACGATTACACTTAGTATTGTAGCCCGATTGCTATATGCAATATAATTAATGAAATATTCTCATTAATATTATATTGCGCGTGTTTTTTCAAACAGTAAAAAATAATTTCATCACTTTTTCTGTCCATTACAACACAACTGTAACAAGTAGAAATTATACTTTGCTGAAGGGTTAAAACATCGATACCCTTGAAATTATATTTTACATCAGTAACATTTTATATAATTTCAATTTTTATTTTTCATATGCACTCCCGCGCTCCTGTCTACACACACTTTCGATATGAGTACAATTCTTTTTTATTAATTGTGCTATTCTTCCTCTTCCTGTTGTATGATCAAATAACTTTTCACGGGTCTCACGCGTTTTGCACGTCTGCTTTATTTATTTTATGCTTTGAAATTTTTTTCCAACATCACTTGGCATATACATTTTTTTCAAGCCTTATTTTCCATAAATATGTGAAATTTTTTTAAATTCAATTTTGGTATGGCTGCCGTTTTTTACTTAAATGTTCCGTCTTCTTCTTACAAATGCAGAGTATAGGTAAATAACGAGTATTCACGACTGTAAGAAAATGGGCGAAAAACGTTTTCCAACGTGAATATATATAAGTATATAATTTTTTTTATCTCGACTTTTATTTAATCACTAGTGCAAGATTTTTTAATTCTTTTTTAAGCAAAATTGACGCTGATATTAAAACATGCGCTGTATTTTTAATTAATGGAGGCCTTTTTTCTAAAAATTCACTCTTATAACAAGAATATTTTTTACGCCTAGCACGAGAAGAAAATACGACTGTACTGCGCGTACTCGTTCACTTCAATACAACGAATAGATATTAATTGGTAAACTCGTTAGGCGGTATGTATAAACAACGAGTTTTCATAATTATGGAAGCAGACGTACTTTACTGAAATTAAATGTTTCAACACATAGAAGCTTTTTAATGGCGTTTCGTACATTGCTTTAATTTAAAGCACAACATACGCACGAAATCAAACGATCCATTGAAAATGGAAAATACGAAACAAACACATGTGTCAGTAATTACCGTCATAACAAATGTTGCATTATGCATGATCATCGATCATCTATATACATGCTCTCTGTTAGCATTTTTGTGTTCTTAAAAAAATGAATAAGAAGAATTCAAACGTATAGCGGATAATAAAGTAAGAGAATGCAACCATGTGTTGTTGCAGAATATGTATTTAGGGCCTTAGAAACGAATTAAAATGCCAGAGTTACACTCAGCATTATACGACGTAATAGTTGCTTTGTTATTATAAACAATTAATTTTGTTAAATATTACGCATCTAAGAGCAAATGTGTTTGCCAAATATGTTTGTTTGTATTTCAAAATTTATTCCGATAGTTATTACTGAACGGTTTACATGAACTGGATATATTATAGGATAAGAATGATATAAAAATACTTTGAATAATGTTTTATGGAAGATATTACTTTGAGAATCCTGATAAATTTTTAGCAGCTTTAAACGTGTTATGCATCAACATAGCAACTGTCATAGGCCCTACACCACCGGGCACAGGTGTTATCCATCCAGCCACCTGACGCACTTCTGCAAACACGAAAATTTGTTATAAATTACTTTAAAATAAAACCTTTTCCCGTTATATTCCTTCTTCACTTACCATCAAAATCAACATCTCCAACCAGTTTCGTTTTACCGGTGTTAGCATCTGTTATACGTGTTATACCAACATCAATGACACAAGCTCCTGGTTTGACCATTTCTTTTGTTATTAGACCAGGTACTCCAGTGGCGGTTATTATAATATCAGCAAGTGAGCAATACTTCGCCAACTCTTTAGGTGGAGTGAAACGGTGACATATGGTTACTGTAGCGTCTAGACCTTTAGTTTCATTGCGACCATCGCAGTGCATTAACATTGCGATAGGCATTCCCACATTCTTTGAACGTCCCACAACTACAACATTTTTCCCAAATGTTTCAATTCCAGAACGCCGCAACAGTTCAATAACACCTAATGGTGTGGCCGGTATCATGGACTCCATATCAAGACACATTCGTCCCACATTAAACACGTTGAAACCGTCAACATCTTTTTCTTGACTAACCGCGTTGCAAATCTTGCGTTCATTCATGTGTTCGGGCACAGGCAACTGTACAAGTATGCCATCCACCTCTGCGTCATTGTTTAGGTCATGAATTTTATTTAAAAGCTCTTGCTCGGTGATACTGGCCGGCAATCGTACTGTTTCACTTGAAATGCCCACTGCCTTAGCAGCATTCATTTTCATACGTACATACGTATCACTGGCTTCATCATCCCCAACCAAAATTGCAGTCAATTGCGGTGCACGTTTACCTTCGGCTACATAGTCTGTGATATCTTTCTTTAACTCCTCTCGGATTTGTTCAGCAATATATTTGCCATCAATAATTTGAGCCATACTAAATAGGAATGGAATGGAAGAATGAGTTAACTACTTGTTCAATCGAATTATTAATAATAACCGTTTGTCAAATTTGTTTTAATCAATATCCCTTTATTTGTATGCACTGAATAATATATTTGTTTATATTTATTAATGCTAAATATACGATTGCTTTCTAAGAATTGAAATTGATATACGTTAGCGTAACATATCATTAGTTTAACGGTGTAAACACAGTGTTGGTGTTCTTTACCTCGTACAAATATTACAATCGCAATCACACATTGTTACATACAAAGTTTTAAAGTAAATCCCCGACCATTCATATTTTTACATCAGACTTAATGAGTAAATAACCGATTACACCTTAATATTTTTTAAAAATCCAATAAGCACTACATATACGCTATATGTTTGCAGATTTTCCTATGAGATAAAAAAACATTAAATGCCAATTAAAGTTCGACTTGGATTGAAGAATTACCAAACAACGCAAATAAGGTAATTCACTGGACGGATGGACATGGTTTAATGGTATACGATACTGATTTCGTATCGCTTGCAATACAAACATTTCCCCGAATTTAACGTTCTATAGCAGAAATAGGATAGGTTGCGATAATGTTCTGTTTTACTATACTATTGAATAACTATAAAGTGGAAATTTTCTTAAACTGCGTATAATATCAATTACGAGATTCTAGAAGGTGATTCACATTCTCCTTATAATTTCAATTATTTCGGTATCAAGTTCATTAAGTATTTGATTTAGAATATAGTAATCAATTTCATCGATGTTTCGTCGCATCATATTCAGCAGAGCTTGGGCATCATTCATATAAAAATATTCAAAGTTCATTTTTGAAGCCAATTGTTTCCATTTTTCAGCGTTATTTAATAATTTGGACACCTTTTCGAAATGAGGCGGACTGCGGAGGACCTTTTCCCACATGTTTTTATCAATCACAAACTCATCCTTAATGTCTATTAAAAATTCCTGCTGCTCATTTATTCCAATTTCATCATCTTCAGTTGATGACGAAGATAACTCCTCTTCCTTTATGACCAATTGAGAATCGTAGTCATCACTAGCGCCATGTTGCTGATGAATGATGGGCAATGTGTCATTTATTTTGTTCTTTTTGTAGTATTTTTCCAACGTGTTGTATATGATCAAACCTACGTCATTGACCGAAGATGTTTGCTTAGCTAAAGCCAAAGCTGTATACCCAGCAGCATTTCTGGCTACCAAAATGTTTGTCATATTTAGTGTTTCCATTATGAATATGACCAATTTTAAATTCTGTTGCTGCACCACCATATGCAAAGCATTGTTACCAGCCTTACAGTTGGGCACGGCAGCTGCCTTTTTGTCAAACTGTAACATCTTAATTGCCATCTCGTCA
The DNA here is from genome assembly GCA_963971445.1 of Ornithomya chloropus. Classification (NCBI taxonomy): domain Eukaryota; kingdom Metazoa; phylum Arthropoda; class Insecta; order Diptera; family Hippoboscidae; genus Ornithomya; species Ornithomya chloropus. The sequence continues at coordinate 5,302,582 of OZ020529.1, forward strand.
TTGTTGTCACGTATTGCTAAATGTAGAGGTGTGAAGCCGTCATCATTTAAAATGTCAAGTTGTAGCTTCGCATCAAAATTGATGAAAGTTTCCAGACATTTTGAGTGATGTTCTAGCGCGGCAATGTGTACGGCTGTGTTGCCTTTTTTATCCTGTAAATTTGAATTACAGCCTAATCCTAATAAGGGTCGTATGTAGTGGGCTCGATTATACAAACACACGTAGTGCAGTACCGTTTGTTTGTTACTATTCAAAAGTGTGTTGAGGAGATGGTTCAGCTGAAACATTTTTAATAGTTGACACATGTGTATGACCATTTTCCTGTTGTCGTTGGCAATGATTTCATGCATTATAGAATCACCCGTGTCACTGTTGTCGAGATGCTCATGAAAAATTTTACTTATTTGTTTTGCCGCACTATTAATAAGCGTTCGATTTGGGTGACCGGACCGCAAATCCTGAAATATTGTTAAAATACGTTGCAAATACGGTCCCATAGCAAGTTCTAAACTGTGTCCAGCTGGAGTTGAAGAAAATCTGCCGATTACACTTTTTTCCAGCGATTTGTTTTTAAAATGCATTCTGGGGGAATCTTGTGCTGATACACCGTCTTTTTCTGTCCGGTCTTCCATTGGTGGGGTTTTATTGTTGAAATCTTCCAAAAAGTCGTCAAGCGTTCCATCAGAAAAACTGGATAATTTTTCTTTGGCATCTTTAGTATTCAATAATCGTTCAAGTTCTTCCATAATCTCGCTCGAATTGAATTTGTTACATTGCTCTTGCACGGGCTTAGGAAGATCATCCGAATCAAGGGAACTGGAACTGTTGTTTCGAGATGAGGCCATTGAAAAGGTCCGTCTGCGCTTGCGCGAAGCTACCACTTCTCGCGGTTTGTAGCGAAATGTTACTGGTGGATAACTCCGCTCATCATCTGAAGGCCTCACTAATTCTACAAAGACCTCAAAGGAGCGGTCTATATCGCGATCTTTGTACGGTGGTGTTTTGCACACAATAGCGTATTGGTGATGTACATCAGATTCTCGAAAGTTTGCAAAGGCTTCCCAAACTACATCGTCGTCGGACATTTCGTAAAAACGCACTTTAATATTCTTTTTACTGACCTTTTCTACCAGAAGAATCATGTCCTCACCTCCCGATACACTACCCGTGCAAATACTGAGCCGTGCAATGCGCAACTCTCCCGTTTGAGCAGATTTTCTGTTGTTGATAATTCGCGAATATACGGGAGCAGCAATTCTGATAGGAATACCGTTATCGGCTATATGAAAAGCCTCAAAACAAAGGCGTACCTAAAGCAATAATTTTTATTTTCGTACCTTTAGAAGCAATGCTATCGAAGAGATCACTGCCTTACCTGATTTAAATTCATATCTTTTGCTTCTTTTTCAGTTTGCTTAATAAGTGCGCATTCTTCTTTTGTGGTTAGGTTGCGACCTAACTCAAAATGCAATCGCTTCCGTTTCTTATCGAGTAATTCCTTGACAATGTACTTTTTAGCCGTTTGGATGATGCCCATGTTGCGGAAATTGACGCAATAGCCGTCTTCAGGGGATACCTTTGCATCATGGGGATCCACTATATCGCAATCATCTCTACGAATAACCAATTGGTGCGAGTGTGGACTGTGCAAATTAACTTGGAACAAACTGCAACGTATGACAGCCGGTCCATTGTAGTTGCACAATTGAACTTCTGGGAATGTTCTCGGGTTACGTTGCGAACTTGCGCCATTCAAAGATCCATGTGTGCCATGCATTTCCGATTTGTAGCGAAATCGAAATTTTTCTGTAGGCTCCTCCATTATCTCGAGTGTGGCTGGATATTCCATTTTATTACTGTCGTTATTATCATATTTTGTTGTTTGCACCATTGTCACATCATTGCAACCAATTGGATTATAAAGAGGCTCATCGCTAATGAGTAAGTCGTGGTCGAAAACATTTAAAAATGAAGGATCCACTTGGAAGGATGATGTTGGTGATTGCATAGGAGAGTAATTTGATGCAGGTGATGTTGTTGAATACCCACTTGTGCTTGACGAGTCGTTTACATATGATAGCCTTTGCATAGTATCCATATCAACAATATCCCTTTTAGCGAAATATTCATGTGCCATATTTTCCGATATTTATTTACAAAAAAGATTCCAAAAAACTGTTTTGGTGGTACGTTGGTTTGTGTACAATCCTCGTATAACAGCACCAGTTTAATATTCTTCGATTAGATTGGTCACGTTAATTATATTTCGGATATTTGCGCAATAACTATGCAGGCCGCAAGCTGATACTTTATAAAACACTGCAGATTATTTTCTATATCACTACCTAATACGAATTCTTCTTCTATCCAATGGTTTTGGTTTTTCCCCGTTATGCTTGTGGTGAAAAAATATATAAAGTAACGCTTCCTCAAAATTCTATGTCACTCTTTTATTTGTTAATGAGTTTAAACAAATTACTCACAATTTACACATTTACACATTTCCAATATATTTATATATATATAACTAAAAATTATTTCAATTTTTTTTGGAGAAGATTTTACACGATGCTGACAATTGACTTACACGAACGGTACATCTACTGTTTCAACAACGCACATCGTATATATGGCAAATTATAGAAAAAAAAAAGCTTTATGACGTAAACGATAAATGTGAGCTAATCTAACGTGTATTGCTGCACATTAAAAATAAACACTTATACGCTTTGCTGCATGCTTGTTAAAGAAAATTTTCAAATATAAGATTCTTTGCATTTTACAGCAATGCACGCATTTTGTTTCAGCCCTTATCAATTATCAACACAAAGCACTGATTTTCAATATATAGAATTCTTGTTTACGAAAATGAACGGTACTCTCAATGGATTGAACTCTAAGCACTTAGTCTTCTAAACCATACATATGCTAAATTGATTTTAAGAGTCCTACGTGTATAACTATTCATATTAAACTTGTAATTAATTGCTTTATTCTTGTAGCCAGATTTGTATAAATTATGTTAATCAAGAAAACTCATATCCCCCCACATTGGTGTGGTTACAAAAACAAAGCATCCAACGAATTATGCCAAAAGCGGAGGAAATTAATTATTTTTGAAAGGTTCTTTGGTATCACAGCTTTTATATTTTATATGAGTTCTTCAAATTTGATAATATTAATTGATTATTATTATAAAAGGATTTTTATATGTTTATGCAAATTTAACATGAATAAATTTACATTATAAACGTAACATAAAATAAGTGAACGTATCTTAGGAAGTTTACTGAGTCATTGTTTGCACACATTTACAAATATGCACCAAAATATTCCATATGTTGCGCAAATCACATGTTTTTTTTTTTGTTCAATTTAGTAAAGTACGAACCTAAACTTGCTACAGGCACGTTGAATCTTTTTAAAGCTCATTAAACGCACATTGTATGAGGCAGATCTCCTAAAAATTAGCCAAAGCATGTTTTCGTTAAATGTTACAATTCCTAAACAAACACAACATTATACGCTGCTGAACATAGCAATGACACTTTCAGTTATACGCGATATAAGGAGAGACAGATAAAATATACGAGAATGTGTGTAACAATAATAACTTTACAGTAAATATTACGATTACGATTACGATTATTTATATAATTTATTCATTTACCTTAAAAAATTGTTTTAATAAAATTTCTTTAATTTCTTGAACAATGTAACGTGGTTAACGCGGTTATTTAGTGTCCAATCTGAAAATGTTTTTGAACTTTAAAATTTATCTTTGTGCGGTACGCTGCTTTATCTGTATATGTGTGCTTGTAACAATTAAAAATTATAATAAAAGAGAAAATTAAAATGTAAGTGGATAAAATCTCTCAAAATAGCCATACACTGTTAGAAATAGTACGGAACAATTAGTTGTGTTTTTAAATTCAAAATATGTTTGCGAAAACAAACAAATATTAAACAAAATAAAAAACAAATTTGTACGGAAACTTGTTATCAACGCAATCTTGTTTGTTTTAAATATTTTTTACAAGGAAAACTTTCATGTTGATAATAAGAATATGTAATGTAAAAATCTCTTGTTTAGTCTGATTGAATATTGACGTCATTTAATGATCGAACTGATTAAAGGCACACTACCCACAAAATTATATATATTTCATAATAAGTAATTCTTTGTCCATTCAAAATTATTATGATGTTAGTAAATTGTTCTTTTTATACATTATTGATTAGAAAATCAGTTGGCAACACCTCTGGTTTCCTGTAACTACAAGTTCGTTAACTGTTAAGTTAATGTTAATAATTTAAATTTGCTACTATTCTGATACACACTTCAACTGTTAACTTCTTTTAAATAAAAATTCCTATAACAAAATTACCTAAAGGTAATAAAAAATTTGTTTTTTTGTTACATTAATGATATTTACCTGTTGATATAACGCATTTTAAAGTCGCTTTTCGAAATTTTAGTTCGTTGACTTGATTATTAATTATAATGTAATACTTTTTTCGACTAAAGAAATGCACTTGCAAAAAATAACTAATTATTTATTTAAAAGGTTCGCTAAAATATTTCTAAGATATTTCTTTTAACTGGTTGTGACAAATAATAAATACGTTCTATTGGATGCTTTCGCTTTTATATGGGGCTCTGAGTTGATTTTTAATCAACGAGCACATTGTTTTTTACTAAAAGTATAAACAAAAACAACCAATCAATCAACCAATGTGTAAAACAAGGAAGTCTTAACTTAGTTTGAATATAAAATTTTAATAGAATATCGCACCATACCCTCATCTCGCTCTAATTAAGTTTCCTATCCAAGCCGCGGTAGAAAAACGATTATTTACATATTTACATTCTATAGCACTAATGTGTAGATGGGCAAAGCAGGTAGAAAAAGAATAAGAGATTTGCGTTATAATATAAAAACATTACATAGGTATTGTATCCTAAGAGCCAAGACATATATTTGCCATATCATTATTTTAATTGTCAATACAGATTTATGTGAAGTAAAAATCTAGCGTTGTAACTGAACGATAATTTGACGTATCACAGTAGTGCTTCGATTAAATAATTCTACACTTGCATACGATTTTTATTAAATAATGTTAGTCAAAGTTTTAGCTGAAACAAAAAGCATGCATTGCTGCATAAAAGTATAATCGGTTGCATGACATTTGTTTATTGGTATTCCCAACCCCTCTCTTTCCACTTTTACTTTATCTCATTCGTTCCTAGAAGGAAGGAAATTGCCCTAAAAAGTATCTCATAGATACAATTGAAACACTACGGTTTCAATTCGTTCTTTCCGTTTAGGCAATATTGTATTGTGAGCGTTTCAATTTCAATTTCATTCTAGCGCTTGCTTTTCAGAGGTGTGGACGTGTCGCACGCGATAAAGTGAAAGATTTTTTCAAGTGTTTTTCCAGTTGTCGCGTATCGAGAAGAACACAGCATAGCAAAAATACTTCCCACAGATATTTTGTGCAAAAAACAAAATGCTTTATAGGAATATAAAGTTTAGTGTTCTAAAATGAAGAAAGTGATGTGATAACCAAAACGACGCATAGACACTGTATGTAATTAATTTTATACAAAGTGTTTTGTGTGTAATATGCGAAAATTTATCAAAGCCTAAAGGTAGGAGAATTTTATGAATACATACATAGTGTATCTGTAAGACTATAAATTTATATAGCGTAATCATCATTCTAAAAGCCAAGAAATGAAAATATCGTCATAGTTATGAACGATTGAAAGTGTTTTACAAAAGAATCTCACTGTGCCAGTGTAGATATGAAAGAAAATCTTCTATAACTTTAACGTGTAGTTGTATGAAGTTCAGTGAACACAGTGTTTTATCGATTTTTTTTTATTTTTTTTATTTCAAGAAGAATTCGCTGATGACTCTTTTCGTATTTGTTTAAGAGCCCTACTCTACAAACGAGTGAAGAACATTTTTTTTTACAAACATAGACGGTCGAATTGATATGCGTGACTTGAAAAATTGTAAACGCTCTAAATATAAAAGTAAAGTATTTTATGCCGTTGATTTTAGGCATTATTAATGCTGAAGAGCGCGGTATATGTATGTGCGTAAAACGTTCCCAGTGAAAATTAAATAAATAGTGACGAAAATGAAATGTACATATATACATATATATATTAGAGTGTGAATGTAACTTTGAAAAGGATTAAGAACTTTTCCGCCGCACACACCACATACTCGCACGCAGTCATAAAGCGACTGAAGTTATAATAATATACATATTCTCTCAATGACCTGTGGTAGCATATCAACTATATATATATATATATATAAATACGCATTTGTAGTGAGGGCAAACATATGCATATTATGTCAATGCATACACCCTTTATGAGGACGACATGGTGCACTCTACGCATCTATTATTCAATTTATAGTTTAACTAAGTAAAATTTAGTAATAATAATATATTTTATTTCTACATGTGTGTGTTTACCAGCTTTAAATGAGAAAACATAATGAAAAGCCTTTCTTGGGGGTTCAAGTTGTGTTTTCTACATCTTCGATGTGTTTTAAAATACATCACGTTATTTGGACTAACGTTGTTAATAAATTATGACTAAATGTACACATATACATATATTTATGCGGTCTTCTGTATGTGGATAAAAAACAAGAATTTTTTGACCATAAAATTGAGAAATATACAAATGTACAAGTACGAATTGAGAATGTAAAAGAGAGAGAGAGAGCATTGTAAAGGGCACACATTGAGATTGAAACACACTAGTTTACTTGTGAATATTACGCTAAGTTTTATGTGCTGTTATGCTGAAAGCATAACTCAAGTAGTGAATGAAAATTTATTTAATTTTTCCTCCTTATTTCCCTTTTTGGACTACTTCAACTAATTACATATCTTCCTTGACTAAGCAGGTGTTTACTCTTAGGAAAATTGAAATACTTTATTAGATGAAAAGAAAGGTATTTTTACGTAGTCTCTACAACAATTCTTATTATATAGTATCAGAGGTTTTTCAGAAGGAAAACGAATATATATCATTATTATTATATTTTTTTTTTTAAAGAAATTAGTTTCAGTTTAAGGTTAAACTTTGTGTCAGAATATCGAATCGAAATATAAACTGGAGTTGTTTGTTTCACATGTCTCAGGTAACTTTAGATGCACATGCGTAAGCGTATAAAACTTTGTGTCACAACATAGCTGATTACATATTTAGATAATTTTATGAAACTGTCTGGAACACTTCAGTCAGTATCTGTTAAAGCGAGCAGGGAGTGATTGCCCACGCGTATATGTACGTATTTTCTTATGAAAGCAACGAAAGCGAACGTGATATTGATAAATGCACAACAACAGTCCAAACAAATTCTCGTAACAAAGTGTAGAGCGTGCACAATTTTTTTTTATATTTATGCAAAGTGTACTATACGACATGTATGTAAAGTGAAGTAAAGGGTAGTAAAAAATAACAAATAGAATTTAAAAAAAAAACCTTTTTTGTTTTTGCAGCAAGTGCTTTACAATCGGATGCATATCATAAACTTGTGATTAATAAAATAAAGAAAAATTGAAAGCTTAATAAAAATATTCAATGGCAATGTCCGAAACAACAGAGCCCCCCAACAAACAACAACAAAGAGGCGGCCAAAGACGACAGTTAGTAAGTACTACAAAAATCTTTACACATATATACATTCTTTTATCCTCCCATACACCTTATATAACACGTACTGTTTGTTGTTTACAGTCAAAGACTGATAAGTTGCCCCCTCAATGGGAAAGAGAATTATTTCCATAACTATATTGTGGCGCGGCATTTGTATAATTTTCAACTTGGCAGTGAACATAGGTTTTAGACATTTTTACGCATAACAATTAACAGAACTGGATTCATTTATGTAATGAATTATGTAAAAGCAATTATTATACCTTACACCACAAAGTGTGACAGAAGAGAATAGTGCACGTCTCAAGTAATTAACCAAGCAATTAATGCCCCAATCTTCAATAACCCCAATTAGCTCAGAATCAAATGTAATAATATTTGACAAAATTTCGCACGGGGATGGTTTTTGGCTTAAGCATGGTTGCTGTTTAAAATGAACCTTACCCGTAAATAATAATCAATAATTGTGCCAAATTTATACCCAATCGAAGCATTTTTAGAACCTCTATAATGCCTTTGGCAGATTCGTATACGAAACAAATTTTACCATAAATTTTTAAATTAAAAGTGAAGTCGCGCAAAATGCCCTTATTTTGGCTTCTAACACGAGCACAACTATTTTGCATACTATGTCAACTTAAATTTTCCTAAAGTTCCCCACATCCTAATTTTTTCGTTGAATGTACTATTTGTTACCTGAAATTTACATCCTTATGTCATATGTACATTATTATGGATATTAATTCCTACTCAAGTATTTCATTTAAAATTGAAAGTTTCTTTTACTTTATTTATCATCATCCATATGTATGTATGTATATGTAATTATTGAATCCATTTGAATTTTCATTGCATTTATGCAAATGTGTGTTAGTTAGATATGTGTGCACTTATATACATGCTATGTCACACACATATACATTCTTATCTTAAAAGTATTTTGATCAAGTGAAAACAGAAGAAACAAGTAAGAAAACTAAATTCGGCTTAAGCCAAATCTTAAATACCCTACACATCAGTAACGGTGGGCATGGCAAATATATATATATTTATTGCGCCCTCTAATAGTGTATGTATTACGTATCAGATTGCAAGTATAGTTTTATGGTGAATATGTTTTTTTTTGTAAATTGTGGGCGTGCGTCTGATCCGACCATTCCCATTTTTAGCACATCGACGAATGGGATAATCATAAATATGTGTAGCAAATTTCAAGTTTATAGGTCAATTTTTGTGGCATATATAAAGGCTTTTGTTGATTATGGGCGCCTCTGTTAACCGACCACGCCCATTTTTGGCGTATCGGTGAATAACTATGAATAACTGTGGATACGCATACCAAATTTAAAGTTCTTAGGTTAACTTTTGTGGTAGATATATAGATTTTTGTTGATTGTGGGCGTGGCTCTTGACCGATTTTGCCATTTTAAATAGCGATCTACTTGAAAAAACCAAAAGTATCCATACAAAATTTCAGCTCAAAATTTACGCCCAGACATACATGTCTAGATCGATTCAGTTTTTGATGCTGAATATATATACATTTTAGGATCTCCTCTGTCTGCATGTTGCAAACGGAAGAACAAACTTAGTATATCCTCACCTACCTAAGGTGGAGGGTGTAAAAATTAACTCATTAGTCCTAAATTCTAAAAGAGAACCAATATTTCTAGCTGGATAGCTATGATTATGACACGTTTAAAGAAAACGGGCAAAACAAGTTTTGTGCATTGAACACACAACGACCATGTAAGATACACTTATATGCGTGTATATATGTGATTTTCATGTGTATCATATGCACAATAAAAGAGTGCATAAAAAGGATATGTAATTACGTTATACAAACACATAAAGTATGCATTCAAAACAAAGTGGCAAACAGTGAATTGACTTCGCTTGAGATGCCCCTCCCGCATTGGTATAAACATGATATACACTTGATGTACACTTGTATGCGTTCAAAACAAAATTTTTAAAACGTTAATCTCATAAGAGGACCACAAAAAAGAGCATTTTGGCTGGGGTTAGTATTAATTCTTCACCCAAATCATATAATTTAGAAATAGTTATTTTGAATTTAAAGAAATTTAAAGAAGTACTCAATTATTTTACAAAAAAAAAATAATTAAGTAATTCTTAAGCTCATTGTTATTAAGCACTCGATTGGGCTGATATAATGTTTTTATACCCACCACCACTTAACGGTTGCAACGCTCTCAAGGAGACCAAAACAAATGTACATTCTCCTCCTCTTCCTTGTAGAAATTGCTATATCGATCCATACTATACACAATCGCAGATCCTCTTTATCCTTTGGTATTAAAAGTAAACAAAATTGATGAAACCCACAATGAAAAGAGAAAATAAAATAAAAAAGCAATCTTTTAAGCTTATTTTCCTTATTACTCATAAAAAATAAAAGCAGCGAGTTGAACATGTATTCGTATGCTGCTGTGAGAGCTTTGTTGCATTCAGATATGTGTCCGAATAATTCAATAAAAACCGTTTTTAACATCTTCTGTTGTGAGGTGCTGTAGCGGATGTGTGCGTAGAATATATAAATCAGTTCATGTTCATGTTCTATGACTAATAATTAAATGAAATATAATGCATTTTTTGTTTGTTGTTGTATATTAAAAAATGTGTTATTTCAGCGAGAACGTAAACAGCGCAAACTGTATTTGGAGGAATGGGCTTTGGGGGATGACGACTTGGAGACCACACGGGGCTTCAGTGTAGCTGAAAAGCTCAAATCGTCCAAATTTGCTCAGACTGGAATGGTCCGTGAGATGACTGGTGCCGACTTGACAGTAGCGTAAGTATTTTGGATTTCTATGTGGTTCGACCCTTGACTTTATGTCTCGCTCCCCTCCAAACTTTCAGCTTCTTGCAGCAATATGGTTTTAATATACCGCTGCTGTTTCGCGAGGAAACTGGTTTGGGCATCCAAATGCCGGATCCCAATGAATTTTCAATAAGCGATGTCCGCTTATGTGTAGGTTCACGGCGAATTCTCGACGTGATGGATGTGAATACGCAAAAGAACCTGCAAATGACCATGAAGGAGTGGCAACAGTATTACGATAGCCCAAAAAAAGATCGCCTCCTAAATGTAATATCACTGGAATTCTCCCATACACGTCTGGACAATTATATTCAAACGCCCGAAATAGTGCGTCAAATTGATTGGGTGGATGTTGTTTGGCCAAAGCGTTTGAAAGACGCGCAAAAGGAAGGCACAAATCTGTTGGGTAACATGATGTATCCCAAGGTGCAAAAGTATTGCTTGATGTCGGTAAAAAATTGTTATACCGATTTTCACATTGACTTTGGCGGCACCTCCGTCTGGTATCACATTCTTAAGGGTAGCAAAGTGTTCTGGCTCATACCGCCCACCGATAAAAATTTACAATTGTACGAAAAGTGGGTTCTGTCGGGCAAACAGTCGGACGTGTTCTTTGGCGACACTGTGGAAAAGTGCGCACGAGTTTATTTAACAGCCGGCAATACATTCTTTATACCCACGGGTTGGATACATGCCGTTTATACCCCCACAGATTCATTGGTGTTCGGTGGAAATTTCCTGCATTCGTTCGGAATAGTGAAGCAACTAAAAACAGCCCAAGTCGAGGATGTGACCAAAGTACCACAAAAATTTCGCTATCCCTTCTTCACCGAAATGTTGTGGTATGTTCTAGCCCGCTATGTGTACGTTTTACTTGGGCATTCTCACTTGGATGGCGAAACGTCATTAGATGAAAGTGACATAGCAGCGAGGCCTCACATACATCTCACCCATTATGAGTTGTTTGGTTTAAAGGAAATTGTCATGTATTTGTATGATTTGCCACCGCACAAAAAGAACGTGCCCGAACTGGTGATCGATCCGGTAGCACTGATTAAGGATGTTCGCACTTTGGTGGAGAGACACTGTAAGGATAAACCGGAATTCGCCATAACGGGGGTGTCAGTATTGACACCTCAGGGCGACACGTACGGTACCTTTCAGTTGTACGACCGCACCCGCTTAAAGCATGAAATTAAACAGGAGATAGCGCGTAAAAATGCTGAAATAATTCGTGAGCAGCAGCAATTGGAGGCGGCCCAAGCCGCCACGTTAGAATCGTCCAATAATGTACACACGATAACTAAGAAGTCAAATATAGTAACCAATGAAAATGGTCTAATTAGCGCCCTCAAAAAGGAACCGATTGAAAATGGCACTCAAACGGGTAAGTATACAAATGTTCATGTATGCGATGGCTGCTCAGGTGAATCCAGGTAGTTTTCCTATCGAATGCAATTCCATGTTTTTTTGTATAATACCGTTAATTGATAATATATGTATTAAAAATACAAAATAAATAAATAAATGCCAGAACTTTCTTTGAATTCCTTTTGCCCACACCCATAGGTTTATCATGAAAGTGTTTGGCTAACATTTATGTGACGTAGTTAGACCAATGACTTTTAGAAACTCAGTTGACTCAAGCTTCTTGACGGCAATCTTTAGCGTTAGCAAATGTACGTGTAGTGCGTCCACTATCGCATGGACATCTTCTTCTTTATCTTATAAATTATTTGATTTATTTAAATCGAGTAAAATATTAACGAGCACGTCTGTCTTTTAGAACCAGTCACATTTGTTTCACCATCAGATAATATAAAATATCGCCCTCCTAAGAAAATGCATTTGGCAAACGCTGTAGCAGCATCTGCCGGCAATAATAATGTTAGCGTAATAGCATCTTGTTCTACGTATTCGGCGCAACTGACTGCGCCACAGTCGGCAAATGTGTCACCATCGCAAACGCCATCGTCCAATATGACAATGTCAGCAGAAAATTGTCATTCGTCCAATGAATCGAAATTGTCACCAAATATTACAGCACTGGGGCAACCGCGAAGGCGTCGTACCCGGTGCAAGAATTGTGCAGCATGTCAGCGCGCCGATTGTGGTGAATGCACCTTTTGTTTGGATATGGTGAAATTTGGTGGACCGGGACGAGCGAAGCAGACGTGCATGATGCGTCAATGTTTGTCGCCAATGTTGCCAGTTACAGCGCAATGTGTATTCTGTCATTTAGATGGATGGAATCAGACACCAATGTCACCCCAAACCAAGCAATTAGCCTCCATAGAGGGACCGTCATCGTTAATGGAATGTTCCGTCTGCTATGAAATAGCTCATCCGGAATGCGCTTTGTCCGCTCTGGAAGGGTCTGAAGAAGCACCCGAAGCTAAAGGCATTATTAATGAAGATCTGCCTAACAGTTGGGAATGTCCAAATTGTTGCCATTTGGGGAAAAATTGTGATTACAAGGTAAGCGATGATTACACGCATAATTTGTTTGTTCATTAACGGGATGTTTTCTCACAAATAGCCCAGACACTTTCGCGCTCGTCAGAAATCTTCGGAAGTGCGTCGCACATCTGTTGGAGGCAACAATATGGGTTCAAGCGATCTTTTCGATACACATACGCACGTTGGAGTAGGTCAATACAATGACTTTGTGTTTACCAGTGAGTCGGAAATGGAGACGGCTCAAGCAAACGCGACGCACTGGAAGCACAACAAACGTCATGCACCAGTCGACATGAAAAGCGACCGTAACTTTGAAACACCATCACCGGCCACCTCAATAACTGGGGATAAAATAAAGCGGCGCAAGAGCGACGATGGCCTTAGCATGTGCAGCAGTATGCAAGATAGTATTGAGGCGGCAGCGTCCATCGACTGTATTAGTGCTGGGGCAGGGCAGGTGGGTCGTAAGAAAAATTCTATACGAGCTCAGTTAGCTCAACAAATGCTGAACTCTACTACGCGCGTTCTTAAGAAACCGCAATATGTTGTACGGCCATCCGGTCACACCAGCTACGGAACGAACGGTAGTAATCATCACGCCACCAATTTGGCGTTAGATGCCACACTTTTGAAAATCATATTTCGATATCTGCCGCAGGAAACTTTGGTGGCTTGTTGTTCGGTATGTAAAGTTTGGTCGAATGTGGCAGTTGATCCGGATTTGTGGAAAACGATGAATTGCTCTGAAATGAAATTAACTGCATCGCTTTTGACAGCGATTGTACGTCGCCAGCCCGAGCATCTCATATTAGATTGGACGCAAATTGCTAAACGTCAATTAGCTTGGGTAATTGCGCGATTGCCGGCCCTGAAGAATCTCTCGCTGCAAAGTTGTCCCATACAAGCCGTGGTAGCCTTACACACATGCCTCTGTCCCCCTCTACAAATTCTCGATTTGAGCTTCGTGCGCGGCTTAAACGATGCTGCAATCCGAGACATACTCTCGCCACCGAAAGACTCACGCCCCGGTCTGACAGATTCCAAAACTAGATTAAAAGACTTGAAGACTTTGAAACTAGCCGGCACCGATATCTCAGATGTTGCGCTTAGATATGTGACGCAATCCTTAACACATTTGGTGCATTTGGATGTGTCGTCTTGTCAGCGTATCACGGATGCTGGCGTGGCTCAAATCGGAACATCGTCCACCGCTATTAGTAATTTGATTGAATTGAATCTGAGTGGATGCCGTCTAATATCCGAACTGTCTCTGGATCATCTTTCCAAATGTGAGCAACTTGTTTGGTTGGATTTGCGACATGTGCCACAAGTGTCCACACAAGCTGTCATAAAGTTTGCTGCCAAATCGAAGCATGACTTGTGTGTAAAAGATATAAAGCTGGTAGAGAAGCGGCGCTTGCATCGATCTAATTCTTCGGGACTGAATCTCAACCATCGTATGCCATCCTCCGCAACCGAATAATTGGTAGTATTGATAGCAATAGCAATTATTGTCTTGTACAATCTACGTTATAGGAAAGGAAAAAGCCAAAGATCTGATATTGATCAGGTGTTATTCTTGTTCTATATTTGAACAACTTTTTTTTTTTTTTAAATATATTAAGAAGCAGCATTCCCACGAGATCTGATGTATTCCCTTATACCCTTTAATGTAATCGCTACCTTATAAGTACTGTACTGTATGAATAAATAGCTGTAAATGAAATGGAGCAATTCAGATTGCTGTGTAAATAACGTTAGCTTATACAATATAGATAATAGCACATAATTTTCTTTTAAAGCATGTGTCATACTACAAAGTGGATTCATTTATTTACCCAATGCGAATAATTAATTTACTTACTTATGAATGTACAAATAAATACACACTGTATATATATTTACATATAATATAATAAGATTAAGCATCTCTTACATTAAAAAATATCAATATTTAATATTAATATTATGGAGCAATATCAATATTTTTTACTTATTTTATGAGATGCAAAAAATAAAATACAAAATACAAAATACAAAATACACGTATTATATATTATGCATGATGTATTATAAAATACAGGACATATAAATATGTACGAATAACCAATTCAATTAATCAATTGCGTGTAGTTGTAAATATAATAAAAATAATTTTATGCAACTTAAAAAACAAAAATTACTTTTCACTGAAGGCTGTGGGAATATGTTATGATATCGTCGTGAGTGTGCGGCAATGAGGAGCCAGGTGGATTTTTTCTTAATTGCTTAATGTGTGTGTGTGGTAGACTTTACGATGATATATTCCTAAAGTAAAGGATACGGCCAATATTTTCCTGTCCTTGTACTAAATTTTATCGACATATCTCAAAAAATGCGACCTTTATCTTGCTCACAAATTTACATGGACATACAGATGGACATGGTTAAATCGATTCAGATTTTGATTCTCAATCGATCGATATAACTGTAGGTATTTGCCGTCTAGGAGTTACAAACACCCCTTTGCCACAGTGGTGCAGGCTATAATTAGAATTCTAATCGATTATTTTCCTAATACACCTAATTCTCTTTTTACACGATAGATACGTTGCCATAAAATTTGTATAAAAAAAGATATTGGCTAAATGGAAGAATAGATTGATTCCAGACCTAAAAAAAAAATTGAAAATCGTGCTAAAACAAAACAATTCATATAAAAAGAGAATTTTTTTTCGTTTTAACTCGTGTTAAATCAAATTCGTGCAAAAAGAGAATTAGATGCATATAGATCAGACCGTGTACAATCGTTTTGTGGTAATGATATCAAACTGGTCAAATAAAAGTCGTCATTAAGATATTATGAGCAAAGAACACTGAGATGAATGTAGGGTACATTTATGATTCTTTCTCCTTTATTTTATTATTCTGATCTAAAGAGTCCATGGTATAAGCTACCAACATAACTGCATAATTAATATTTAGTTTGTTTATATTCGGGCTCTTCACCAGAATTTTTCGTTTTGCGTTTTTGTATGATGCCCTGAATTTTTTGCCATTCTCTGTCCAATTCAGCTTTTTCATTTTTATCGGTTTTGTGTTTACGTGTTTTCCGGCCATCTTGCATTTTAACACCATATTGAAAAGCCGCTTTGGGTAACGCCTCCTTACTACTCATATAATCTGAGTATTCCTCTTGGGTGTCGAAATCCCATCGTCCAATTGGTCCCTTTTTATTACCTAAATCCATTTTTGTATAATCCACTTCATCGTCCGAGTCATCAATGGCGTCATTCATTTCCTCCAGTCCTGGATAGCATTCGGCATAGCCTTCCGGTTCATTAATGAAACGTGCTGCTATAGTGGATTTGGTTATTTTTGGTGGTGGTGGTATAGTGGTAATAATAGGTTCAGAATCTTCTATGTTTTTACCAGCATCACCAAAATAGGATTTTGTTTTATTAAAGGAGTCATCTGTGTAATTTTTATCTACTTTGGAGTTGCTATCACCTTTTGTGATTGATGGCTGATACTCTCCAATATCATCATATATGCTGTCACCAACAGGAGGTGCCTTGTTTACAGTCTTTAAAGTATTCAATTGCTCCACTTCTTTTTCATAAAACAACGGTTTGTCTTTGTCACGCTTTTTGTTTTTCTTATTGCGGCCACCTGCTCGTAGATAGGACAGAATTTGTGATAACTTATTAATGATTATATCATTGGTTGTTAGTGTGGCAGCATCCTCCCGATTAATGGGCACTTCGTATTTGGATCGTATTAGTGTTGTTGGTATATCAGTTTCTCCAGTATCGTCCTCCAAGTCAATAACATACGCCATTCGGCTCGGAGCAAACAGTTCATTTCGATGGACTTCTTTGGACCGTTTGTTTTGCACTAAACAAAAAATGTTTCGTGCCATTGTGCCTTTTATGGCCATAGTATCTTCAGCTTCTCGACGTTCGGCTTCTAGACGTTCTGCAGCCGCGGCCTCAGCCAACTTTTCACAAGCTACTGCCGCAGCAATTTCCCGTTCTTCTTGTTCTTTTGTCTGCAATTCTGAACGAACTTTTTGCAACAAAGCATAATCTAGACCTTTCACCAAGTGAGTATGTTCCATATCACCACCTAAAAATTTGGATTCTTGAATCATGCGCTTCCTTCGTTCAGCCGCATCTATTCCGGATTTTAAGTCAGGTGCTACAGCTCTGTAAGCATTGGTATTGCCGTGTCCTGGGGTGCTGACATTTTGATAATCTGGATTTGCACCATCCCGACGTTCTCGGGCACGATCCCGATACTTTTCAGAGAGTTCTTGCAGTTTATTATCCTCCTGTTTTTTAAGAGCTGCATAAAAATTCTTTTTCTTGCGCCTTAAATCACTACGTTCACTTCCATGTAGGCTTCTTTTCTTGTCAGTACCAGATGCTGGAGTTCCCGGGGTCGCAAAAGTTGCTGTAGCCATTGCACCACCAGTGCCAGCGGGCACTCTAGGTGTAGCCAACAACTTGCGAAAATCGTCATTAGTTAAACGCACTGATGGCGTAACTTCTGCATGACTAGATTCATCCATTATATTTCCCAAACTATTAATATATTATGAAGAATTATGCTTTCAGACAATTTTTCACAAAATGTAGAACTTTGTTACTAAATTAAAATCTTAAATAAAATCTTAAAACATTAATTTCTTATTCTCTTTGTCGAGTTCCGAATTCATTTTCTATAACTAAGAAATGATTAAAAGTAAAAAAAACTGTCTTATCCCCGTATTTGTGTGAAGAAAAATGAATACTGTAATTATTCTTTTATGTAAAGAAGAAGCATTAAAGTAAAAAACAAGTGCAAGCGATATGATATTCATTATCCCGTTTTTTATAGTGGCATTTTGTTTAGTGCATTGCAGTTTTTTTTTGCCTATTCGCTTTTCGCAGGTCCAAGAAGAAGAATCTGCCAACAATGTGCAAAGTAGTTTTAAGAATTACTCAACAATTGCCTGAACAAGTGGATTGTGGATATTCTACTATGAACGATATTCGGCGTTTAAAAGATCAGCAAAGGGACAAACATCCAGGATTTGATGGTTACATGAATTGCATGACTAGAGCATTATTTACCGGTTTGGCCTCGTTTTGTTTGGGTAATGACAATTGAAGATTGTGCCATCTGGTAAAATTGCATAATGAATCATTATAGGATTTTCGGGATCATATTTTACACAGAAAGTGGTACAAACAAAAATACATTATTCCTTGCAATATAATATTTTAATATCAACAATAACGGCCACTTGTATTGCTTACCACATTACGAGTACTCGTACCAAAGCTTGTCAGGCGGCTTGGATGGCGGCAGAGGATAAACACACTGTATTGAAGGAAGCTGATTATTAAGAAATTATGTATAAACGAGGACTGTTGCGTTTGTGTCCCCTCTTGAAACGATCTGCCGTGAAAGAATGCAATAAAGGGCGATACGAATGTTGGAGCAACAACTCGAAACGATTAAAATATGATCAGAATAATGGAGTAAAAGGTATACGTAATAGAAAGCATCACTACGAGAATTTAATAAAATTGGAAAATGAAAACCCAGACGAACTATCGGAACAAACATTTAATTTGGAGGATAGGTAAACGCCATTAAATCTAAATTGTTGTTGAAATAAGTAACAAATTATTCGCGTTTAATGCAGTGAATATGAATTGGTGGCCCATGGAGCGATGCATGTTAGTCGCAATTTTTCATCACCACACAATGTTCTGATTATACAACCCTATGTAAAGTGGGGTCCTCAACGTAATCTGTCTTTCAATCCTGATGACCAGCTGAAAGAGGCCGAGGCTTTGATCCGGTCCCTACCCAATTGGAACATTGCCTTGTCGTTAAAAGTGCCCTTAGAGTCTTTAGAACGTAAAACTTTATTCGGCAAAGGTAAACTGGAAGAACTCAGAACCCTTGTTACAGACTTACGGAGCCAAACTTCCTCTCAAAACCAAAAACCATTAACCTGTGTTTTTGTAAGCAAGGGTTCACTGAGTTTTACGCAAAAATCCTTGTTGGAAGCTATTTTCAAAGTACCCGTTATGGACCGTTATTCGGTTGTAGTACAAATTTTACGCTTACATGCCACAACTGCAGAGGCTCGCCTACAGGTAGCCATGGCTGAAATCCCATACATATGGGCTCAAGCAAAAGATGCCAATCCATCTAAGTCGTCTAGAATCGGTTATGCATTAACAGACATTCAGAGGGAAGTTTTAAGGACACGTGAACGTAAATTAAAGCAAGAACTAGAGAGGATAAGAACGCATAGGTAAGATATGACTTATACGGTCTATTTATCCACATTACTGTATGATTGTGTTGACTTGGTTTGTTAAGGAAACTTTTGCGCAACAAACGGAAACAACATAATTACCCTGTGGTTGCTGTTGTCGGCTATACAAATGTTGGTAAAACTTCATTAATCAAGGCTCTGACGCAGGAACAGAAAATGCAGCCCAAAGATCGTTTGTTTGCTACTCTGGATGTAACTGCTCATGGCGGTGTCTTGCCTTGCAATCTGGAAGTTGTCTACATGGATACGGTTGGTTTCATGTCTGATATACCAACTGGCTTAATTGAATGTTTTGTAGCCACTCTGGAGGATGCCTTACTAGCTGATGTTATATTGCATGTTCAAGATGCATCACATACTTGCTTCAAAGCTCAGAGAGAACATGTTGAAAATACATTGAAATTATTGACCGAAAACGTAAATGATTATTATAATGAAGAACGGACCCGTTTGCCACCAATTATAAATGTTGCAAATAAAATCGATTTAATGCTAAACTTGGAACAGAACAAACAACAACAACAACAACTAAATGATTTGTTAAAAGTATCAAGTAAAACACTACTAGGCGTACCGGAATTATTAAATGAATTAGAGAATAATATATTGCGCGTCACGGGACGACGAAAAATTACAATAAAAGTAAAGAATGGAGGAACTGAAATGGCGTGGTTGCACAAAAACACTGCCGTAGTGTGTATGCGACCTGACGATAACAATGCCGACCTAATGCTTATCGATGTTGTTATAACGGATATTGTTTTGCAACAATTTAAACGACAGTTTTGTCATAACATTTGAAATTGTTTTTTTTTATTAATATTAGAGCGTTCACTTCATATCACAAACATAGGAAACATATAATTAAACAAAAGAGTAAACAGTGAAAATTAATAAATAGTTTATGTGTGTGTTGCTGGAAGAGCTTCACCATTAATTTAAAATATAAATAAAAAAACAAAATAAATAGAAACCGTGAACAATTTTATATGTGAACTGTGAGAGTGGTGGCGTTGTGTTCTCTTTTAACAACTACTGTTATATTTTAGCGTAATGCTAAATTCTGCATTCAAAGATAAATTAAATGTAAATTGTAGGCGTATCTGTTATTCGGCTATGCATATGTATATGTGTACCACATTTCACTTTTATAACTTTTTAGTTATAACTGTCGAGATTTTTGATGATTGGTGGGAGGGGATGGCTGCAATTGTTTGCTCTCTTTTAACATCAAACAACAAAGTGTGCGTTGCATCGTTCCTCCCTGTAGCAGTTGCAAATGGAATGGAGTTCCCGGTAAAGGGTAGAGAGAAGAACGAGTTATTCAATGTCAAAATTTCGATGCCAACAAGTGATAAATAGGTATTACAACAAATATAATTGAGCATGTTATCATAATACGAGAATAGTTGAGAAACGATTTAAAGCATTGCTTTACATCATTTCCATATTTCGGTGACCGTTATAATTTGCAGTTCATCATCTGATCGTTAATAGTATAATACTGCACGAATGGCATTAGATTACAATATTGCAATAATTGTTGCTCAAAATGTAATAAACTTTTTTGGGGGCATCGTTTAAATTCTCCAGTCCCTCTATTTTTGATTAAATACGAGTCCTGTACTAGAGCATGTAATGCTATGTTTAAGTTGTCTAATGCCAGACAATATGGATGAACGTTTTTGTGATCGTTCGTCAGCATCAATGTTTCAATGCGTTGCTGCATACTAATGAGAACCTCCTGGTTATTAAATGTCTGATGGTTATTGGAAAACTAAAAGTAGCAAAAGATAGATAGATTTAAAAAAAACATATGTTTGCTGTAAATTTGGGATACCCTCCACATTTACACGTAAACAGGGTTCGTAAAATATAGGTTTACCAAATGTTAGCTTTGTAGTAGTCATGATCATTTCAAATAGAAAACTTATCTTAATAAATTACAGAATTTTAAAGGACTGGACGGAGTGGATGCTCATCCGGTTACTTATTGTAAAAATGAAAACTTTTGAAATAGTTCCATTTACGTTTACGTGGAGAGTAGATTTAGATACAGTTGCGTTACCTGTTGGTTAAGGGTAACGGCTAATTGGTAGTAAGTGCACAAAAATGGTACTATTGCTGACAACACTGCATGACTGCATTTATTTTGATTAACATGAACAAGACCACTTTTTAAACATATCTGCACGATACCAAGAGATTCCAGCAAATGCAAATTCTTTTGATATTCCTGCATCAAGAAAAAATGTTTATTAAAAAAAAAAAATTCCATACACTCCTTTTTCTCACCTCTTTATCTTGGTTAGACTTAATAATGAATTCGTACTTGAAAATCTCTTCAAGTTCGGTAGCAAGCTGTACCAGACGTGCTAATACATCTGCACTATTTGTGAATACAGTATTTGTTCTATTATGTTTTTGATCTTCTTCTATTTGTAGAGCGGCCAGTATGAGGTAGGAAGGACGTGCCAACCAAAACAGGCAAGGATTTATATACAATTGCAACGATAAACTTGGCAGAGCTGTGGCCATTGTTTGAGGCAATAAAGCATGACCTTTTAGCATCCTTACGTCCACCTCTCTAGCTAAACATTCTGCGGGTATTTTTGTTAACTGTAGGCGGGCTTGCTTCAGATGGACTATATTCGAATGTATTTCGACCGTTTCAATAATTTCTGGCTTAATGCAGTTGAGATCGGTGGAAACGTGAGCACCCAGTCGCTCAAAGATGTCTTTCAATAATGCAATACCCCTGCTTAACTCATCAATGTTAACCGAACATTGATTATACAACTGACTAGCATAATAAAGACTCAATAGATTGAAAGTGTTTAAAACGATGCGTCTTTGCTGTTGAATAATTATCTGAAATGCAGTAAGATATGAAAAAATTTAATTGCAATTGGAACCACTTATATAATGACAGTTAATAAACCTCATTGGCTAATTTTTTTATCAATTCCATTTCATCTTTAGTCAATTTCTGCATTTTCGCACCCATCGTAGCCCGTTGCAAACGACTGACCGTGTGCTGCATGGAGCTGAAAAACTTTTTGACAGATATAGGTTCCCCGAAATCCAAATACATTTTCCCAAAGCGTTCGTCCATAATTTTTAAAGCTTTAAAAAATCCTTTGGTTGATTCTTTAGGCTTTGGAACGCCCAATAATTCGTACACAAATAATTGCTCTTCTAAAATGCGTTCATAGGATACACTTACTGGAACTATTGTAATGTCTGACACGTCACTGGTGAAGAATGGCAATAAAGCCATTGAGAGTAAGCCAACTTTTGGGAGGAGAGATTTAAAATTTCTACTCCTGGTGCCTTCTATAAAGAATTCAACGCCAATATGATATACCGCTACCAGCGCATACATATATTCACGGAATACGTCCCAGTAAAGTTCATCATCGGAAAAGCTGCGACGCATAAAGAATGCGCCAGTTTTGCGCAACATGGTGCCCATAGCGAACATGGCATGGAAATCTGCAACATATTATTAAGTAATGCTTAGAGAGTTTATAATAATTTCAATTTTAGCAATATTCACCCATTCCCGCTGCTATTCCGGGTATTTCTATGTCATAGTGAAAGCATATGTAGGACATCAGTATAAAATCCATATAACTACGATGACTGGGTAGGTAAAGAACTGGATTGCTACCCAGACGCTTCTTCACCTCGTCCATACTGTTCTTATTCACATAAATACCTGAACATATACGTTGCCCGATTCGTGTTATAGCGATACCGCACCAACGTATAATTGCCAAATTACGATCCAAGCCAATTTCATCTATTATATCTTCTACTTGATGTTCTATTTCTTCCTTAGAGCAACTTTGCTTTTCAGCATAAAATGCAATGAGGTGACTTATACTCTCACTCTTCAGTATATGTCGTTTTAGCTGCTTTGGATTCAGATATCTTTCCATTTTGTGCGGTATTAGGGGTTTATAATCTTTAAGCATATTCGGCTCCTTTCCCGGTGCCAAAATATTCTCAAAATTTTCCATATAATTGTTGGATTTTGCCATAATTCGTCAATTATCTTTACTAGTGATTCATTTAATACTATGTAGGAATGTTTACTGACTCTAAGTAAATACGAATTTTTATGAGGGAAAGATAATAAAAAAAAAGTTGTTTTAAAACCTATTTAATTGCTTGTCATTATTGTTGCTATGTTTACTCTAGATATATTTATTTTGTACATACATACAAACATTAAATATACATTGTGTATTATATAATTACCATTATTTAAATGCTAATATTTAAAAAAGTCCATTATTATATGGATGCTGTATGCTATGTTTATATTTTATTTTTAATGAAGTATTTCATGTTTTCGCGAAGGTTTAACAATAGCCATGTATAATTAATTCGAATTTGCTTCTTTTTTTTTTTTGCAAAAATTTGAATAAAGTATGCGTTATTGACCTTAACAAATAAATTTCGAATCGAACTTTTTAATATCTCTCATAAAAGTCCAGCTATTTTGTGATGTCATTTGTAGTTTTCTTTTTTAAGTAATATGCTTATTGTTTCATGGTTTTTGAGGAAAAAAATGAAGTAAAAATCAATAAATGATTGTACACATATTAATATGTCATTGATTTTTCACTGAAGTTACTTCATTTCTTAATTAGTAACTACACGTACACGTACCGCACTCTTTTAATAATTATGACACAAAAACGTACATGTTTTTCAAATTGAATTGATTTACAAACTTCACAATATAACGTTTTCTTTTTATTAATATGTTAAATGAATATTTATAGAATCAAGAACAAGTTTTGCGTGTAAACCATTCTAGCTGTTAAAAGTCATTATAAATAAGTGCTGCCAAATGCATTATTGTAAGATTCATTCGTTCAATATGAATGTTTAATTATAGAAAATTAGTAGTGGTTTAATTTTATAAATCATTGTGCATTATCATGTATAACTTGCCACGTAATTCAAATCAGATGTTTTCAATATTTGTCAACGTATTATTTATTGTGAAGGAATTTCTGTTTACAAATTAGCAGAATAAATCACAAAATGTTGATGCATAAAAACTAACAATTTCACTTGTTGTATTACAGTCAAGGCATACACCGGACATTGCTTAAACTGCAGTATCCTACATATCCAAGAAACACACCTTAAATTGTATTGCTGCGGCAACGTCATATAATCTCTTAAAAAACTCTTTTTCTTGTCACTTCAATTGTTAACTGTTGATGCAATGCTGCAATAATGCATTCATTCTATCGT
Organism: Ornithomya chloropus; assembly: GCA_963971445.1. Lineage (NCBI taxonomy): Eukaryota > Metazoa > Arthropoda > Insecta > Diptera > Hippoboscidae > Ornithomya > Ornithomya chloropus. Next base: position 5,327,182 of record OZ020529.1, read on the forward strand.
ATTTATATACATAAATAATGTAGCGTTATTTCATCTAATTATAATATAATATAAGTATAATTTAGTAAATGAACTAAAGTCCAATTTTGTTAACACGATGTATGTACACAATCTTGTTTTATAAAGTTTAAGTACAAAGTGCTGTTTTATGACAAACAGAATGCATGCAGTGTTAAAAAAGTGTTGATAAATTACAAACTTCATTTTTTTTTTCTATTTATAAGTGCTTCCTATATACATATATGTTTATTACTTATACCAAAGGCCACTTTACAGGTTACTTAATTATTTGAAAGAAAAAATTTAGTCTTCGTTAAAGGAAAATGGTGGCAAAAAGTTGGACGTTTCTTACGTCTTTAATTGAATTATTGCATATGATAATCGATGGCATATTGGAATTGATATTGGGATGGTATTTAGGACCACATAAACGTTGCACAATAGCTGCGGATGCAGATCAAGATGATATTGTTTCTAAAAGTGCAGTAGAGTTGGCTGACCTCATACGTCAACGGAAATTAACATCGCAAAAGGTAGTGAAAGCTTACTTTGATCGTATAAGAACTTTAAATCCACAAGTGAATGCTATAGCGGATGGCCCATTTTTAGAAGCTCTAGAAGAGGCAGCGATAATTGATCGAAAATTGGACAGTGGGGAATATTCGGAGGACGAATTAAAAGCGAAGCCATTTTTAGGTGTACCCTTCACCACCAAAGACAGTACCGCTGTAAAGGGAAAATTACAAACGCTTGGTTTGGTTTCTCGAAAAAGTACCTATGCTACCGAAGATGCAGAATGTGTAAGATTAATGAAACAAAATGGTGCAATAATAATCGCTACCAGTAATGTTCCGGAGGTGAACATGTGGTCCGAAACGAGAAATTTGGTCTTTGGTCAAACGAAGAATCCGTATGATTTACGACGTTCAGTGGGAGGATCATCTGGAGGAGAAGCTGCATTAATAAGTTCATGTTGCACAGCCTTTGGTTTGGGTACCGACATTGGCGGCTCTATACGCTTACCGGCATTTAATTGCGGTATATTTGGCCATAAACCCACACCAAAATTAATTGATACGAGAGGTTGCACCTTTCGTACTGGCAAAGAAGAACAAACAATGGTTGTGGTTGGACCTATGACTCGTTACAGCGCCGATATAATGCCCATTTTCAAAGTATTAGTGAGACCCGAATGGGTCAACAAACTAAAATTAAATGAATCGGTAGATGTGAAAAAGTTGCGTTATTTTTACATACCTTCCAATAATGTTAAACTGTGTAATCCTGTTAACCATGAAATGCAAAAGATTATGTATCAAGTACGTCGTCACTTCCAAAATACCACTGGCAGCGTGGTTACACTTATAGAGCTGCCAGGCGTAGAAGTGAGTCACAGATTGTGGCGTTTTTGGATGAGTCAAGAGTCGTCCAATTTTAATCATCTTCTCGGTAATGGTGTTGCAATAAATCCGTTTGTAGAATTATTTAAAAAGCTTGTGGGAAAAAGTGATTTTACGCTGACTGCTTTGTACGTGCTCTTCAACAATCTGCTGCCACTTGAAAGGGAAAGAAAAATGCGCGATTTAACGTTGAAGATGAAGGAAATTTTAGAGCAGATTTTAGGTGATGATGGTGTTTTATTTTTTCAAAGCTCTCCAAGAGTTGTCCCTTTTCACTTTTATCCATTATTTAAACCACTGGATGTGTGTTATTTTTCCATATTCAATGCTTTGCATATGCCTGTAACCCAAGTACCCTTGGGCTTAAATGCTAATGGTTTACCACTTGGAATACAAGTGGTGGCCAATGAAATGAATGATCGCTTATGTATTGCCGTGGCGGAGGAATTGGAACGTGCTTTTGGTGGCTGGGTTCCTCCATATAATTTAAGAAAATCTTAATTTCCGTTGAACATGTGCTTTATTTATACTTTACGGTATTGTCTGAATCACAAATAAATTTTTTGCATTCCAAATGAATTTTTAAACCATATACCACCAGAGATGTTTCCCCCCATGCCAAGTATGCACCAGTTAAAATCGAATGTCCATAAACAATACTCCTCCTATCTTCCTCCTTCTAATCCTTTCTAACCGCCACCGTGCTTATACGAACCATCCCCACACAGTTATATATATAAAATATTTAGCCTTATCATGTAAGTCCCCGTCGCCGTTACAAAAAGTGACCTATGTAGTAAGAAGTGGGCGCGATGGGATACCCTACTATGGCATGGGCATGGCATATTTTTTTACTTGTTAGGCATATTTGTTGTCCATTTTAATCGAATATAAAGTCAAAGTGATAATATAAAAAGAAAAAAATTAATTTGTTATTATTGTTGGGGCTGCACTTGCTGTTTGAATTAAAAATTTTTAAATAATATAAAATATATTTATACAAATATAATATTATAATTAATTTATTTATTTATTACACAAAACTAAATCCGAAACATTAAAGCTATCGCTATCTCTTATATACGGATTAATTTAGGGTTTTTAACTAATTCGTTTCAATCCTTGATTTGTATAAAGAATTGAAATATTTCTATTTGTTAAACCTTGCTTGAAATGATCTTTGTTAACTTCACACATATCATTTAGTACAGTTAACTTGTTCTTTTTATAATGAAAAGTTATAAGCAGTGATTAAGAGCTAAAGGAAAACTAATAACGGAACGATAAGCACAATAATATGTCAATTATTACATGAACACAAATATGCTTCGCAAAAATTATAATAATCTGTATATGTTCAGTCGTGTTGTTCTGGTTCCGTGTTGGAGGAGAAGCTACAGGCACGATATAGTATCGTGTAGAACTAAGAATATTAATGTAGATGAAGGTGAAGAAACGGACTCCAATGAATTGGGAATAACTTTTTTCATGAAAAACATTGGTATGGGAACGTAATTTTATTGTAATAAGTAATTAAGTTCAAATTTATTAAAGGATCTAATTATAAAAAATGGAGCGTAATTCTAATAAAACATCCTGAACTAAAATCATTAAAAGAGGAGGACGTTCTAAATATTTTAAAAATTTTTAAAAAGTTCAATTTCTCTATGGATGATGTGCTGGAGAAACCAACAATTCTGAATAACACCGCATTGACACTGGAGAATCGTTATCAAATAATGAAAGAGTGCGGGATTGAAAATTTAAATGTAAACTTGCTAGCTAAGTACATAACCGTTATGAATAAGCGTACCGCAGACTTGAAACATATTGGTCTCATACCGCATGATTTAAACATAATGGAAAAATTGCGACAGTCCTTTCAGGACATACGCTTAGAACTGCCACTTAACAATCCTGTCGACGAAAATACAAATCTAAAATTAATGCGGCAGATTGTATTCAATCATTATTTCCAGCAAAGATTGGACATGAGCTCAGATGATATAAAGAAACTATGGAAAGTGTACGGTAGAGTGAGACATAAAAGTTTTAAATCAGTGCAGGATATGGTAAAATTACTGCTGGATGATTTGAAATTTTCAAAAGAACGCATCAGCAAAAATCCATTTATTTTGTACGCAGATGTTAACAATGTTCGACGAATTTTACGAAAAATACCAAAAATTAGCGATCAGGAAATGTCCGCCATTTTGTATAAAAGACCGAAGATATTAATGTCGCCATGTGAAACCCTGCTTAGCACTTTGAAACACATAAAGGACTTTGGCATAAAAGAAGAAGCTGTGATTAAATGTTTAGAAGTGCTGACTTTATCTCCGGATACAGTGCTGGAACGTTTGAGAGATATGCATGAAATTGAAGAATTTCAAGTACTCGAAACGAATCCTCGCATATTACGCCTGGTTCATTATCAAAATAAGGCGCGCTTAAGGTTGGAGTATTTGAATCGGCTAAAAGTACGCTGCGCGTCACTGCATATACTTTCCTGTGGCTCAGATGCATTTGCCAGGTACTAAAAAATAGATTTATTTATTTATTTAAAGTAACTTTTAAGGGATTTCTGCTTTCAGGTTTGCCAGAGATGGTTCTGATCGTACAAGAGGATGCGACGTTATCGTCTACCTGGCGAATGTGATGGGAAAAGAGGAGAATCAAATACGCAATTCACTGTCAAGGCATCCTAATTGGTGCCATGTCCCACTTCTTCAAATAAAGCACTGCTATGAATTTCTTTTGGAGAAGAAATTTTCCGTAGACGCTATATTTAATAACATACACTTGTTATTATATCCAATGTAATTTCCCATATATAAAATAACTGGTTAACAAAAGTTGTTCTAACTACAGCTTATTTACAGTAACCGGATTAATGAAAAACTGCAACAAGTCCTTTCCACAAATTTTCTTCAAAATATTGAACCGAATGTCACAATTTATTCCGTAACTAATAATCAAATTCTTACGTTGCTACTGTATCTCATTGAAACGGAATATCACTTTACTGGAGATGGCGTATGGACTGAACAACACAGCCAAAACGTAGAGAATTTTAATAATTTATTACCGGATTTCCCTGAAAGTGTGAATAAGGTCTACAAATATGGTGTAAAGCCAGTAGCTTCCAAGGAACATGTATTGTAAAATATTTGAAATATCTATAATTATCCCATCCATCAATGTGGGCGAGGTCGGATAACAGACACACCCACAAATTACAAAAAACCGTTGCAGCATAAAATCTGATTTGAATGTAAACGAATACTATATACTTAGAAGAGGGTAATCACATACATGCCACGCCAACTGCGGACGTGATGGTTGAGGATATTTAAGATTTGGCCTAAGCCAACTTTAGATTTTTACTTGTTTATATTTATTTATAAATTATAATTGAATTGAAGGAAATTGTGTTAAAAATATTCATCTACCTGTTACCTGTAGAAGAAAGTTGTATACTTTTTTAACCGTGCATGCGTATGAGTATAATATAAAGATTGTTTGAAAAAAAATATATGTGTTTTATTGTATTTCGTTCAATTTATCTTAATATCTGAATTATTTTCTGATTTTTCTCCTTCTTGGGTTTGTTCTGTTTTAGCGCCATTGTCTTCGTCATTATGTTTTATGGTTATGGCAGAATCTTTTATAGAACAATTTTTTAATTTCTCCAATATCTCTTTGTAAGCCGGTGATATGGGTCTTTGGATTACATCATGATAAGTATATTCAGCTTCATCAATCTAAAATAGATATTCAAGTGAGAAATGAAACGACATCCTTATGTTGTTCATTAACTTACATTTAAAGTGTAAGACATGTCGGAATCAAAACCCCTCAAATCACCGCACGCTATGAAAGGTATCAATTTTCTGTTAATTTTTGATTCCGTAGCTTCTGTTATGACCTGCACATCATCTATCATAGGATTGATCATTTGAGGTATATAACCATCGGGGCATTTATACCTTTGACAAACGACAAATGCTTCTATACTAGAGTTACGTGAACTGGCTGGTTTCGTGATGGACACCTTATCAAAAAATATGCGCAACTGTGAGTAGAGTAAACTGGTGTCTTTGCCTCTAAAAATCTTAGCTACAAATGTTCCTCCATTCGATAAAATGTGAGTGGTAATACTAAGGGCAGCTAACAGCAATTGACTTTGTATATATTCGTCAATATCATGAAGGCCGGTAACATCAGGTGCCCCATCACAAACTACTAGTTGTGCCTTTTGGTCATCACCTCCGAAATATTCTATGATAGCTTGAGCAGTACTAATTTTAGTTATATCTCCTTGTAGTTGCGTTACGCCACTTATAGGAGCCATAGCTTGTAAGTCAACAGCAATAATTTTAACATCTACTTTTTCATCGCTGCCATTCTCATTTAAACGTTTTGATAAGACTTGAGACCAACTGCCCGGTGCCGCACAAAGGTCCACAGCACGCGTAACCCCTTAATAAAAATAGGAAATTATTCGCGTAGGTGTTGATTTAAAAAGGACTCACCTGCCATTATATTAAACTTTTCATCTATTTGGAGCAATTTAAACGCACTGCGGGCACGCCACCCTTCCTCTTTAGCTAAACGGTAGTAAATATCTCGTTTATCTTTGGACGTTTTACCCATTCTTTTTGGTCACAGCGAGATCTGTTCTTCAATACTGTATAAAATACATTAAATCCTAACCCAGTTTAATAAATGTTAAGGGCTTAGACAGAATGCGTGCATATCTACTTAAAATTTTGCTGCATTGCTGCCTGCATATATAAACTAAACTACAAAATGTACCGTTGTTTTGTTACACTTCATGTTTCAAACATGTGTTTTTGATATATGGAAAATTGTAGTGAAACAGCAATGTTTCTGTTTTAGTCGTAACAGACAGTTTTCTCAATACTAGATATAGGCAATGTAAATATCTATTAGTTCAACTCTTCATATGTTCGATAAATTCTAGTTCAATGGTAATTTGCTAAAAGCATAAATTTGCTAAACGATTCAAAATAAAAATATAAACAAAACACGTGCAACTTGTATAAAAAAGCGCTTCTTTCATCATGTCTTTGTTGAGAATAAGGTATCAAACGTCCTCAAAATATTTATTTGCTTGAATTAAACAATTGTATTGCAATAGTAAGCCGAAGACACGGAAGGGAAAAAAGGTGCTATTGGCCCGGGAACCCCAATTAGTTGAAGGTCCACGGAGTATGTTGTTTTTGGATGGTCGAAAGTGTGGAGGAGATGTTAAATTGTGTATGAAAGATTTGCAGCAACTAAAGAAGCCTTTGCTCAAAATTTTGAATAGAAAAAACGACATAACTCCATTTGAAGATCCCACTTCATTGGAATTGTAAGTGTGAAATCTTTTTATTGTAAAAGAAAACTTCTCAACATATTTATTGTGATTACATTACAGTTTGACTCAGAAAAATGATTGCGCCATGTTTGCCTTTGGCTGCACAACTAAAAAACGCCCCAATAATTTGGTATTAGGTCGAATATTTGAAAACGAAATATTGGATATGGTGGAGCTGGGTATCAAAAACTTCAAAGCTATGTCAGAATTTAAAACCGATAAAATCGGCACTTGCGTTAAGCCGTGTCTAGTTTTTAATGGACCAAAATGGTCGCAAACTGACGAATTGAGAAGATTGCGAAATCTTCTAATCGATACATTTCAAAAGGACAAAATAGAAGCTATACGGTTACAAGGGATAGAGCACGTAATAAGTTTCACTTGTACCGAGGATTACATGATTTTAATGCGCTCTTATAAAATTCTGCTGAAAAAATCTGGTCAAAGAACGCCGCGCATTGAACTTTTAGAAATTGGACCATCAGTGGATTTCTCGGTGCGGCGTACCAAAATCGCCTCAGAAGATTTATACAAGCAAGCTTGCAAACAGCCCAAGGAACTGAAGGTTACCAAGAAAAAGAATATTACACGCGATGAATTGGGTAACACTCACGGTCGCATCCATTTGGGCAAACAAGAACTTGGAAAAATACAAGTAAGACGTGTGAAAGGCTTGAAAAAGTCGGCAGAGGAGAAGCGTGTTAATAGACAAAAGAAAAAAGAAATGGTAAAAACTATGGCACAAGAAATGTTAAAAGATAATGTGTAAAGTTTATCGAATAATAAATAAATTTATTAAACTAATGTTTTACGAGGTTTTTAAAAACATTGGAAACGTTTAATGTAAACCCGTTACAAGATTACGTACTCGTCTGGTGCGGGACTCGAATAAAGCTTGCTCCAAAGTATTAATCATGTATTTTAGAGAATTCAAATCAATTTGTACTAGTACATCCTTCCGCTTCCCTCTTCCATAACCATCTGTGTTGGTTTTTGTATATTCATCCAATAAAGCACTATTTTCACCCTTGGGCTCTGTGTGTAGATTTAGTTTCACAGTTACGCATACCGCACTCTGTTTTAATAGAGCCCTAGACGCTACCCGTATTTCCAAACGCCAGTCCAAGTTTATCAAATGATAATCGATATCTTCGGTTTTTAAGCAGCTCATAATAAAATTACGTTTATTATTAATGAATTGAATTAGTACTTGTACTGCATCCGCGTTAAAGTCTGATTCAAGTAAATGTGTTTCAATGGATTTAAGCTCGCTATTATTCATAGCTGCCTCCACTACTAATGATATTAACGCCTGCACAACACAACGTACATCTTCTTCTTTTAATTGCAATTGATTGTACTTGGCGGCCAAAGATTCATAAACAACTTTCTGCGCTTCCCAGCCATTAACCAAATAATCAAGGGCCGCTTTGCATAATGCTGTTATACCTTCAGGATTCAAATTTGTTAGAGGTTTTAAATGCAATTTTTGCTTAGGAGTAAGATTGAATGCCATGATTATTATCGTTTTATTAGTTTATAAAATAAAATTAAACAAATAAAAATATACTGGTTCGTGAATTCGCATATTTTCACTAAAACAAAGCATTTACATGTCTTCCTACTCGGTTTTGCACATTTATTATGTTACAGTATAATTATGCAAAATTTATTGATCGTTTTCTCTCTACCAAAGAACAAATTTAACACTTTGTAAAATAGTATTAAATATACTGAATAAATATTCTACTACTCCTACTACTACTTTCTGTTCAACAGAATGTTACGTTTACAGTTTAGAATACATTATAAAATAATAAACAAGTCAATCACACATGAGCACATTTATAATAATTACTAGTTCACGTTAATTTTGCATAAACAGTGTTTTATATGCAAGGCGCTCTCATTTGATTGCATTGGTGTTTGTGTTATTTTGTTTACCACAAAATGATTTGCTCGTAAACAATACAGTATTTTATACTCGAATAAACAAATGGATTTCGATAGTCCAGATGTGGAGAAAGACTTTCCCGGCCTCTATGAATCAGAATGTACCGAACAAAGAGAGAAAAAAGATAAAAAAGAAAAAGTTAAAGATCGTGGTTACGCCGCTCTAGAGGGAGAAAGTTCATCCGAAGAAGATTTGGAGGCTAAGTATGATATGCGAGTAATGTTTCCACATATATTATATATATGATTCAATTGCAGGAGTCCTTCAAAAGTGAAAAAATCAAGGGCTTTCAAGTTTACATCATCGAAGAGCAAAGAGAAACGTGAAAAAAGTCGGGACAAAGAAAAGTGTGACTCCAAAGATGGTGAGAAATGTAAAGAAAAATTAGAGAAGAATGCTGAGAGAGATCGCGATAAGGAGAAAGATCACAAAAAGAAGGACAAAAATCGCAAAGAGAAGAAAGAAAAATCAAAAGAAAAGAAAGAAAAGACGAAACATATGGATGGAGCCGTGGAGATGGAATTAGGTGTGGTCTCTCCCGTATTTGGTGTTTCAGTTAGTTTGGCCACGGAACGGAGTCGCTGTCACGATGGCTTTGAAATACCTCTCATAGTTAGAGATTGCATCGATTACTTGCAGGAAAACGCCTTAAAAAACGAACAAATATACAGGGTGGAACCCATGAAAAGCAGACTCTTGCAGCTCAAAAGATTATACAATAATCGTGAAAGACTACCAGAAACGGATGAATTGGATATACCCACAGCATGTGGTTTAATTAAGTTGTTTTTCAGGTAAACATTCATTACATTGTCCAGGTCTACATAAAGGTTCTGTAATATAAATGATACTTTGCTCAGGGAACTGCCCGAGCCAGTTTTAACCGCAGATTTAATAGCACGTTTTGAGGAAGTAGCCTCTTATGCAGACGTTAAAAAACAGCAACAGGCACTTCAAGAACTCTTGAAACATTTACCGTGTTGTAATAAAATGTTACTGTCATGGATTATATTGCATTTTGATGCCGTTATACAGCATGAAAAATGTAACAAAATGAACGCACAGTCGTTGGCCATGCTTTTGAGTCCACCGCTGCAAATGTCGCATCGTTTACTGGTTGCTCTACTGTGTCATGGACCTGCACTCTTTGCCGACGTACAACTCATCAAGTAAGAGGCATTCTTTTCTATAATAGATTAGATAAAATCTGATTAAAAGAGATAAGGAAAAAATACCATTATTTAGTTGCTTGTAAGCAAAAGCATTTAAGTAGTGAAAATCATCATGATGCCACATAAAAAAAAGCGTTTCTCTAATTTGGTGAAATTTCTAATTAGGTGAATTGATTCCAAATTTATACATGTCATGAAGAAATTGTTGTTTGTTTTATAGGTATGTACCACCGCTAAATTCTGCAAGTCCGCAGCTGCCCGATACTCCCTATGAAATACAAACAGAATTGAGGAAACAAGAAAGCCTGCTGAATCAAATTCATTCCGAGATGAATGCGGGCTTTATTACGAAACGCCGAGAAGAACAACTTTGGGAAGTGCAGCGAATTATAACGCAGCTCAAACGTAAATTGCGCAGCTTTGAAAAGAAACAAGAAAAGTACACTGAAGAGGCAGGACTTTCTACGTCCAGTTTAGGTAATGAAACAACAAATTCAACAAAGACATTAAGTAGCCGGCGTGCTTCGGATGATGACGAATCTAATAAATCTGTCTCCACCACAAATATTTGCTCTCTAGATACAAGTGAAGTGAGAAATTCGGCGGCTACTCTAAAACAAGACGGAGATATAGACGACAACTTGCCTAAAGAGACCTTAGAATTTCCCCCACACTCGCCAACAACAACAAATAATGAAATTTCAAAGACTGAAAGTCTCTACGTGGATCCAGCAACTGGGTTTTTAATGGTATCGAGGAAACATCCCGATTACATGACTCTAATACGTTTACAGTTGGAGAATCAGGAATTGGTGGCCTGGAAAACTCAACTTCAATCACGCATAAGCCATGAACGAGCTGAATTGTTGAGATTGAAACAGCTTTACCAGCAAATTATCACAAGAACCACTCGCTCGAAATTAAATAATTCATTGGAAGATCTGTTCACCGTCGATGAGTATGAACATGCCATTAAACGTTATATGAAAGAGAATGTGTTGTTGGAGCACAAGAAGCAAATCCTTGCAAAAGAAGTGTTTGAAGAACGGAAACAATGCATTGCTTTACAAGTGGAATTACGATTAAAAGAATTGCAACCATTTTGAAAAAATTTTCGTATAAGTATAAATTTTAAGTATTATAACGCACTCATTATTGTATAATAATATGAATAATAAAACATTCATCAAAATATTTAAAATATCTACAGTTTTCGCGTCTTTCGTATTCTAATTAATATATTTAATGATTCGAAACGATTCCATTCCACGGTTTCTGTGGTCCTTTTCTGCCTAATATTTAATTTCTAATTTAAATCTTTGCGAAAAACATAGCAAAAGGGTGACCAGAGTATTCAAAATAATGGGAAAAATATTGAACTATAGAAAGTATGCATATTTTTGCTTTGCGCAATAAGGTTGCAATATTTTATTTCACAAAAAGAAAATAAAATAAAAACAAATGTTAAAGTGGATAGAATTGCTAATACAGTTATCAGCAGAGTTTAAAGTTGAACCATATGAAAAACATACAATGCTATGTATCTGTCTAAGCCTTTAGAAAAACAGTATTCTGTGTACTTGTTCTTATCTCTCACACAATACATTAGCCCTCTGAACTACTCTTTCACAGAACTACACATATTTAGTATTCATGTTTTATTTAAGTGTGGTACGTCTGCGAGAACGTGTTGCCAAATATATATATACATAATTGTAAAAGGAGATATATTAAATTAAAATAAAATAAAATATGTTGAAGCAAATAATAAAACAAGCAACCATTCAAACTTCAAGATGTTTCTCTACAAGCGGCCAGGTAAATGTAGTTAGATTGTAACACATGTTAAAACGAATCGTGGCATTCATTTACGTAATTATTCATTCTTATTAATACAATATGTTTTTGTCCATGTTTAAATGTAGAAAAATTTTAAAGTTGCTGTCTGTGGTGCTTCTGGTGGCATTGGTCAACCATTATCCTTATTATTAAAACAAAGTCATATGGTAACTGATTTAGCTCTTTATGATATCGTTCACACTCCTGGTGTAGCTGCCGATTTATCTCATATTGATACCCGCAGCAAAACTGCTGGTTATATGGGCCCAGAACAAATTGACAAAGCATTAAAAGGTACTTTTCAAAGAATTAACGAAATTTTATAAGTAAGACGTCATATCGAAATCGAAAACGAAATCATTGTTTTAGATCTTTTATAATTATAAGGTTTCGTTAAATTACACATTTCCTTGATATATATATATGTATATTTCAAAGCATATGTTCTTGTAAATGTAAAATAAATGTTTTTTGTACTGAGGTTGTCATTCCATTTGAAGATGTCAAGAATATATATACCCTGTAGATGCTCTAAGGTAAAAAAGGAATCGATTTGCACGTGAATATCCGTATATCCGTTCATTTACGTAATCATTCATTCTTGTTAATATAATATGTTTTTATCTGTAGACCTTACAAGGTATCGGTATATGCACGTGTATGTCCGTTCAGCACTCTTGCAGTTGTTAATTTTGAGAAATTTTATACAAATATTTGAGGTTTCTTCACGCAGACCGTTATTTAAGTTTAAGAGGCTCGCCCACAATCGACCTAAAAGGTATTTACCTGTCATAAAAATTGACAAATACATATAATTATTCCATCCATTAATGTGGTACGGCTGGATAACAGATACGCCCATAAAAAACTCGATTGCACTATTTGAGGATATAATTACGTACTTGTCACGCTTACTGTTTCTGTGGAGGATATTTAAGATTTGGCCTAAGTCAAATTTAGTTTCCTTACTTGGTACGTTGGTATTGTAATTGTGCAGGTTGTCTCAATTTTGCATTTTAAGTGTAAAAAGTTGTTTCAGTTCACACATTATTGCAAAGCCTTAGAAAAAGTAGAATTCTCATTCATTTCTTTTCGCATAGTTGTTATCAGGAATGTTTTAAAATAATATATTTTCTTATCATATTCACAGTTTAAATTGTAATCATAATCATAATCATAATATATAAATGTGTTGTTCGTACGCAATGTATTGTGCAGTGATAAAGCATGTTAAGCGGAACTGAAAACAAAATAATCTTACAATTAATTTGCATTCAAAGGTGCTGATGTTGTTGTTATACCGGCTGGGGTACCACGTAAGCCTGGTATGACCCGTGACGACCTCTTCAATACGAATGCTGGCATTGTGAAGGATATTATCTGTGCCATTGCGAAAAACTGCCCCAAAGCTTTAATTGCATTAATAACCAATCCCGTTAATACTTGTGTACCTATAGCTGCTGAAATATTAAAAAAAGTAAATAATATTTATATACATGTAGGTTTTCAATTGACCAATTCATTCTCATCTAGTCTGGCGTATACAACCCAAAACATTTGTTTGGTGTTTCCACGTTGGATATTGTACGGGCTCGTACATTTCTGGGTGAGGCCATGTGTGTTGATCCCCAAGATGTTAACATTCCCGTAATTGGTGGACATTCGGGTGTCACCATTTTACCAGTCATATCCCAATGTCAGCCAGTATTCCAAGGGGATCAAGCCACCATTGAAAAACTGACTGTGCGCATCCAAGAGGCTGGCACCGAGGTAGTTAAAGCTAAAGCTGGTGCTGGTTCGGCCACATTGTCAATGGCTTATGCGGGTGCACGTTTCACCATATCTTTGCTAAAAGGTTTATGCGGCGAAAAGGGCATTGTCGAATGCTCTTACGTGGAATCCAATGTAACAGAGGCCGCTTATTTTGCCACGCCCCTGTTGTTGGGTAAAGATGGTATAGAAAAGAACTTGGGCTTGCCAAGACTAAACGATTACGAGAAACGCTTATTAGGAGAAGCCCTTCCCGAACTGAAAAAGAACATTCAAAAAGGCATTGATTACGCAAATGCCTAAAGTGTTGTATTGGTAATCCATTCACATTCATTCTCTAACATAAATGTTCTGTTTTTAATTGATTGACCATGAAACAAATGTTTTTACCTTTGTACTGTTTTATTACCTGTATTGTAATGTATGTCCTAATCTTAGCCAAATTTTCAATTAGACAAATGAAATGAATAATGTTAAATGTTAAAATTCATCACATTTTCATTTAATTGTATTCATAATAATTAAATTAAAATTAACGAATAAAACTTTTTTTTTGGGGGAAATCTGTCTTGGACTCTATTTCATACTTATGCATAAGAGTCAACAATTAAATACTGTATCTTTTATTTATTAAATGAATATGCAGCAAACATTGCTGGGGTGGGGTATATATATAATTAGTGTTTTAAATATTAAATCTACGATTGATTGATTGAATATTATATAGGTGTGTATATTTGTGTATATGTATTTATATCCACAGATCGAGGAGCATAGTTAAAATGAGTGAAAAAAGTTACAAATCATAAGTTCCCACCCTTCTCAGGGTGTTAAATGATAGATTTTTATGCAAAATATTAATTATGACTGGCACTGAGGCTTATGTTTGGTGGGCTGTCACTGCCATTGACTTTCTAGTGAAAAACTGCTTATAAATCATTTGAAAGCCTTTCTTTTTTCAGTTTTTGGGCATTTGATTTATTTTGCTCAATTACAACAACAACAAATATTTCGTATGTCTGTCTGTTGTTAGCTTTCTGTACAGAAATTTTTCATTTTTTGCATCCTGGTTCCTATTTAAAGCGGGCAAAATCGGAAAGTTGACCTTGTTTCCTTTGTAAAAGAGCAGGCGGTCCCTATTATTGAGATCTATATCTGTTATTATTGAATTAATTAATATCCTTTAAATGAGTTTTACAAACGGAATGATAGATTGCTCAGTGTCAAGGGAGAAAAAAAAAAGAATTGTATAAAAATCGCGCATACGCTCCATTAACCCAATACAAATTTTATAAGATCCATTTCGTTTAACAGCTAAATATTTATCTTTAAATCATTTTTTTTTTGCTTCAAATAAAAGCAATTCAGCTTGATGTACAATTTCGCTCTGAACAAGCTTTTTTTCAAGTGTATATACTTTTACATGAACTGTAGTAGATGCATGATTGTGTGCATGATCATATATGTACATGTTGTGTATGGCACTAATACAAATGCATTCAATTAAAATCCATTAAGATCAATTTAAAATGTCCCGCATGAAAATGTTGATGAACAGAGTGCTTATATGTGTGTCCACCACACAACATATATAAGAATGTGCTTAAACATTTTCGTAAGAGTCTTTTTGACATAAACTTCTTCAGCGACATATACGCACACACCTCTGCTTCAAATAATGCTTCATTTTTTGATAAATAAAAGTAAAAAGAATTCTATTGTATACTAAATATCTCAATATTGCTAGTTTTAGATTTAACAGATATTGTTACGGGTATGTGGAAATGGGGGGTGGATGAAATATGCAACAACTATTATTCAAAAATGTTTTCTTCTTCACGAGTTTTTTTTTAAACATATAAAGAGCAAATAGCCACTGTGCTGTATATGGGCGTATACATAAACTTTGTCATAACGTTTGCCACGCCTAGAATGAGGCGTTACAACACAACAATGCTTATATATTCAGTAGTAGCACCGAATACTGGGCCGCGCTATTCATGTCTGTTTGTACGTCTGTCCGCAATATATAATTGAGATTTATATTTAAGATTTCCCTTCAGCCAAATATAGTTGTTTTACTTATTTTACATTTCAATTCTTTGTTTGAGAGTTTTAGAAAGAAAAAACCGTTGAGGATAATTAGAGATTTGTGTTTTGCTCTGTACAGTGTAAACGAAAGGAGAGCAATGAAATCCAATTGACCCAGTTTCTTACTCATTAGGTGCCCTTACAACTTTCAATCAGTTGTTATTATTTAATCAAGCCTCCACCAAGACACCACCACACCATGCACTGCGTTATTATTATGAAAGGCCTCACAGTTTATTGGAAATTAAATTTACAATTATTTCAATTATGTTGTGAGTTTGTTGACTTTGTAGATATGTGTTCCGCATCCTTTCTCTATTAATTACTCATAATTAAGTGATATATTCCAAGGTCATTGGGTATTTTCGTCTAATTATTAAGCGCCTCAATGGTGCAAAGATGGCACAAAACATTCCAAATGCAAAGCGTCCATAAATAAGTTGATATGGTGATCAATGATACGCAACTTTATGTATTGTATAGAACGGTTATGGTAGTACTGGTGTGTGAGTAACACAGAGACAGCGTACTTTTTTGTTTTAATTAAAGCCGGCCGGCGTTTCTCTCAATTGATTTTTATTATATTACATCCAGATTTATCGACAGTGTGATGTTTGTATTGACATATTTTAAAAACGAATTTATAAATGAAACTAATTCCGTTTTAATCGTATGTGATTTTCATTTTTACATAAAAACCGTTTTATTCTACGTGTCCGGCAAGTTCAAACTTGATAAATGAATCGAAATTCGTTTTCATTATTATAACACAATACAAAAGGGTTTTCAAAGTTGTGTTGGATGCTAGCATCCAACCTGCTGTGCATGATTTTTGATAGATCAGCTCAGATGTTTTGCATAAAAATTGATCAGCCTTGAGTTGATCAATACTGGTCTTGTGCTTATTTACTATAGTAATTTTTGCATTATAACAGACGATTCAAACATTTTTAAAAGTTATGTTGTTGGTATATTTTGCCACATTATCCTCGTGTCCATTGAGTAGTTCTTTGAAAAGAATCCAATCAAGGTTGAAAATCAACTAAAGTTTATGAATCAAGAATCACGATTAAAAAATTCACAAAAAATTGATATGAAATGATGTCGATCAAATCTAAATTAAGTAAATCTTCCACGAACATATCAACTTCAAGCCTAGTCCACCCAGTTCTGCGTCTCCATTATTTTAAATTTTACATTCCATGCCATTTGACCTCAAGATTATATTTACCAAATTTTAGGCTGAAGAGGTGCATATTTTGGAAGCCAGAGTCATTTTTGAATTGACGGATGTACGGACAAAATGTATTTTTTTATACATTTTATTAAAGACGCGTAGTTTTTACAAAATGTTATAAAATATAAATGTGTATGGTCGGATCCAAATCTGCAAATGGGAACTTTTCATTTTCAAAGTGACAGTCACTTAAAAGGGAGAGATGTACTCCACATTGGGGCAATCGGCTTCCGTGAGTAGTTTCATGAATTCTGCACACGATTTATGTTCAGGATTGCACATGCGTGCTTATATTAATACAGAATTGTACACTTACTATATAAAAACAACAAAAAAAGGGAGACTGATACAGATGCATTTTTCTTGTGCTGGGGACGCATGATGTCTATGCATATTCATTCATACTGCGACAAAAAATAGAATATTTTAAAAATGGAATAAACTTACGCATTAATAACTGGTATGACGACCTGCTGGTGAATTTTATTACATTACATCAACATGTTCTGTCCAGTATATGAATAATGTTTTCAATATCCCCTACTTACGATGGGAGTTATACTAAGTTTCTTATTCCGTTTTCAATACACAAACAATTTAGATTTATATATTCGTGATTAACATAAAAGAATCGAAGAATCGAGATAGCCGTGTCCGTCCGCGTAAAAATTGACATGTTGAGGTGACATTTTTTTACTAATAATTCTAGTTTTTGTACGCAAGTTCTTCTTAGAAGGTATGGGTTATATGACACGCCCACATTGGACACAAATCGCCATGAAGCTACGTGGTTGATATATGTTGCATGTATTTAAAACTATATGAAATGTATGTTAATTAACGTTTCAAAACTTAGGCCAACTTGGATGTGGCAGACACGCCCACATTGTACAAAAATCTTATTGAGTGTTGAATTTAACCGTTATAATACATATTTCAATAGATGTGTTAAGAGAGGGCGTCATTGTATACATGACACGCCCCTATTTTAGATAGAAATAAGGAGGGTATCTAAAATTTGACTTAAGCCAGATTTAGCATTTTTACTTGTTTCAGATGTACGACGGCTTGTATGTGACAAAATCATTGGTTTGTTGGATTGTTGGTCTGTTGTACGGAAAAATATGTGTGTTTGAGGGGACTTGTGATCCGTTGCTGTTTTTTTTTATTCTTATTGTATTGTTGGAATTTTTTTTTTCATAACAGACAACAAAACTATTCGTTCTTTATGCGGGATTTTAAATTGATCTTAACGAAGCTTAATTGATCGTTGATGTGTTGGTGTATACATGTATATAACATATAAGCATAATACATAATATATATGTGAAATGTCTATGGCAATACATATGGGAGTGTAGGTAGAATATGTAACGGTTTGGATGGCATAACTTTAGTTGTACTGCGGTATGGTAGAAATGATACTTGAAATCGCCATCTTGCCATTTTATAACGATATAAACTTTTTAACATCAAGTCGTTGTACAGATCGTTATTATTGTTATTATTTTTGTTGTCATTATTATAGTTGTATTCCAAAATGTTTATTTCTGAGCTAAGCACTGAGCTGAGCATTAAGAGCTTACAGACACCTATTAGGGACACACATAATCTTACATACATTCAATACTAGTATACAAAGAGAATCTGTGGATTAAAGTATTGCCAACCAACTATTGATTCGTATATCGTAGTTTGCTAAGGGCCGGAAATAGAGTTGAGTTTTAAATGCAATGCGTAAGAAATTTGTTCCGAATAATTACTGGAAATACATACCGAAACATTACTTTTCATATCATCATAACAGCTTTGCCCAATTTTGAATTTATAGAATTCCAGATGCTTACAGTACGGCCATTGCCATTGTACATAAATACTTGTATAATAATTCTTATTTATACATTAATTGCAATGAAAATATAAAAAAAGAAGAAAAAAAGAAACCAAATAAATAAACTAAAACAATTAGAGGGCGTGGCAGAGATCCAATTAGTATATGTGTATGTATACACATCAACTTTCAAGTCAATTAAGATTTTTTTTAAATTATGAGCGTGTTTGTTATTCGACCACACCCCCTTGTTGGCACATTGATCTCTAGGAAACTTATAAATATGTGGATCAAATCTTAACTTCATAGCTCAAATTTTGTAGCAGAGAGAGAGAGGTTTTAGTTTTTTGTGGGCGTGGTTCTTAACAGATAT
This sequence comes from Ornithomya chloropus, assembly GCA_963971445.1. NCBI lineage: Eukaryota > Metazoa > Arthropoda > Insecta > Diptera > Hippoboscidae > Ornithomya > Ornithomya chloropus. The sequence continues at coordinate 5,346,235 of OZ020529.1, forward strand.
TGTCCAATGTAAATATTGTAACAACCTGTGCACAGAAAATGTATAAAATTTCAGCTTAATATCTTAAAAATTGTGACAGTGACGTATAGGCACACAATTCTGGATCGATTTTAGATTTCTGCTTTACGCTGATTAAAAATATATATACTTTGGGTGTTGTAAACGGAATGACAAACATAGTATATCCCTCTCCTTCATGTTGCTTCACGTACAGGTGCATTATTAGAGTATAATAAATAATATAACTGTGAGATGATAATGCAGTTGATGGCAATTGAGTGCAGTCTCTTAGAGGGGTAACTCTACTACATGACAAAAGAAAGCCTTGCGCAATTAGGGGAATTTATTAAAATAGCGTTAACATTAACGTTACATTTCAATCTAAAGTCAAGATCTTTGACTTAAACTGTCTTACAAATATTGTGGGGTGCGTTTATTTCATTTCAGTGTTTCACTGTGCATGAGAGTGGCCTTTTGAATTCCATACCGTTTAAATTATATTTCAGATAAGTTTTTATTACAATTTTACAAAACACGAAAGTATTTACACTACATACAAATGATTCATACAGAGAAAGAGAGAGAGAGAGAGTGAGAGAGTAAGAGTTGCGAAGTATAAATTTGAAAATTGTCTACCATTCAGTTTTAAAAGAAAGCATTGCCTTGCATTGATACCAACCACCAGTTGGAGTGGCAACAGACCAACTCTATGCAACATTTTTCTCTAATTATTTTTTTATCGCTCAGAATCGAAGAGTGGTATGTTCAGGGTGTGCGTGTTAAAGTCAAATAATTTCATCGATTTTTATGGCCCGCATCAACAAAGTTGTTGTATCTTGCAGTCAAAATAGATTTCAATCCATATTCTGCTTATTGTCATTTCAACACACACAAATAAACGTTTACTTGCAATTTACAAAATAATACCGTCATATGATTGTTTGTTGTTGTTTGAGATCTGCATTTTGGTGGGAAAGTGCATTTATTGTGTTTTATATGCGGTTCAAGGAGATGTGTACTATTGATGTAAATAATACGACAAAATATGCGGGACGTTGTAATTATTTTTATTTTGAAGGAAAACTCACGAATAACGTCACTCATGAGAAAATTTTATCAACATTTATGCGAATTTTTTTTTTATCTATGAAATACTTATAAAGAGACAGTACCGCCTTCTTATGAACAGTCATTAGAAGGGAAATTATAAGGAAGGAAATAAGTACAAAAGCTAAATCTTGAATACCCACCAGCCGCTTCATAAAAGCTTTCTAAGAAGTATATGTATCCTTTTTTGACTTTTCATTCTTTATACCAGTAGTTCTTAAACTTTTTGAGCTGCTGAGCCCTTTAAAGGCATAATAATTTACACGAAACCTCAGTGGTTCGCAGAGCCCTTTGAGTTGGCTCACGGAATCTCAGAGCTCCGCGGAGCACACTTTGAGAAACTCTGCTCTATACATTATAAGGAATAAGGAAAAATAGTAAAAAATAAAAAATTAACTGAAAAGTTTATGTTGAATTGGGGGCGTGTGATTTTTTTTCAATTTCCCATTTTTCTGAATTTCAATTCTTCTTCGATATATTTTTATTTATAATTTATAATATGATTATATATTTAGAATTTTTCCAGCACGGAGAAAGATTTCCACCCACTTATACAAAAAACGGACCGACAGACATGGCAAGATTGAATCAGTATTCATAGTAAAATAACGGGCTCATGCTTAGAATAAAATAACCGAAATAATATGGGAAACTGAAGTAATATGGGCATGGTCTTAAATGTAAAAAATACACGAACGAATGACAAAATAACAGTAAAATGAATTAAAGCACCTAACATTCTCAATGTTTACGCCCAAGCCACATATTTATGTTTCTCTATAATTTGTAATGCTTGGTATAGAACAGATATATGTATGTATGTATGTATATGTACATAATTTGACGTGTGTTGAAATATTATAAGAAGAATTATAAATTCTCCAGTAACCATATAAGTAATACCGTAGAGCGTGAATGGGCCCATATTTCTCATGCCAACGTAACATGATGTGATGCGATGGTATTCAAATGAGTAGTACCAGCATAGCGCCAGACGCATGCAAAAAGGAAAAAAAGGTCATGATCTCAAGTTATTAGGACGCAGTATGACACGCGAACTGTTCAATGATCTTCAGTATAGCCACCCCTCATTCTATATACGAGCATAAGATCACAATATGGGAGAGTGGTGGTGGGTTGTGGTGGTAGAACAAATACCGATATGCAAGAATAGTTTTGTTACACGCATAACAAAAAACAATGTTTGTTAACACGTGACCCATATGAGAATAGAGTGGTGTGGCTAATCAAAATTCGATTTAAAATCGTTTACACTCTTGTCTGTACAATTAGGCTTTTTTTAGGAAACATTTTAATAATAATTAACTAAAAATTATTGCGATAATATTTAAAGAATTGTTTGTAGTAACACAGTAGGTGCGATGTAAAAGCCTAATAGCCTTGTATAGATTGTAATACTATATGGTGGCCCGGCTGATTATGCTCTCAACATAAATTGTGTGGTATACTAAGTTTGTTGTTTCGCTTGTAAGAATATGGAAGGAGGAGGAGCAGGTCCTACAAAGAATGTGTATTTTTGAATCGATTTAATCATGTTCGTTTGTATGCCCCTGCATCCGCTTCTCATGGTTGTCAATTTTGAGACATTGAGCTAAAATTTTATATCGACACGTGGTAAAGTGAAATCGGTTTAGGGCCACGCGCACATTTAAGAAAAGGCAAAATAAAAATTAGCTCCGAATTTGAAATTGCTTACAAAGGGGTATAATTAGCCTATCCACTTAGGTGCCAAAAATGGGTCCAAAATTTAGAAAATCCTTTTTTTTTTTGCAAAATTCAACAAGTACGTATTACGTATTGCGTATACTATTGATGGCCATTCTCAGGTACCTGCCACGCCCACATTTTGTATATATATAAGTAAAATTTTATATACAGTTAAGAAATGTTCTTAAAACCTTGACATGTACCGTGTCTTTCTATTGGTTAAACTTAACCTTGATAGAAGTCCCGCTACCACGTCGCCCAACAGAACACTTACTTCACTCAAATTAATAAACTTGAAATCGATGTGAATATAATCGAATCTTAATGTTGGTGGAATTTTGTACTTGAATGATGTGTATTCGTGAAGGCAGGCGTGAGAAAAACAATTTTATTTCCTTTGTTGGTAGCCACTCATTTTCTGCTAACTTTTCCACAACGTAGAAAAGTTATCCTGAAAAATTTTGTTTTACTTTCTCAGGACAGGAAAATGCTGGTATCATAAACCAGCAAGCGAAACTACGGACACTTTTGTAAACAGTAAATCAAAGTGATCGTGACGGTGGTACTCGCGTTGTAACTGATTCACCACTTACAACTCATGTTCACATAGTATTGATGCGTATGGGAAGTTGTGCTGAAAGGAAAAATGCCCCAAAAAGTTCAACCCATTTAACGCATACTAGTGTCAGCATGTGTGCACTGCAAAGTATTACATTCTCATATATAGCGGTGTCTCTCTTTTGCTTGCATATGTTGGCATGGTTGTAGACACACACACATACAGCATCAACGCGCAGCCATTGCTTTCATCTGATTGGTTGGCTGGTGTTAGAAAACGCTTTACAGCTAAATTGGGTATAAAAAGGCAATCATTGCCGTTTGCGGATTCAATTAAGGGCCTCGTGTTCACCGTGGCATACTATCGGGTAATGTTCAACTTTATATAGTTTTCAGTTTGATAAAAAAATGACTTTTAAATAAGCAGTGAATTGAAGAATTTTATTGGTGCTGTGCTGGTGCTCACTTAACATTAAAGTTAACTTTTTTGTACAATGTTTTTAAATATGTGAGAAAAAAAGAATTAAATAATTCAAAATTTGTTTTTAGACGCATTACATTCAAATCAATTAACGGATCTATGGTGAGGAGCTGAAGAGCGCGACAAACACAATGCACAAGTGTGAACCGTTCAATTGTACAATATTATGAAGAAGCCAATAAATGCACTCACTCGTAATCCATTTGAACGAAGTAATTAATTAAACTTGATTTAATTTGTGTGCATGCTGTGTCCGATTGATTAAACACATACGAATTGTATAATAGTTTAGAATCAGTGGTTGAGTTGCGTTAAGGACGTGTGAGAATATTTCAATTAAGTCTTGACTTGTTGCTCCAATTAGTGATTTTTTGTGGAAATTATTGAAATTAAAAGAAAACAATAGTTAAACGTAAACAACATGGAGCATGCAGCCTTCGAAGATCAGATATTTGGTGATTTCTCAGGACCCCTCAGTCCTTTAGGCGCTAAACCGTTAACGCCCACTTCAGCGTCCATAACTGGTGTACCACACAACAGCCTGCATTCGCATTCCGTTATGTTAATACCTTCGGGAGCTGGTGTCATGCAGCATAATGGAAATGGAGAATTATCGACAACGCAACGTTTGCCGGATTGTAACACATTGTTGGCATCCGGTTCTCCCAAAATGGATCCCTATAAAACGAACACACCCGATTATGGCCAGAAGATGGATTTTGTTAGTAAAATGGGCTGCTACTCACCAACGCAAAAATATGAATACAACGGCAGAGAACGTTTACATCAGCATTCGTATTCGCCACCGCCCAACAATAATGGCCACTCGAATAATAATAATAACAACAATAATAATAATGGTCTGATAACACATAAACAACAACAACAACTACAACAAATATTACATCACAATCCTGCCGATGGTATGCTCAACGAATATCATGGCCCGTTACATGGGCACAACAACAAATTGGAGTACGATCCTCAACATGCACCACATGCTCATCATGGCCAATCCATTCCATCACATACCATGTACGGCAGTAGTCCGCATCATCATCACCACCATCACCATCAACATCATCATCATCATGGCAGTCATGAAATCATCAATAACGGCATTAATGGTGAACATAACATTTCATTAAACACAAATGGATTAATCAGCACCAACATACCGACCAATGCCAATGGTGATGGTGGCCTGTTGAATGGAACGAGTAACTGTGGTGGTGTACAAGCGTCCAACAATTCTCATAATGGTGAAGCACCGAATGCCAATATCAATGGTTCCTCTCCGTCGGGCAACTCCGGCGTAAAGCTCAATAAAAGCAAACATGACGATATGTGCTCCAGTCAAAATGTTGACAGTTCAACTAGCGGTCCCCCAAATAATGTGATCGGTATTAATAGTAATTCAATAAACAACAATAACAACAACAATATTACACTAGCAGCGAAAAAAAGTGATAAAAAGAAAAGTGATCCGAACGGCCTTAAAAAGAAGAAAACCAGGTAAGTGCGCCAATGATCGCAACAATCTTTTCCATTCATTTACATTTTCTTGAACCATTAATGCATTGTACACGCTTTCCTATAAAGGCCGATTATAGTTTAAAATTAGAACAATTTTGGTTTAGGCGAAATCTGGAATATCCTTAACTTTTATGTACATGCGTGGCAGGGAATGTTTTTTGTAAATTATGGGTGTGTATATTATACCCACTTCCATTGATTTAAATAGTTCGGGTTGCTATTTCGCATCTTTGTACAAAATTTCATTTCTATCTCAAAATTTACGATTAAAACCATTTTAACTACAGAGAGAAATACGCCCGAACCGATATACTTAGATCGATTCCGATTTAAATTTTTGTGCCAAATACATATTTTTTATCGATTGTGTATCTCGGCTGATTTTTCCCCATTTAAAAAGCGCGGCGCGTGCAGAAAATAGAACAGTATTAAAAAAAGTAGTATAAAATGTCAATATATCAAAATTTACGATTGTGAGAGTGCCAATATGGACGGACATATCTAGTTCGACTCAGATTTTGATGCTGATCAAGAAGTTTATATATTTTTTAGGGTCTCTAACGCCACCTTCTCGGTGTTTTTTTGTATGGAATGATCAATTTAATAAATTCCCCCGCCCCCAATTTTAAAAATATGGAACAATTATTATCCAAACATATACTTAAGAGCAGACATGTCTGCTTGTATTATTTGTTTTTAGGACGACATTTACCGCGTACCAGTTGGAGGAATTGGAAAGGGCATTCGAGAGAGCCCCTTATCCGGACGTATTTGCCCGCGAAGAGTTGGCCATTAAATTGAATTTGAGTGAGTCACGGGTGCAGGTGTGGTTTCAAAACCGTAGAGCCAAGTGGCGTAAGCATGAACCCCCTCGTAAAACCGGTTATATAAAGACAAGCACTCCACCCACCGCTACTCTGAATAATACACTGGCAGCACCGTTTGCTACCTTCCCTCAAACTGCAACCGTAACACCACCTGGCAGTATGGACAGCTGGACCAGCTACCAACCACCTTATGAGTTGACACCACAATTCAGTCTATTGTCTCCAGCAGCCAGTCCATACGGTACATACTCCAGTCAATATGGCACTTATGTGCATGAATCGCAACTATTTCCGATGCGACACTTTGAATATGGCAGCCCGCCCAGAATAGATATGAACGGTCATGGGAATGGCGGTGGTGGTGGTGGTGGTGGTGGTAGTGAGGACTCACATAAAATGCACTCTTCGGATAGTGCTTATGTGACCGGATCTGGAATGGTTGGGGAGGAGGTAACGACCACACATTTGCCAGACGGTAGCACTATACAGTTGGTGCACCAACAAAATGGCACTGTTCCGGGTAAATATTTGACATCGGATGAAGCGAAATATATAAGCGTAGGACCGATACCACAAACTTTCAACACTTTGGACACCAACGGAACAACCGTTTGCCATTTGAGTCAAGATGCTGCACATCCGCACGCAACAACGCATGACAGCACTGTTACTGTCCTCAAGCAGCAACATTACGTCAACGTGAGCACTCCAAATGGCACAGCTGATGATCTCACAGATGCCAATATACAAACTGTGATTAAAAGTGAAGACAGCAACGGTCAACAGTCGCAGCCACCGCAACATCATCCAAATGGTGGCATTGCCACGCACAGTTATGTGTTGCCGCCTTTTTTGCATTGAAAGAAATGTTGGCATCTCACACCAGTTATGAAAAATTTCAGTCCGGATGTAGAAAATCGACTCAAAGAAAGGTTTTTGATGAAAATGCACTGAATTTTTATACAACAACGTCCACTCAATGAGTGCGAAGCATTTCTTTCAATAATTTACAGTTTGACGTATACACGTGTGTATGTGTATGCAAGTAGTGTAAATAGTATGAATAATTGCAGGATAATTTCGATTGCAACAAAATCCAAAGTCTTGCCAAAGTTTCATTTATAATAATAAACTCTAGTAAGTACAGTAAATAAACGTGCTGTCGAATCAAAAACAAAGGAAGATAGTTCGCCGTAGTAGCATCGTACCTTACACCACTTGGTTTGCTTTTTACAACTATTCTTTAGAAGTACGTGAAAATAGTCACTTCTTGAGAAAAGCCTTAAAAGCAGACTTACAGTATAAATCAATTTTACGCCAAATACATTTTTTTATTGCCATCTAACCGACTATATATTTATGTTAGTTAGCGAAACCAAGTGGTGATTGGTAGCATTTACAAAGTTAAAGTAAAATGTTTAAATTAAATAATTATAATTTTCAAGATCCTTGGATAATAAAAAAAAAGATGACTGATCCAAGTAATAATTGTAAATTTTTTTTTATTCGAAATACATTCCTTGTGCCTTACCACGGTCGTAGTGTTCACCCAAAATGTAAATAAAAAGTTGCGCTCTTACGACAATAATTTATTTCTTAATTTGTAGAACGAATCATTTAGAATACTTTATAACTACACTGTACACAATATCCATAGTATATAACTGGATAAAAAACAAAAATGAAAAAAACAAAACAAAGTAAAGGCTTTGAAGCGGTAATGATTATATTGTAGATGCTGATTATTTTCTTTTTTTTGAATGTTTAGAAAAATGTACTTTTTCTTAAATTGTAAATAATTTTTTAATACATAAGAGCCGTTTGGAATGACTACATTTTTTTATTTCAAGATATTTAAAGATTTGTGTTTATAAACGTTGCAAAATTCTGCATAAGCTTTAAATGACAACATTTATCTGTTTTGAAGCCTTAAATTATGAAATTTTGTTTTGAAATAATTTTAATTAATTAATTAGTTTAAGTGTGGTTTTTGAATAAGATTTATTATTTATAAGAGAAAATTTTATGCAAATAAATAAATACAAATATTTATTCATGTGATTAAAAACAAGTTGGCTTAGGCCAAAACTTAAATACCCTCCACAGATACACACAAACAGTGGACGTGGCAGGTACATAATTATGCTTTCTAATGTGTATGTATAACCTATCAGCTTGTAAGTTAGGTTTTACGTGGAATATGGTATGGACCATGCCCATTTTTAGCATATCCATGGAAGGGACAAGTATTTATATGTATACATATGCCAAATTTCAACTTCATAAATTTTTGTGGCAAATAAATAATAGATTTAGACCGATTGTGGGCGTGGCCCTTGACCGATTCAATATAAATAGCAAAATAGGGTGTCGCATCTAGAAGTTTTCTTAGATTATTTCGGTTTAATATCTCGAAATTTACGATACTTGGAATTCCAACAACAGATGAACGCACGGGTTGACTTATCTAGATCGATTCGGTTTTTTATACTGATCAAGAATATAAATACTTTTTAGTACCTCCGACACGCCCTTCTAGATGTTGCAAATGGATGCACAAACCTAGTACATCCATCTTATGTAGAAAAAGGATAATATATTGATTGAAAATTTCATATTTCTTAAAAATCTCAAAATACAACTTTTGTAAAATTGTAAAAATTGTTATATTTCATAAATGCAAAGTGAAAATATAATCATTTTGCTGTTATAAATGGTTTTAGCGTAAGACGTCCTTCCATTTTTATCATACTGTTAAATACCAAAACTTCAAACTCATTCCCATTGCTGCTGGGAAAAACTATACAAAATGTTCGTTATAATACTTATCAATTGCCGTTTGTTTTTAATGTTTGGTAAATATACTTATTCCACATTCCTTCTAAAAGGTTCATGTGTGCATCAACTATGCAAACAAATGCATACAAATTAACGTGTATGTGTGGTTTAGAAAACAAAACCTTAAAAATTAAGAAACGTATAAATAAACATTACAACTGTTGAGGTGTTGCATTAGGATTGTGTGATGGCTGTTTTGTGACCATTTTTTTCAATTTCATCCCAATTTGTACCATCAAAGAATGGATGCTCTTTAATTTGTTCGCAGTCGAAACGCTCTTCGATCGTCTGCTTTAACAAATTCTCCAATAAGTCATGCGCTGGAACTGTCAAATCATCATTTTCTGGATACTGTATAACGCCATACAAATCTATTCGTCCCGGGTGCATCAGCTTAAAAGGCTAAATTCGAAATTAATCTTATTAGCACTTGCGACTATTTTTTCAACTTTTAATAATTTTTCTATAATTTTTCCTCCACATATACAACGGTGGGCGAGGCACCACCTTTTAATAATGCATGTAATACATAACAGCTTGAAAGTCTAGTTTTATGGTGAATATGATTTTTTGTAAATTGTGTGCACGTTTGTTATCCGACCACACCCATTTTTGGCACATCGGTAGATAAGATAACCATAAATATGTGCACCAAATTTCAACTTCATAGGTTAATTTTTGTGGCAGATATAAAGGTTTTTGTCGATTGTAGGAGCGTTTGTTAACCGACCATGCCCATTTTTGGTACGTCGATGGATGGAATAACTATAGTATATACTAAATTTTAAGTTCCTAGGTCAACTTTTATAGCAGATATAAAGATTTTTACTAATTGTGGGCGTGGTTCTTGACCGATTTTGCACATTTTAAATAGCGATCGGACGGACACATGGACATGCGGACATACATTTCTAAATCGAGTTTTTGACGCTGATCAAGAATATAAATACTTTGTAAGGTTTCTGACACCTCCTTCTAAATGTTGCAAACGGCAGAACAAACTTAGTATACCCTCATTACTAAGGTGGAGGATATAAAAACGACGCAGACACACTTACCACGCCAACGAGTAGTTCGTATAAGATAACACCATAACTCCACCAATCCGATTTAAATCGTAAAGGACGTTCGGGTGCAACGAAGTGATTTTCTATTGCCCAAGCGCTTGAAGTCTTTTCCACGTAACTATCTGGATGGATGCCGTCATTTTTATAGAAATAGGTTAAAAGCAATTGTCCATTATCACCCAACAACAAATTGTCAACATTCAAATCTCTGCAAAATAAATTATTACGAATGTATCCTATAATGATACGATTATGCAGTTTACCCTAAAATGACGCCTTTATTATGCAAACTATGAATAGCGATTAATAATTCTCGGGCCCATTGTTTTATGCATGTTTCTGGTAGTTTGGTTTGAGTGTTCATTGACAAGTCAGTGGTTTTCTTTGGGGATTGTTTCATTTCACTCGACTGTTCAATTTTCGTCAACGTATTTGAAACGGATTGTAGCAACTTTTTTGAATTTTCCACAATCTCCTCTACGTCATTAGCGGGATGCGTTGATTCTATTCCCGCACAACATTCATTATTTACAGCAGGAAATAATTTATCAAAACTGGATAGTTTTGGAACACCGTCTGTTTTATATGAGTGTATGTAATCGAGTAATTGTCCACCCGATGCTAATTGAAGTAATAAAAATATTTTCTGTTCGTTTTGAAAGAAAGCTATTAACTCTACCATGTAAGGTATGCGTTGAGGTAAATAAATAGTTTGCGTGGGCGAGTTGCTTGACGGTTTCTCTATACCCTTAATTATGTAATATTGAAGCTGTTTCGGCTCATCTACACAGCTAACCAATAACACTTTCTCACCAAAGATGTTTATGACTTTATATTGTGCCAAGTGCTCCCACGGTTGCTCTAAGGTAGTCAATGATGTTGATTCATTGTTGCTAGGAAAATCTACAACCAATTCAACATTAGTTTTCATGGTTAAATGTGATAAAAGTTGAGGATCCGCCAAAAGTTGTTCATCAATGTCCTTGGCTCGACATAAATATTTTGCAATCTTGGCTTTGGCAACGAGCCGGCGCTCTTCATCTACATCTTCTTTGGAGCCGTCTTGTAAAATTTCTATTCCACATTTATAACGTAATGAAGCGTCATGATAATTAAGATTTGCTTCTGCTTGCACGGCATGACTGAATTCTAAAGCAGCCTTGTATATATAGTCACCATCATAATCTTTCATAGAGAATACAGGAGTAAGCAGCGGAGATCTATCATGTTTTGAAAATTCTTCCTTGCCTTCTACAACGTTTACAACACTTATGGACTTTTTAAGTCCTTGCTTAATTTCTAAATCTGGCTGCTGGTCATACTCAACCTTATCATTATCAAATTTTAAATACTTCTTGGTTACATTTTTCAAGTTTTGATTTACACTTATAAATCCTTTGGATGGGCTTTTATTTGTAGAGTTAATGTCACTGAAGAATTGTTCGAATGCATGACACGTATATAGTGGAGGATATTGAGCGGCAAAATCCAGTAATTGCAAGATAAATTTCTTACGCCTTTGAATTACCTCAGCATCGAAGCGTTTAAAGTAATTGCAATTTTCAATCTCCGGCAATTGTCCAGAAAGTTTCAAGTTTTTAAATTTTCGCTTTATTTCTCGATGTAAACGCTTTATATCATGAAAGCGCTTCCAAACCACCAAACAGGTTAAAGCTTGTGGTGTAGATCGGGGAAACACCTTCAATATTAATATATTTAGAAAAATATTTTTAAAATTTTCATTAGAAAATGTCTTACAATTGAGGTGATTTTGTAAACCGTATAACCGTTGGTATGGGTTTGAGTATCTGTTACTGTGAAATTGTGAATCCACCCACCAAAACTAGTGCACATGGTTTGTATATTATGTTAGTTATTACCCATTAATATAAATGGCCTCTAGGTATGTGGTTATTATAAAAATTTTATATTTCTGACGAGTCCATATAATAATAATCCTTCTATATAATTTTCCTTTCTGTGATGGCCAGCTGTTAATTGATGTTTGAGATGAAAAACAATCTAAGTAATGGCCCAAATAGAATGCGAGCTTATGCACCGGCAGTTATGCATATAATTATTAAGTCAGGGATGGTTCTTTTTATTTAGATGTGATCGAATTTGTTAGAAATTTCTATTTAGGACTTTATCATCAGAGAATATTCGTCTTAATAATGGTGCTAGCAACCGTCACTGGAAGACCGGTGTGCTTCAGTCAGTCGTAGCCACTCATGTGCTTTTATAAGCAGTATCCCATATATGTTTCAAAATTTCTTACAGGAACATATAGGGTGTGTGTGAACGCAGTATTAGAATATAATACATGTGTTCCCCATAGATGCTATCTGTGTTTCTTAATTATGAAAAAATTAAATTGAAAATGGAAAGAAGGTTTATTAGCGTCATCTTGTGAAAGAAAAAGGTTATTTTTATCGCTTTGTTTTTGCGCCATCTTGAGAAGAAAGAAAGTTTACAAAATATTTCAAAAATTAAAAATGAATGAACTACACAACTACAAAGCTACAAAGCAACATAGCAATGTTTTGAAAGTGCTAGAAAGGGACAATTATAGTACACTCTTATAGGTGCGGCCATATTGATTGTAGCAAGCGACAAAGAACGAAAAACTAGTGTGACAGCGATTTCTTGCAAATGAAAAAAAGCAACGGCGTAATCAAGCATTCGTGAAAGTGTGCATATTTGTTGTAAAATTGAACTGATAAATTAAACAAGAGTAAATTATTTAATTATTGCATAAAAAATATCTGAAAAGTTCTGTTAAAAGAGTTTGAAAGATAAGTTATTCAAAATAAGTTTTGTTGTAAAAGCACATTAGAGAAAGGACCACAGAAGCTACAAATAAAATTTTTGCACAATGTCGGAACGTGAAAATAATGTTTACAAGGCTAAATTGGCCGAACAGGCAGAACGCTATGATGGTAAGTTGAAATTGTACAAAATTTTAAACGTTATTTAAGTAAAAGTTCCAACATTGGTTCTATTCAATTACGTCTGTACGGTGTCTGTTGACTGTGTGGCGTCATATTGGTTACTATGTGATGCGTCAGCGTCTTCAAAACGACGTCTGCATAATTCTTCGGAAAAACACATTTCTTTTCCCGGCAAAAATATTCAGATTATAATGGGATGCTTAGAATTTTATGCATTTTTCGATTGGAAAAATCTTGTAAGGAAACCAGTGATTTCGAAATTATAGATACAGAAAAGTCAGACAATTTTTTTCTCATATGTATGTGTGGGGGTGATGCCTAAACATTTTTATATCTGAGTAGGGTGGTGTCTGACGAGCTAGCAGTCACACATTTGTACAAACGCAAGGGTAGTTTGCATTTAGAATAATCGTCTATTCATAAAAATGTCTGTTTTCGAATATTTGTGCCGTTCATTTCAATTGTTATAGAATTTAGAATGTGTTTTAATTTTGTACCTGCGTAAAAATGTATGTACGTGCACGAGAATAACTATATTTTACATATACATACAATCTTACTATGTATCTACGAAGACGTTGACGAGAACGGTTTCGCTATATATACTTTTGTGTGTGACTCCAGCTACTTGGGAAATTGTTTAAGCCGCTTGTATTTTGAATTTTCCTTTTTTTTTTCTGTAGAGGAGCGTTTTGTTTAGTGTATGTGTTCGTTTATGTTTTGTTGTAGTCAGCGCGAAAAATCGATGAATGAATCGATCGTTGTTAGGAGAACTTTTTTATACACATTGTAGGGTTACCAGGTTAATACGGTGAGTTGTCATTTATAAAATAGTTTTGCATTTTCATTAATTAAAGAGTTATTAAGAAGTACCGGTAATATGATCTTTGAAAATTAGAAAATAAAAAGAGTATCAAGAGAGGAATTTCTTACCAACTCGTTGAGTGTGTTTTGTTTAAAGTGTTGAAGTTTTTTTGAAGCAAGAATGCAGGTAACCCTACTGATTATTACTCACCGCTTCTTTTGCGGTTAATTTTGTAAAATGTTGTCTTTTCTTATATGTGTTTATATATCGGTTATTTTCATATCATTACGTTAGTAACACAATGTTTAAGACGACCTAACCCTATAAACGATATTTGTACTATATAAACTTTGAAAGTTACGTTGATCTAAATGAAATTTATTACAAGTGTATTTAATGAATTTGTCGATATGGATCGTATTGTGTCATGGAAAGGTTTTGACTTTGCAGAATTCCTTTAAAGACTTAAGTCTCGTATAGCTGTTCCACTTGTTTCATTTCACATTTTTAGACTTTGTTTTTATGACTGTAGAGAAGCAGTCATCATGTTGATTAGAAATTGTATGGTTATTGTATCTATTACGAAAAAGATTTGATGATTTATTGTGCGCTGCTTTTTCACTTTCGCTTAAAATGACCATTTTTGTCAATGCAATTCCATAAAAGCATCATTCATATATAAAAAATATAGATGATGTGATGCGATGTGACTGCGTTCAATTAAATGATATTTTTATATCGATTCGTGCATACTTTGGAAACATCATTAGAAGCAATGTACGTGTTTTATTTGAAGACCTCTCCTACCTCCTTGTCTTTGTATCATTAAAGCTAACATCTTAGATAACATTTCGGAAAATTCAAAATATCCGTTTTTCGGGGTAATTTTTACAATCAATGCCAATAACTATAACATACAGCATAACTGAGCATTAATTTATAATGAGTTATGGAAGCTGCAGATAGTTGTCCGTATGTCCTGAAATTGTTCATATGTTAAATGCGCATGTGCTTCAAATCCGCAGTCTTAAGATTACATTCACAAATATTTTAGTTTTATGTTAATTGCACACACACGCACACAGTGTATACATGATAGTAAATTAATGTTACAAAAGTCTAAATTTTTCAGTTATTTACT
Organism: Ornithomya chloropus; assembly: GCA_963971445.1. NCBI lineage: Eukaryota > Metazoa > Arthropoda > Insecta > Diptera > Hippoboscidae > Ornithomya > Ornithomya chloropus. Next base: position 5,361,274 of record OZ020529.1, read on the forward strand.
CTTTGGTTCGTCGGTATAAAATGTTGATTAGCATAAATTTCAAGGTTTTCCAATTTTACGTTCACACTTTTAAGCTAAACAATCACTGTGTGTATATGTTGACGAAGAGTATGGCGATGGACTTGGTGCTTTTTTTATGTACAATTATATAATTTTTTTATGGAAAAAGTATGAATTATCATAATCGTAAATATAAAATGTATCCCAAAAGTGAATCCGATGTTAGTGTGAATGAATTGTTCTCCTAAGTGAATGAATTTTTTAAAAATTTTCAATTTTTTTTTATGTGTATTTAACACAGAAATGGTTGAGGCTATGAAGAAAGTCGCCTCTATGGATGTTGAGTTGACCGTTGAGGAGCGCAATTTGTTGTCGGTTGCCTATAAAAATGTCATAGGTGCTCGGAGAGCTTCTTGGCGTATAATAACTTCTATTGAACAGAAAGAGGAGAATAAGGGAGCCGAAGAGAAACTCGAAATGATAAAAACTTATCGCGGCCAAGTAGAAAAAGAGCTGAGAGATATATGTTCTGACATATTGAATGTGTTGGAGAAACATCTTATTCCATGTGCTACTACAGGCGAAAGTAAAGTCTTCTACTATAAAATGAAAGGTGATTATCATCGTTATTTGGCTGAATTTGCAACCGGGTCGGATCGTAAAGATGCTGCTGAAAATTCATTGATTGCCTACAAAGCAGCCAGCGATATTGCTATGAATGACTTGCCGCCAACGCATCCCATCCGTTTGGGTTTGGCGCTTAATTTCTCGGTAAAATATTTAAAAAAAATTAATCATGACAACAAAAAATTAAAAACTTCTTGTTTTAGGTGTTTTATTATGAAATTCTTAATTCACCGGATCGCGCCTGTCGATTGGCGAAAGCAGCTTTCGATGATGCCATTGCCGAATTGGATACCTTAAGCGAAGAGAGCTACAAAGACTCTACACTTATTATGCAATTATTACGGGATAATCTCACATTATGGACGTCTGATATGCAGGCTGACGGTAAATATATTTGCGATTAATGACAAGCGGCGAACCTAATATTTCATTTTGTTGATATTTTAGGTGATGGTGAACAGAAAGAACAAATCCAAGATGTTGAGGATCAGGATGTGTCGTAATTTAAGTAAACCCCCGCTCTCCTTTAATAAAACAAAAGAACACTATATGCATTTCTTACTTCTAAAATTGTACTCCTTTTTTTATAATTACCGCTCCCCTCTAATTTCGATCCACCCGTTAATGATTTTTGTATAGTTTGGTGTCAAAATATAAACAAATCAATCGATTAGTCTATCAAATGATTTCGAACGATCGATCACCAATCACTACTCTCCAAATGCAGCATATTTAGTATTATTGTATAGATAATAATATCAGTTGAAACATCAAATGTTGTCAGAAGCCGCATGTCTTCTAATGCTACGTTCCTCCAATTTAGCACTCAACTGCAATATATATCTGCCCAGTTCAAGCATCCACGACCATTATCTACCAGCCGACTTGCTCTCCATTCATTCACATAATTATATCAATTTATTTTTTCACAACTTCGTTCGTTTTAAGGCATTTCTTCGCGCCCATTAAACTGTGTGACTTTTTTTTTGCATTAATATATATTATGATAATATTTATAATTATATAAAGCAACAAAAAGAAATACATCAGATTAATAATAATAATAATAATAATAATAAACAACAACAACAACAACCACAAGAAAGGACAATTTTTTCAATATAAGTATTAATATGAGAACAAGCAACAGACAGCAATTGGGACAACACCACCACCATCCATCACCACCACCACCACCACTCACATACTCATTCAAAACGTGTACGATGGCGAGAAGGAAACTAAATGCTAATGCTAAACAAACAACAACGCGCACGCGGAGACTTCCACATCGACCAACAACAACCGCATACACGACATACAACATACAAACATATGCACGTATATATATTTATAATAATATACATATATACTACAACAATACATGCTACAACACACCATCTAAACTTTAGTAACGAAACTTTCTTACCGATCAAGTTATGAAGAGAGAAGCAAAAAAGGAGAGAGACCTTGAAATATATGAAGTGAACTAAATCTTAATTATAAGACAAAGCTATAAATACGAATTATAAATAAATTAATTAAAATTCGGTTTGACACACGATACACAACATCAAAAATTGAGGATGCTCTTGTAAGGTTTAAAGGGGTGAGAAAGAAAATACATGAAAGAGAGAGAAAAGGAACAAACACTATTACATAATAACATAATAACTAAAGCAAAGGTTGGCAATAAAAAAAAAAAATAAATAAAATGGAGATATGAAACGGATCTCTATTTAAACGAATATATTAGAAAAGCATCAGATTCGAACATCAAATTCAAATGCTCGAATTTCTTTAATTGTTCGCTCTTTTGCCTAAGCGAGCCATTTCATACAGGCAACTCCAAGTGAGAACCTCTTTACCGGACCACAATGAGCGAGTCCTTACCAGTTCAGTAATCCATTATTGCATTGTAAATTTATGTAAAAGTAGGAAACTATAAAAATTAGATCCATTTGTGGTAGAATTGTTATCGATCCTCGACAAATTTTCAGAGATTTTTCAAATAAAAAAAAAAAAATCATACCCAGCACATATACCTACAGACTATTCAAAAATGAAACTTCGAAAGCCATTCCGAAATTCCATTTCAACCAACTACACATAGCAGTGAGTTGCAGTTCAATTCATTTGTAAAAATATTTCATACAAGTAAGCAAATAAGTGAAAGGTAGCATGTTGCAAATAGAATGAAACAGTGTGGAGGTATATAAACAATTTTAAAAAGCTCAATAATGTTGCTCCTGCAGTACAGTTTTTGGGTTTCCCTGCATACACGAGTACGCACACAATCGACTAAACTAACCAACACTACATACACTACATAAAGTGTAGAGCAACTTATCATTTCGATCATAAGAGTATATTATAATTAAAACTAAATACACAAAATAAAAAAAGCAAGATTCTTTTTCCAATAAAAACAAAACTTAAAAACCAACAACTAATCCAATGGTCTTCATTGTATGTTTACAATCAGTATGTGCACAGAACTGGAGGTTAAGCATTTTCATTGTCTTGCCTTAAGATTCTTAAACGTAACTGCTGTGTATGAGATAAACATTAATCCGGAATTAAATAAATCTTTTTTTAATATCTTCCTTTAAACTTACATTTAATTTGATTATTAAAAATACTTTCGAAACCTAATCGCTTACACTTTAATTCGTATAAAAACATGATTCTGATTCAATTCTGTTGTAGCCGCTTTATTAAAACGTTTAAGCTGTCGACACGTTTCTCTGGAGCATCCTTTGCCATATTGTAAATGTCAATAATGTCGTTCAACACTTGATGCTGAAATTCAAGGCATCATTAAAACGTATAAATGTGATGACATAACTTTCATATACCATGTGTTTAACATTCAAAAGCAATTCGTGCTTCTTCGCCAGTATCCATAAATTAATGGCCAACTGAAATGTTTGCGTTTTGCTCAAGTCAGCGTAGCGTACAATACGCATCAAGAGTTCTAGGGCGTAAGTGGCTTGGATTTTGAATTGTTGTGCCGCACCCAGTAATTTCAACTGAGTGAGAATCAGCTCCACCACATAGTTACAGAGATTATTCACTTCAGTTAAGAATTTGGGATCGTGTCCGTAAAGTTGATCATTTGATGTCACTGGAAGAGTGTTGGAAACCATCATTACGTGACACTACTTTCTTTACATAAAATCTATGTTAATACCGCCATGTATACGATACGGGAATTCCTCCAAGCTTTGTACGTAGAGCATGTCCAAGGCGTTTAAAAATATAGTGATTGGATTAAAACTAGGGTTGGTGAAGGGAAATTTTAAAACAGCCTCGAGTAAAAGGCGCAACAGATACAGCACACCCTGTTCGGGACTGTCTGGCACTGAAACTATAATGCCCAACATGTTGCTTGTAAAAGAAACCACATAGGAGTCCAAATTCTTCGTTTTACCATCCACTTCAACGCTACCCGGCAGTTCGGGTATCAGGTTCAATGCTGCTTCAAAACAAGCATCACCTTATAGAATTATAATAGACAACAAATATACAACAAAAGCAATGAGGCGGCAATTTCGGTACATATTCATTTATGATTATTATTACATTGTCCCAGGCACTGATTCACCAAAGCCATTTGTCCGCTTAGCATATACAAATCCATTTGACGTGGCACGTCCGTGATACTTGGTATTGTAATATAACAGAAGGCTGTACAAGCCTTAAGAAAGCCTAGAGTCCTCCGCGTATGCTTGCCATTCACAAGAGCGTATGTTTCCATAGCCAGTTTAATAACCGCATATACCAACGTGCTGTAAATGGTGTCCTGCAAGTTGCAGAAAGTAGCTCGCGCTTCAACATAAAAATTCAACTGACGCTCCAAGTCTCGTCCAAAGTGCACCTTTCGTATAAAGAAACTAATCAGTTGTGATATTTGGCGGCGTTCATCTTCAACGGTCAGAGCACTGTTAATGAAAATATTTTTACGTTTCTGTCTGCTGCATGAGTTTTATAAGCGTGTCTACTTTACGGAATTGTTGAGTATTTTCCCCATATACATCAGTGCATTAATCACTACAGCATCTGTGGTGCACTCTGTACTGTTGCGTTGATATGTGATTAAAATGAGTTTGCATGCGTCCAGCTTGGCAGAATCTTTGTGAAATAAATCTAGAAATGGCAGAAAATATTCCTGTAGAAATGTGGTTAGTATTGGTATACACATATATATGCACACGTACGGGAAGGTTGTTCATTACCTGTATTAGGATTAGTTCAATATTTTTCTGGTATTGCAAAATTTTATTCAAAATATTATTTAGCTGGGCAGCATGTGTTTCGCATATTTTCGAGTTGGATAGACGTTTAGTGATTTCGCCTAGAAAACTATTCACTTCGCTTATCTGAAATTTGTTAATTAGCAATTAATGCAACAATTAATGGAATTAAATCAATTGCGTTATGTACCGGAAAATTATTTGCTATAAATGTTGACCAAGTTTCCACACAGGTTATGTATTCCTCGGGATCAGTAAAAGTGTTGATGGTTTGAAATGTTTCTCTCAAGAATGTGAAACGGTCGTCACATAGAGGGGCACAATTGCTTACGGCAATACCAAGTGCCCGGAACAGTTGTGCTTTAGAAACGCCCTCAGTCTGGCATTGAGATAAAAGGCTCAGAATTTCCAAAGCATGTATTGTTATAAATTCTGGTTTGAATGCTTGCAATATTGCCAATAAAAGTGGACTACTGCAGATGCCGTTTATTATTATACTTTTTTATAAATCTTACAAAAACAAATTAATATGTTTTCATACCTGTTTTTAAGGGACTTTACTTCTTTTAAAATGCTTTCACAGTAGAGGGCATTTTTGTAAGTCATCGTGAGTAAAATGAAATTCAGGGGCGGTTCATATAAAGGTAAATACTTTGACATATCGACTCTTTGACGATTCAACTCAAATCGTAGGGGACCACTGAAAATCTAATTATATCAAGAATATTAAAAAGTTTATAAAACTGTGTTCAAGATATGGGTTTTTACTACCGTATGATAAATGCTTAGAAAATCTTTGAAATTGTGGTATATGTAGTCTTTGGTGTTGGTGACTGTTATACCCACTCTCACCAAATAACAGCGAATGTAAATAGCCACCAGAGGATTACCAATGCCGCGAATCATCTGTGTTAAACGATTCAAGATCACTTCAAAAGAGCTGAAATACAATGCAAACACTTTATTTATAATTCAACTATATTACTTATGTTATGGATGGTTAAGCCCAATCATTTGATACCGTATACCACGTATTTTCAACTATATTTAAATTGATTTCGTGGTATCACTAAAGGCTACTTATTATCGGATGTCATTTCGTGAATATTTTTTGTAGATAGAAAGGTTGTAAAAATGCGGTTGAACATAAATTTATATGAACTGCTACTGAACTGTTATAGAAATTTAAAAAGTGACGCACCCTGACCTTCTGCCTTAAGTGGTGCGGTTTATAACAATAACTTACCAATCGTTTAAAAATTCGTAACATTTTAAAATGGCCATTTCTACATAAAGCCTTGGCAACAACTCCCTAATGGAAGCCACCTTAAAAAACCAATTCTGACAAGTATCACGAGCACTTTCACTATTTCCCTTACTCAACGCACTGAAATTATATACAACATTAATGATTAGGAAAAATGACTTAAACGTATAAGCACTCACTCGGATGTACTTTTAGTCTTTAGCTTTAGGCGCTCATAAACCAGTTTACCAAAAATATCCAATATATCAGTAATTAATACAAATTGACTGGGATAGAATGACAGAACTGAGGTGTCTGCCAACATTTTTGCACATTGTATAGCGATTTTTAAAGATTTGACTCGTTGATCGTTGTGCCAAGATTGTGTCAGTTCATGATTTAATTGCTCGATTCGCTGTATATACTCCTGTTGAGTCAAATCGTTCATGTGACTTATTGAACCGTCCTCAAAATGGTCCAACTGCTCCAAGCGAAATTTAACTTTATCGGACACAACCGTTTGAGCCTTTACTAAATGTTAAAATGAAAACATAAGCGCATGTTCGTAAGAATTATGGTGGTATTGAATTTACAAATGTCTGCGCCTGAAGCTCCCACATTGCCAGTACTTAAAAAACTAGTAGATATGGAAAGTTTTTCAGAAGTGATGAATTTATTCAATATACTTAAACGTTTCGCATTCCAGGATATACTTTCATCAATGGCAGCATCTTGTTCACGTTTTTTACTTTTCAATTTTTGAAATGTTTCCTTTAATAGACAAACTTTGAGTTGGTTAAGTGATCTTGAATAATTACAGAAATACCTTACATACATATTCTGTGACCATTTGCGATAGAGGATCCTTTAACTCCTGTTCTTGACGGGCGAATTGTGACAAAGGATCTGTACCGTCCATGTTCAGCAATATTGTGTCATTTAATAGTGACATACTAGACGATCTGCTACTAGTATTACTGCCACTTCCCAAACTGGGCGCCCGCGTACCCTTACTGTCCACCATTGTAACGGTGGCTATTTTAAGAGGATGTTCTAATACTGTCGAACTTTTCAAATATTTTTTTGTGACTGTATATAGACGAGGCACACATTCCCTGAGAAAATTAACACAAAAAATATAAAACAGTTTCACAGTTCTATTTAAATTTTCTTTACCAATCACTAGCCATGGTCAGTGTGTATAAATTGCCCCAATTAAATTATTTCTTATTAAAATAGTTTTTATACTTTATTCATTTGTTAAACCAAAATAAATTCTGTTGCACAGTGCGGAATATATATATATATATAGAGTTGCCATATTTTGCTAATTTTTATTTACAATTGGCAAATAATCAGCTGATTGTATGAAATAATTACAACTCTGTGTTTTGTTTGAGAATCGTTTCTTACACTTTCTTCTACAATTTGTTACCGTTACCGTTTGGCTTAGTTTAAATCTTAATCTTAAATCTTTCTTTATAGCGGTCCAAATATGAGCCGCTATAAAGAAATCAATTTTATCTGTATTGAATTACAGTTCATAATTTTTGGGTATTTTTTGTTGAAATTTTAGCATAAGAGAGAACGTTTCATTTTATTTGCATTTAAAAAGAATCTTTATATGACGAGAATGTGCAATTCTTAGTATTATTTGACAAAATGTTGGTGAAGAATACTTGATTGGCTTAATAATTGAACCTATTTGATGTTTATTTTTATTATGAAAACGAAAATTTTTCTTGAATGGTCTGTGAAGAAAAAGTTTAAGAACCGCGGCCTTAAAATATTGCATTTATATATGGCAATAATGTTTATAAATAATAGCGGTACATTTTTTTAGTGGAAACTTAAATACTGTAGGAGTGGCTTCCTAAAGATTTAGCTCACAGACCTTAAAGTGCTTTTAATTTACCATTTATTTGGGTTATCACACAATGCCTAAGAATCTGTATAACTTTGCCATATATAATACAATTTTCAATTGTTCGAGTGAAGTGTTGATTTTAAAAGCAGTACAAGTGCACTTTTAATCAAGGGCCGAACGATTTTAGACAAAAATCATTTATTGAAATGAAATGTAGATTGGTTAGGGTCCATAACCTTGTAATGTTTTTTTCATAATTCCATAAATTTTCAACTTACACAACACTTTCAAAATAAACGCTTCAAATTCTCCTTTTTTAAATGTTTCCTATGTATTAAAACACATACTCCAACTATTTACTTAACTCTTTAATCTTTGTTATGGTAGAATAATACGTTATAATTTGTAGGTGAATTTATTTCATATATTAACAACTCATTTAATATTTGTGTTACACATAAAATTACAATAATTTTCATAACAACTAAGAGCTGCCAAAGTTTAATTAATTACAAACGTAGCAACAACATTATCAACAACAGTACCAGTCAAGTAATTAGTTCATCTGGAATAACATCTCGTAACATCGGTACAGATATCTTTTGAAAATAAAAAAAAAAATATTTTAATTATGTTTTATGCAAAAAAAAAAAGAAAATTTACTTTTAAAGCGATGAGTGGGATGTTTAAAGAGACCGAAAATCACACCACCTGAACTGTTGCAAAGGCACTAAAGGTAACTCGTTTAGGAAATTCTGGTGCCGGTGATCCTCTAGTTTTAATGACCGGCTTCAAGGGTACGCGTGGTTTGAATGATAAAAATCCAGTCGAGGCTGCAAATTCACGCAAACGTTGCGAAAAACCTGACGAAACACCATTACCATTACCGTTACCGTTACCGTTACCACTATCAGTATGTAAATTAGGATGCGCTGTTGATGACAATAAAATCGGTGTGCCGTCCACTACGTCGGCACTGCTTTGTATATTTGGCAATGTGGTTGCATGTAAACGATAAACTTGTCCCGGCATCGAGGGATATATAAGACTAGTGTTACTAAGACTGGATGCTGTAGGAGTTGTTGTTTGCGAAGGATTTATGTACCTGAAATAAAAAACAAACAAAATCATATAAAAAAAAATTATTTTGTTGTTATTATATATTAAACTATCCCACTTTCAAGCCTACTTCAGAAAGCATCAAATGTGTTTCATAGAACCAAGGACGATTTCTGAAATTATCATGACGATATGTGGAGTAGGCTTGGAAGGGGTGTAAAAGTAAAAAAAGTCCAAGTCAGTGCCGCCTCGAGATCAGTCTTGACCAAAAATGAAACTTTATTTTTCACACATTCTCCTTTATCTTAGTTCCAAATATGCAGATTGTATGCAATTATCGTTTATTCTCTTCGGGGCTAAACTTACTGTACTGTTGCTGTATAACACTGAACTAAAGGTAATTTACAGCGTCCTACGTATGTTTTGGCGTATGTGTGTCATGTTGAGGGCAACATATTAATTTTAAACTTCTGAAAAGATAAATCGTAAAATTTCTTTTCTTGTGTTACTTTCCTTAAGGTGAACTTTACTACTTCAAAATGCACACGCACACAAACATCCATCCTTTTCAATGATTTGCAAACACATACAAACGTACAATTTTCATAGCTCCCCTACCTTAAGGTAGATGGTATATTTACTTTGTTGAAATGTTCGTAACACCTTGAAGGAGGTCGCACCAAATATACATTTTTCTCATCAGCTTCAAATTCTGAGTCGTTTTAATCATAAATGTCTGTACGTCTGTGGTAAATAAATTCGTCAGAATATTAGAAAAATGAACATACTCGCAGTTTAAGGAAAACCGCAGAAGAGTGTGTTAATTGATTGACTTGAATTTAGTTTGAAAATAATTCAAAAAATTGTGTCGTTCTTTACAATATATTAAGTATTATGTGTAATGAAAATATTAAATTTTTTTTTGTAATAATGTTTTTTTTTTTTGAATTCCTAAAAAGAATATTACGAAAGGATTTTTAATAATTTCGATTCGATTTTTAAAATTTTTTTATACAAATGCCCTGAAATTATACTCGTTTATAAGCTTTATTCGGACATTTCTTTCATACATTCAATTTATTTATTCTAAAGTCATTAACCAAACCGGCAGTGCTACGCTACGTCGCTATTCAGAGTGGTTGACCTTAAACTTCATTTAAATTTTCTGTAATATATACATGTGTGTGTGTGTATGCAATAAATGTTTATTCAAAATTAATAGTATTCATAAGTAAACAAGTATGTAATTATAAAGAAAAAAGCTGAACACATTCACACAAATGCACAAACATACGATGGTGTTTGCATAAAGCAACATAAACACTGAAAACATTATTAATAAGTATTTATATTATTAAATATGTTTTTATACAATACATTGCAATGTATTGTAATTAACTGTAAATATTAACGCATTGCAATTAATCATACACACAAGGCAATGTATTGTACAAGGAAGATAAATTAAAAGCTAAGGTTATTAAAAAAACAGTAATAAAAATTGAAAATCTTTTATGTCATCAGTTATTGCCCTACACTACTCAGTTTCACAATGTATTGGATCAAGTCAGTATGCAGAAGTCATTGTTATGTAAAAATCACTTTGTGTTAAAGCTTTATATGAAAAAGGGTCTGATCGGCGTCAAATTTAGCATAGTTCATAATGAAGCGAATTCTCTATGAAGTTTTTTTAAGTAAATTTTTTCTTTATATAGAACTTTATTTAAGAATATGAAAATTTATTAATAAAAATGACAAATTTTAACATGTGAGATGACTGCACGATATGTGGATGGACAGACGGACATAGATAAATTGTTTCAGATTTTGATTCTGAACAGATCGATATAATGAAACATTTGCAACATCTCGAGGAAGGTGTCAAATACCTTCGAAATTAAAATCCAAGTCTGTCTAGTCTGTCTGTACGTCTGTGTGTTCGTCTTTTTTTGGGGATTTTAACGATGGTAAATTTTGAGAAATTTTTTACAAATAATTTTATTTTCTTAACGCACAACATCGGCTGATATATCTGCCATTGATATGGTCAAATGAATGCCAAAAAGTATTCGAAACTTTTTCGAAAGGAATTCGGCAAAACCGCCTGGAAGCCACGCCCACAATAGAAGTAAAAGATTTTTATTTGTTATAAAAATTAGGTAACGAAGTTAATGGTAAATGTAAGTGCCCTAGATATGACAAAAGTGGGCGCGGTCGTGTATATAATACGCCCACAATTTACTAAAAACCTTATTTTGGCGTAGGATTCAATTTATTGTAAACTCATAATCAATTATATGTACAGGTCTATATAAACTTATGAACTTTTACTAAAACGACTAAAGTTTATCCCAAGTTAGCAGCAAAAAACTTGACTTATTGTCCAGATAGATTTATCCAGTAATCTTTCAATTCAAATTTACTGGACTGCAAATATGAAACAATTGTTGTTTTTTGTGAAAGTTTTATAAACAGCAGCTTTTGTATACGTTTTATTTCACTCTATTGATTGGGATGAATCTATGCCAATCAACTCAAGGTCTATACAATCCCTTCATTTGTATGGCGAAGTTTATATAGATCTTGACATATAGAGAGCTACTATTAGAGGGCGTAGTCATGCATCCATCATGGGCACTGTTTGATTTTCTGTGCGAATGATACTTCTGACTTCATCTAAGCAACATTTACATAGTTTTTTACTTATTGTTCAAGTATATTAAATGGTCCTAAGTGACCTTAGAAGATGATTGGCGTTGGCTAAAAATACAATATTTCTAACATTTTACATGTTGACGTACGCATAGTTATTTACTGAAGTATCTTATAATACGTGCCTGCAACATACTTGTGCAAATTTACATAAACTCAAAACCTACATTTCAGTTTTAATGTGTGTCGGTTGTGTCAATATTATGCAAATCTGCAGCTAAACACTTTGGCACTTCAAAATACCGCTTGCTGCAATACTTGAAGATATTTATGTTGACAAACTATCCAAACACATGTACGTGTGCTGTTGTTTACTGTATATATATAAATATTCACTCCGAGTGTATTTGATTTGTCAACGCACACAGTCTATCATCTATCCTTTCTTTTTATTTACTCACCAGCCACAACCATTAAAAGAAATCTTATCATTTTCTTAAATATTATGTTATATGCTTGCAGTGCCAAGTGTGCGTTGTATGAAAAAGAAAAAAAAAAAAACAAATCAAATAATTTACGTAATAATTGCAAACTTTTCAAGCAATGTCTTAATTAAGTAGATGGATGAAATGGTTTGACCCAGATGGATAAATAAAATACAGAAAAAAGCCAATCATCGTTTATTGCTATTGTTATTTATTGCTTATTAACCTTCAATAAGCAATAAACAACAATGTTGATCTTTCGTTTTTATGTACTTTAAGAAAATTTATTATTTTACATTCATTTCCTGTATGTGGTATAAAATTTAAAGAAACTGCTGAAATAGCAAAAAAAAAGAAGTTAAGTGTGGGTTATAGCTTAAGTATGCTTCACATATATCAAATGTAGAAGATGTGGGCGTGGCAAATACCTAATTTCGCCTTCAAGTAGAAAATAATCTCACAAGTGGGATTATGGGTAAAAAGTAATTTTTCTTGGACATTTAGGGCGTGTCTGTTGTACATCTCCAAACACTTTTATTCCAACATATTTTTATCACAATTTCCCAATTTGTGTACTTTACATAGATTTTTGTTAAATGTGGGCGTGGCAATTAATCGATTTCAATGAATCAAGGAATATGCAGAATATGCATATGCGCCTGCTTCTTTGTCACGCGCAGAATATCAAACTTACTGTGCCACCTATATTGAGTAGAATGCATAAAAATGTAAGATTTCTACATGAAGTAAGTGGTTTGCTTTAGCCGCATAAAATACCCAATTAAAGTCGTTTAAAAAGTTTAATTTTGAAATTATTTGCTTTGAATTAAGTTTTTTTCCGAAATCGATTTGTTTTTTATGTAAAATGTAAAACGTAGTTTTTTGTTTCAACTGATTTAATCCGATTTAATATAAAAGAAAGTAATAAGTGAACAACTTGTAAAATCTATAAAGTGAGATCTGTAAGCAAAGTTAGAGGCGTGAAATATCTATCGATAGTTTTGAAAGAGTTTCTATATCCAAAAACTTTTCATAACTACCCCCATAATCGATATGTAAGCGAAAGAGTTATGGAGAGAAAGGAAAAACATCGAGTCTATGTGTACTAAGTAAATGCCAACAATAATAACAACAACAATAACAAAAATAATAATAACAATAACAACAAAGTATAATATAAGAATCTTGTAATAAACATCTAATATGAAGATAGACGCTTTTCTACAGAACTTAACACAATAAGTAAAAAAAAATATGCTTTTCCATCTCATTCTTCTCTTCCGACCGCCGTGGTATTCTGTTAAAAATCACTAAGAAATACATTTAAAAATTAGTTCAATTTACCGGTTGCACTTATAAGTTTCAATGGAGATCATACATACACATACATACACATCTACTCAACGCTATGGCTATTTTACACAAATAATGATAACGAGTTTGTTGATAGGTTGCCACACCAATCACACATCATAACCCAAGAGATTCAATATACAATTCTAACATCCTGTTGAAAACAACCATAACAGCAACAATAACATCCAATAACTATGAAGCAAACAACTTATCATCAAACAACGGCATACTCGCTGTATACACTCTCTACCTGCAATATTTATAGTTACATATTCAGTCATAGTCATAGTCATAGTCATAGTAACTCTCGACTCTGTTGGCTAATGTGGCATTTGTTATTGTTGTTATTATTAGTATTGTTTGCTTTGGCTTCACTTCATTTTATTTTATATTATTTTTACTATTTCAGAATATTGTAGATGCTGTATGTGTGTGTGTGTGGTGTGTGTGTGTGTGAGCTTCACTTTAATGATAAATGCTTCTGATGATAGATACCATTAACAACAAAAACAACAATAATAACAATACAATACAACACAACACAACACGAGTAATACGGTAAAGGTTAACAAAGTTCGATGAAATTTCATTCATTTTGTTTTTTGTTTTTATTTTTGTTTTTGTTTTCTATACAAGTACTCGTAGTACATATTGTACTTGTCGTTTTGTTGTTGTTTTGTTAGAATCTTGTATGCTTGTATGTTTTATGTGCACAGTTTGTTGTCGGTCTGGTAAGGAGATGCCAATAAATTTGTAAAAATGTTACAAGCTGTGGAAATGCGCTCGCAATCCATTTTAACGGTCATTGAGTAAAAAGAATTAGCAACAACAACAACAACAACAACAATAATAACAACAAAATGTTTTTAAAGTTAATATAGAGAGAAAAGTTAAGTCTACAAAAACAACAACGACAACAACAATAACATATAATACCGAAAATATTGTTGTAGTAGTAATCTGGCCCGCTGCTGTGTCTGTGCGAGTTGGTTCGCTTAAATACTTGAAAATCTTTCAAATGCTTTATAAATGGAGATCGCAATCATTCGAAGGCTAAGTTGCTATGCATTCCAATGTGTAGTTTGTAAGTTGCAAAAGACTATACACACAAACACACACACACACACACACACACAAATTCTTAGCACAAGCTATTATAATATGGTTTGCTGCTTAACAGCAATTACAACAACATTTGCCAAACGTTTTTAATGCAACAGATATAAAGTTGTAAAGGACATTAAATACATGCCAGTATGAATGGAGAGACAACGAAGGAAAGGAAGTTGAATAGAAGAAGAAATAAAATAAATGACACCATCTGTGTTTATAACTCAAGCTCTGGCAAATGGAATAACACGCTTCATATACTAACTTAAACGTGTGTGAGGGCTATCATGGATGTATATATCTATGAATGATGCTAACCCTTGAACGGGCAAGAGCTCTTTTTATATACTCCACACACAAGTTTGTTATTTCCTTTGATTGTTATTTCAAATGGGCAAAATAAGTCAAGTGCCACGCCCACAATTTATACATCAGTTAGAAAAGTTGATCCATGAAGTGGAAATTTCCTTCGCATATATATAATTATTACATCTATCCGCCACATTCCAAAATTGGGCGGGGTCGTATAACAGGTTCGCTCACAAACTTTATATGGCGTAGGATGCGGCTTGTTAGTTGATATATAATGCTTGAATTGTGGAAGACGTAATCAGGTAGGTGCCAAGCACACAGATGTGAAGGGTATTTAAGATTCGGCTTAAGCCAAATGTAGTTATTTTACTACTTCAATGGAACTATAAAAGGATACGTTTCGAAAACGAAAATGCGGTAAATTTTGTTGTAAGTGTTGTGCTCGTGGTTCTTTTTCTAGTGTTTCGAGTGGACGCACGGTCATGTGGTACAAAAATATCATTCATACAATGCATTAAGAAGGCACGTACTGTCATCTTGTTACTCGTAAGCGCCTTTCAGAGAACACTTGCTAACATTTTCAACGTGTCTGCTCGTTTTCTTTTCCTAATGTTCATGTTTTCTTGTATTGTGGCTGTTTCGAAGAATGAATTATGGTGGCCTGATGCATATAAATGGTCGCATATAGAGGCAGTGAACACTATAAAATATTCACTTGTTCTGATTACCAATTGTATGCTGTATGTAAATGGTTGGGTACGAGTAGGTACTGGCTAAAATGTGAGATGTGTCGATAGTGTTTACATATAAGAAAGGGAACCTGCTGTGATTTCGATTAAACTTCCCTTAACTTTTTTCATTTTTTCCATTTTTTGCTTTGCTTTTTACATTAACCTGCTGTGCTCGTATTCGGTGCATGAATGTTATGTATGCAAATGCATCCATTTATAGCACATGCATGCATGTCAGTACGTTCGCAGTAATTCTTCTATGATCAACTATTGAACAATTATTCATGTTTGTGCGTTTGTATGCGCCAATGCAACATGCAACCGATCGGAAAATTGTCTCTGGCTTTGTCTCCTTGGAGAAAATAGGCGCATGTATAATGTGGTTCAATGTTTAGTGCATGGTGGTGCATGCTGGAGGAAATTGATTTAAATACATCAGGCAGCCTTGACTATTTACTGTAATATGCAGCGGCCACGTTGGCCGATGTTCAAAGATAAAGTTGCAACAATACTCGTATGCTTGCTGTTTGGCCACTTTGCCGGACTGGCTGTTTATTTGAATACTTTTTTTTTGGTTAGTTCGGATTGTTAAAATGATGATTGTGTTGATTTGACTAAATTGGGTGTGTTCGATATACACACGGGTATACTTAAATGTAACATAATAACGGGAATATACAGAAATAAGAAAAACAAAGCACACAAACACACTATTCACATAAAACCACAAAACACAAAAAGGACGGCTAAAATGAATAGATTGTTTGTTGATCGAGAGACCGAGAGTATACCGGCACATAAGCACAATACATATGTTTTTATATAACGGATATGTGTATGAATGTAAAAATGCATAACAATTGCTCGCTCGGTCTGTAATGACCCTTTTCTCGTTTAATTTCGGGTATATTGTGAGACCGCAATTACAACTTTCTCTACAAGTACTAAACACGAAAGATATTAATGCGTGATTTTTATGTAGGTATCCTTTGCTATACCTTCAATAATATGGGTGGGAATATATCACGATTATGATTGCGTTTCGCAATATTTTGAAAGAAAAGCTCGGGGTATGAATTTTTTACATTTTTGAATGAAAGTTGATTTAGTGATGTTCGCATCTGTACTGGTTGTTTAAACCCTATAGGTTGTGTGACTAATATTTGTATATAGTGTACTCCAAATGCTTTAAATCTGGCTTAAGTTAAATACCGTTTACACTTCATGAAAAAATGAAGGTAAACCATGTCATTCAACATGGAAGTTGATACATATTATACATATACATATATATATACTATTGAGAAGCATAATCAAGTACATGCCACGCCTACAATGAGTATAATGCAAAATCCGTATAGTTAAGAAGCCTGTCGCACAGAAAGCCTTAGGTTGTCTGTAGAAATGTGGAAGCAAACCTTTTGCATGGCCTTCACCTCAATTGAGAGCTGTGTTTTTACTTTGGTATAAACGGTAAACACATTGTCGGAATAGCTAGAAATCATGTGATTCTAGATCACACGAATATGTTGAAATCACTCATTTATTAAAATATTTAACTTTTTGAGATAATTTAGTTTTTTTCTTCGAGCGAAATTATAACAAATTATAATAAATCCTTGGGACTGGTGAGAAATTCGATTTGATTCGTTCTCGGCAATGACAAACTTTACATATTTTCATTATTTGGATGAATTTTTCAATTTCTACTCCATTCCATTCCTTTGCTTATTCATCACATTAATAATTAGATATTTGTAATGGCTCGTACAAAGTGTTATAAAATGTTGTTTGATGCTGTTTTAAACATTTTTTTTGTGCCAACTTGTATTATACACATTGTATTAATATAATGTATGAAATACAATAAAACAGTCAACACACCCCTTTGTCAGTTGGCATAGGAATAACCTCCAGTCATGTTATATTGGTTGTTGATTAGGAGTTTGGAAGAGGGATAGACAGAGAGAGAGCATAAAATATATTGTAGTGGTAAGTATGGCTGGTATAGGAAGAAGGTAATCATTTCTAAAGAAGGCATAAATTTATTATATCTTTAACAACAACAACAACAACAACAGTATAATATATTATATAACCTAGAATCTTAAAATACCGTTTGTTATTGTTATTGTTGTTGTTATTGTTGTTGTTATTGTCGTTACATGTATTGGGGGACGTTCTTTTTTGTTTTGTTTTTTGTTTGTTTGTTGGCGGAAATCACAGATATCACACAAAAATTACTTACACGCCCATTTTATGATTCATAACGTAACGTAACGTAACGTTATTATTGTTGTTGTTGCTGTTGTTATTGTTATTATTATTATTGTTATTTTATCATATGCAGAAGAATCAAGAGGTAATTTAAGAGCATTAACCACACGTACACACACATAAACACACATACATAAAAACAGACGCATGCGCACACATGGAAACAGTTAAATTTGCAACGTGAACGTCCATGTGGCTTTATTATATTTTCATTCAGGCGACCATATACATGCAAATGAAAACCTCCAACCATACATATACATGCATACACGTAGAAAAATCGTCCATAGTAAGTATTTGGAAATCATAAAATACGTAAACGGGCAAAAAAAGAAAAATGAAATAAAAAAAAAGCAACCTCCTATATGCACACATGCATATACACAAACATTACCGTTAGCCTTTGTAATGTAGCGTATGTATATGGGTATATGTGTGTGTATGGATTTTGTTAAGCACTGCAGAGAGGCGTAGTTTATAGTTTAAATGGCACCATTACCAAAAATCAGGAAAAGTAACAACTATGTACGAATGTAGTCAGCAAAAAACAACAACAACAACAACAACAACAACAACATAATACGATAATAAAATCTTTATAATAAGAAGAAAAAAAATATGTTGCATGTTTCTTGTTATTGTATTTATTTTGTTTATGCATTCACACACATGGCCGCTTGTGTGCATGTGTAAGTCTATTGTATAAATGTAAATATGTATTTGAGACTGGTAAATATATTGGTTTTGTGGTGCAAAGCGCGCGCATTTTGCATAAAAACACTTGCTGGCTGTTGCTGTGTAACGACCATGTGCTCTTATCCGAGACCTTATACTTGGTCTTGATTGTCTTGAACTTGATTGTTATTGTTGCTTGTTGCTAGTTGCTGGTGCTGCTTTAGGCCTCTCTCTTTCTCTCTCTCTCTCGCTCTATCTATCTATCTTCATGAAGCTTTAAGACAGTGTAGTAGACGCAGCAGTGGAGGGCAACAACAACAATAACAACAACAACAATAACAACAACAACAATAATAATAATAACAATAAGACTTGAGAACTTACATGATTTTTTAAGGCAACAATATTTACGAAACTATACTTTGGGAATGTACACACTCTTGAGTGAGTGTGTGCGTCTGCTTGTTTCTTTTTTAAAATTTTTTAAACTTGAACATATTTTTTTTTTTTCTACTAAATTTGATTCGTGAACTGTGATGCTGCTGCAGAAGTATGGCGCGTGTTTAAAAATTTGTGTGTGGGCCGTTTGCCTAAAGAATAAATGGTGCAGGGGAGAAGGTGGATAAGGAGGGTGAGGGGAGGGGGTATAGTTGCACAGATTTTTACAATGATTCGACGACCCAACCAATGTTAGTTATTTTGTATTATAATAATAAATATAAGCTAAACTCGTAGGTAGGTTAGTATATATGCTGTACATACACACACACACACATACATGTGTACATACAGACTACTTACTATACACTAAATATTATTTATGTTATGCACAGCGCTTTGGCTTATTCACACTCACCCATCTGACATGTACGTATGTATGTGTGCGTATATGTCTGGTGTTATTGTGTGCGCGCTAGATTATTATTATTACTATTATTATTAGCAGCGATTATGAATGAATGAAAAGTTCATAATGCTATAATAACGTGTTGGTGAATGTCAGTGAATGTGTTTTTCTTTTGTTGTTGTTGTTGTTGTTGTTGTTTTTGTTGGAGCATGAATATTAAAAGAAATATGCTTGTTAATGTTGTTGTTTGATTGTTTCATTCTCTTTTGCGCTCTCTCGCCATCCACTTTATTGCTTTCTTATTACATTAATTTATTGGTGGGAACTATGTTGGAATAATCATTATTCACAGACAATTGATTAATTTATGAAAAGTACATCATTAGCATTAAGCACATGCATGCAGATGTCTATAGACACTAACAATATATTTGACATTGCTTAGGTTGTTAGAAATCATTTTAAAAGCATTGGGTGGAAAGTGTGCCAACGAGACTTGTGCAGACAGCTTGGTTTGCAATGTCGCAGGTCGAGTCGTAGGGTCACATTTGCTTTATATTGTTAAAGTAAATCATCTCAAAAACGTATGGCAATATTTTGAGATACTTTTCTATCTCTTTGACCTCTTGTGAGTGAGAGCCAAGATCTTTATGTAAAATTTACCAAAATGTGGTTTAATAGGTTCCCAATTCTTGTGTACGATCGACTGATTTAGTTTATTTTGAACCATAGCATTTACGGCTGTAATATTTTCGGTACTTCGGCTGGTCTCACTGGCTCGAATTTATCTACTACCTGCGATTTTTACGACTGATTCGGATTTGCATTAGTAATTTTTAATAATTTCCGAACGTTGCTCGTTTGTAAACTTTACAATCATAAAAATGCTAATCTTGCCTGACTTTTTGACATTAACAGATTATAAAAAACGCTCAAGGATGCGTTTGCATTGAAATACAAAATTATTATGTCCTTGTTGAAAAACCTGTTAATATTTTTTATCATTTAAAAATAACTTAAAGTAAATTCACAGAGAAATCTTCGAAAGTACAATAGTGACGATTGCACTGTTTGGTCTTTGCTGCCGCTTTATTGCTTTTTGATTAAAGCCGTTACTTATTAAATTTTCACAGCATTTGCCATGAAGACGAAAATTTACAGGAAATGCTTGAAATGTTCTTCAATATACAAAATACAGATTGTGTGGTAGAATGTGTAGACGGTTGGTTGATAAGAAATTTACCGCTTAACGATTGAATTGTACGTGTACGTGTATGTTTGCATGTGTACGTGTACTCGTCCTCTTACAATAAATGCGTGGCATCTTGTTTGTTCTTCTCTTATTTTCCTTCTAATTTGATCGACGTGACAATCGTTACACGTTTTAATTGATTAAAAAGGAGAAAATGTTCTCAAGCAACATTAACAAGAAACCACCAACATAGTTGCTGCATAGTCGGCTGCTTCAGTTTACATGTAATTTAGCTGCGCCATGCCATGCCATACACACAGATGGTAAGTAAGAGCACGCTTAATTATATGAATTGTAAAATATTTTTGTGTGCATACGCCGAACAGCACTTACGTAGAATAATGTGTGTGGCGATAGTTATTGTTGAGTTGAGTGTGCATTCAACTTAAACTGGCACTTCTAATGTGTTTAACAAACTTGTAAATTTCCTTCAAATTTATAACAGTTTCTTGCTATTGCGTTACGTTCATCTGTGCCTCTATGTCTCATCGCTTAAAACGTAACGGTGAGACGATTTGGTGGTTTTGGAGCAGTGGGAGAAGAAGACATCAGAACGGCTTGTGTGCCACAAGGAAATCACGGAAAAATCTAAATCTAAAATGTACTCATATCTCAAACAAATGTGTGCATGTGTGTATGTGTGGGCATGTGTTGTTTTTGGTTATAGGCTTTCAAATGCTTTTGGCCACAACTACAACAACGAAAATACAGAAACAGTTAAATCTTGAGTGGAAAATTCACATGCTTGCCAAACTAATGCAGTCGCGAATAAGTTAACGAAACGAGAAAAAAATCATTTCCACAATATTACGTTTGTATGTACATGTACACGTAGAAAGCATTCAGCAGTGTACTGACTAAATGTGTGGTAAGCGCATGAGCATGGCATGTGATTATACCTGCTGCAGTCAGTTGGTTTGTGTATAAATGTGTGCACATGGTGGCAAATGCACGAGTGCTGGGCATCATGGCGGGAGAGTCATCATCATCGTGAACGTTAACGTCATCCAAATTGGAATGTGTTTGAAATTCTTTCTTGTTGTTTTTTTCTTATAATTTTTTATTTTTTATACCCTCCACATCAGATACTAAGACATACTAAGTTTGTCATTCTCTTTGAAACATCGAAAAGGAGGCGTCCTACAAAGTATGTATATTCTTAATCTGCATCTAAAACTAGACATGTGTGTCCGTGTGTCCGTCTGTTATAGGCATTCTCTCGGCCGTAAATTTTGAGATATTAAGTTGAAATTTTGTACAGACACTTTAAGTTTATGGATGCAGATCGTTATTTGAAATGGACAAAAATCAATAAAGTGCCACGCCCACAATCAACAAAAATTTATATATCTCCCACAAAAATTGAGCTACAAAGTTAAAATTTTGTGTAAATATTTATAATTACTACATCCATCGAGGTGCCAAAAATAGACGTGTTTGGATAACAGACACGCCTACAATCGATAAAAATCTTTATATCTGCCACAAAAGTTGACCTATGAACTTGAAATTTGGTACACATATTTATAGTTATCCCATTCATTGATGCGCCAAAAATAATTATGGTAGGTTAACAGACACGCCCACAATTTACAAAAAACCATAAACAGCGTAAAACTCGACTTGCAAGCGGAGATGTAATGCATGCACTATTAGAAGGCGTAATTATATACTTGCCACGCCCACCGTTTGTATGCATATGTGGAGGGTATTTACTATTTAGTTTTCTTGTTTATTTTATTATTATTTTTTGTTTGACATAACACACACACATACAAACGCATACAAACGCACATATATAGAGTTAATGTTAAAACATAGTCAGTTATGAATTTAGATTCAAATACACACATCTATAGATATCAAGGAGCATAGACATTTGTTGTTGTTGTTGTTCTTGTTGTTGTTTTATAGTTGCTCATATATACATACATGGTTACCTATCTGGGTAATTCTAAGGAAAGATTTTTCGCACTTGTGTAAATGTGTAGAATAAGAGTGTTGGCTCCAAAACAACAACAACAACAACAACAATAAGAACAACAACAACAAACATTAGAATTGGAGAAATAAAAACAATACACCAAAAACTAAAACAAAAAAAGAAAATTAGTGGAGGTTGCGGAAGCAACCGTGAGTGTCAGTCAGTATCACACCATTTTCTCACTTCACATATATTACTACAATATTATTGTTGTTGCTGTTGTTGTTGTGGCTAATGTTTAAACTCTGCACTCTTGTGTGGATTATTTCTTTTTTTTTTCTCTCCAAACATATAATACATGTGTGTTTGTGTGTTTGTATATGAATGATAGTTTTTCTTGTTTTTGTTCTTTCGGTTCACTGTTTACGTCTTCAAGAAATTGTAATTACAGTCAGTGAATTGTGTTTAACATGCAACTAAAAAGTATTCCCAGTTGAATGTCTGTCTGTCTGTCCGTCTGAGAGTTTGTTTGTTTATCTGTATATGTGTCTGTATATATATGTTTTTCGTTTATCCGACACATTGTATATACCGCTCAACCATCACTATACAGAAAGGGAGCGGGTGTCAAGTTGATATTTATATAAAATTAAAACACTCACCAACAAATACAATACTTGTGTACGTGTATAGCTTGAGTGGTATATTTAGCCCATACAAAGCAAACAGACAGAAGCGCATCTCTTATTATAATCTGGTCAGAATTATAAGACAGAATGAACACCTTGCTTTTCTCATTCTTGTTAACCACCACTAATACAAACACTACCATCACCAAGCTTAAACTTGAGAAGAATATTAATTTTGTTAAAACATATGTAACACAGAGGTCATCTTCTTGTATGTTTGGTATAATTGTCATAGTCTGGGGCGAAATGTAGTGAAATCATTTTTATATAGATCTCCACTCATAGTGCAAACAGTTACCATTTGCAAACGTTTTTGTAATATTTCGTTGTTAAAAACACGCCGACCATTAATGAACATTAATTCAATGATTTCATATTTACAGAAGTGGATTTGGTAGCTTCCTGCAAATGTTGGTCTCAACCAAATGTATTTTGTGGGTTGGCTTAAATGTCTTTGACGCAGTTATCGCGTAACAAAAACATTTGTCTTTGTCTTTGTTGTTGTTTTTGTTTTTGTTGCCTTTATTATTATTGTTAACTTGTTGCTACAATTGCTTTCCTTTGTATTACAATTGTTGTTGAATTGTATCATGGTGCTGGTTGTGTTTCCTTTTGGCTTAACATTGCTTTTAGTGTTAAGTGGTGATTTCTTAAATGAAATTTATTTACTTGAGCAGGCCAAATATTTGATTATCTAGATTTTACGTACGTTTCGTTGCCAATAAGTGTAAAAATCGAACCAACAAACTAACAAAGCAAACGGTAAATGTGGGGACTAAACGGTAATTATGGCATGGGAAAATATTGTATGCATGCCAAAAATTGATTATAAAACTAACTGAAGTTAGTGCAGTACGCACATCCGCAATCCTGCATATCTCAACTACACAAATATTTATTCAAAGTTAAATTGAGTTGAAATGGTTTGAATGCGAATCATTTTTAGACCTCCACTCCATATAACATTCTCATTTTAAGCAAGTCTTTATATGGGAAAAAATTGCAATTTTTAATATTTTTTCACAAAATTTAGTGAAGAACAGTTATTCTGTACCAAATTTGAACTCTTTAAGAAACCCCTTCCATATAATGATGTTTTACGAAGTGTCTTATATGACAGAGTCCCGCGTTTACTAAACTAATTTTGGTATTATTTGTAAAACCGTATGACGTAGGGTATTGATTAATTATTACTTGTTTATTTTTAGAGAATTTTTTTAGTTTTAAAACTAATCATTTTTTGTTATCAACTGAATAGATACGCTTTCGATTTTTACATAAATTCAAAAAATTCTTTTAACTAATTTTTAACAAGTGTAATTAAAATAGAATATGTTGGTGAAAAAAAGGAAGAGTTAAAGTTTTTTACACCAAAGGAAACAAAAAAATAAATTAACTAAGCTAAATATTAAATTATCCTAATGAGCTATATACAAGTGGGCGTGGCAAATACCTGAAAAATCTCCAGTATTATGGATTGTGAGATTTTGTGTAAAAAATTTGCATTTTTAGAAATTGTGGGCGTGTTTATTATTTAGCTACGCCCACTTTTAGCTTATCGATGAATGAGCTCATTTTAAACTCAACTTTCTAACTCACAGTTTGTGTCTAATGGGTAGAATTTTTTCCATTGTAGGCGTGGCTGTTCAACCGATATTACTCATTTCCTTTCTACATTGATAATTTCTGTACCAAATTCTGGGTCATAGATGGACATACGGACACATTTAAATCAACTCAGATTTTCAGCATAAGTATACTCTGTGCGGTCTCTGAAGTGTTAGTAGTTACGTATGGAATGACAAACTTAGTATACCTTCATTTTAGATAAAAGTTATATTTTATTGTAGTATTTTAAGAGTTCAAGGTAAATCAGTTACAAATATCGTTTTAATGTGCATGATTAACCCACATACGCTCTGCGTTACCATTTTATAATGTAAATGAACTGAAATGAATGAATCTGAGTGTATTTGGGTTAATATTATTTAATATTCGAACAAATGATATATTAACGAACTGTTGCAGCAACGAACCGAATTGGTTGCGCAGTCAAAACACATTTTTATTTATTTTTGTTAGAAAATATTTGTTATAAACATGATGCTCCTGGGGAAGATGAATAATTATGCAAATTTAATTGACATATTTGCACGTTTGGTCTTTTTACGTACGTTTACATAAAGTCGCTGAACAAGTTTATTTTAAATATTCATTTAAACAGAAAAAAAAGTAAAGACAGATCCAATGTTGGACTTTTTTAGCTTGTTTGTAAAAAGCTTTAAAATTACTAACAACATTTTTACAGAATAAATGAAGCAAATCATCGTGGACATAAGCGACAATTATAATGTAGATTAACTACATTCTAAATATTGCATGTAGCTGTGTGACATGAATTTTAAGAAGTTATGCCCAATATTTATAAAGTATTTTAGAAGCCAGTTAGTGAACGTGAACAATAGCTTCTTAATGAATATTTTATATTAAACTAGTAATGGATTTAAGGTCTTACAAAACCTTGATGAATAACAACGAAAATTACACATAAAAGTTGTTTCTTACGATCGGATTTACGCAAAATTTGAATTATAAATATTGAAGTTATTTTAAGGAAAAAATGTTAAATATTACAAAATTTCGTTTGAAATAATTTTTTAAAATTTTTTTCGTTTTTGAAAAAAAAATATTTAAATTATTTTGAAAAATTAAAAATTTTTTTTTTTTATTATATTATTATATTTATATTATATATATAGCTTTTTTGGAATTTTTTTTAATTTAAAAAATATTATATTACATATAATACTATTTAAGAAATATTTTTTTGGATTTATACCTTCAAGGATAATACACCAAGTTTTACTCATTATCTAGGTTATCTAAAATATCTATATAGGTCAAAAATAACTTTCTTCTTCTTCTTCCTCTTCTTTTTATACTTAAAACAGTTTTCACTAATTTTCTAGTCTGTGCTCGAAGGTTTTGTCATTTTCTACTCATCAGCCGTATGTCAAGCAGTTGGGAAAAATGAAACCAGTACGTGTAATGCATTACCTTTACGAAAACACTTTCTTTCTGCTTCTTCTCTTGACAAAGCGAAAACCTAATTGAAAATGAAGACAATTGCAGACAATAGAGAAAAGAAATTTTCTAGCATAAAATTACTTAAACAATAATACAGAAACAAAAATAGCCGTGCATAAATCTTCTTACATTGCAATAACTAACCATCAAATTGTTTTCAACTCTATCAACAATAAAAACGTCAATCTTCACCAAAAGACAAAATACCGCAAAGAAATTTGCAAAGAAAGAGAGACGGAGACAAACTATCAAACTATTATAATAGCAAAGGGTGCTTCACACGCAGACCTAAACAGATTGAATCTGTTGATTATTATCTACCGTAAAAAAATAGGGAGAACCAACAAAAAAACACAAACGAACAAACGAGCAAATAATTTCACATACCTCTTCATGTTTAGAATCATTAAAAAGTGAGTGATATGCAAAATACGTCTGCATAGAAACAACTAAACCAACACTTGTTGCTGCTGTTGCCGCTTCTTACTGTTGACGCATTTGCTAGAAGCAGAACTGAAACTCTCCATCTTATAGATAGAGATAGACCAAATACTAAGTGTTTGCGTGTAACGACGAACACATGAAAATTGGGTGTGTGTGTTGCGAGTGTTGTACGCGCCATTGTTTGTATATGGCTGAAGATATTCGTAGGTAGAGAGACAAATGGTTTGGCATACAAATGTGGTTCATTTGGTCAGTAGGGCAGGCACGTACTAACGACTAAACAGAACACAATCACCAGTAAAGCGATGCCTCAGCAACTGTGGTGCCAAAGGAACGCAAACACAATGGAAGAAGTAACAAAAATCTGAAAATGAAAACAACAACAAAAAAAATACAAAACAAAAAATAGTGCCAAGACACAAAATGCTGAAACGTTAAGTGGTTGTGGCAACAAAATTGCTACAAATTGAAGTTCACCCGCCATAAGAAGCGCAAACGGCCACAACGATTGTTTATTCAGCGGTTTTATTGACATTAGCAGCAGCAGCAGCGGCGGCGGCAGCCGTATGCAAATTATTTGCAGTTTACTTAAGAAGCAATTTCCTAAACAAGCCACCCAGTCATTTAGTCATCTTGTAAGCACCATCACCAAAAACAATAAAAGCAACAACAACAACGCGACAAGATCAACCACTTAAAAATGACCACGGCCATGGCTACAGAACAGAACTAAAAAAAAAATATATTTTATATATGAAAAAAATGCAAATTTTCCACATTTTGATATGCAAAGCAGCAAAATTTTGAAGGCAATCAGACACGTGAGGAATAATTTTATGTATAATCACTTTTCAACACACGCACACACACACTTACACAAACACATTCAAAGTTTAATCATCGGTCTAAAGTATTATCTACTTCATAAATTATATTTTCTAATGAATTGATCTCCAGTTGTGCTTATAAAGCGACCAACACACACACATGCCAAAGCTGACAAAAGCGAAGTTTGAAATTTATGTAACACAGGCATTCATTAATGTTACACATATATGCATCGTATTATTGGAAGAGAGTGCAACGGTGAAAACAATAAATTTTCCATACGCAAGAATTTTTCTATTACCGTGAAATTTTAAATCATGTTAAAAACTTTGTTATTTGATAAGTGAGAAGGATGCACTGGAATTGAATATATACTAAAGTAAAGGGTTTTAAAGTTGTCCATCCTAAATTAAGTGCTTCCAATGCCTCCTTTTTTCCTTCAAGAATAAATTTCTAGTTTAAAAATATCATAAAAAAGGACAATTTTATTATTTGTAAAGGAACCACGCCCATAACAATGAGATTTATTTCACATTAAGCCAAGATGAAGGGGATTCAATGTTAGGTTCAAGTAAACAAATTTCATAATTATTGTGAGTATTTATCAAAAGACTTAAGACACAAAACGTGTTTCAACGCACAGAGATGATAAATGTGTTGAATAGTTTAACTTAACTTTTGCGATAGTTATGCTCACAATGTTCATTTCCATAAAAGTGGTTTCACGTTTATATGTAAATGTAACGCATGGTTGCAAACTGTACGCTTTCAGACATAAACCGCTAATGACCTTGAGGTATTTTTTTTTTGTTTTTTTGGCTCAACTGGTTTAATGTAAACTTAAATTTGTGCCGCGGGCTATTATTTTATAAAATTATTAATTTTGTTTTATTTAACTAAACTAAACTCTTTATAATGTTTTGGTTTTCAAGTCATTTGAACGAATTTAATGTATTCGTCAAAACCTGTTGTCATAATTTTAAATAGTGTTTAAAAAATTCAAGATTAACTTTTTGTTTTTTTTGGCAAGAGATCTTGTTGTTGTTATTATGTAATATACAGTAGATGTGTGTGGATGCAGGTGATGTATTTGATGAAACGCGTCAGCATTAGAAACTATATGCTTCAATTCAACTTGAAATGATTGTAGATAAAAATATCTAAAATTTTAGGTTCATTTGATAACTTGAAAGACATTGTAATTAATTCACTACTAACGTTTTTATATCTTCCACTTTACGGATAGAAGCCTATGCTACGTTTGTCATTCATAGAGGAATTTTAAGCACCCTATAAAGTATTTACTATTGATAAACTCTTGATACACACTTTACGTATCGTTTATTTATACCTTAACCTTACTTTATAAATGCGGAAATGTTTAGAATTTGTTAAAGGAGAACAAATGCCACACGCTCCTTTAATTATACCGACCAATCCAGAATCAAACTCTGCATCATACCCACCGTCTGTTTGTCCTGTACGGTGAATTTGTGTTCAAGGTAGAATTTTTTCAAGATATTGCAATGAAATATGGTACAAGGACATGTGTTGGCCCATAGATAAACCCTATCGGATCATTTTTAGAACCCCTCCCCACATAAAATTCTATCATAATGGAAATCTTTATATATTAAAAAATCGCATTTCCTAATATTTTTGGGCAAAATTTATTGAAAAATGGTTATTCATCGCTTTCGGATCATTTTTAGAATCCCTTTCCGTATAATTATATTTCATAAAGTAACTTATTGTGAGCTAAGGGATGTTTGGTTACATGGTCAGGAGTGACTGACTACAACATTTTTACTTGTTATGAATAAAAATTGATTTTAAAAACTGTATAAATTTTACTTATATACGCAGTAAGCGGTGACATATTCCTATATACACTCAGCACAAACCATAGCCTACTAAAAAAAAATTAAACCAAACAAAGAAGAAGAAAAAGATTTTAACTCGAATTCATATGAAAATTTTCTATAAAATAGAATCAAACCAAGCAAACGGACGAAAGGCAGCAACCGCTTTGTTTAATATTATCAAAAATGTGCGTTCTCATCAAAAAAATTTTATGTTATTTTAAATAAAATAATTTAAAAAAAATCTATTCTTTTTTCTCTGTAGTGCTTAAGAATACAAAATGGAAAACGTCGTATTGGAAATTTTTGAAACGGTCGATGTAAACGGTGAGAAAAAGGAAAAATTCAATTTGTACATTAAATTAAATGGTGCACTGGTTGAGGAAGTAGCGAAAGCAATATCTTGTGATCGTCGTAATTATTTTTCCAAATTCCCTAATAAGTTGAAACGGAAGGCAAGAAAGGTCTTAAACAGAGAGTACGAATCCGTACCACCCCAAGTTATGGACTTGTTTAAGGCTTTGAAGTTAAAATCACGCCACAAGAAACAACCATCCGTTGATACAACGCACTCTTTAGTCAGCATGGAACTGGATTTGGACCATGATATATGCATTATTGAATTAAAAAGCGATATTCATGGAGAAATAATAGAGTATTTCCGTACTATGTGCAATTAGGCAAAAAAAATGTATAATGCTATAAATTTGTACCCGATCGGACTGTTAATAAAACTCCTTTCCATCGAATTATTTATCATATATAATAAATAAAATATATAATATAATAAATAAACTTTTAAGACAGAGTACTTGATTAGTTAACTAAATGAGTGTGCCAAATTTGGACCAGATCGAACCTTTTTTGCATCCTTTTCCATATAAAGTTTTTATTACAAAAAGACAACAACTTGAAATTACAAATAAAATCAAAAGTCCAAACAGCCACAATAATCAGGAAATTATTAATGATAATAAAATATTAATGAATGGACAGATGATGTGAAGTGGAATGTATGGAAAGTATTAGGAAGGAGATGGATGCATAGAATCGCTTCTACACTAATATGTCGTTATTAATACGCTATAATAAATTTCTATCTACCATAAATTAAGTAAAATGCAAATGTTGTTTATGAGCTTAAATCGGCTTAAATCAGTTCAGGTAGAACGATATTTAAGCAGATTAGCGGAATCTTCACTTCAAATCAATTAAACTCAAAACTCATTCCGTTTAAGTTGGAGTTAAAGTGCGTGTGTGTAGGTCTTCTTTATGTCACAACAATTTAACATCACAAAGCAAATATTTACTGTTATTGCCTGCTGCCTGCTGCCCGCTGTTGCTTTCCACTTGTTATTGCAGTCATTTATAAAACAGAAGAAAAAACATGTTTTCTTTCCTTCGCATTCACTTCGTTTCTATTTAATTGAATCGATGACATGACTGAAAACTGTTTGGTTTTGAAAATGAATTACATAATATGGTTGTTATTGCTGTTGTTATTGTTGAGTTATTACCAATGCATGGGCTGGGTCTGGTGATGGTGCGGCTACAGCCACTGTTGATACTGACCACTAAATCTATAAGGAAATGGTTTTCGTTTTTGTTTTTGTTTTTTTTCCTCTTTTTTTTCTTTCTTCTATTCACATAAATACACATGCTAATTATGCATACATATACACATGCACACACAACTTGATTAAGCATTTTAAATGATTAGAATGCATATTCCGTTCGCATGTTTGTAACAATATGTGCCAGTAACGATTGTAACAAACTAGCAAAAAACGAACAAAAAATTATTGCTTAAATGAAACGTTCTAATCTCTCCTTATAATCTCTTTCTCTCCACTACATAACAATGCGGTAGTAATCATTATGTTGAAACAAAACGCAAAAAACAACAAAATCCAATAAAAACCAAAAACACAAAATAAACCAAGCAACGGTATAATGTTGCTATTGTTGTTGTTGTTGTTGTTGTTGTTGTTGTTACCTTTAACTTTTACTTTCGCATAAAATGAAAGACATTCTGCTCAATGTTTTTTTTTTGGATTTGTTTCTTTTTTTTATGGTGACTTGAAAAGGAAATATGTTCGTTGGTTGGTATGTATATGAAAATGTTAGGAAACTAACAACAACAATAATGCTAAAACATAAAAACATGACCATTGAGTGGCGCGAAATGGGAATGAGTACAAAAAACCCTCCAAGCGTATTAAATTGACAGGATTTTCCGTTGAATTGTTTTCATTACATTTGTTGTTGTACAGTTACTTAATATTGTACATTTAGACACATGCACTTTATTTGTAAATCACGGCACGGTCTTAAACAATAGTTCTTTAAATTTAAGGAAATTGTATAACTGGAAATATACGTTGTTTACGTACCAAATAGATGTAGGAACCTATACAACGTTGGTTACATTTTGTCATTTAGGCTAAAATTTTAATCTTAAATCGACTTTTGTTCATTGTGGGCGTGGCACTTAATCGATTTTACCCAATTTAAATAGGAACTTGAATCCTTTCAATAGCTGAGTAGGCTAAGGCTTTTTCTTAGTGAACTGTGACCGCTGCAGGATGCGGGTTCAAATCCAGCTGAGGACAAAAAGTGAAAGTTTTTTTACTCGTAATTTTCAAAGTTAAGTGTCTCGTTGGATTGGTAACTCACCGACAATTAAGAATATTACCATGACAGGCGTAGTTGGTTGGACCGGCCAATGAAAATTTAAGCTTGTAGAACGCCTTACATTATTATTACACATTAAGTAGGAACCTAGAACTATACGTACTAAATTTAAATTTACAACTGTAAGAGCTCCAATAACAGACTATAACATGGATGACTTGTCATAGCTCTATGTAGATTTTGAAATTGTTGTCTTTGTTGAGATTCCCCCGGGAACTGTATACATATTAACATTTATATTATATAAACACAGGCAGATGCTTTATACAAACTTCACCTGATTTAAAATGTAAACTTGTTTCATTAAATGTTTCAAACGCAAACAAGTGCCAAATAAATTAGCAGCTTCGTACCCAAAACATGGCAAGTGCAAAATGTTAATTCGTGCGGTTTAACACCTATTCGAAAGTAATACAACAACAATACAATAAAAATCATACAATATATGTGCATCTGTATAGTTTATTGTACTATTTTTAGAGTGATGTGATTACGTAGTCATTTGCATAATATGCGAAGCTGAGGCATAAAAATAAAAATAAAACAAAACAAAAACTTAAATCATAGATGGAGAAAGTAAGCTAGCGTACCTTTCAACTCGCTACACTGAATAAGTAAAAATAATAAAAGGCTGATTAGACCGTACGATAACACAAAAAACAATCACATGAATTACGTTTCAACATAAATACAACATTCGGGATGGAGTACAGCACGAACATTCGTGTGTGTGTATGCTTGTAAGTATATGAGTTGAGATTGTATTGTGTATTATAAAACAAGACCCACCACATAGGGAGTGAGCGAGCGAGCCCGAGTTATGGTCCAGATTTCCAAATTATATAACATGTTAATTGGACAATCTTAAATGTAATAACACTTTGGTGCTGTTTTTTACAATGGATACCATTTCTACATATTTAGGCAGAGGTTGCTTTCGACAAAGCAGACAAATATATATAAAATGTGTACATAAATAGATGCTGTACATAATGTTGTTTATTACCGTTTCTTTTTGCAATGTTATGTATTGTAAAAATTTGTGAATAGACTGGTTAAGGTTTGCTGTTGAAAAGCTAAAAATCACTCGAACTGCAGCACTTTTATATTAACTAAATACATCTGACTGGTTTATATAATTCCAGTTCAAATTTAAGCTGGTATGTCCACATAGTGGTGATATGGTTGTATGATATATGAAAAGGGAGTTGGTCAGACAAAGCAGAACAATTTTTCTACATCAAAGGGATTCTTCGTTTAACAAATTAGGTATGTAGCTCATAAAGGTGGCGGGGATAGAGGGGTACACTCAATTTCCAATTCAAATTGAACAATTGAAAAACGAAGGATGAAAAGGATTTTCTTTCTTTTTAAAGAAAAAATTATCCCCTCCAAATTTAGAAACCATCTAGCAGGTAATATAAAATAAAAACTCAAATTCGAACATTTTGAAACAAAATATTCAAAATCGAATTGTTTGTAAGACAAATGAAACCACCAGACCTAAGGCTGACATTTGAATGTGTAAAAGTACGATTGTTTGTATTGCTTGGCACAAGTAAAAAGTGTAAATATTGATTGCACAGCTTTACACATTACATATACATGCAAACAATATGTGCTGTTACATTTTTGCCGGTTATTATCATGTATAACTATGAATTGTTTATTTACAATATATTCACAGAAAAAGTTTTCTCTTCATTTTCATTGCATTGTACTGTATGTTCACCATGTATCTATGTATGTATGTATGTATCCATGTATAAATAATACAATATTTTTGTGGTATAAACCAAGACTCTAGTTTTTCCATTTTTCAGTAGAATTTCTTGTGTGAAAATAAATAAATAGAAAAAAAATTAAGAAAGCAACAATAACAACACCAAAGATACATATATATATATTACTTGTTATATGAACATTTCTATTTTTAACTGATTAGGGCCTAACATGCCATGAGCAGACTTTGGCATAAAAGAAAAACGATGACAACAATAGCAACACTATGAAAACGGTTTTACAGCCACACAGTTTTCAATACATTGTAGTCCCAGCACATAAACACACACACACACAGTGCATACATAAAAAGTTGTTAAAACTTTTTATTTTCATTTGTTATTGTTATTGTTATTGTTGTTGTTTGCCGTTTTTTCTGCTCCTCCTTTCTCTCTAAAAAACATGCAACCAACACGCACACACAGACACACCTTTTCATGGTTAGTTAAAAACTTCAACTAGCTGTAGCAACCGAGTATATCTCACACATATGAACAAACAAGAAAAAAACAAAAAAAAGATACAAAGATATATTATCTATATTCCATTTCCCCCTTCCCCATCACATAAGCATTGTCCACATATCACACATACACCATATGAGAAGTCGATGTTTGTCTTCGATCTTGTCGTCTGCCTTTCAGTCTGTACTACAAGAAAATACAATACGATGATGCATGTTGCATTGAATAAGCAAAAAGGAAAGAAAGAAAAAAAGAAACTAACTAACCATCCATATACCCAGAAAGCGATGAAGTGTAAGAAAAAACAGAGAGAGAAACAATCAGTGTAACGTCTAAATAGATGCGCATTATTTGTTTTATTGTTTCCATTGTCATTTATTGTACCTGTAAATTAATTTTACTGTATTGTTACAACGTTTGCATTGTTTTATTATTGACTTTACCTTAATCCACTTGGAGTGCAGTGGAGTGGTGTGGTGTGGTAGTTAAGAAGCACACACAGAGTGGATAAAATTTATCTCTTAATCTTCCCGTAATGTATTTATTATTATTTTACAGCTTACATGATATTTATGTATTGATGCAGTAATGAAATGAAATTTTCTATTTCTTTCAAGTTAAATGGAAATTGTTTAATGATCACATGAATCGCATTAGTTAGCCAAGAATTTCTATTAATTCATAAAATTTCAATTAAAAACTAACCAGAAGAATGTGGTTTATAAATGTTATTGGCTGGTTATAGTCTACATAGGGAAGGAGAGGTGTACAAAGTTTGCTATTCCGTTTGCAACACCTAGAAGTAGACGCTAGACCTCCCATAAAGTATATAAATTTTTGTTAAGCATCAAAATCTGCACCTATGTCCTATGTCCGTCCGTGCTTGGGTCTGTTTTTTCGACTTTCATGGTTGTGAATTTTAAAATATTAAGATTTTGTAAAAATATTTGTAGTTTATGTTGGGTGACATTAGTGCCACGCCCTCAATGTACAAATATTGATCTATTTCCCAAATTGATCTATTAAAATTAACTGTGATACACATATTGAAATTAATATATACATATATATAATGGAAAAATGGGCGTGGCCGCATAATAGATACTACCGCAATATACAAAATCGTTCTTCCTGGTTGGTGCATAATGCAATGAACTATTAAAGAACGTAATCAGGTACCTGCCACGCCCATTGTTTATAGGGAACCTAAGATTTAGTTTGTTGCTTATTTTTTAACAAAATTTTGCTAAATATCAATTAATAATCATCTGCGTAAAAATTTATATACAATATAATATTTTTTTTTTGCAGCTGACTTTCTAAAGCAAATATCGGCAACATTTTCAGAAACAAATTCATCATAAATATTTTCAAAAAAAGAAAAACAAACCAAAAAAATTGTAATTTGTATTAATAAACAAAATGAGTTTAATATAAATAACACAACATACATACATACGTACATACAGACTCGCAAATAAATTACAATCAATAATAGGATTTTACCGAATAGAAATTGATTGCAATTGTTAGATATGCAGAGCACGATTTGTGGCGCGAGTGCAATTGATGTAACAATGTATTGATTAACTGTAATTACAAAAGCAACAATCATATCAACACACTCACATTCACAATACATAGTAAAAGCTTCACCGGCCATATGTCTGACATCCACAAATAAACTGAGCACATACCATACCATACCCTACTTATTTGTCTGCCTGCTTCCCGACCATACACAACAAACATTGTGCATGTGTACATGTGTATAAGAGGTATGTTATGTTATTGTGCAGACACGTTTACTCATATGATTCTTATGTTATGTTATAAACATACTACACGTACTTTGTAAAGCAATTGTGGCAATGATTATCTGTTATCTGCTGGTTGAAATTGTATGTTGTTGTATGTGAAGTTGATTTTTCTTTATGCAACAATTTAACACGCTGCGTACATGTGTTGTTCAATAAGTAAAATAAATGATAATTACGCAAGTAGTAGAAAACGTGCTAATTCGTTACTAATACATTTCTCTTCAACTTGCTAAATAGTTAGCTAGCTGGCCAGCAGAGAGTGTGTGTGCGCATCTTAATTAAATTAGCGTTATATACCATTTCTTATGTTCGTGCTTTTTCGTTTTATGTTGTCTAATAAAAAACTACGCTCTATGAAAAATGATTAGAAAAATATACATCATTTTAGCATCAATACAAAAATCCATTTAATTATGGACTTAACAAATGACCAAATTTCAGTTATTCTTCCCTCCATATAAGGTGGAGAGTTTACAAAATGTATTGTTCCGTTTGAATGCAGGTATCACAGACCGTACCCAGTTTTCATGTTCTTGATCAGTATCAAAAAATGAGTCGATCGAGACAGTCATGGTCAGATAACTGATAAGTGCAAAATTTATGAAAAACTTTTTTTGGTGCAGAATTCATAATTGTGTATATAATTATATACCCGCCCTGCCCTGCATCACTTATGACAAAGACTTAAGTATCTTTTGTACTTTATAAGTAATTTGGAAAAAATTCTTTAAAAAATCGATTTTTTTTTGCACTGCGAGCGTGCTGGTGGCAATGTTGCAATGCCAACCTGCTAAATTTGGAATCAATATCTAAACTTTTGCAGCCAACAGCACACACATACATGCAGACATCGCGAGATTATCTATACCCCCCCCATATACATACAAGTATGATGGTTGGTATGAAAAAAGTATAATTAGTTCGTCAATGTGTGGATGCGTGGCTGCTTTAGAGATTTGCAATTTATACACTTAACATATAAATTTTTTATGAGATTTTAATTTTTTTTGGAGAAAATTACATCATCCCGTATGCAGTGAAATATTCCCAACATACATATGCAGGCGCCTACACACCGATTCAGGAATCTTAATGAGCTCTACGATGTTCACATTTTATGAGATTTTATTTCTTTTTTTTGTTTTCTTCCAACAATTCGCACATTTCGCCACATTGTTCACGAAAGATTCCTTTGATGTTAAATAATTAGTAAGCAAGTAAAAGAGTATAAAAAAGTAGCGACTTGAACAACCAAACAATCCACCGACTAACTTTCGCTGGCGTACACCATTAAATGCTAAATTATGAAATTTAAAATATAGTTTCCCACCTGGCTTGTGATAAAAAAAAGAAAAAAAACGCCATCGCTACTACCACTACCACTGTCACCACCTTCACCATCACCAGCAGCACCAGTGGTACATATTTTCAACAGCAGCATTCAAACTGGTAAAAACACTACCACCATCACTACTACTGGTAGTACTAGTACTACCTACACCGCCACCGCCACCTCCACCAATATTGCCCGTAATGTTAATGAACTTTTTTTCTCCATTTTTTCGTTTTTAATACATACATTCGTGTTATGAACTTTTGCATACACAGCGCATTTTTACCATAGGCATCGTGTGGTTTTTGTGGCATAATACAATAATATACAAAATACATTAAACAGGAAATTTTCCTGACTACAAATTTCACTACACGACCCAACTAAACGAAATGCACAACAATAACAACAACAATAACAACAACAATACAAACACAAATTACATTATAAAAAATGATCGTCATTATCGTCAATTGTTATCTCTGTTAATTTGAGAGATTTGTATAATTTGCACTGAATTTCAATCTTCTGGTATTGAAAATGAATTTTGTTCGATTCACTTCTTTTTGCTCGAATTCAAGCATACAGTGGGGAAACAATTGCTGATTTTTTTTTCATTTCTTTTTGCTTTACTTTTGTTTTTTTGTTGTTTTCTTTTGTAATCCAATAAAAAGGAAAAATTTGTAACGATCGATTGTTTGATTGATTTATGAAGTTTTACAAATGGGAAAATGGAAAATGGCAAAAAGCAAAAAGAAAAGCAAATTGAGTGCGTTACACTTGAAGGAGAGAAAAAATCAAGTGTGCATATATATAGTATATCTTTAGAAAGTGAAATGCATTGCAAAACGTAGTACAAGTACGTTTCATGGCAACTGTTTGTAAGTATAATGGTTGCGTTAATGTTGGTGCGGTAAAAGTGAACAAATGGAAAACCTGAAATTTTTCCTAAATTTTCACAATGTCACATAAAGTGAAATTGCTTATGAAGAAGCAAACTTGTCAAGTGTGTCAGTACACAACTCAAAGGATATAAGTTTAACTTCAATTTTCTGTTTAAATACAAGATTTTTCAAAAAGTTAAATTGTACTTGAAGATCCACCTAGCGTAACCTTTGGATATGATCCCCTTTGAACGGGTGTTTATTTACTTAAGCAGCATAAATACAAAATCCTTATCCATGACTCAATGGTTTCTTCCTTATCGCCCTAACTTAAATTATAGTTTAAGCAGCTGTACACCGCTGTCAGTTTGTCTTGTGTGTGTTAAATTTTTTGAACATTTTCAAGTGGCCACATAAAAAAGTCAATTGAAAAAAAATATTATGTAAATTTTTGCTGGTTGTTTTTTTCTTGGGCCTTCCTGTATATAAAAATAGCCTTTAAACAGCATTATCTTAACAATGCCACCACTTCCTATATGAATTATAATATTGACGGCGGTTGAAAGAAGAAGAAGAAGAAGAAGAAAAACGAAAAACTAACAATATTTATCTACTAATAACAACACTTTGTTAGTTGGTAATATTTGTCTGATGTATAGTTTGCTTGTTATCGTTCATTTAAAGACAAGTGCAGTCAAGCATAATATCATTATGATGTTACTATATACATGTATATTGTATGTGTGTTTGTTTTAGGGCAATTCTTCAATAACAACAAAACAATACAATACAAAAATATCGTAAATCCAATTCAATTGTTTATTACAAGTTCATACCGCAACTCTTTGATTTTTGCATGAAAGCAATAAGAAGAAGAAGAAGAAGAAGAAGTAGCAGTACACCATTAAAGTATTAAGCACAATAATGATTTGTAATTTATTTATTTATTTTTGACATGTAACAATGTGTCATTTTCAAGAAAATTAACATGTTCGCAACAAAATTTTAATTAGAATTTTGTCTAGCCGACAAATCAAAGTCATTCATGTCAATTGGATTAAAGGAATATGTACATACAAAACAAGTGTAAATGTTAGAGTCGGTTATATACAACCATTTAATACCCTACACACTTGGTTGTGCTATAATTAGTTTGGTTGTTTCAGTAAGCACGACGCATTGTCATATAACATAAAGGTCACCTTGTGAAGTGTCGTTTTATGTAAAGGGGTTTTAAAAATATTCATTCGATTCATCTTATATTTGACATAGTCAATTATTATATTAAACCAAGCAACTATTTTTCAATAAATTTTGTCAAAAATTAATTAAGAATCGCGATTTTTCGCTATATAAACACTTCATTTTTTATTAGGATCCGTTCCTTTTTCAAAGGGTTTTTACTTTGGTCCAATACATGTCCTTCTATAACATTTTTTCAATATATCTTAAGAAATGTAAATACTTACATATATATCTATTGTACATGGACGGACAGACAGACATGAATAAGTCAGATTCTATACTAAAAACGTTGTTTGCAAATTGTGGGTTTGTTCGATATCTGACCACGCCTACTCTTGACAAATTTACGGAAAACCTTAATAGATATATGTATGAATGATTAATCTCAGTATCTCAATTCAAGTTTAGCGGCAGATAGATAGAATTATGTCGATTATGGACGTAGCATGTGGCCGATTTCTTCCAATTTAAATGGCAATCGACATAAAGAAACTTGAAATGTTTGTATAATAATTACAACCTTGAGAGTATATAGAACAGACGGACGCACGGACTGACATTTCTATCTCTTTGACGCTTCCTTTTAGGTATTGCAAAGAGTACAATAAACTTAGGACAATATGTACAATAAAAAGACAATTGTTTTAGTTGCTTGACATGAAATGGTTAACAAGTAAGTTACTCAAGGTAAAGGAAATTGTTCACCTAGAAATGCGTACTAAAGGAAACAATTCAAGTGATATGATAAATTAAACTCATATCTGTGATAATCTGTTGACACATCATACTAATCGTTGGTGGATAGTTCATGAAACTGCTAATTTATCAGCAGCTTGTCACCATTTAAATTGTCATAAAACATGTATGTTTTAATGTGTTTTCTTAAACAGCATAATTAGTATGATATACCGCTAGGAATGCACAATGTAACAAGTGTCTACAAATATACAATAGATGAAAACAAAAAACATAACTATTGTTTATAGCTGACAACAACATTTTCACATCGTATAATTAGTGTCCAAAAAATTTTAATTATAAGCAAATATTTGGCAAAACGTTTTACCTTTTGAAATATTACTTTATATTTCCATGAGAATGTATTCCAACGAATGAAAATCTGAAAAATTATTGTTTAGACAATATTTGAATGAAGCGTTTTTCCACATAAACTAGAACACAACCAACATGTGTAGCATGTATACATATTGATAGCAAGGCAATAATTATCATTATGAGGTAATAGTAGATTGCTGACAAGGTTTATCACATCACAGTTTTTTGTTTATATTTTTTTTTTCTTATATGTAATAAATCCAACGCATATTATTATTATTATAGCGTCTGTTAGTCATGATTTGTTGAGTGTGGTGAAAAGACCAAGATATGTTAAATAAACCAGTTGAAAGATTATTATTTGCATACCCGGCACATTATAGTGAGGGCAGTATAGTTAGTTTGTCATTACATTTGCAACTACCAGGAGTAGTTAGTCAAAGATTCTGTAAAGTTTATATATTCTTAATCGGCATCAGCATTTGAATTGATCTAAACATGTTCGCCCAAGTGTCCATCTGTTGTTGTCTTTCTCTTGATCGTAAATTTTAGACACATTAATGGATAAAGTTTTTATATAAATATGTGGCTGCTAGTCCAATTTCACCCTTTTTGTAAAAAAGAAACCAACAGCAGAAACTAACAAAGTTGAAGCCTTCTGGATGTTACAAAAGGAATAATGCACTCGGTGTACCCTCATTTTATGTGTAGAGTGTAACAATAATATTATTAGCAATTGTCAGTATCATCATAAATTTATTATATTTTATTGAGCAAATATCCAGTACAAGCATTTTAACGCACTCTAAACGTGATTCCAATTATCTTAAAAGACCCGGTTCAACTAGCTTTAAAGAGCATTTCGGCATCGTTTTAAGAAATCTTCTCAGATCATAAACATTAGATCATTGAAAACCAGTTGGCTGTTTGAATTACTAAATTAACCGCGTATGCGTGTATGTGCGATGCAAAGAAATTTGAATTCAAATTTAAATAAATATGAACCACACAGCACAGCTGAACACATTTCGTGCAATGTAATGAAATTGTTAGCAAAACAGTTCCTGCTATCAAGTCACTTAAATGGGTGTATGTACGCCCATTTTTCGCGACACACGAATACTGATTTATGTACGAACTGTATGAGCGGGCATTTACTTAAATTATGATAACTGATGCGCCCCATTTCTACCGTCCACCTTCTGCCATGTGTAAGGTATTAAAAGGCTACAACAAAGTTGCTAATTTGATGCCATTCTGCAGCGATACACATAAAAAATAATTCACTGGCCTAAAACATTGTGTCGTCTCCTTTTGTGCTTTAGAACAGTATTTCGTGGAGTGGTATTGTTTCGTGGTGTATACAGCATCTTTGTGGCAGGGCGCTATATTATGAAAGTGCCAAACCTCCCAGAATACCATACCCACACACACACACACACACATACACACTCGAGTGCAAATGGTAAGTAAGTGCTTGTGCTGTAATCGAGTAGAGAATCCTCATATTATGTTATTTTGAGCGAATCCTCTTATTTTCATGCCTTGTATGTTCAATTTGAACACGCAATATTTCTTATATGCAGACACGACCACCACAGATGAAGGCAGACTTTTAACCAGAGCTAGGCCAGGTCTGTTGCCCGGCTCCCTGGCTCCCTGGCTTCTTGCTACTGCAAATACTCGCATCGTAGCCAGTGCCAGCTACGTGTACGGTAAATGTAAATGTTGGTGTGAGTGTGAATGTTGGTGTGCAGTGCATAACCTATAAGTGTCTATTATACACTATACGGGGAGATAATATCTGTAATATGAAGTGTAGAGTATTATTTATGCGATTGTTATGGGTAGCGTTCTTAAAAAGTTGTGCGATGGTGTTGGTTGGAAAATACTGGTGCGAATTCTTGGCACTTCATAATTCTCCAATGGCTCCTTTAATTTGCAAAGTAAAGCGGTCAGGCAGGCAGATAGGCAGGCATCTCTTCCCGAATCCGATTTCTTTGCATCTTATAACTTCGATTTATAACATCATGCATAATAATAATAATTTTTTTAATTTCTTCTTAGTTTTCTTCGGCACGTTATTTTTGGTTGGTTTGTTTGTTTGTTTGTTTGCCTTCATGGTTCATTTGCTATTTAGCAACTTTTACTTGAAAAACGAAAACATCACAATTTGATAATGACGATAATGATAATGATGATGATGATGATAATAGTGGTGTACAAGTACTAGTGACGGTATCAGCGTTATTTATACTGATGCTATTATTGGCGGTTGCTTGCTTGATTGGTTGGTTGGTTCGTTAGTTAGTTAGTTAGTTACTTGATTACATTTCTATAACCACCTAAATTAATGTGTACCTGTATGTGTATGTGTGTATGTGTGTTTTTTTATGATCACGCATCGGTGCACTTTCTATGACAAAAGCCAATAAGTATAAAGCAATAATTTTCTTTAATTAAATGCGGAAATCTTGTGTAAAAAAAAAACAGCGAACATTTGGTCGAAAGATAAGAAGAGATCGATAATAATAAAAATAAGTAAGAGTTTTATTGTTTACCACCGCGTTTAACACTTTATGTTATAAATACATATACTCGCTTACAAGTAATAAATAAGGTGAAAGAAGGAAAGTTTGCTCCACAAGCTGTTTTTTTTTTTATTATTTTGTGTAAATACACGTAAATCCCATAAATCAAATTCAACTTTCAATAAAATCTATCAAACCCTTCACATAAACTGGGTGGGTACACTAAGTTTGTTGTTTTGTTTGCAAAACGAAGAAGAAGACAACCTAAAATATATATAAATATTGTATATTTTTGGTCCACATTAAAATCCAAGTCAATCCAAGCATGTTCGTCTGTATGTCCGTTTAATGGTGGCACTCTTAGTTTGAGATATTAAAGTATTGAGATATTTCTAGTTTCTGTACTGAGATTACTACTTAAATTGGGGGTAATTTGGTTGAGAGCCATGCCCAAAATGTAAAATAAACCATATGTCAGCCACAAAAAATGAGCTACAAAGTTGAGACATGTTTTTATATTAAGCTTTCCGATCGATGTAACAAATATGGGCGTGGTCGGATAACAGACCCGAACACACAGTTGATACATATTACGTACAATTATGTAATTGCCACGCCTACTATTTGTTTGTACATTTGAAGGGTATTTAGGATTTGACCTAAGCCGAAGGTGCAAAAAACGTTGTTCAATTTAAACAATAATCGGTTCTATGCGACCATTTAATACTCTACACCATTTAATTCTACAAATTTTGTCATAATTAGTGTCAGGTCGTAATAAAGCGTTTTTTTTGCTAAAAAAATATTTTTTCAAGGTGAACTTTTAATAGTGATTGTTCAAGGTTTAAAAGACATCTTTATACCAAAGAATATCCAAAATAGCGACAGACCGAGATTTTAGGTATTAACTGTGATCCGATCTGTTTAAAGGCGGTTGAGGCATTTACCAC
This sequence comes from Ornithomya chloropus, assembly GCA_963971445.1. NCBI lineage: Eukaryota > Metazoa > Arthropoda > Insecta > Diptera > Hippoboscidae > Ornithomya > Ornithomya chloropus. Next base: position 5,405,619 of record OZ020529.1, read on the forward strand.
TTAGGAGTCATAAACAACAACCATGGATCATTGTACCAACGTTACACTCAGCTGTTGTCTATTTAGTTTTATGTAGTCCAATATTTATACAAGTGAAGTATACAACAAACGAATACTACTTATCGTTATGATATTAAAAAAATTAAAGCAACAAATTATTACTTTTCTCACTAAACTTCATCTTACTACGTAGTTGTACATAGTAAATGTACACTTGTATGTATTTAAAAGCAAAGCAACTAACAAAACATGGTAACTGAAGGCGTCTGGATTCTTAACAAATCTCTCAACATATAACAGTAGAATATCACACCATGTGGAAACCACATCTCAAGTATACTTTTTACAGTCATTACGTCTTACGTTTTACACAGGACTCACAACCGCGTGGTTATGATTGCATGACTAAGAAAAAAGAATAAAAAAAAAAAAAATAACTAAATATCTAATCTTGGTTTGTAAAAATTAAAAATTGGCATTCTCTGTCTCTTCATATCCACCACTTGTAGGATGGGCGTGCATTCACAAAATCAAAGTGTTTGTAACCTTTCAGAAAGAAGTCAATAAAGTTTTTAGATTTATGATCAATTTTTAGAACCCAATTATTATGCTAATTAACTGTTCTTCGGGTAATTTTATTAAAAAAACAAATGCGTCATATAAAAATTAACTTGAAACGTGGCGTTATATGCAGACCAAGTCCCAAAAATGGATCATCCAAGTCCATTTTCAATAGCAACTTAGCGACATTATCTCACAAGACATCTCCGTGCTATATACGGAAAATAGCGATCTGTAGGTTGATTGCAAGAAATTCATGCATGGATGGATGGATGGACGGACATGTTTAAATTGATTCAGATTTTAATGCTGAACGAGTAGAGATGGGTGTGGCATTGAATTGAGCTTAAAACCACACTACCAGTGATTTGTGGGTAGTGGGTAGAGATAGTGTCCATTGTGTTTTTTCTTTTCTATGTGAAGAGAACGTATTTTCCCTGATCCCTGATTATATGATCGAAAGAAGGAAAAAACAAGGTATGTAGAATTTATTTTATTGTATATGAATGACTGTACGTGTGTACGGTGGGCATATGATTTATGATTTTAAAGTAAGGGGTATGCACACACACACACACACACACATAAAATTTCTATTGCTTTACGCTTTTGTATTATATTGATGCATATTTATTGATAAATGTCAGGCGATGTTTTGGTGTTCTGTGGCAACACTGTTACGTCGTGGCAGTGGTAAAAAGTTGGTGTTGGTTTTCACCATGTACACATGCAAGCCACACAACAAATATACTTCTAATTTCTAATTAATAATAATTGCTATCGATTTTCATCGATACCATTGGTGAGGAACTAACAAACAAACCAAATACGGTATAAACGAGTACACATACACACATGTGCTGTGCATTTGGTTTGGTGAAAGGTTTTTTCTTTGATGATGTTGATGATTTTTCACATCTTTTACGTGTGTATGTATGTTTTCGGTTTTTTTCTCACACATACTTACATCATGTATACATATGTTGGTAGAAGCAATGGTTATTAAAATTCTTATGCTTTAATTAAAAAAATTACATGCAGTTATGTACGAAACTACTTGTAATTGTGCTTTTTGAGTTTTTTGGGGGTTAGTTAGTTATTTTTTATATAAGACCTAGTTTGTTAAGTTTGTTATTTCGTTTACAACATTGAGTACAATAATAAGTAGTATATATATATGTAATTGCGCAACATGTCAATATGAATCGATAAAGACACGTCTGTCCGTGTGTCCTCAAAGAGGAACTTTATTCAAAATAAACTGGATCGGATCTTTTTAAGAACTCCTCCCCTTGTAGGGTCTTATTATAATGGAATGCAAGTCTTTATATGAAAAATAACCGCATTTCTCAATATATTTTGACAAATTTTGGTGAAGAATAGTTAATTAGCTAAATATTTGGTTGTACCAAATTTAGACCCGATCGAACAATTTTTACATCTCCTTATGGCTATGCCTCGCATATACACATACATAAAAACTAATTATAGCATAATTTCAGGAGCAAAGTGGTGTGGGGTATTAAATGGTCGGGCTTGATCGACCAAAACATTTTTACTTGTTTTTATTTCATTTTGTCAACACATTAAAACCGTTTGCGTCACGTTCGCTTTGTTGTTAAGTAGAGTATGTCGTGCATAGGTGACTGAATGCATTTCTGACTTTTGAAGGGCTTCTTTAAACAACAACAACAATAACAAATTATGTGTCACATACATGTGTTTTTCATGCATACAATTATGCTACATTACAATACCGTACCAGCAATGTTCACATAACTCTTCCAATACACGAGCATAAGGTTGCCTTCTGTTTAATAGTTTAACGAGCAACAGTAAATGACCGGAATAGTTGCCCGGTGACAAACAAAGTTCACCTTTAAACCGTACAAATTTGCATGTCAGCACAGGAAAGTTTTCCAAAAACACAACACAACACAATCATCACATGAATGCATTTTCTGAGTTGAGGGTTAATTTTTGTTTGTTTGTTTTATACTCGCCCATATATTAAGTACGCAGAAACATTATTAATAAAGTTGTGTTGAAAGAGTGTAAAAACACATGACATGTATTTGCGTACAAAACCCGATACCGGAAACATGTCTTTATGTCGTTTTTTTCTTTTCATTAGCATTGAATGTGTTAAATGTATCCCATGTGGCTAAAATTAGAATGTTGTTGTTTTTGTGCAATTTTCTGAATTTCAATGAAAGTGACACTTTTACGCTTACGTTATAAACAAAAAATGACATCAAATTTTTATGATTATAATATTTCCAATAACAAATGTGTCATTTATGTAAATCGTGTCTCATGTGTGATGTTCGAATGATATGTGTTAAATACAAGTGTTGCATGTACATGTAGGAAATTGTCAATAACACCCACATTATGTGATGAGATAAACAAATGGAAATAAATTAATTATGAGTCAATAAGATGTAAAACGTCACTCAATAACAGTTATCAGTAATTGTTCTTTTTTTATAGCGTTAACTGTAATTTCGTTTGGAACAACCAGAAAAAGGCCTCAAAATTTCTAAAGTCATCAAGATATGAGTCGATCTAGGTGTGTCCGTCCGTGTATCTGTCAGTTTTTGGCACGTTTACCGCCTTAAATTGTGAGACATGGAGCAAAAATTTCTATTTTGAAGGTTGCTATTTAAAATGGGTAAAATCGATTGAAAGCCCCGCCCACAATCGCCAAAAATCTATCTATCTATTACAAAAACTGACCTATAAAGTTAAAGTTTGGTATACATGTACAATTACTCCATCCTTCATTAAGGGGTAACAGACATGCCCACAATGTTTATTTGATATAGAAAAATTCTATATCGGAAGTTGGTACGTGTTACATATACTATTGTAGGGTGTCATCATGTTTCTGCCACGCCCATTCTTTGTATATAGATGTGGAACTTATTAAATTCAAGGTTAGTTTATTTCTAAAAACTTATTAGACTCAATTAAGATTCAAATCCGCACCGTACAGTATACACAGCACTCATACTCAGATGAAATCTTAGCTATATAAAGGGGTCACAGCAGTGTATGAGTATCTTTTCTAATTTGGCTTAATTTATAACTTTCGAGATAATGGTTTTATTTTTTCATCTACTTTATTAGGTTTTAAACTAATTATTGTATAAGAAATCCTTTACGAATATTAGATTTTAACAGACAAACTTTTTTTTTCTACTCTTTAACTTTATGTACGTAGCTATGTCGGTGAGGTGGCCTTTTTGACTTGTGGCTAACTAATATTCAGCTCGACTATGCTTTAATTAAATTTAATACCAACTATAGCACACACACACACACATACACATCTGTACATAGATATAACAAGTAAATGGTATTCCAATCATTAAAACCAAAGCTACTTATTTGGAGCCATAAACGCAACCCCAAGATTGAGCTAAACAGCCGGTGAGTTAAAGTGTTGGCAGTTGGCGGTAATTTAAAACTGAATAATAGATCAACACGAGAGGCAATTATTATCAAGCAGAGTGAATGGAGAGGTTTTGCCTTCTTAGCAATCGCTAATAAACCGACTGAAACAAAAAAAAAAAAAAAAAGAAAAACCAGCCAATGAGCGGCATTTATTAAACGGAGCTAAAAAGAGTATCGAGTGCATTTACTACATGGATTCTGTAATTCTGTAATTCTGTGGGCCTTTGAAAACAAACTAAAACAACCTTAATTAATTTGTGGTATGGACCGGTAAGTAGGTAAATAAGTGGGTAATTGCACCGCTTGCCGCAAGTGTAACGTTAATGTATGCGCGGTCAGCGGTTTGCATATCGCTGCATCGAACACGTAACGTAACGCGTAAAAGTATGTTTCCAGTTTCCAGTTTTCAGTTTTCAGTTTCAATTTCAATGTCATTAAAGAGAGTTGTGCATAGCTTACCTTCTGGTTTGCCTTGGTATAGACTGAGTCCAACAAACTGGTGCTTTGTGCGGTTGAAAAGTACGCGATGACTTGTACGTGAGGTCTCCGCTCTCGGATTGCCATATTTGTAAATTACCCTCCGCCGGATAAAATGTGTACAAGCTGTTGGTGGACGAAGCAATTACCGGTGATCCACCGGCTGCTGCCACCAAGGCAGCAGCGGCATCTCCGGCATTTGCTGTATTTAGTACTGAAGTGGTAGATGATAAAACGCCAGCATTGTTCGTAGCTAGTGTAGCACTGGAAATGGGTTGCACAAGCAGTGCTGCTGTGCCAACTAACTGTGCACCCGAGCTACTGGTCGCCATCCCGTTGGGGAATATGTAGTGTTGCATGCGCGTTGTAGTCGTTGTGGTAGCAGCTGTTGTAGTGCCTGCACCTTCATGCTTCAATATCAAGGCCGTTCGTGGATCGTAGCTATGACGTTGTCGCGTCAAAGCGTCTACCGAATGTGAACGTAACGCGGAACCACGCGGCATTAGCAGTATACCGTTTCGATTAGTTGATGGTGGTGGTGGTTGTGTTGTTGTTGATGTTGATAAGTGGGGGGAATTCAAATGCAATATGTTGCTCGTACCAGCATTAGTTGTTGTCGCCGTCTTTAGTATGGAAGGTGATAAGGCACGAGTTCTAGATCTGCGAAAACCACTGTGGTTGGCACTTCCGCCTGCTGTGAACCGGTGATTGTGCACTGACTGGGGACCAGCCACAGATGCCACCAGTGGTTGGCGTTGTTTTTGGTATTGCAAACGTTGTCCTTTCATAGAGGGTGAACCACCACCACTGTTCGCAGCGGCAGCGTTTACTGAACCTGAATTTTTGTATTGAGCGGCTGCATGTGTAGCCGTTGTTGTTATTGTTGGCGTTGGAGCCGAAACATTTGAAATTCCAGCAAGTGTAGTATTTTGCGTAATATTGATGCCGCTGGTGTTGTTGTTGCTGCTATGATGATTTTTGTTGGTGTAATTATTGTTTATTTGTGGACCAAATTTATTATCGCTACAATCGCTTCGCTTCTCTTTGTAAAATTTATCCAACAACTGTATTTGTTTTTGATGCTGTTGCTGCTGCTGTTGAATTGTTAAGTGTGGCTGGCGTCGCATAATCTGCGGTGCTCCCATGGCTAACAATCGGCTTTTGGGTAAATCCTTTGGCATGTGCGCATGTTTGGTTGATGGCGGTGTCGATGGCCGTTCATTGTGCGCTGACAAACCCCCAGTAGCTGCTGATGACAATTGCGCTAAATTGGAACCGACATTATGTGACTGTTGCTGGTGCTGGTGCTGTTCTTGTTTGATATGATTTGTGTTTGCATGGCTGTTGTTCGCTGGCGCAGCATTGTTATTAACTAACAATGTTCCACTTGTCTGGTGCTCTGAATCTGTTGAAACACGATCCGGATCACTTTCAAAGCCCTCGTCAAGGGAACGTGTGGGACTTAGTATTGGTTTAGAATGTTGCTCCACTTTGCTGTGATCGCTTTTATCGGTGGATGTCATGTTGGCTTCCACTTTAATTGAAGGCATGTTGCTGTTATTATTGTTGCTGTTTATACTACACTACAAAATTCACTTGAGTTGTATTTGTTTGTTTAGTTGTGATTTAGTGAAAAGCATTGCAACGGCATGAGATTGAATATCTCTTCAAAGTTTACACTTGGCTACGCTTCGTGAAGCAATCTGAAACATTAAACATTATTCTTCGAATGTGTGTAAACCATGCAGACAAAAACAAAAACAAAAAAAGGGCAACACAACGAACGTTTGCATGAACAAACAAGCTCTAATGTTACAAAATAGCCTCTTAATCCGGCAGCTGAGTTTTCCGCTTAAAACTTATTCGAATTTCAATAAATATGCATTACACACTCACACACGGACACACTTACACCCATATGCACAACTTTTTAGAAAAAGTTTAAAATTTCTTTTCCTTCTACAATAATCATTAATATTACACTACAATCGAATTGAATCGAATTGAATTGAATTGAATTGTTGACCAGCCACAATTTAGGAACATTAAAAATTAAATTTTATTCATGTGTTATGTGTCGATGTTGGAAAATTTTTCTCGATTTTTCCTATTTCAGTTCCGTTTCATATTCCTTTTTTTCTTTGCTTATATTTTACCAAAACATTCATTTATTCACTTGTCGTTATCCGCCACTTACATCCGTATCATGCGAAAGTCGTCTCAATACTAAACGTTATAGCAAGCGCCCGATTTAAAGTTCCAACAGCTTCTTCGTGAATATATTAAAGAGTGTGTGTGTGTGTGTGTGAGTGTGTGAGTGTTTGTGGTCCAGCAAATCGACACTTGTTTCATGCGTAATTATTTTACCACATGTACGTTAACAACATACTTGATTTGTTCATATTGTTGTTGTTTGTTATTGTTGTTACTCGTATGCAACAGAAGAAACAAAGTGAATTTTCATTAACAGTAGTTGAGAGTAATGCGCAGAGAGAGAGAGTGTACTGTTACTGTGACGGACTTTTTCCAAATTCAGCGAACACGCAAAAACATTTCAAAATTTTAAAATTTGTGCCAAAGCAATAAGTAAGTGAGTCGCCTTTTTCTTCAAAAATTACTGTAAAAAATTACAAAATAAGAAATTCTCACCAGAGACAAGAAAAATGTACAGTTAAGTTGATTTAGAAGACGGCGCTAAGTCATAGAGCACATTTATTAAGGGTGAGGAGCCCAAATAGTTTAATAAAACAATCGTATGACATCGCACTGCAAGTGTTTGATGTCCTATAAAACTATGTAGAGAAGGCGCGCCAAAGAGCGATCCCCGTGGCATTCTCTTTTGCAATAAGCCAAAGACCTATATATCATCATAATAATGATGGCCAATCACCTCAAATTAAAATTGACTTAACCATGTCCGTCTGTCCATTCATATATTTATTGTAATTGATCTAAAAGTTGCAATTTTGAATATTTTTTTGATGAAATTTGGTGTAGAGATGTATTTTAAGCTAAAGATGGACACTATTGAAAATGGACCTGATTGGTCTAAGTTTAAAACCCTTCCCCACATAACGTCATAAACTCATTATGGCATAAATTGTTTAACTATTGGTTGTAGGGTAGTAAATGGTCAGCTGTAATCGACTTTAATCTATTCATGTGTTTTTTTAAGTTCGATTCCAAAATTGTGTTATGCATGGAGTGTGCTGCAGTCCTAACCAGTTAACAACATTACTCATTAATAAAATGGTTCGTTATTTACTTTTAACTTGATTTCGCTCTTTTGTTGTGAATAGAAAGAAATTTTTGTTTTTATCAATGAACTTGATTCTATACCAGGCACAGTCTCTCTCCCTCTTTCTCTCCCTCTCACATTCTCTCATTCTGTACGATATTTATCGCTGGTTTTATGGTATTTTCCAGAAACACCTGTTAATTCTGTTAGTGTTCACTACCATGTATGCATCTCGCATTATATGGTAACAGGTAACAGTAAGCAGTAAATGTTTACTCACCGTACCAACAAGTTTTTATAGCTGTTGTTGTTGTTGTTATTATTATTCACAATCTTTTTTTTTACATTTTCTTTTATCTCTGTTTGGTTTACTTTCATTGATTTGAAGCTTTATGCCATGACACGAGAGTGTATAGTGTGAGGTGTACGTTTGCGTGCAAATGTATGGGTGTTTGTGTGCGAGCATGTTACCATGTTACACCATAATGTGGAGAAAACTGTGTTTATAACGGTGTGTTGATGCAATTTCACACACATTTATACGTAAACTGGCCCCTTTGTGCAAACAGCGGCGGCCAGAGATTGTGGTCGAATTATGGTGCCATACGTTGTAGAGCTGTTGTATGCATATGTGAAGATAAATTTGGCTCTGTAGATACATACATATATGTGCATATGTACACAAGTACACAGCGGAACTAGATGAGCTGTATAAGGAGCACTTTATGCCTCTTTAACTGTGCAAGCTCTTGTAGCCTTTTTCTTATTTTATCGTTGTGTGGTGTTGTGCTCCACAATGTATGCACTGAACATGTATTTCTCTGCTCTTACTAATATTTATACATAGACACACACACAGATACGTTTATGCGTGCTGTAGAGTGTTGGGTTTTGCAGTTATTGTGGTGGCGCTACAGTCTCTACTTGTAGAACCTGCTATTGAGTGGTGCTTGCTACTTATGGCCAACGGCAGGCAGCGGTATAGCAGAGGCAGGTATGGCTATAGTTATGGTTTTAACTATAACTAAAACGGCGATAATATGGAATATTAAAAAAAATCAAAAAAAATCTCGTACTCGTTGCAGTGCATTGTAAATCTATATGAGAAGCGCTAGTAAAGGCAATGAAAAGAAAACAATTTGCGATGTTATCGCAAATCGATGTTGAACGTGGAATGCTGCCCTTACCGTGATTGATTTCCGGGTAAAATGTCTGCTGCACTGGTTTTAGCTTTGGCTGCAGCCGCGTTGCTTCTTTGTTGTTATTGTGTTTCACTCAGGTCGTATCTATATGTATAAGCACGTGTACATATATACACACTTGTGTAGTATATCAGACTTTTATAAATCTTTCATTGTTTTTATAAGTTTTTGTTTTTGTTTTTGTTATTGTTGCCGCTGTTGGTTTACAATTCCTTTGCACTGGTAGTTAATTCAGGCTACAATACAGTTTAAGAAAAGAAAAAGTGGTCATGAAAATGGGAGAAATTGCTACACATTCCCATCGTTATGTACACAAACACACAAACCAACTCACATCTATACATGATACACTTGTACATGTATGTATGTACCTATAGGTATATGGTGGTGTCTACATTTCAATGTTGGCGATAACCTGACAACTTTTTACGATGCAATCATAACAATTTAGATGTTATTGTAGTTGTTGTTGTTGTTGTTTTTGTTTTTTTTTTTGGTGGGGGTTTGTATAGTTTTTTCGTTCCTTTCCATTGCTTTTTTATACGCTCAAGTACAACGCTCGATTACTTTTGATAATTGACCATTTTTTTTCTCGTTCCACGGTGTACTGGTATTGGCACAGGTATGTAAAATACAGTTGAAAGAATGCAAGTTTATATGTTCAGCTCTATATAACACGCAAAGCAACCATTACCACGTTGGAGGGTATTGAGTTATGATAATATGTTTATCATAAATTGTTTAATTCAGAGATGGGATGTAAATGAATGGCTAATAGTAACGATTACGTTTGAACGAAAACAATTTTAAATCAAGTAAAACGTGAAACAATTCAAAGTAAATTTATATATAACTTTATAATGTGCACCACTTGTGACAAGGGGTATATTAAGTTTGTGCGAATGTTTGTAACTCCTAAACAGCAAATGCCACACCCACTTTCAATTATACTGTTCGATTCCGATTTAAAATCTGAATCGATTTAATCATGTCCGTTTGTTCGTCTGTAAGTTTGCCCGTCTGTCTGTACATGTAAAGTTGTGCGCAACCTACAAACCGCATTTTTTGAGATATATCGATGAAATTTGCTACAAGGATATGTATTAGCCCAAAGATAAACCTTATTGAAAATGGATCGGATCCAACTATTTTTAGAACCCCTTCCCATATAAGATTCTATTATATAGGAAGTGTTTATATGGTGAAAATTCCCAATTCCTAATATTTAAAAAAAAAAGAAGTGGTAAATATGTAAATTAATATGTAATTAATTATTATAATTGACTATGCCAAAGTTGAAACCGATTGAAGCATTTTTAGAGCCGCTTCCCATATAATGATATTTCAGGATGAGAGTTGAGATGACAATATCTCGCGTTTACTGACACAACTAAGTGGTGTAGGGTATTACATGGTCGAGCTTGGCCGCCTAACCCACTTTCACGAAATTTTGGTAAAAAATGTGAGAAATTTGGATCCGATCGCACCATTTTTAGAACTATTTTCCATTCAACCATATTTCATCAATACTGCACTTATACTGCAGAACTTAAACTAATTATTATGCAATGTGGATATTATATAGAGATGTGTACAACCGACCATATTTTCATTTTTTTTTTCTTTAAGAAACTTTATAACGTACTTTTTTGCACCCAAATGTGCAATATTTTCGAATTTATGTCCCCAAGGTTTTTTTACGTTTCGGTGCATTTTATTTATAAATTTATTTATAAATTTATTTCCGCAATATTTATAATTAGTAAATATTTGTTATTTCAAGTGTTTTTTTTTGTTTGTTAAAAAATACTTTATTTCATTGATATCAACACGTAAGTAATTGCGTATCATATAATGGTTTAGAGAAAAGGACACATTAACAGACATATGATTGTAACAATAATAACAACATCAAAGACAGAAAAAATGAACTGTTATAATTACACACAAATTAATTACAGAGTAGACCTGTATTGTGTAAAATATATAGACCACCAAACGCTCTGGCTCGTTAAACATAAACTGTTCATGCAGCAGTACTGTTGTGAATGTGCGTTCTATTTGACAACGCAATGACGTCTCTCGTACCGTAAACGTCAGCGTTAAGTATGGCACAATAAAGTTGCCATGTGGTGGTGGCAGTTAAAAAAAGGAATTGTTATAAATTTGTTGTATGTACAGAACGTACGTTGCTTTGAATCATTTCCATTCAACAGCAGTCAGGTAGGTAGGCAGGCAGGCTAGGAACTAATCATTTTTCTTGCCAGTGCGCCATTGGTAATGGAGAATATTGAACTTGTAACTTTAAACATAAACTCTTTAGGATTTTCTTTTTTCTTTGATTCTTCTTCTTCCTCTTCTTCGATTTTGCATATATGTATGTACTTGTGGTGTGAAATACTGCTGCAGCTGTTATCATGTATGAAATAATGAAAGCAGCGCAAAATACCAATCAAAACTAGCTGAAGAAAACATCGCGTACAAGCTAGCCGTCATACGCAACACATTACACACACACACACATACACCCCACCACACATACGTACCATATTATGTGGAATACATGTTATTCTGGATTGCAAACATTATCTCTTTGCATTTTGCACTGCACGTACATATGAGTCAAACCATAATAATAATAATAATAACGAAAATAAAAATAATAATAATAATAATAATAATGTATTATACAATTGTTTGGCAGAGTCGCTTCGTTGCAGTAGCCAACGGTAATCAACTTAGTATAAGCTCAACACATATGTATGTGTGTTGGTGTGTTATGTTATGTTATGTTGCATTGTATTTTCTTTTAATATCTTTCTATTTGTTGTTGTTCTTGTTGTTGTGTTTTATGTTTTTGTTGCTTTATCATTTTCTGTCATAGACATAAATTTGCTAATGTGGCTGTTATTACGTTAGTTAGCTGATTTTAACGTTTGTTGATGATTTTATTTTATTTTATTTTATTTCATTTTATTATATGATGACGGCACGCGTCGTTTACCGTTGATTGTTGTGGGATTATGTTAGTTTTTAGCTGCTTTAGCCAGCCATGTCAATGCATGCATTACATGCCATCCAGAAATATGTGCAAATGTATGTGTGTGTACATGTATGTGTATATAATTCAATAAATATTCTTATTTCAGGTTTCTTTACCACATAGTTGCATCCTACATCACTTTTTGGTAAAGAGTATACATATTAAGTTGTGTGCGTATGTTTGTAACTTCAATATAGCTGAAGAGAACTTAATGTTTTATTATACCGATCGATTCAGAATTACTTTATATCATATATTGTTATAATATTTACCACCTTTCATAATATTTGCTTTGCTTCCAAAACAAGCTCTCTTTATTAGAATTTAAGGTGGGCATTTTTTTTGAGATCCCGCTTTATATATAGAAATTACACAATTCTTAGTTATTCGATTTTCCACCTAACATAAATTTATCTTAAGCTTGTTGTTCCAATTGTAACACTCAGATGAAAGCGTCAGGAGTCTCTGAAAGGATTTGTATCAAAATCTGAGTCTGGCCGTTCATGTGTACGTACCTCTAACTGTTGTTGGCACTCTCACATTCACCAATTTTGAGGTGAAATTATGTGCATTAACCTCTGCTTTCTGTACGCAGAAGAAAATTGGGTAAAATCAATCATCAATCACGCCCACAATCAATAAATATCTATTTATCTATATATTTAGGTTTATAATGACTCCAACCATTAAAGGGCGTGGTTGTTTAACACACACACACATGTCTACAGTTTACAAAAAACTTATAAACGACAAAACTCTACTTGCTTATGTTGATATGTAAAATATACGAACTCATGTGCCTGCCACACCCCCTTTTTTATATAAATATATGAATGGCATTTAAGTTTCGCCCAAATTTACTTTTCTTACTTATGTTTGAATGGCCATGACTCAAGTTTACGGCTACTATTAAAAAATTTTTTCATATCTTTGTATGTTGTTGAAAGTAAGTGGTGTAGGGTATTCACTGTTTACCTGTTTTAATATAACAAATTAGATATTTTAGAAAGACGTTGACTTGATGGCAACACAGCGAATTCATTAAATGGCTTTTACGAAAAATTGTACCGCATAAAAGTAAAATAATTGAAATTTTTTTTTAATGAATTCTACACTTATCCCATAGCAATCAAAATATACAATGATGTTGTTGAATAAATGCAATATTTTTTACTTTGAGTGGCTGACTAAGAAAGAGCTTGTTAAGCTTGCCAATGTATCGGCATATGGAAGATTGGATTGCAGCGTCCAAGTCTGGCTGGGAGTGCCAGTGACTATAAATAATATTCATTATCTGGTCATGAAAATATTCACCAGTAAAGTATAATGTAAAAGGAAAGGAAAGAAAATCTATTAATTAATATATTGTACATACGTGTGTGTGTGTGTGTGTGTGTGTATTGATTTGAATTCAAGGAAATTGTTCTCTCGTTCAAGGAAATGATTCTTATTGAACTTGTAAAAATAAAATATTGCGTAGGTACACGGTTTCTAAACGACTTTTCAATGTATATGGATTCAAGTATGTTTTCTATAACGAGAGACAGACATATGAAAAAACCTGTACATCATGTATGGTTTTGTAGTTTCCCTCCACATTTTCTGGCACAATGAACTTTACCCATCTTCAGCGTCAGATAATAAACTCACGTTGACTTCAGGCTGTGATGAGAAAAAATTTCACTTTCTTTTTCATTTATGAACATGAAAAACTACGAACACAAAAAAAACATAAGAAACAACTAAAATTGCATCTTCTCGGGTTTATAAGTATGTAAAAAGAAAAATGTCATACCTTATGCTGCGCATCTCGCGAGAGAGCAAAACAGCACTTCTTCACTTAATAAAGAAAATTGTAGTCTTTTGCAAATTTTGTGGTCAAGCTGGCCAGTAATGAGGTTGATGGCCAATGCAAATGCAAATGCAATCAATAAACTGATTTAAAAGAAATTTCACAGTTGAGGTTAACTTTTGTTAAAGGTCAAAGTAATAAGTAAGCATTAGAAGAAGAAGAAGAAGAAGAAGTATGGCATGGTGCAGAGTATGGCGTCCATTAGGCTTAACTTAAAATATGGAGGATTCTTTATCACATCTCATCATTCTATTATTATGCTTTGCAGTCATGCATTTTCAAAGCATCCCATTCTACACACATCTCGACACGCCAAGCATAATTTACAAATTCAATATGGCGAACTTTTCTTTCATGTGTGACCCTAAGAAACAAAGTAATAAAATTTGGCATTTTCAAAACCCAACTTGTATGGGAGATAAATGGATGTACTGACTGTTATAAGTCATAGGTATTGTAATTTATTTAAATGAAAATAATAGAGAAATGAGTGAGACCACCAATCCCTGTTGTATGGAAAACTCCAATGACCTTATTCCTCCACATATAACACTTTGAATTGCAGCAACATATATGTTGTTATGTGAAAGCAATGCAATAAATTTGTATGCAGGTTATAGATTGTTTTTTTTTTGATTAATAGTTACACATACCGTTAGGTTATGAGTTTTTAAATAAATTGTGTGGAAGTGCATTTTATTCAAGTTGATCACTTTAGGAGATTACGTTTTCTAAATTAAATAAAAATTCATCCAATCAAAGGGTACCGTTTTATTTCCTATACTCTCCACATAAGATATACAAAGTATACTAAGTTTTTCATTCCGTTTGCAATGCCTAGAAGGAGGCGCCAGAGACAAAGTATAAATATTCTTAATAGGCATCAAAAACTAAGTCGATCTATACGTCTATGTCCGTACGTCCGTTTATCAGTTCGTTGTTGGCATTTTCTCATTCGTAATCGAAATATTGAGCTGAAATTTTGTAGAGATATCTTTAGTTTCTGCACGAAGATAGCTTTTGCTTTCAAATGAGCAAAGTTGGTGTAGGAGCCACGCCCATAATCGATAAAAATACATTTATTTGCAACAAAAATTGAGCTTTGAAATCGAAATTCGGTTTTACAATTATCCCATCCATAGATGTGCCAAAAATGGGAGTGGTCGGATAACGGACACGCCCACAATCAATAAAAATCTACAACTCTGCTACAAATTTGAAATTTAGTTAGCATATCCCTAAGAATCTCATTCAGTATTGTGGCAAAAATGGGCGTGATTACATAACATATACATACGCCCACAATTAATAAAAAACCATTTAACAAACCAGCGTAAAACTCGATGAGATATACAAAACATACGATTTTAGAAGGCGAAATCATATACTTGCCACGCCCACAATTTGTATGTTAATTTGGAGGTTAATTAAGATGTGGTTTAAGCCAATTATCATTCCGTTTGAAACATTGAGAAGCAAGTCATCATGAAGCCTATAAACTACAGATGTTCTTGATTAGCATCAAAAACTGAATCGTTCTAGCTTCTGTTGTTGATATTTGGTACACGTATTAGGTTATAAACATCCTACACCGATAGAAAATATAAAAATATGTCATAATTTTTAAAAATTGTCATAATGAACTTTTTGCAGACAGAAAGTAAACAATTTTTGATTTTTTGTAAACAAACACACGCATATGTTCGTATGCCACCTTATCAGTCTATTTTATTAACTACAATTTATATTAATCTTGCGATGGCCAATGTGTCGGTACGAGTATATGTGTATGTATAAGGCATCAATATCAACTGTTAATAGACTCACAATGCTGTGGTTGGTTGGCTAATGAAAAAGTAATAAAAATGCGCTTTGTCTGGTGCTGACTAAATCATTGAAACTGAAAATGTTTTCCATTTAAAGTTAAAAAGTAAATATCACACACACACACACACACGTAAATACTCACACAGTGTACAATAACAAAACAATGCCAACATTGTGCAAGTTGATTTTTTGACGAAAAAAGAAAGTGCCATTGTACATTGTATGGTGTTGTTTACCAGCAACAGACTGCAAATATATATATTTTTTTTGTGTGTTTTGATGGTGGGTTAGGTGGTGCTGGTGTGTCATCATAACATGTCTGCACAAATATGGCAATTAACTAAATCCCATATTCAGCGATTACAAGTGTATGTTAAGTGCTTGCGATGTACATACATCACACACATAAACACATGCTTTTCCCTCATAAAACAGCAATGAAAAGAAATTTGGAAAAGTTGTCTTGCCCAAATGCGTATGCTGCGCTATGAGGTGTGTATATGTCTATTATTGGGGATTTCAAAGTGTCTCTTGGCAACCTTTTTGGCAAAAAAATATTTTGTCAAAACAACAACAGAACATAAAGAGTATTTGGTCTTTATAAATATACTACAGATATGTAGACTTTTCATGAGGGTTTATAGTAAGCATTTCATCTCAACGTCATCTCAGATGTGCACATTATATGAAAGCTAGGCGGCTACCTTTAACATTGTTAGAAAATTCCATGAATATTTATCACACACTTGATTTTCGATACAGTGACTTTGCATAGTGAAAATGAAACAATACCAACATCACCAGAAGAATAGAAATTTCCCTAGGAAACATAAGTTAAGACTAAAATTACAAGACAAACAGTTTTAGAGTAATAACATCATAAAGTGTTAAGTGTACGCATACACTTATTATTATATGAAAAAAAGACCTTTCCTTTAAGCATAACACTGAAAAACGTCCTTCCCAAACGGGTTTGGAAATATGTAGATATAATCAAAATTAAAATCCGATCGTTGCATTTATAGTTACTGACAGATACGGTGTTGTTATGCTATTTTTTAACTTTAAATCGATTGTAGAAGAGTATAAAGTCAAAACTTACAGAAAAAAAAAGAATGTAGCCTATGGCGGCACAGTTTTAAAATAGTGTTTTTAATTCTTTTAAAGGTAGTTTTAAAGTAAATTTCTTCAAATTTTTGAGTAGCATATAGTGGCACAGATTTAAAAAGAGCTTTTCTTAATTTTTCAGCTCAGTAGGCTTAAAGTAAAAGATTTTATTATTAACATGACATATGTCCATTTTCACATTTAAAATTTCCGCAATCTCGAAACAATTTTTTCATATAATTCATCATTGCTTCAGGGACCCTTCAATGATTTTCTAGGAAAAAGCTTACGACCATGTAAATGATAACATCTAGCAACATCTAACATACTGTGGGAACTATTGTATTTTTTTTGTACCTTTTGCTTTTTGACTTGAGCATTATTTTGTGTGTACGGTGTGTGTATGTATACAATACATATTTGTATGTGAAGAGTTTGTTAATTTTTCTTTAATTTACTACAACCATAATTTCTTCTTCTTTCGGGTGCACACACAATTAATTGTTTAGCAAGTTGCATTGTTAGTTTTTCTTTAAGCTTCAGATTAAATTTATATTATTAATGCTATATATATATATATATATATATATATATATATATATATGTGTGTGTGCATATGCATAGACAGACAGAATTGTTGCTCACTGTAGTACGAGCAATTTATAATTTGCAGCTGTTGATTTGAAATTCTTTTCAGTGATCTTGAGTTCTTAGTTACTTTTTCTTTCTGGTGGCTTCTCTTTTCTAACATTACCAACAATAGATAATTGTAATTGTAAGAAGTAGTGTTACGTTTTATTCTCACAATATATATACATGCACACACACACATAAAACAAAAATACCACTTTAATTATATTAACATTAATTTCTTTATTACATTCTAAAACTATGCATATGTATATATAGCGTAGATGTACAGCGTCAGTGCAATAAGCACTGAGTGTACATGAATGTGCGAGTGTGTGAATGTACTGTGTATGTTGGTGTCTAAGAAAATAGAAGAAGTGCGGCCTTTGACTGACACTAGTTGATACTGATGCACAAATATATATAAAATATATATATCGGTATGTACATATATATATACAAACACATTCTTTAAGGGAATGAATGAAAATTTAATTTTAATCTGACAACCAAAGAATTTTAAATTCATCTTCATAAACGCAATTATAAATCCAC
The DNA here is from genome assembly GCA_963971445.1 of Ornithomya chloropus. Lineage (NCBI taxonomy): Eukaryota > Metazoa > Arthropoda > Insecta > Diptera > Hippoboscidae > Ornithomya > Ornithomya chloropus. The sequence continues at coordinate 5,423,570 of OZ020529.1, forward strand.
TAGTAGTTACAATTTTGTACTTATAATATTTGTTCATTCTTTGCTCAAACACACACACACACACACACAAACAGACACAGATAAAAGCCAGTGCCCAGGCAGGAGAACAAACCTAATGTTATCTCTATTAAGGCTCCGTGTAATTATTTATTTGCAGCTTAGATGCAACGTACAACGTGGATGAACAATCATTACCGAAGGACAGTAAAAATTTTCTCATTATGCGATCTCTTAAAAGCAACAGAAAATCTTTAATGTATTGCCATTATATACACATCACATCACAGCACATCTCAGCTCCGCTCATCGCACACCACAAATGACAAATCATTGGACTTACATGACAGCAGACTATGGGATTAAGTCAGATCAGTTAAATGTATATGTATACCTAAATATGTTCTATTTTAGTTATACTTTTTTCGGATATTTTCTTAACAATTTAAAATAAATATAAAGTAGCTTATAATCGTGTAAAGAGTTAAATTTAAAAAGATTATCTTCAAAGTCCATAAATGGTTTAACAAATAATAAAATTATAAATTATGATTGGAAGATGTATAAAAAGAGTATTGAAAGGGGTGGTATAATAAGTTTGTTGTTGCTTTCGTATTAGCATTAACATCTGAGTCCGTCTGTCCGTCTATCAGTCTGTGCGTCCTTCTGTTGTTGAATGTTGTCATAAATTTCGACATATTGAACGGACATTAGTAGTTTTTGCACACACCTTGCTATTTAAATTACACCACGCCCACAATGCACTAAAACTTATATATAAGTCCGAAAAATACGTTGGATTCGACAGACAGTCAGTTACATTGAGCCCCAGCAGCATCGACGTGCCAAAAATGAGTGTGATCGCGTAGGCACGTTCACAATTTATAAAAAACCTTTCTTTGATGGATACATACGCTGTTAAAAGACTTGATAAAATGCATGCCACACCCATTGTTTGTAGAGGATTAGAAGAACCAAAAAAATATCTTCATTTATTCTTTATACATATAAAGGGACTGACGCAGCTGCATCGACTAAAGTTTTATTTTTCATAAAGACTTAAAAAAATCTTCAAAACGTCTTTTCAATTAAGTCTGACAGGAATTGTTTTATCAAGTGGGCGTTCATAAAGAATTTAAATGTTCGAGATGGGTAGATTTTTAATCATTTCTTGAAGAAAACCTAAGAGACCTTGTGTTCATTCAACGTCAACATTATCAATATTGGATTGATGTAATATTTTGATTGAAAAATTGTTCAAAAAAGTCAACTGACTGTGATCCTAAAAGTGACTTACCGCATTATCGCACTGCATTGCATTCCATGAAAATTTTCTTCTTAGATTTCATTACAATTTAGTAAGTTTCTGAACACAATTTTGTATTCATCATGTGGAATGTTGTGTTTGTCGTTTCTTGTTTGTTTTTTCTTTTTTTTTTGTTTTAGTTTTAGTTTTATAATCACTTGCGTAGCATAGCGTTTGGTAAAGCCCGTTAATATAGAATTAGTAACGAAACGACAGAATGTAGTCGACGTAGAGAAGTTGCATAATAATCATAACCTGGCAATTATTTAAAGCAAATATATGTACGCGGCTTATGCACTGTATGCACATACATACATATGCAGACATTGTGCCGGCGCACACACTTATCATACTCTGTATCATTTATAACAAACAACCACGTACACCATTTTTTCGCCAAGATAAGTGATTCTAATGATGCCGTATTAGTGTACGTTGAAGAATTCTATTTGTTTTCATTTTGTTGTTGTTGTTGTTGTTGAATTAGTTGTTGCAGTTTGGTTAACGTATTATTTAACAACGTTTTAAGCCTTCAGACAGCAGTGCATGGGAATTTATTTTTTTGCAATTTCAGCCACTACTGCACGGTGTGAGATAAGACAGCAGCAAATATCTTCTGAATACAACAATTATGCGGCACCCAGCACACATTCATATAATACAATGTAAACAACGGAAAAGTGGAAAACTTTGAAAAAAATCAACATAAAGTTTGAGACGAATTTTGTATTACCATCCTATTCGATCAGTTGGAGTAATAAACAGCTAATTATTGAATTGAAAAATTCAAAATTCAATTTAAAATGATTGCCTTTTTAAAGGAGGCAGGATTGATTTGGTATAAATCTTGTGTTTAATCGTGTTTAAGCAGACTGTGTGGAATTTATCAATAATTTTTGTCAAGGCTCCCCTTAGTTGGACAATTTTTTAATGGTTTTAATGCATAATTTAGTTTTATTCACCAAACCGGTATCGATTAATGATGGAATGAAGGAAGTAAACAAATATTTGTTTTTGCTTTTGACTACATTTTGTATCAAGGAAGTGTTTGTAACATTTATGTAATATTGTCTTTGTGTAGACTAGTTTTTACTTGGCTGAATTATTTATTATGAGTAATAAATAAATATCTTGTAGTTAATAATGTTTTTGAAATCTATTCGAATTACAAATGACAAAACATGTACGCACATATGTGTTCACATTATTTATATTATATGTTAATGGCTTAACCTTATACACCTCATGTGGGTGTAGTACTGATAGTTGAATTATATTACATGATCGTTTTAGCACAGGAGAGGAAATGAAAATGAAAAATCGAAGACGAACATCCAGTACGAAAAAAATGTATTAGGCTTAAACCAAACCTCAGATACCCTCCAAATGCGAATATAATTCATAGTAACTGGGAGCAGAGCAAATATAAATTTGTGACCTCTTGTAACGGCTGTAAAATTATGGTCGAAATTTTTTCTTTTCGCTGGAATTCTTCATCAAAAGACACTTTTTGTAATTTTTGGACATATTTTTTATTTTATGTCACTCCTTATTATTAAAAGTCAGCAACAAATTTCACAAATCCGAAATATCGTCCATATCTACATACAAACAATGGGCATGGCAGGTACATAATTAAGCCCTTTAATGGTGTATGCAGTACATAAAACTTTCCAAGTCGGTTTCTACACCAAATATGTTTTTTTTTTTAAATTTTGGGCGTGTTCAATTATTTGACCACGCCCATTTTTGGCACATTCATGGTTTTACATATCTGTGCCAAATTGAAACTTCATAGATAAATTTTTGTGGTAGAAAGTATAGATAAAAATTCGATCGATTGTGGGCGAGGCTCTTAGAAGATTTAAAAAAATTTAAATAACAACTTGCGCATACAAATATGAAGTAAAAATAAAAATTTATCTTAAAATTTAGGACCGCGAGAGTGCCAACATTACAAGGTCAGACATATCTAGATCGACCCAGATATTGATGCTGATGCTCAAGAATACAAGAAAGTCTGTGCAAATGTGAAATCAAACTAAGTATACCCGCATCGCTAAGGTGGAGAGTATAGTATAGTATAGTAATGAAGGGTAACCAATATTTGCCGCACAACTTATTGCAGTGTTTTCAAGCGAAATTGAATAAAATATTGTGGAAAATCATTAGTTAACGTAATCATGTTTTCTTCCATGTAAAATAGTTTTGTTCATTTCCTTATTACCATAGTTGTTGTTGTTGCTGTTGTTGGTCATTTTGTTATTGTTGCTGCTACTGCTGTTGTTGTGATGTTATTTAAGGGCCTAATGTCTATTTCTATTCGAGGTGCAAAGTCAGATACGCAAAATATTAGAATCCATACCAAGCATACCAAGAAGTCAAAGGAGCAATAGAGCAATACCAACAGCAGCACTAGCAGTAACAGCAATTGTAATTCCAACTACAACTGCAACTACTACAACAATAGTAATAAGGAAACGAAAGTAATAAAACTTCAATGGTATGCTGTTTAGTTATATAATTCTTCGAAATGTATGCATATAAACGTGTGTGTGTGTGTGTGTGTATTAGCTCTTCTAATGTAATATAATTGCAAAATACATACACAAACACAAACACAAACACAAACACACCTATATAAAAAGGTAATACGTATAAAAATGGACCAGCAAGCAGTTGAACACACAGCACAAGACTCAATTGAATTGTCGATTCGGTGTTATGCTGCACTTGAGACATACCTTCATTATGGGTTAAGGTAAGGAGACAAAGTAAAGAGGAGACTCGAAATAGATAAATTGCCAATGGCAACCCAACGTGTACTACCAACACCCTGTACAATAACAATATGATGGCATCGATGTAATGGTGAGTGTGAGTAAGGTGAGGTGGCTGCCTTTGTTGCTTATACACACGCATGTAACATATATCTCTTATATTAGGGCTGATTGCCGCTTACACATTAATGTGCAACTTTGTTAGTTGGTTGGCCCGGCTTAACACATACGCTCACATAGTGTGTGAGTACATGAGCCCTTAATTAGTGACATAAAATTTAACAATAAATTCAAATGGCGCATGAACATAACATGTGTACATGGTGGATAGATGTGAGTGTGTGTGTGTGTGTAGGCACTAATTGAGTTAAAGGCCTTCTCACACACAGAAGAGCACAACGTCAATTTAACATATTGTACTTAAGCACAAACATAAACACCTGTACGTGTGTGCCTGCTGCACTGACTTTCATCTTTACAGCGCTCATATATATCTATATTCCCAGGAAACAATTTTGAAAGCTGCCAATTAAGTTGTACAATGTCGGTATAAGGAAAGAAAAACAACCAGTACAGTCGAACATGTGAAATGTGCGCATACGCACACGCACAGGCACCTGCACACATACCTGAAACTTTTGCTGAATTATTTGTATTTTGTTCCCTTTTGTGCCGCTACGCTGTTGGTGCGTGAGGTCTGGCAGAAGAAAATCACGCTTTATAATAGAGAAATAATTCAACTTTTATTATTGACGACTGTACTGCCCCAACTACTGCAACAGCAATGTGTACCTAAGTAAGAGGTGTAGAGAAAGGACTGAAAAATGAGAAAACCTTTACCACAACAATAATAACTACCAAACCTACTACTGACAACGTATTATTTGATGTACAAAGTTATGTTTAGATGTGCTTCCATTACATGTGAATGATTCAGAAGCCAATGCGTTTAAGTTGAGAAAATCAAAATTTATTTTTCATTCATTTTTCTAGGTTCTTGCTTCATTCAATTGTCTGATCTATGCCGCATAATACTCTATACAGAGTACATGCTTTAATAATGAGGAAGAATTTTCTTTATTTCGGTAAAATTTACAATAATTAGAAAGTATTAAAATGATCTTATACGCATTGACTTCTGATCCACTCATGTTACAAAAAAAAATTTCGTAGGGGTAGGATTCAACTTAAAAGTTGATACGTATGCATAAACTATTGGAGAGCATAATCATATACTTGCCACGCCCTCTGTTAATGTGGAGATGTGAAGAGTGTTTAAAATTTAGTTGCTGCCCCGTTTCTCTAAATCTTTATATTTTCATCAACAAATTAAGAAGAAAAAAATTTATTATTTGGTTCAAGTCAATGGTTGCCCATCACATCTGTGTATCTGAAAATTTCCTTAAAATGTAAAATAAATTATAAATTATCATCTGTTGCCAATAAGAGCTTTACTGTGACGAAATTCTAAGTGACGGTTGCTTGACAATAAATTTCCAATGCAATGTAAACAAAAGACTAAAGATGCAAACTTTCGATTTATGGTAAATACAGAATAAAAGCAAAGAAGCCACAGGCACACACAACAGATAACAAGTTTCTTATACATGAAAATAAAAAAAAAACAATTTGTGTCCTTTTGTAGAAACACCAAAATGACGGAAAGCATATGTCAAGTGCCACCTTCATATATATGTACATGCGAGTACACAGTTCAGCAATGGCATAAACATAAGATTGTCGAATGCATTTCCAACGGGTTGTACGATACATTTTAAATGCAATACATTGCGAGTTACATACGTGCGCGCTTATATGCATATGTCTGATATGTAAACGTATGCATAGAGGCGGCATGGAAACATTTTCAGTACTTGACACAAATCACTATATTTAAGACCAGGCGCACACAATGTACAAGGAGTACAAATATCGAATTTTAGCAAATTTGTCAAACGAAGCCGTTGTTCCCTCTAACCAGCACACACATACACACAAACACACGCAAACTACTCAAGATTTCAATGCATTATGTATTATTATCAGCAGCATCTGTCTTCCTGTCTCTTTCTCTCTCTCTCTCTCTCTCTCTGCTTTTCTCTCTGTGGTGGGACATCATCAACGTCAGGCCAGAAAGCGGGAATCGGCATCATGTTCCAATATTATGCATTTTGAAACGGCCTGTCATCAATTTAATGTCCGTTTGGCAGCTCATACAAAAATATTCATGATACCGTTCGTATACATACGTAGTAGATCCAACAACACATTACCCAGTTGTAATAGATTTCGCCGTCAAATGTATCGTTCGATCAAAGCGATATAAGTAGAAACTACAAATAAAGTGAAAGACTCTAAAAGGAAAGGTGGCATGAGATCATATTCTTTATAGTGTGAAACGTAACTTATGGAAAAAACTCAACAAAATAACAATAATTTAAAATGGAATAGAATCAAAGAACTCCGATAAAAGTTAACGCGAGCAGCAACAAGAAAAAGCGGTCATTATATAAGTGATCCAAGTTAAGAATGTCACATAAATCATCAATTAATCAAAGATCAACGCTTTCTTCTTATATGAATGAGATAAAATTCGGAATAGTTTCACAAACAATTTAGAGTGAAGAGGTGAAAGTCATTGATTTTTCGTGCAGTATGCGGTTTGTAAGTTGTTATGTGATATAAATACTATTAGAGGGCGTAATCAAGTATATGCCACGCCCATTATTCGATTGTAGATACCCTCTAGATATGGCTTAAGCAAAATGTTGTTTTTTGTTGTTGTTTTTGACTAGATTCGCAGCAATTGTTGTGAGGCAGATATCTTCTCATATATGGGATAAGATTCAGACTCGATTCGAAATAGTTCTTAAAGTTAATTAGAAGTAACTGAATAAAGTTTTGGGTAAATTGAGAGATATGGGCCCCCTTTGAATAATTTTGGAATATATTCAGAATCATTTACTTGAACAGGCGGACACCACAGAGTTACGTTTAATATTTTAATGAAATCCACTAACGCATGGTACCACAAGATTTCTGTACTTGTTGAAGATTATTGGTATATAACCGATATTTATATAACTAAAGCTACAATCGATATAGAAGCACTTGCATCATACAAATATGAACGGACGTGAATTCACAACAACTGTGTGCAGGTTGCAGTTCGTGCGTACACATTCTTTTACATATTTATCAATATCAAAATGAAAGCTAAAATGAAGAGAGATGAAACAAAACGATTACAAAGCATGTTGACATTGTCTGCAGATGTTGTCGCCGCCACTTTCCACCCAGAGCAGAGTGACCAATACCACTATCACTGCTGTTACAACAGCAATTACGTACGAATAAAAACCACTACTTATCATTATCAGGCTGTGGACCAGTTTAAATGTATATATTACTCCGGTTTTCTTTCTTTCTTAATGGGATGATTCGTTTTGAAATCGAAAGCTAATCAATGCGTCTGTACGCCACACTATTGCACACAGCACACAGCACACACATAGAAAGAGAGGCATAACATGTTGTAAGCAACGTCTAAGCGTTAATGGTTTGATTGTTGCGGTTGGTTTTCTGTTTTTTTTTCTTTCTTTCTTTCTTTCTTTTATTTTTTCTTGTGATGCGCGATCTCTCCATTTAAACGAGAGCGAAAGCTGTTTTGTTGCAAGTATGCAAATGGAATATTTTTATTACACGCATCGCGCCATACCATACACACGCATACGCTCACACACACACGTAGTTATAGAAAAAAAGAAGAAGAAGAAATAAGAGAGATTTATGATATTGCATATTATAAATTATGTATTCCTTGGAGCTATTTTTGTTTTTACTTTTTTTGCCTGCACCACAATGTCCACTTTTGCTTTTCTGTACACATACTGGTATGCCATTGTTTTTTTTTTCATTTTTCTGTATGTGTGCGTATGTTGCAACATGGTCACTGTACGCGTATTGATGTTGAAAGTGTAAGTAAAAGTGAAATATTACGATGACAAAGTAAACTTGTGTACACACCTTGATGATTGATTGAGAGATTCTTAAATAATCATCACCAGCGACTGTGGACAAAAGTTATGTCCAATCTATGAGCTTAAATGCTTAAACGATACCTTTCATTATAGCCACCTTTCATTTCTCATTACCCATTGACTCAAAATCAAATGTCCGTCTGTCCATCCATGTATTTCGTACAGTTTACAATGTGATGTTCTTTGATTAATTATTGACCCAAGAATATCTTTTAGGTTGTGAAAATATATGTAATCAATCCATTTATAGAATTCCTCTCCATATAACGCCATATTTTAAAATAAGTCTTTATATGGCATAAATTCTACTTTTTTCAAATTCTTTATTAAGATTATGGTGAAGAATAGTTAATTAGCTAATTAATTAATTATGACAAATTTGAATCCAATCGCACCGCTTTCCATATAACAATTGTTTATAAACTGACTGTTCTCTGTCAATGAGAGCAGCTTACTGATACAAGAGCATCAATTCTGTAAGTAAGTGGTGTAGGGTATTATATGATCGGATAGAAGCCATTTTTAAACGAATGCACTTAAACTTCAACTCTTTGATAAATAACGATTAAATGTACGGAACATTAACAGACAGATGACTTGATTAATTTATTGTAAATGAGTGTTAAAGTACTTGCACCACATGGTGAAAGGTTTGTAATGCTCTATTTCTACCATTAAAGAATTTTCTTTAATGTGTCAACTATCATTGTTATCTCAACATCGTCATGGTTGTAAAGTGTAGACAAAAAATAAAAAAGTAATGCCCCAGTTATGAAAATTCTTACACACAAACCTACATAATCACTAACTCCAATGAATAATAATTGCAGTTTTTCATATTGCTCCTACAACAGCTCATGCTTGAGTATTTTATTTATTTATTTTTTTATAAATAACAATTAGGTTATCTGCCCTGTAGCACAGATTTAAGGCAACACATGCACATACATGTATTATCTTAATACTTTCCCGTCGTTTGTAACATTGTGGTTGTACAGTACAATACATAACCGTTACTTTTGTAACTTACTGCCTTACTGACTCTTTATGATAATTCATTAAAATTTAAGTAAGAATGCAGCACTGATTACTTCAAGTCAAATAATAATATTGCAACACTTTTCTCTTGTTGATCATCAATGCATTAACGTTACATATGAATGTTAATTGTTATGAGACAGGCAGGTGAAACCAAAAAGTAACTGTTATTAAATCAATGTGAAACACCACATCTATGTATCTATTTACTCCCTCTCAAAAAACTCTCGGATACCTCTCTGGTTGCAAGAAACATTTTAACAAACGTAAACATACCTCCAAAGTAATCAATATGAATACAAAAATCAATACAATGCCACATTCATTGCACATACAACATAAACAACAATACAACAGTACAACAACAACAATAAAATAAATAAATATATTATATAATCGGCAATTGAATACCCTATACTACCTACTTGCACATGATGTATTTTAGAATTCATTTATTTGCATCCCTTTTATAACAAAACGTTATACGGGGAGGGGTGCTAGAAATGGAACAATAAAAACCATTAGTGACTATTATCGATCCAAAAGATATTTCTGTGACAAATTTTCAATCAATATATAACAAAAATTACGACGTGTTTTATCATAAAAAAAAATATGTGATTGATTGCAATTGGGTCTCTATTAAAGAGTCAAAGCCCTCTCTTGCGAGACTTTTTTGACCAAAAAAAAAAAAAAATGCATTATTATAAGAATGAAACAAAATCATAGAAGCACCCTTTTACTTACTTGGTACTTCGTCTCTTTGTAAACACTTTGTACCCCCACTTGCTACGCGTGCTTGGTTCATATAGTAAAATTTTTTATCATACATATTTCTATTCAAATACTGTAAATTGATTGCATCAATTGTGCAAAATAAAAAGTAAATCGAATGTATGTATACTAGTATGATCCAATGACATGCAACATCTGCTTAATAGCTTGGAATCAAATTTTCGTATATGAACTTGAAGTTTTTAATAGAGGTGTTTAATGCATAGTTTAGAATGTGATTTAAATATGAATAATAATTATAATAATATTCGTTTCCTATAATTTTCTTATCATTTCTCATTTATCATTAATTAAATGAAATCACAGTTCGGTTCAAGTCCAACTGAAATTTCTGCTTGTAATTGTTTCTTGTTGAGAATTATTTACATCGAACGCAACGGGCAATTATCGCATAGAATATATAAAATGTGGGATTATAATTAGTAACGTTAGTAAGCAACAAATTCACAAGCAATTAACATCACATACGTGAAATATTCTAAACTATATATCTGTACAGATCTGTACAAATTTTATCATAACTTTTGAAATGAGTCTGTACAATGCAGATGAACTGCAGCCACCGGAATGGTTGAATAAAGACTTTTTACAAAAAGTTTTAAATCATTATAAAAAGTGTACTGACATTATGGTGAGTGGGTGTGGTTGTGTGTGTGGGTATTTATCTCTTATATAATATATGTTTAATGTATACAAAGGTACTAGATTTTCATATCAGTCCCGCTACCATGAAGGGAGACCACTACGGCAGCGTCATGTTTAGAACTAAAGTAAATTTTAAAGATCAGCAACAGCAAAACCAGCACATGTCCCTGATTATTAAAACTATACCTATGGAGGAAGGTAAAAAGCGGGATTTGTTGGTGCAGAGCCCTCTCTTTCGAACTGAAATCGATATGTACACCAAAGCATTGCCGAAAATGCAACAAGTATTAGCAGATTGTGGGGAACCGACTAAATTTGCGGCCGAGTGAGTACAAAACACTTTAAATTTTATAAAACTCATGCATATATTGCTTTACACCTTTCCTTCAAGCCTTATTTATCAAACTTTGGAACCTCATCCGATTGTAGTGCTAGAGGATCTGTGTCAGTCTGGTTACAAAGTTATTCGCGGTCGTTCTCTTCAAGAAGCCGAAGTCAAAGCAGTTTATCGTAAAGTAGCTAAACTGCATGCAGTCAGTTATATGTTAAGTCACACGGCAGAACATGAAGTTGTGACGCAGTTTCATAATGGCATAATGGCTAGCTCAGGCATTGTTGAACACGCTATGATCAGAAATGGAATAATATATTTTATTAAATTATTAACCGAGCATAAGGAGTTCGGTATGTATTTGCCGATGGTGACAGAAATGGAAAAAGATCTATTCAAACAATGTCAGAACCTATACAAAGCGTATGAATTGGGGCTGGACAAAGATGCCATATATGTGCTAAATCATGGTGATTTTCATATAAAGAATTTAATGTTTAAATATTATGACGACAACCCCAACAAGCTACAGGATGTCATTATGGTGGACTATCAGTTAAGTTGCTTTGCTCCATCTAATATTGATTTAGTCTACTCCCAGTACTTGATGTTGAATCCCGAATTTCCGGAGCAGCACACACAATATGTTGGGCATTATTTTGAGGAATTTTTAATAACGCTCAGAACAACTCTTAAGTATAAGGGAAAAATGCCGTTATTGAAGGACTTTCAACAAACGTCCTTGAAATATAGACATTTCAGTAAGTTGTTAAAATTTGAAAATAATTTTTTATACCCTTCACTTGCCACGTCGCAACATTTCTAAAGAGGTAAAGGTATTCTTGATTAGCATTAACATTTGGCTTAGGCCCTCCACATCCGTAACGATGGGCGTGATTATATATACATTGTGCCCTTTAGAGCGCGCTTCGTATCAGCTTGCACGACTAGTTTCATAGTGAATATGGTTTTATGTAAATTGTGGGCGTGTTTGTTATCCAACCACACCCATTTTCAGCACATCTTCAAATAAGTTAATTATAAATATGTGTACCAAGCTTAAACCTAATAGTTATAATTTTATGGCAGATATATTTTTGTTGACTGTGGGCGTGGCTCCTACCAGATTTTGCCAATTATAAATAGAAGTCTGGGTGCAAAAGCTAAAAGTGCTTATGTATGTCAAAAACAGACGGACACCCGGACGCACGGACAAATATGTCTAAATCGACTCATTTTTTGACGCTGATCAAGAATATATACTTTGTAGGGTTTTCCTATGGGTGTTACAAAAGGAAGAACAAATTTAGTATACCCTTACCGTGGATTGTATAATTATGCACTACGGTGGAGGGTACATATATGCACAGATTAAAAAATATTTCACTATTCATCCAATTAATTGATTTATCGATACATTATACTTTCCTGTAACGCCAGCTTTGTTCTTGGTGAGCACATTTTTGCCTTCGTTCATTAGCATTATAAAGAAAAGTGCTGCAGCTTTGAAGGATGTAGATGTGGTGGAATTTTTTGAAAACACGGATCGAATAGCGGCCAGCTATTGGGATCCTCAGTACTTACAAGTGTTAGGTAAGATAATGCCTTTCCTGTTGAAGGCGGGTTACTTGGAGAAATGACGCATCAAAAATGCACGTGTTGAGCTTGTCATTAAAATATAGAAAACGTGTCAACTTTATTAGTTTTAAACTTTACGAACTTAAGATTTTCGTTACAAAGTGAAAATAACTTGTTAGTGATGTTTGTTAGTGCGACAATAAATTAATGTGAAATTGTTTAAATGTTAGTCTCTTCAGGGGGCATAGAATAAAAGTGTTGTTATTGTTTGGCGGCCGCCTTAAATACGTCAGGGATTTCCGCACTGTCAGATTTTTCAATAATTTTATAACGTTCCGCTGCTATTAAGCATTGGGCAGCTACTTCTCTGGCCTTGGCACGTGTGTCGTCGGGCAATTGTGCCAAGCCATTCAACAGTTCCATTATATCCGTGTCGAATAACTGCCGCGCTATCTCCTCCCCGGCATTTATCATATTTAATATAACAACAATACCACGATGCTGAACCTCAGGGCTGGGGTTAGCGATTAAAATGTGTAAAATCTCTAACCAGGATTTTACTTCCAAAATTTTGGCACAACACTTCTTGGACACCGACGTCAGCATAGCTAATGCTCCTGAACAAGCTTTTGCCGTTTCTTCGTCTTCATCTTCGCACAGTAGGGCAAAAAATTTAACGCGATCATTTTCGCCTTCAAACATTTTGATCGCATCCTCGGACATAACCAGATTACAAAGGCACTGAGCAGCGGCTCGAGTCAACATTTGATGATCTTCCATGAGATAAACTTCGATTTTGGACACGCCCTGCTCCTTAATTATACGATTACGTACGCTCTCATTCATAGCGGCGAGGTTCGTTAAAGCCATTAGCGCCTCGAAATTTTCCAATGCGGTGCACTCTTGGGCCAGCAAGTTAAGTAGAGGTCTTATCACATCCATACTCCTTTGACCGGCAAACGCAACCTCCGGATTAATGGTGATGCCTATACGGGCCAAGGCTTGACTGGCGTGCCGTTTACCCTTTTCGGTGCCCTCCAAAGCCAAATTCAGTAAACTCTTGACACCACCATCCTGCACCACCTTCCCTCTTAACTCTTGCAAGCTGCAAACGGCATTTAAAACTCTAGCTATCAGCTCCTTGGAGTTGTTACTTTCCGTTTTTGCTAAGGCACACAGAGCAGTGGTGACACCTTCATTGGTTAACACAACTATACGTTTGTTCACAAAGTCCACATCGTCCAGTTCATGTTCTTCGGGTATATGATGTTTGGCAAATTTCGCCAGTTCCACCATTTCCGGCAAAATTTCCTGCTTTTCGTAGGCATTGCAGAGATTAACAAACGTGGTAACCACACCGTACAGACACGATTGATCTCCGGTACGTGCTAAATCTATTAGAGCGTGTATGCAAGGCTTATCCTCGATCAGTTTTTCCTTAACTTCGGCGTCCAAAGTCAAGTAAGCTAAGCCGTCAGCCGCCCACCGTCGTATATCCTTGTCTTTGCCCGGCTTAATAAGGAAGCGACGACAAGCTTCCGCTAATTTAAGTGTAGCACCATCTGCAAATGGTTTGATGGCCGCATCCTGACCACCATAACTGCCCAACTTGCACAAACCCACCAAAGCTCGTACACGGATGCCGTCCTCCTTCGAGTGGTAGAGTTTTTTAAGGATTTCCACACCTCCAGCGCACAAAGCTTTAGCTTTATCTTTCTTCGAAGAAGCGGCAATGATGCATTCGCACGCTACTTTTTGTTGGAGTAAATCATCCGTGGTGGCCATTGCTAAAATCATTTGCAATATACCTAAAAAGGACAAAATGAATTCAAGTTCATTTAAATTTTCAAATATTTTGCACCTTCTCTGGCTACAATTTGATTGCCCACATCCAAAGGACCCGTTAACAAGGACGTTATAACCACCGTAACTCTCACTTTAGACTCTAAATCTGGTGAGAGCAGCTTCTCTTTAATGTAATCATCAATTTGTTCATGGAAACGCTCCTTGGCCTTGTCATAGTACATGTTCTCATATATACGAGCCAAGCACACCGACGCTATGGTACGTGAAGAGGGTGTTATATTCATTGCACTTTCATACTTGTACTCTTCCAATTCCGAGCAAACATCCAACAACCGGTACAGACCCTTCAACTCAACAAATCGTTCAGCCCACTCTAAGGCGGTATAATGCATGTTACGTGTTAACAGCTCAATAACGGCATCACGGGCTGGCCCAGATATTGTACGATCCGTAATACTATATAGAAGGCACGAAAGCAATGTGTCAATTTCACGGAAATTTTCCTTACACATCTGTTTGTCCGGTTTGCTGTCCAATTTATTCTCCAAGCCCGACAAAGAATTGATAATGGTTTGCAAACAGTATTGAGCAGCAGATACCACGTCTTCGTTTTTGTGATCCAACACTCGCAAAAACCAAGGTACTCCTAATTCAGTAAGTACTGCTTTGGTGCGCGTTAAGGAGCGATTACACAATTCCGCTACTACACGCACTAAATTTGTAAAAATGTCGATGTCTTTTTCAATTTTGGTAATTGACGCTATTTTGCCAATACAACCAGCCTTGAATAGTAAATCGGCACCTACTTCTTCTTTGGCCAAAACCAACAAATTGTTGGCTGCGGATTTACGTTTCTCTAAAGGTGCGGCTACATCGAAAGCCAATTCCATCATATGTTGTACTTTTGTGGATGTTTGCGCATTTTTGGCGGCTCTTTCCTGTACAATAATATGCAGACGCTTTAAAATTGGCTGCACCGACTTGTTGCCAGGATCCTCCTTAAACAACTCTGTTGCATCCTTGTAAGCTTCTTCGTATTTTTCAAGAGCCTCGTACGCTTGAGATCTTCTAAATAAAGCTTTCGGATCGCGAGGATATAATTTCAAAGATTTCGTACAGTCGCTTACAGCTGATTCCCATTCCTCTAATTTCAAATATGCGGCCGCACGATTTTTATAAAATACAGCAAGTTCACTGTCTTTTCCACCCAGTTTAATGGCCTCGGTATAATATTGAACAGCTTCTTTCCACTTGCCTTCCTTGAACGCGTCATTGCCCTTTTCCTTGTAGGTAAGAGCTTCCGACGCAGCATCGTCCACACCATTTGAAGTTGTCATATTGTTGTATTCTTAAATTGTTTAACAAATGCTTAAGTTTATGAGTTTTTATATAACTTGAGATAATATTAACGTTTCGTTAGAATATTCTAGAAAAGTTACTGCCTCTACCACACGATGCCAACATATTGTGAAAAAGAATTTAACACAATTTTCCCACAAGTTCGAGAAAGAAAATTGAATTCTATTTATAAATTTTTTAATTGTTGTTGTATTTTATGTTTTGTGTTTTGATCACATTATTCGTAATCAGGTGAATGTTGCCAATCGGTTAATTTCTTAAGGAGGAATTCAAGTGACTTGATGTGAAAATATGGCATCTCTACAAAGTGTTACAAACAACAAAAAAAAAAAAAAAAAAACAACAATTTTTTAATTTGCAAGAAATACTAGATTTATAAATGATTTTAGGAATTATTATACAAATATGTTAAAATCTCGTATAAACGATATAGAAAGCTGAATTGTAAAGGTGTTAATAACCGTAAGAATTTTCTCGTAGAAGAAGATCTGTGACAAAGTCAATTGCTCGTAGAGGAATCATTGAAACGAGTATGTATCACCACGTAGACAATTAATTGAAATCTTGATTTTTTTCTTACTCTACTCCATGCAAGGCGTTCTCTGTGAAAATGCTGCCTCTAACACATAAAGATCGGAGCAACTTTGCATATCGGATTAAGGAAAAGTTCAGTAGTTGGAAACGTTTAATATTTTCGGATAGAAATTCGAGAAATTTATTTTTATTCCTGCTGTTAAATTTAAGTTTTGCTTTTGTTGAGCTCTTCTATGGAATATGGACAAACAGTTTGGGTAAGTGCAGTATTTAGGCGGCAACATAAACACACTTATTATTAAATGTATAAATGTTTGCTTTTTTAGGTCTGATATCAGATTCGTTTCACATGTTTTTCGATTGTACGGGCTTGTTGGCGGGCTTGTCTGCTTCAGTGATAACGAAATGGAAGTCTAACGAACGATTCTCATATGGTTTTGTGAGAGCGGAAGTGTTGGCCGGTTTCGTGAATAGTTTATTTTTGATATTTGTGGCATTCTTTATATTGTCGGAGGGGGTAGAACGTTTAATTGAACCACCCGAAGTAAAACACGAACGACTTTTTGTGGTATCTGTGCTGGGTTTACTAGTCAATCTTGTAGGAATTTATGCTTTCAATCATGGCGGTCACGGGCATTCACATGGTGGACACGGTCATGGCCACTCGCATGGTGGTGGACATGCACATGAACATTCTCATGATAGTAATCATATTGATGTGAAGACTCACGACCACCACACTATTCATTTGGATGATGGTAATGAGCTTTCCTTAAAAGCATATACTTTTCATTCATTCTAGTTCATTTTCTCCTTCCAGGTCATGGTCATTCCCATGCGCATGGCCATTCCCATATGGACGACATTTCGGCCAATAATTCACAAATTATGCGCGGTGTGTTTTTGCATATATTAGCTGATACCTTGGGTTCTGTAGGTGTTATAGTATCAGCTGTTTTAATGCACCTATTCGGTTGGATGGTTGCTGATCCCATTTGTTCAATTTTTATAGCCGTACTTATAATCTTGAGTGTTATGTCCTTGATAAAGGAGTCCGTATTCATATTGATGCAGCGTCAACCTATTGCTCTGGACCGGTTGCTACCACAGTGCTATCAAAAAGTGACAGGTTTGGCTGGTGTTTATGCAGTGCAAGAACCTCACTTTTGGACATTATGCTCAGACGTTTATGTGGGTGCCATTAAGCTTGAAGTGGCTCGCAACATAGACCCCAAATATGTGGTATCACACACGCGCATGATATTCGAAGCGATAGGCATTAAACAAATATACATACAACTGGATTATGTGTGATAATTTTCGTTGATCGATTTCGTAAATAACATATCGGTGCACACATACTGCATGTTCAACGCGTACTTTCATATTTATACCTTTATATGGATGCTCTTGTAAAGTTTAAATCAAAAAATATGAAAAATTCTACTGTTAAAGGACCATTCCAATTAAGCATTTCTGGGTCTCTTTCAAACCATTTTGTGCTAAAACCGTTTTAAATGATTATGTTTCCAATTTAATTTACACACTAAAGCCAATTGAATAATAATGTATTACAATAGTGTATATTCTGTACATACTGTGTAAATAAAATGGATCGCCCCATAGAAAAATACTTCAAGGATATAGAGATGTGTGGTAAACAAATTCGATCTTAAGATACGGTCGAATGTAACGCCAGCATACAATTACAGCCAATTGACAAGGGCATGGTCAATCATTTGGCCTAAATTGCACTTGCAGGGGGATTAATCGATTAAGAATTAATCGTTATATAAGTTTCTCCGATCAAACAAACATATTTGTTTGAACGCTATGTTCGAACATAATTTTCATTTATAAATTTAATCGTTTTTCTTGATTTAAAACACATTAAAATTCTGTATTTAATAAAAACAATGTATCTCAATCACATCTTTCTCGAATTCGATTCAATGCTTACTTTGTAAAAAAACACCCTACGTTCTTGTTATAACTGTAACAGTTATTTATCAAGGATGGATGTGTGATAGCTTACAACAATAAACTAGGCCACACAGTTTTATACAGCAACTGTTGCCAATTTGTTTGTTGGGGCGAAAACTTCAAGAGAGAAATAAACGTGAAAGAACGGTCATAAATAAATTCTCGTGAACTTGTGCACGCCGCCCAGCACACAGCACTCCTCGTGACTCATCACGTTAACACATATAATGAAGGAAAGAAAGAAAAAAACTGCCATGTGTTTGGTTTTCTTTTGTTTATAATTTCACTGTATTCTTTTTGCCTGAATATGTATATAGGTTGGTTTCCATTTATATTTTATTTTTAGATTTAATTTAAAGTTTGAACATAAACCCAATTATTATTGTTTTTGGAGGCTGTCGTAGAGGAGACTGTTTGTTTTAATTAATGTAGTTTGTGTTTTGTCGGTAATTTAAGCAGTTTATCTTAGAAAATAAAGTTTGGTCGTTGTGTCAAAGCATTAGCGTATTCCTCCATTCTTATACATGCGTAAATTGTTTCCGTTATTACATATTATTAAAATAATTAAATACATAATTTATATATATATCTAACACATCTGCATTATTAATCATACACACAGATTTCTTCCCTATTAATACATTCGACTAATAATTTGAAACCGAAACGACAAATTCAGTGGGTACACAAATATGTTGATACTAGGAACACGTGAAAATTTCAATAATCCAAATCAAAAATGAACGATAAACTATTGATTGGTAAAATTTGAGAAGGAAAGGAAATTAATTGAAACTAAAGAACGCGACTGTATAGGCTGGTACGTAGTGCTAAATGTTTGTGTATATATGGGTGGTGGTTCTTTACGTCGATGAGTATTGATCTATAAATCTAACATTTCTCCTCTTCCAAGCCGTGCTTAAAGAACATGAGCACGGGCGTACTGACGCCGTCGATGTCACGGTATTCACACATGGCTACCATACCTTCACAGTCCATAGACTCACCAGTGAAGAATTGTAAATCTTTGAAGCGGCTCAAGATCTCCTTCATTACTTTATTCATGTTTGTCTTGAACACCTCCACCTGATCTGGCGTTTTCTCTTCAAGTTTTGCCAACACCTTCTTCATGTAGTCTTTCAAGTACAATGTGAATGATTTTTTATCACCAAATGCAAAGCACTCTTGTAGTCGATGGTTGAGCACAACATCGACGCCGCTCTCAGAGGAAGTTTCTGTGCCTTCATCAGCTTCCTCGGCAGATGGGTTGAAGCCTTCAATTTTGATGTCACCTTCAGTCCGAGTGACCAGCCTGCCGTATACTTCGTATATTACATCATCCACCAGCTTCATTTTGTACGTATCGGCAAACATCTCATCACCAGTTATAATATCTTTGTAGATTCTCATGTTTGAATGGTATTTGTTTGATTTTTATATATAGAAAAAAAATGAAATCGAAAATAAATTTCACGCAATTCACACTGAGAGCACAAACAAGCAAAGGAATCCGTACACCACGACGTTTGCCACGCGCTCAAAAAAGAAAGAAACGATGTGTGAGATGAAGAATAGCACTCCAATATATACGAAGCAGGTAAAGTGAATATGGTAGAAATCGAAAATGGCGTCTTGTGCACAATGTTGCCACATCGTAATGTAGGACATCAGGCAGAAAGCATGTTGCAGGCTTAACCGAATGTTGCAAGGTTCTATGCTAAAAAAAAATATCAAATAAAGACAAACAGAAAAGAAAATGAGAAAAAGGCGTCGTTATTGGTTTGGAAAAGGATCCCGACAAAAACAACAACAATAACAATATGGGTAACAATTTTTTCAGCATGTTGCGGCAGATGGAAAAATGATTTATATATATAAATATATATAATTTAATTCAGGATCGTCAAAATAGACCGTGTCCTGATTGTCAAGCGAAACAAGAAGGAAGAAAATGTCATATATAATTTTTTCAATTCAATGAATTCGTGAAAGAACTAATAATGAAATAATGTACATTTAGGCCTCCTATTATGATATGAAATTGAGCCGTCCACCAAAGGACAACTTCAAACCAAAACCAAGATGCAAAGTTATCAATAAAATTTATTCCGCTTCACTTTAAAAAGTTCCTGGTGATCAGTTCCTCATTCTCTCGAGTTTTCTTTTTTCTTCTTTTTTTAACGTCTATTCTAACAACATTTCGATTCGATTGTTAATTGAGGTACCTCGTAACATTTTTCGTTTCGGTTTAAACGCATCTCGCAACAAGTTTGAAGCACCGGCAAAATCTGAATTTGCAACCCTGCCACACATTGAATTCTTAAAAAACCGTTGATGCAAAATGTATTTAATGCAAATTTATCAACCATGGTAATGTGTTATTGCTTCGCAATACATTGCCAAGCATAATAAGAAGTGGTTCAACACATTTATGTAAAATTTTTTCTAAAGAAAATAAAGGGAAAATGCAAGTTATACAAGATTTCCAAAAAAAACTTTATTCTTTAAAAGTATTTTTTAAATAGGTTTGCCATTACACGAAATTTAATACGTTCACCTGCCCTTAGGCAAGGTTTATTACGAAATGAGATGCAACATTATGGTCGTCAAGTGACAATGAAAGTAGTACCAGCTGCTAGCGTAGTAAAAGGTGAGACCTATGAAGAGAAAAATGCCCGCTTAGGTCGCGAAATGTCACCACATTTGACCATATATCAACCTCAGTTAACCTCAATGCTTTCGATTACACACCGTGGCACCGGTGTGGTGCTTGCAATGGGGGTATGGGCGTTGGGTTTCGCAGCGCTCACCTTTCCCCAAGATATTGGGAACTATACAACTGTAATTGAAGGCTTACAATTAGGTGCTGTTACCATGGGCCTTGTCAAATTTATGTTTGCCTTTCCCTTTGCCTTCCACACTGCCAATGGCATACGTCACCTGTTGTGGGACACCGGTCGTTTCTTGAAAATCAAAGAAGTCTATTCAACTGGTTATGCAATGGTTGGCGTATCATTTGCTTTGGCCGCCCTCTTGGCTATGCTGTAAGTTTTATATAAAACAATGTGGAATATTAATTCCGCAAAAGTTAACGATCAGATAAGTGTGTAAGGAGCGAATTATTTCTTTGTTGCAAATAAATTGTGAGAGTGATATTTATAAACATATTGGCTTTGCAACTGTAGTCTTACAAATTACTTACATATGTGAGGTTATGCAATTGAATATATAAATAAATGCAAGAATAGAGTGGAAAAGTGTCCAATTAAAAATGATAAAAAATACAATTTAAAATAAATTAAATTTCGTTTATTTGTTTACCTTGATACAACATAAATTTGGAAAACGTAACAACGGCTTGGAATCTCAGTAAATCTTTTTGTAAATATTAAAGTGAAAATAAAAAGGTCTCTTAACCGAGCCCCTTTGTAAATTGCAAGCATAACATGGACGGTCATGAGTGGAGTAGTTGTCAAGTTACAGACATTGTATATAAATTTACAATGTATGAGTAGAGAGCTTGGTAGCTAGACCATATTGCACTTTAATTATAAGACTTTATTATTATTCTTAATACTAAGTGAGTTCAAATTTTAGCTGAAAAACTTTCGCGTCTGCAGCATGAAGAGTTTAAGACAACACCTTAGCCACTCAGCTACTGAAGGCACTAAAAATCATTCATATTTTAGAAATTGTTTGTAAAACTACAACCTCACCAATAACCCAAAAGCCTGGTTAATGACGAAACAGGTATTAAATTAAACTCACATGACTGGGTGTGAAGATTCTCTACT
The DNA here is from genome assembly GCA_963971445.1 of Ornithomya chloropus. Taxonomy (NCBI): domain Eukaryota; kingdom Metazoa; phylum Arthropoda; class Insecta; order Diptera; family Hippoboscidae; genus Ornithomya; species Ornithomya chloropus. The sequence goes on from OZ020529.1 coordinate 5,445,556, forward strand.
CTGTATTAATGGCAAACAAAAGTTTATACTCACACACTAATAAGGAGTTATATACCCCGTTGAGACTTAAACAGATTGCTAATTATATATAATTGCTGTCTAGCATAAAAACCAACTAAATAAAGTAAAAATAATATTTAAACAAAGAGGTGAGTTAGTTGAAACTTTGCCGGTTGCCGGTTGTGGCTTTGAGAAGATAAAGTAGCAGCAAATTAAAGACTTTTCACCGTTGTTATTATTCCGCCGTATCTATGCCTGTGCTCCTTTATGTGCAATTTCTTTAATTATTAACCTGAAGACTGTGTGTGTGTGTGTGTTCATGTTTATAAGAATCACGATAAAGTTTTCTTAGTGGTAAAACTTGTGTTCAACGCGTATAAGCCCAACAATAGAATTACTCAAGTATGGCGTTTTATTGTTGTTGTTGTACACTAAACAATGTAGCAAGTTACAATCGACTACTCCAAGTCAAGTACTTTGTTCCTGCTATTCAACATTTTGACTGGTTCATCATATATTGCTACAGCTGAAGGATAAGAAATATAAGAAATAGGACAACGAGTCTTTTACTTTAAAGGAATATAACTCTAAAGAGGAACAATTTGTTATATACACAACCTAGACAATAGATCACTTACACTGGGGGTGAAATAAATATCTTTAGAAAAAAATAGTGCAAAAATAGCGTTTTAATGCGATAGACGGCAATCTTAGGTGACTACATCCTGTTAATTTTAGTGAATATCTTAGGTAGACAATCAATTTCCGTAGATATACATAACTTTTTCTATTATACTATAACGGAGTGTTGCAGCAGGTAGTCAATAATGTCAAAAGAACCCAGTAGCTGATAAGCAATAGTTGACAACAATAGCCTTAGAAGAGAAGGAAGTCTGAAAGGATTGATATCGGAGGAAAAAGTACAAGAAAAAGGAGAAGAAGATGGCAGATAATTGAACAAAAATTACATTACAACATAAAAGTGTGTAAGAAAATAAAAAGATTTAAAAAATTATTACAATTTCTTATGGTTTTGGTTTTACCGAGAGTACATATCTCCTTTAGCAAAGGGTATATTAAGTTTGTGCGGATGTTTGTAACTCATAAACGGTATATGTCACCAACCTTCAGTTATCAACTCAGTAACAAAAGCTGAACCTATTTCACTGTGTCCCTCTGTCCGTCTGTCTAACCATGAAAATTTGCGCCCAAGCTAGAGAGTCGCATTTTTTGAGATATTTCGATGAAATTGGGTACAAGGACATGTTTTGACACAAAGAGAAATCCTATTCAAAATCGACCAAATCGGACCATTTTTACAACCTCTCCCCATATAAAGTTCTATTAGAGTGGAAGCCTTGATGTGGTAAAAAACCACAATTCTTAACAATTTTGAAGAAAATTTGATGAAGTATAATCAATTCAGCTTCACAGTTGGTTGTGCCAAATTTGGACCCGTTCGAACCATTTTTTGAATCCCTTCCCATATAATTATATTTCACAAAGTAACTTATATAGAGAACAATCTCAAGTAATTGTAGCATAATTTAAGGGGTTAAATGGTGAGGGGTATTAAATGGTACGACTTGACCTCCTATACATCGATGAAACAACTTCATATAAATATATGATTGAAATGTCAACTTTGTGGCTAATGGTTGGATTGTTATCGATTGTGGGTGTGGCTCTCAAACAATTTTACCCAAGTTAAATACGATCCTAAGAGCACAAAAGTGAAAATTTTGGTACAAAATTTCAACTCAATTTAGTTGATGTTTCTTAAACTCTATGTTAAAACTTGATGTAAAAAGTTTCGCAAATGTTTTCCGTTTAGGATGTACAAGTACATGCAATACACCCTACACATATACAAATGTATGGTTAAATATGTAATGAATGTGTATTAAAGAACCACTACATATATAGCAATAATCCTTATGTAACAAAAATATTAAGGAGTTGTAAAGTCAAAACCAGTAAGAAAAGCAACAATTACAACAACAACAACAACATATGCAACAACTTATGCTCACAGCTCCGTAAAGACACATGTCTGCATATATGTATGTAAGTGTTGTTGTTGTTGTTGTTGTATTGTGCATGAATTTAGTAATTTATTTATTTTTCTTTTTTTTTGCCATACAAGCACCCACACAAGTATCTCCCACACATACTTTTATTGTTTAATGTTTGGGTTTAGGTGGAAGAGGTGGACTATCCAACATTGTTGAAGTTTTACATGCAGTGACCTATATATGAGTGGTGGGCACACCCTTAACAACTTTTACGTTTTGCCTACCATATTGTACACCATTCACATATACATGTTATATATATGTATATACATCTATATTGGGTATGTGTGTGGGTGAGCCAGTGTACAAGAAAATTATGTATGAATTTATGTTCTGTTATGTGCATTATATAATTATGTATGCGTACAATATGTTTACGTGTACGAAAGGTTGTGTTCGGCAAATGAGAAAAAAAAAAATATCATAAAAGTTTACTTTTGAACTTAACTTTATGTTATGCAGATACCAGCACATCTACAAATATGTGGTTTACGGGTATGCGTGTACATTTATACAAATTTATAAGCAAAGGGCATAAATTTTATGGTAAATAGTTAAAAAAAAATTTCTTAAAGAAAATGAAATAAAACGAAACTATCGAATAGCAAACGAGAGCAGAGCAGATAAGTGGGTGCAAGTAGTTGAATAGAGTTGTGTCTACAGAATCTAGTACTCATACTCTGCCAATATACACTTCATACCTGCCATACGTATATCTGGCCTAACGCATAAACACATGGGTTTATGTATTGATAACAAAAAAATAAGAAAAAAACATAAGAAAAATCAAGCATTCTTAACACGTTCACTGCCTTCATGCCATATGCTAGATTTTAATACATTTTCGCAAGATGTCGACTATGTCGAATAATATTTTTTCCGTCTTTCCTTCCTTCCCAATTTCCTTGATGTAACCATCCTCCCCCTATTGTACAATAAAATAATTTATGCAATAACGCAGTTGAATGTTTTACATTTGAATAGATTTCAACACATGGTAAACAAGTGTGTGGCAATCCTTCTGCACTAATGTAACGTTTTTTTCTTTCTCTTCATGCTTTACACAAATGTCACGAACATACTTATATCCTTCCATCCTCCAGTGAAAACACTTTACTGACTTTGTCATATCATTAGTAATGGATGAAAAGCAACCCGCCCGCCATCACATATGATGAACTTGATCGAATTGCGAATTTTCGTCTTATAAATGTTGTTGTATGAAGAGGGGTTCTAAAAACCGTTCATTTTCAATAGGGTTCCTGTTCGAATCAAAACATGTTATTATACCTAATGGGTGTGGACAGATGGACGAATGGCAAAACTTAATATATTCTTTACTGCAAGTGGTGCAAGGTATGAAAACTATTAAAGTTAAGTAGAATCATGCTCTATGCTCTTTAATACGATACGATTCCATGTTGTATCACAAGTGCTACCAAAGTGAAGGGTGTTCATTCATTTCATTCATTTCATTCAATCCAAATATTTGTAATTCCTTCTACACAACTACAATACTTCTCTACGGTATTTGTTTCATACGGAATGAGTATTTATCTAGCTGTCGGATGCAAAATTTGACAATCAATGTTGATCAATATTATTTTTTTTATTTTTTTTTATCGATTTTATCTTTCACAATCACTTGCTGTCTTTCTCCGGGAAGAGACATTGAATCAACAAAAAGTAAATTATATTAAAAACTGTGTTAACATGTTGAAGATACACGTGCATAGAGATGACAAAAGACAAAAAGCTGGAATGTTGGATTTGTGTCATTAATAAAACTCTTCTAATAAATGTCATTACATGGCAAACGCACAGACAGAATGAATTCCGTAAAGAGGTCAATGAACAAAAGAAACGATTATAGAGATGATATTACAGTTTACAACAATAATAGCTTAGGGTGCAGTGGGTGGAGGTTTTCGGAGAGAAAATGAGTTCCGCGAATATATGTATCGATGATGTAATCACTACTGCACCACATCCTTAGACGAACCATATGAAAACATTTGTCTGCTTCGCTGTATCTTGTACCCATGAAGTATTTTTATGTCTTCGGTAAAATTTAGAATGCATGTAAAAGGCATAAAAAGCATAGTGTACATAATAACAAGAACATAATCACATTATGCTGCTCTATAGCAGTAATATGTTGGGCAAACATATTTGTTCATTGTTGGTAAAGGAGAACCAGTTTTCATACTATTGTGCGGGTATATTGGTTTTGTTCAGACGTTTGGTAGTTACAAACAAGAAGCGGGCGAGCCACACCCCCAAAAATATACATATATATAATGATCATGGATAAACACAAAGTTTTATATTATATAAATGGAAGCCACCTAAAATGAGCTTATTATGGATGTTAGAAAGTTTTAGAAGTTTATTTAGAATATTAAGCATAGCTTGCCCCATATGAAAATAAAATTTTCAATAAGAAATTGAGAACTAATGGGATGAGGTTGATGAATGTGCTAGATGTGGCACACGCCCAAAATAGCGCCGTTTTACTTTTTTATTTTAATGTTAAATTGAATGTAATTTGAAAAGTTTCTTATACGCCATGTAGTACCGAAGGTATTTAGAGTAAGATTTCACCTTAAAACCAAAGAAAACTCTTAATAATCTCCATATTATATAATATTCTTGATCCGCATCAAAAACTTACTCGAACTCATTCTATAATGTTCAGTGGAGGGCCACGCCCACAATCTAAAAAAAATCTACTTATTAGATACAAAAATTAAGCTACGAATTGGAAATTCGATGTACATATGTCCATATATCAAAAATGGGCAAAAATGGTTAAGAGCCACGCCCACAAAAGATAAAAATCTATTTATCTGCCACAAATATTAAGCTATAAACTTGAAACTTGGTACATAAATTTATCGTTCATTGATAAGCCAAAAAAGGGCGTGATCAAATAACAGACACGCCCACAATCAATAAATTTTTTTATAGCTACCACAAAAAATTGTCCATGAACTTGAAATTTAGTGCACATATTTATATTTATCCCATCCACCGATGTGCCCAAAGTAGGCATGGGTGGACAACAGACACGCCCACATATACAAAAAACCACATTCACCATAAAACTAGACCTGCAAGCTGATGTGTAATACATACACTATTAGAGGGCACTATATATATATATATATATATATTTGCCACGCCCACCTCTGTAGATGTGAAGGGTATTTAAGATTTGGCCAAAGCCAAATATAGTTTTCTTACTTATTTTAATTACGTTCTGTGCAGATGTACTACATGTGTTGGTGTGCATTGTTGTTCATGCTGCAGCAACAAGATGCTAATTAAAACTACAATTTTCAAATAGTTCAAAAAAACAAAAAAAAAAAAAAAAAGAAATATTGTACATAAGCCAAAACATAAAAATGCCTTTATCTACAAAACATTCTATTCAATGTTAATTGAATATGTATGAACACATTAACATATGCACACATATACATACATACATGCGTTTGGGTAGATGTATACGCAATAATAACATACTGGGAATGTGCAGTTGCCAAACTAATATTTCAGATATTAGCATAAAGTCATTATATGCGGAAAAGTAGCGGTAAAGGTTCTACACACATACACATGGCTTGAGTTGAATATTTTCTCATAACACATTATAAATAAGCGCAAATAAATGCGCCCGCACATGAAACTCTTACTGGGTGTTGTATGTTGCGGTGTAGGTAATTGTCGAGTTGTTAATTTGTTGTTACTGTTTACAGCTTCATTTGATTTCTTAATTAAATGCTTTTTCTTACTTAAAGCTTTTCAAGGCAAACGTATAACTGTGTTGAAGTGCATTTACATACAGTTGCCTTTATTATTATTAATAACAATGTGTTGTGTTCAACAATACGAATTTTTGCTATCTCAACAAACACGTTTACACTTACATATGCACGTTGATAGGCACATTGCACATAACATACATATATGTTTGTATTAACATTTATTCTTCTTTCCTTCTGCGTCAGTTATTTGAGTTGCTTCATAAATTGTTACATATACAGGCATGCAGAGCACACACTTAGACAAACTTGTTTACTTTTACACATAAACAAACATTAACTTTAGGTTCCATATATATATGTATGTGATGTGTGTGTAAAAGGTTTTTGTTCTTTAGCAATTTTTAGCTTTGTTTTTTTTTTTGACTGGTAGACAACAGTAATAATAATAATAATGTCAACAACAATAAGAATACTAATGTGCAGTTGTTTGTATTACAAGAGCAATAATAATAGTTGTACAATATCTTCATTTAAGTATTTGTTGTTCTTATATAGAAATTGCCTCTTCATTCTGGATCTGTGTCTCTTATTTTTTTGATTTAATAATTAACTCAACTCTTTCATGTTAGTTTTTGGTAAATTGTGTTTACAGAAGTTTTTTATCAAAATTATTGTACGAGAATACATATAAACTTGAATTCGATTTTTTTTAAATCCATTATTAAACCCTTCAGCATTTGTGGTGAAAGGTTCAAATGTGTGCAAATATTTGTAACTCTTCAATCGCTAAAGACACACCCTACATTTTTTTATATAAAATTATTTTGAAACATTTCAATCATGTCCGTATGTTTTTCAAAAACCATAAAAGCCTTCAAACATGGACACAACCTCACAATACTTAACCAAATCAATTTGACGTATATTTAAAACTTTTGTGTATTTGCTCAAAATAGGGCTCTACGTGTAATTTCGTACAGGCTTGTATTGTTTTACTTGCATAATTATAACTGAACGGTTATTAAAGCACGCTTTCTGACGGCATTCGTTATAAAAGAAGAGTCAAGATAACAACAACAAGATTTTGTCATAATTATAATTATAATGATCATTATGTACAATGTATGTTGATAATGATGTTAATGATGATGATATTGATGGTGCTACATAACAGTCCTTTATTGATGCAGGATGATACAGCTATAACTCATTTTACTGTTAGAGCGCACATAAACCGTTGAACATGCAGCAGTTAGGCAATATTGCTTTCTCATAATATGAGCGCCAATGTCAGTGTGACACTTATTCATATAGTCGTTCGTTAAAAGTGAAGCATGATATATAAAAAGAAAAATACACAAATACAAACATACATAATAATCTTAATAATGCGCTGCTTGCAATGTATGAGGCGGATGGTTGGTGTTAGTAAAGGAAATCATATTAATTGTATACACCTGCATATGCATCATGGATGCATTTAACTATGTATTTGTATATGTACACACATGTACATATAATGTGAACAATTTTGCAAATATGTATTGAGACACAGTGTCTCGTCGTTGTCGCATCATTTTAAGTCATATCTTCCGTAGCTGTTGCTCTTGTTGTCATCGTTTTGTTTGTCACCATTTGTTGTTGTTGTTGTTGTTGTTGTTGTTATAGTATAGTATTCTTTTCATTGTAAGTGGGTGTCTGTTTTTGTAAAAAAATACTTTTCCAAAAAGGTATGATTTATGAATTCGATTTTCAATCATGCTAACGAGCATAACTCATGCACACTCATTCAAATACACCCCTATATACATATATATGTATATGTATATATGTATACATAGTGATAATTTTTACTTTTGATCTGTGTACCCTCTTGTTGCACTACAAAAACTCAGTGAGCACTTTAGCGAACAAAAGGATAAACAACAACAATAACAACAACAATAACAACAACAACACCAACTAAATAACGGTACATTGTCATCAGCAAGGGTGACATGACACAGTGTGAGGTGTTGAAGGCGTCACCGTTGACATGTACTTTTGCGTTTATAAAGTGTTTGTTTGTGTATGTGTATGTGTTTACGTTTGGTCGTTTATAAATCGTTACGTAATATCATAGACATAGACATTTGCCATGTCAGCGTAAGAATTATAAGTGTTTGCTGTTTTGTCTCCCTAAGATATTCAACTCAAACCCTTTTTTTGGGGGTTACCCATAATATTGTATTGAAAGTATAACTGTATGTATGTGTGTAAGCATGTGCAGTGCATTTTATGGCCATTGGTGCGAGCAGGGGGTAAATTAAAAAAAAAAAAACGGAATCGTTTTTGTGATGGTATGATGACAAAGGTAGTAACGGTAGAGAGGGGTGAAGGCATACAACTGCTGCGACAACTACAACAATAGAAAAGGACCTATAAAATATTACATCGGGTGCTGACGCGCGATGAATAAATGAATGAAGTTATTGCACAGTTTTTTTTTTGTTTTCATTTTTATTTTTTATTTTATTAAATTGTCAGTCAGAGTCAGAGTCAGTTGGAGGCTGGATTTTGTTTTGTTTTGTTTTGTTTTGTTTTGTTTTTTATCTTTCGAAATAAGCGATGTTTTTACGTTAAATATTACGTTAACGCAATTATTGTAGACTTCAGAGGACTTCATTTCTTTCGAAATATTCCATTTAACTTAATAATAAAATATTAAACGTTTTTAAATTGTTGGGTAAATAACGTTTTTATAGGAAAGCGTTCAATAAGTGACACAGAAAATACATAAAAGTTCAATTATTTATTTATTTATCCATTAGTTGTAATATTAATTAAATACAAAGCAATACTGATCTTATATAATAGGCTTATGCGTTAAGTTTAATAATTGAATAAAATACTTATTATAAAAAAAGGAAAAAAAGAAAAGAAAAGACATTTACAACAACAACAACGACAACAAAAAATTTAAAGAAAAAAAAAAACTAAAAGAAAAAACTAAAAAAAACTCATTGTGGTTGTTTTACAATATAAAAATGTATTTTGTAGAGTTCTCGTTTTCTGAAAATGTTATAGTCACAGTTAAGCCCTATAATACCCTATATCACTTAGCTCCACAATTCATTTAGTTGTGTTCAGTAAACGGAAGGTATTGCCATAAAAGTCATTTCCTGAAATAAAACCATACAGAAGGTAGTTCTAAAAATGGTCCGATAGGGTCCAAATTCGGTACAACTAAATATTTAGTTAATTAACTATTCCTCACTAAATTTTGTCAAAAAATATTAAGAGTTGCGATTTTTTGCCATAGAAAGACTTCTATTATAATAGGACCTTATAAGGGGAGACGTTCTAAAAATGGTTCAATTCGGTTTATTTTCAACAGGGTTCCTTTTCGGGTCAATACACACCCTTCTATTAAATTTTATCGAAAAATGTCAAAAAATTCGACTTGTAGCTGGCGCACAAATTTACATGAACAGACAGACGGATAGACGGACACAGAGTTGTATGGTTTTACGTGAGCACCTGCCGTTAAAGCTTAATCTCACGGTTACCGCTTAGGAGCTATAAATAAACACACCAACTTTATATACCCTTTGCCACAAATGGTGCAGGGTATAACAACTACAACAATATCAGGTCGCTTAATAAGATGAGAAAAGAAAAAAAGTAAATAATGTTTGTCCCTTGACAATACGATATTAATCTTAAAATATATAATTTTTATATCCTTCATCTTAGTGATGGGGGTATACTAAGTTTGTCTGTCTTCCAGAAGGACTTTCCGTTTATTTGTGGGGCCTGAAAAGCCTCCTTTTGATTGATGTTACCATTTTGACAAAGTGTAAAAACTACTTCGGAATGGTAGTCTTAAACAACATGATTCATATCATGAATTGATTTTTGGACCCATTTACATAATTGTGTGGTTGCATGGTGGAAATGCATTCAAGTTATTTAGAAAAAAAGGAAAACCATTTACTGTGTAGATTAAAATGAAATATTTATTTTAACAACTACATGAAAAGCCTTTTTGGTTGCGACCTCAAATGAAAAGGCAATAAACTAACTGGTAGACTTTTTGTCTATTTAGTGTCACGAATAAAACATTTTAGACAGGTGGCTATAACTTGCTTTGTAGTTGATTTATGTTACACGGTTTTTTTCTTTTTTTGTTTTTTTTACTAATCGAACACATACACACGTGTTCATGTATTCCATTTAAATGACAAACAAGTATTATTGGTATAAACTTGAAGAGTTAAAGGGTGTAACGTAAGACGTATGCCTTTATATCCACTGCGATACTATATGCATGTAAGGAGGTGGAAAAAAGACGATGTATTCTTATCTACTATACTTATATATAAATGTTATAAAATAGTTTACAAATCTGAAAATCCATTATTGGAACTTTTATTCATTTCGTTCAGTTGGATTTATCTGTGGCGGTCGATGTTCTTGTTGTATTACCTTCTACGGCGATATTAATAAAATTTTTAAAATTGATCGACTTTATCGCATCATTTTATTACCTTTCAATACTGCATCAAAAGTTTTATCGCTGCTGCTATGAATAACGAATATTTACCTAAAATACTTGCATGCGTTGCATTATGCTGCACTGCATGTATTGATATGACCACAAATTTTTAAAGGCACACTCCATACATTCATACCCATCATTATTCAATCAGTTTATAGATGTAGGCGGGCATGGAAATGTGTCTCTTTTCTAGATTTCAACAGTTTCGAGGTTAACGCGTTTCTTTCACATCAAACACGTCTAACACACAACTCTTCATGAAATTGACAATAAAATGTGTTAACGGAAGTGGAGAGCTCACCATACATAAGTATATGAAGGCGCACAGTTGTGCATGCAGCCGTTTTTAATTTCATCGCATCAATATGTTGAACGTGTTTTTTCTTTCTTGTGTTGCTGTTGCGGGTGATGAATGAATATATGTAAAAATTAAACAACCACACATGTATAACTTATTGAAGGGGAATGTTTATATGCAAAAATGCAAAAAAGAAAAAAGTTGTAACAATATGGCGCTCAACACGTAAAGCGGAAGTCACTGCCTAACAGTATAGAGTGTGAATAACTACAATGTGTAAAATATGAAAAATACAAAAACACATGCAGGATCTACTTTATATTTTATATGTATTTTAATAATAATAAAAAAAAAAAGAAAAACAAACAAAAATATTAAGTTAGGTGCACGCCAATTCTGGGAGACTCAACATATGAAACTTTTTTAAAATTTGGTGGTTTTCGTCCGATCGATTTTATCCAAACCAATATCAAAAATTGAAAATGATGTGTGCCACATTTCAGTTCGATATCTCAGAAGTGTAGAGTGTAGAAATTTACACGGACGAACCCTGGCAGAGAGCTAAAATGACTCGTCTACTGATGCTGAGCAAGAATACCTTCTTCTGATACTTACAAACGTTTCAACAAAAGCAATACACCCCCATATCATTACGATGGTTTGTATAGAAAATAAATGTAAATATTATAAATAGTTCTACTCGACCATTTCATACCCTACACCACTGAAACTACAATTAATTTATGCTTCAATGATTAAAGTTGTATCGGAAAAATCCGAATCAAATTGAATCAAATTGATTTGGATTTTGAAGTCTGATAGTTGCAGACAAAGCCTATTCTAACGCGGGTACTTGTAATTCAAATACTAGTTAAAGTGTGGGAGGGGTGTGTTTTTTATAAAGTGCTGGTTTTGATTGTTCAATGTTGGCCTTTGTGAGTGTGCGACTGGCTGCTTGCATTTGTCATCTATGCGACTTATGACAATCTAGTACACAGAATAGAAATATAAAGCAATGTAGTAGATGTAGGTGGAAGAAAACGTATTAAGCGATAATATTATTACTGCACTAATGATGCGTACTGAGTGTTGTGGTGTCAAACTAATAGCCAAAGCCGATGTTTTAATTTGTACTAAAGCAGATTTGTTCCACTCCAAGTCAAATAGAATTATGACGCTGTACACATATATGTTTACGTTAAAGTTATTTAAAGTGTTGCCAGATTAAAAATGCTTCATTTGCTTTAAAGTGTATGCAATTAGAAATCCTATACTTAAAGGTTTAATTAATAACAGCAGCAGTTCAGCGGAGAGCTTTTATATATTAAATGAATAACCGTTCTCGTCACTACATATGATAAAGTCTTGTATTCTTTATACAACTCATTAATCTGGAGACTAAAATGAAAGTGCTGAAATGGTAGCAATTTATTACATTGCATGCGATAAATTTAAATTAACGGAAATTATATTGTATTACCTTTGCTATTAAAGGTATTAAATGGCAATTATTCCCCTGGAAAGTTGTTCCCGGAATTATAGGCTTATAAGTTAAATTGGCGGAAAATCAATGACTTGGTAAAGTGACTGAACGTCACTAATGAGGGAGCGTTGAAAATAATTGCTAACGTAATGTTCCAGGTACAACATTATAAGTAAAGGAAACATGTAAAAAACTTGTTTAAACTCAAGTCAATTGTTGGATATTTCTCACATTTGAATGTAAACTGTGGGCGTAGCAGACTTTGCTTCCGCGATGGATTTGTGTATAAAGAAAATGATGCATAATATGTGTGCTGTAACGTCCTTCTTTGGCAAGTCATTAAAAACACTTAATACACATACATTTAAGCAGAGGTTTGCTAATAATTATTGTGTTTGTGAAAGATTTTTGTCCATCATGGGCGTTATTGTTGAAGAATTACGTGTATGTAACAACTTAGTGACATAGACTTGGAAAATTATATACAAAATTTGCAAGCGTCTTAACACAAACACAGGTTTTTCATTCTGATTAAGTAAGTACCTGACACTTGGCACCAACTTCTAGGTGTTATAAGTGGAATGACAAATTTAATATATCATGTGCAGGATACCAAAATCACATTCGTAATTTATTTATGTTTGCTTTGTAGTATCATTTAAAATGTTTGATTTTGTCTTCTATTTAAATGCAATTTTTGTGTTGAATGCACAAGTATTAGAAGTAAACACGTATCTCTATACATAGGAATATAAGAAGAAGAAATTGGACTTTACATTAGGATATTCCGCCTTACATTACACTTACTTATTAACACATTTATTATATTGCAATTATTTTATTTCCACATCTCTATTTCTAAATTGTTTCATATTTCACGCTGCAGAACTTTAAAACAGTAGAAATAAACTTTTTAGAATTTCGTTGGTATCGATATCATGAATGTATAAAACCCTTAGTGTGTATGAATTACACACCTTCATACCCCACAACAATAAATCAATATGTACACTTTTTTATTGGTTCGGTTTGGCCACTATTGTACTGCTACTGCAGATATTAGTTTATGAAACAAAAAAAATAAACAAAAAACAAAAAACAAAAACTTCCAACAAACTATTCTAAATGTGTAAAAAAACTAGATTTTTTACAGTTTTTCTCCTTTTTTTTGCACAGTTAGAACACTGAAAATGATTTTGTATTTCCCTAACAGAAAAACAGATCGAAACTACAACAAACTTAATTCATATACATGTACCCAGCAAGCATATGTGTATATACATATATTGCATATCATATTTGTTTTTTGCTGATATTATAAATCTCTCAAAAACAAAACGCAAAAAACAAAACAACAAAACAACAAAAAAAAAATCAATTTTCCATTGATGTTTGACAGTTTTGTTTTGTTTTGTATTTAACCGAAAAATAATACAACCTGAAGTCAAAACAATGCATTTAGCTTAAACCGAATACTAAGCAGGTATATTATGTGGTTTTATTTAGCTTAATATATAAATACATTTACATATATAGCTGCCTCTCTCCTGCCTCACCTCAGTTCCGTTCGAAAATCTTGTCTTGCAATGAATCCATCTCTCCCAATAACATAATCGATTAAAGAAAAGTATTAAAATGTGTATTTAAATGAGTGTGTATGTATGTGAGCGTGTATGTGTGTGGCAAACCTTAGCGCCTATTTAATGTAACATATATTTGTGCTGATTTTGCCCAAGTGGCAACAAATCATGTTTACACGAGTGAACTTTAACCTCAATTCTCTCAATTTCACAGTTATTTACTATTTATTACGTTTCCTCTCTCTGTCTCTTAATCGCTGAGAGTATTTCCTCCTGTTTTTCATTTTTCATTTTTTTTGTTTGTGTGTGTAAGGTGTTTCATTTTTAATTTACTGGCACGAGGTTCATATATCATGTTAACTTGTAAAGGATTTATGCTTACTTAAGCAATTAATTTTAAAATTCGGATGATAACAAAAACAAATGAGACATTTTTGCTGCATAAATCAAAGTGCACGAGATCAATGAGACCATAATACAAACGTGTACGTATGTACGTATTTCTCTTTTTAAATAAATTGATGGCAGTCAGTGGACACTTTGTATGCTACAAACTATAATAAGCGAAATTAGACATTATTTGGCATTTGACTTTATGCAAATTCATAACATATCCTTGGGCATGTAAATAAATAATATTTGTAGCATATTTAGAAACTTTCTTTTATTGGAAACGTACGTTAAAGGTCGCATTTGTGGATAACATCGGTTGATAGCTACGATCACAATTAGCAAAAATATCTCTAAGTTCCAAAAAGTAGAGATCATTATACAGATTATTATTAGTGGATGCAACATACTTAGGTATTAGGTCTGCTACAAAAGAGTACGCCACGCGCTTCGGTGATTCGAGCATTTTATACATTAAGTGTCTACAGAAAATCAAAGGTCTTTGGGTCTTTCTTTTACAAGGTGTCGGTATAGTTCTCTCGTGACTCGTGCATTATGCTTTTGGCTAATGCGGAGGGCATTAGTTATTTAAAATGATATATAAAAATAAATTAAAGAATCGTAAAAAACAAGCACAATTCTATACATTCCACGCCTATATATATATGGTTATATACCAAATTATGGAATGCTTTACAAGATTTCATTAAACACTTTTTGTGTAATGTCAAATGCTGATCCACAGTATTATATATTTCAAAGGTCTCGTTACTTTCCCAAAAATTGTTATGCTAACCTAAAAACCTAGTGATTTAAATAATAACAAAAAATCAAACAAATAAATTGTTTTATATAAAGTAGCAATAGTTCACTTAAGGACAACTTTAAAGTTGTACACACAATCATCCTGTCTAGTATATCATTTTCATCTCACAAGCAATTGTGCGTAAAACATTTAACACTAACATAAAATTTTATGCGTCGCACGTGTTCTAAATAGAAATCAAATAAATCACATCAACAATAAAATAAATTATATTCAAGATAATACAAGATTTACTGGCCTGTACTTATTTAATAATTCAATCAAAGCGGTTACAATGTCAACAGCATTCATTACATCCAGCAATTAAATTATAAATATTCTGGAAATGTTATTATAGAAAATTAACGGTATCATAATATGTACAAGGTACGAAGCATATCATTTGGTTTTGTATTGCGTGCGTAAAGGACGCATTGAGTTTTAATTAATTTTAGTTTTAGTAGCGCCCGAATGCTTAACAAAGCAGTCGAATTAGGTTGTAAGGTATTCAATTTTTAATTTTCTTAATAATAATATAAACAAATTACAAACACTTCTATACTTTCAATCGTTCCGAAATTTTGCTCAAAAAGTTTTGCTTCTGTGGGGTACTCAAAATATTAGTGTACGTTCAATATTGCGGCAGACCCCATATCTACTTGATATTGATGTCAAATGATATTAAAATTAAGGTGACATTATACTAAAAATGGCGCGCGCTCACCCGCAGTATATCTTACAATCCATTCAATACGGCTAACAAATGAAAATACCTGACATGTAACAGACAACAATCTCTTCAAAATATTTCGTTTAAGATGTACATCTACCAACTCTTTTGCAACTCTAGATGACCTGAATGTATATTGAAAAAGTGAGGACATTTTTAGAAGTAAAGTGTTTAACTTTATGAAGCTTAAACATGCAGATCATCTTATGCATTGAGTGTCATACTTGTGGACCTACTTAATCACAACCATTGTGCTAATTAAGTTTTATTTTATCAAAAAGATCAATTATTTTTGGCAACCACCACCCCTAAGAATTATATGTCAATTTATAGCAAAAATGAACAGGAAAAAAAGCAACATGAAATATTATTCTCAACCATGAATGATTCAATCGACAATCTAAGTAAAACTGAACAACATTTTTTTAAATCACAAATATCGCATTTTGTCACAAGTTTATAGAAATCTAAGAACTTGTACGCCCTGGTCCTTTCAATAATTGATTTAGAAAAAGTATTAAATAGCTCTGATTGTTAGAGTTTCTTTTCATAAAAAGAGGAGAACCTCTGTTGGGACGAATGCAATAACCTGGAAAAGAAGTCCTAAACTTCAATCACACTTAAAAATAAATTGGTTCAACAGCACCTTCCAATGTAGCGTGTAGGAACAATGAAATGTCGAATGATAATTGATGCGATTTCTTTTTTCATTCTCTCTAATTTCTATGCACCGTTCCCTTCATACTAAAAACACTTTAGTTATACAGTAATTGTTTGAACGAACATTATTATTATTATTATGGTGAGCACAAAGGAAAATGAAGAAGTGTGTCTGGGGAATGAAGAAAGGAAAGTAAAACAAGTAAATAAACTATATTTGGCTTAGGCCAAATCTCAAATACCCTTCACATCCACAATGGTGGGCGTGGCAAATATATATATATATATATATATATATACGTATCAGCTAGCAAGTCTAGTTTCGTGGTGAATATGGTTTTTGTTAATTGTGGGTTATACGACCATGCCCATTTTTGGTATGTCAGTCAATGAGATAACTATGTATACGCGTATCAAATTTAAAGTTCCTAGGTCAACTTCTGTGGCAGCTATATAGATTTATGTTGATTGTGGGCGTGTCTGTAATCTGAATACGTCCATTTTAGGCACATTGATAAATGGGCTAGTTATTAATAAATATATCAAATTTTAACTTCTTAGCTTAGTTTTTGTGGCAGATAAGTATATTTTTATTGATTGTGGGCGTGGCTCTTAACCGATTTTGCACATTTTAAATAGCGATCACCTTGCAAAAACTAAAAGTGCTTGTACAAAATTTCAGCTCAATATCTCAAAATGTATGCCCGTGAGAATGTCAACAACAGACGCACACACGGACACCCGATCATACATGTCTAAATCGACTCAGTTTTTGACGCTGATCAAGAATATATAAACTTTGTAGGGTCTCTGACGTCTCCTTCTGGGTCTTGCAAAGAGAAGAACAAACTTAATATACTCTGATCGCTAAGGTGGAGGGTATAAAAAAAAGCTCAAGAACAATCAAATGAATTGTGCGAAAAATACAAATAAAACTGGAATAATAACGTATCGTATAGTTGAGGATGTGCACCTACATGCATTTCCTTGCATGTATATAATGTAACAGATATAAAAGACATTGGCCGCTCCTACCATTTTGCCGCGCTCAATTTCTCTATTAGCACTAATAACCAAGTAAAGCGTTTCCTTTCTTCTCTTGCGCTACCAACAGCTCCACCAAACACGTGCGTTCGTGTACGTGATTATGTATTATCTGGAAATTTTCCAATTTTAATTACAAAACTTTTTCAGCTAGTCTTCTATATACACATAGATATGCTATACTTGTATTTTTTGTTCTTCTTCTAACCCGAATACTTTTCAACTATAACAAAAAAAAGTACAAAACAAACAAGTAAGGAAAAATATAAATTTTGGTTTCAATCAAAGCTTTGAAACTCTCTTTTTGACTATATGGACTAAAACGTGGGCGTGTCAGGGTAAATCACAAGTCCAACAAATAAGAATTTTTGTAAATTAAATAAGTTGTGGGTGTACATGTGATTCCACCCCGCCCGTTTTAGATAATTAAAAGTTCACAACTTAATTTTTGTCATTATAAGAGATATTTGTCAGTTGTGGGAGTGGCTGCTAATTGATTGCACCCACGATCGGCATCATTTGCGAACACGATTCAAAGTCACACATGGTACATAAGGACGAGGCTAGATCGACCCAGATTATCACTCTGGTCAGAGTTGAAAACACCATGACAAACTTTGAATACTTGCAGTATTTTAGGGAAGAGTATTAAAATTAAAAAAGGAAAGAAGAAGAATAAAAAATCCTGAAAAAATGTTTATTGAACAAGTGAGTGGCTTGTATATGTGTGCAACCTACTTTGTACACAATACTCATGCCTCTACAGTTAGCTACCTAACCACTCCAGTATTGAACAGTGTAGAGCACTTGAAAAGCTGTTTTGAACTTAAGGTTTATTTTATTTTTTTGATCTCTTCGCATTACGTTTACTATAACGGTACATTGTTAAAGGGAAAAATAGAAAAATTATTAGTTTGGACTTCGCTGATTTTCTCTGCTGGACTCTGCTGTTGTTGAACGTTTACCTTTTCTTCTTTCTTTAGATTGTTTTCGAATCATTTTTGTATACTTTGTGAACGATCGCTAAAGGAGATTTTTTCATCTTATTGTACCTTTAGCTGGCTTAAAACTTTACTTTAATGCGGTGGCCACATGGAGAACTAAGAGAAGTGAAGGAGGCCATAAAGTTGGCATCATAAAATATTCCCTGACCGCTTTATTGTGCTCGCTTCGTATATTGAATTTTTTGAAAACGTTCACAGCACCTACATAAGGCAAGAGAGTGAAATTCTGTCCATTCCTACAGCGTTTGTATGTGTCCAAGTATCCATTTGTTGTAAACAGCAACTAGGTCAAGAAAATTAAGACATCAACTTAAGCTTGACAGAAATGCAGTGGTGGCAGCTAAATCGATAAAAGGTGTCGGTGGAAAAAGAAAACCATTTAGAACAATTTTTAGTTTTTAGTGCTTGTTTAGTATTACTCACCAAGCTAAAAATAAAGACTAGTAAGAGGCTTAACTTTATAAAAGTGTTGAAACAAAATTTCATTTATTTCGAATTTATCCACTTTAATATATTTACGAATGCTCTCACTTTACTCCCTTTACGCTTGTGCTGGTTAACTGCATATGCTTGGTTATAAATATTCATTGATGTGTATGCGTGTGTGCGTGTGTGCGTGTGTGTATTTGTCATAATTACAACTTTATTACTTATCTTAACTGCACTGCACCCGTTGCTCTGCTTTCTCTTCACAATTGCAGTAACAACCAACCATATGTGTGACCTATTATGTAGACACCTTTTGTTTGTTTAAGTATTGTTATGAACGTGTGTGTGAGTAGGTGTGTGTGTGTATTGTTAGCGCCATCACAGTAACTTTGTCTTTAGCCATGATAATTAGAACAGTACTTGAAGAGTAAAATTTTTGCAATTAAGTTTTTCAAAATGGTTTTTATTTTTTCTAGAGCACTAAAAACGTAATCTAAGCTCCACCAACCAAGTAGAATCACAAAAAAAAAAAACAGAAAAAAAACCAGAAAAAAAACAAAAACAAATATGTTGCACACCAAAAAGTTATGCACATAATTGAACAGGACTAATTGCTCTCTGTGTAGATGTGTGCCATTACATCGTAAAGTAAAAGAGGGTGAAAATGGAAAAAAAACAAGTGAACGAATTGAAGAAATTAAAAAATTAAGCTTAGGCCTCATTTTTAAAAAATCTCTATTTATACTTTTAAATTAAGGGCGTGGCAGATAACTGATTATGTCCTTCTCTGTAAAAGCCTTGCGTAACAAATTCAATTTTAGATTTTGCACAAGTGGGCGTGTCGGCAATAGAAATAATCAACGAAGGGCCTTAATATAGATTTGTTTCGGAACATTCTCTACAAGTATAGAAACAAATACCCTGGTAGCCGGGTTCCAAAAAACACTTTAGTTCTGTACGAATTGTATATATATTTATTGATCTCCTTCACTGATTCAGAATCAATTCAAATGTTTTGTTTATTTATAGATTTTAGGAAATACTTTTGACAATTCCATGACGGAATTTATGATGTTAGGGGACGAAATGTCCAAGATTCGACAATTTCAATTTCTGATTAAAAACCGAAAATTGGTATTCTTTGATGCACTATAAGTGGGCAAGATTGTGTACCAGACACGCCTACAATTAAAAAAATATATATATATTCGGTAAAGAATTCGACCACTGAGTTATGCAGGGTACTACAGATTGACTTGGACCAAATATAACATTTTTGTAAAAGCTTCAGCCAGGTTTACAATTTGATTAACTGCCAGTTCTTGTAATTTAAGTAATTTCAAAATATTTCGTAAAAAATTATGAAAGTTAGAATAATGAGATTGCATCCACTTTTGCATGGAAGGAGATAAATATTTATAGATTTAGTAAATATTATATTTTGGCAAAACGTTAAGATTATAATCACAACTAGTCTGGTAACAATAATACAACACATGTATCTACATATGTATGATCTATATATGTGTGTACAGGGTGAGAAAAAGATGGAAACCCTCTTGTAACGTCACAGAAAAAGGGGTTGAGTTAAAAGACGGGAACTTGATGGTGACCTTGATCCTGATCTTCCCTTTTCTAACTCGACAACTTTTGTATTTGAAGTGTTGTCGAAAAATTCCATTCTTTACTG
Source organism: Ornithomya chloropus (assembly GCA_963971445.1). Classification (NCBI taxonomy): domain Eukaryota; kingdom Metazoa; phylum Arthropoda; class Insecta; order Diptera; family Hippoboscidae; genus Ornithomya; species Ornithomya chloropus. The sequence goes on from OZ020529.1 coordinate 5,466,054, forward strand.
ACACTACTCGAGAATTTCCACCTTTTTTCTTACCCTGTATGTATATGTGGAAAATCATGTATAATAGAATTTAACAGAAAGGAGAGGGTGGGTAATAATGCCGTTTAATATACTGCCAGGCAGAAAATTCATTTTGGTTTTTCTTAATTAGTGCCAAAAGTTATTCGTTTTGAAATTCATGAAATGTTTTTACTTGAATGCGGGCAGCGAATATTCTCTAATGCTAGTATCGTATACCATGGAAAGATGTTCGAATAGCTATCTACCTTTACATGAATTTGTACTTACACTTCACAGGGTGTAATCATGTGCATTGTGTATGTACTTAAGAAGGTAAAAGCTTTAATGGTTTTATTACAAATATACCCACTTTGGTGTAGTGCTACACAGAAGTATTATAAATATGCAATAACGACTCCACAGCTGTAGCAGTTACTGACAATCCTTGTATTTCAATGGATGTATCTTGATGTAACTTTATTATGAACATTTGTATTTGTATGGTGAACAATGCTTTGACTAAATATGAAAAACAATGAACAATTTTAGACAATATTCGCTATACGTGAACTCTATTAGAGAACTTCCTTGCCTACAACTATGACTATACGGTATGCTTTCTATTTCATTCTATGCGGTAAAGCGTGTAGATATTTATGACTTCTTAATAGCAAATATTAAGTCCACCTTTAAGTTTTCTTTCAGCTCAGAAATAAAATCGATTTAAACTTGTTTGTCCGTCAGTCCATGTGTTTGATTTTTTAATTACAGAGTTTTGATAATTATTGATTTAATATGGAACAGTTCTTTGAACCTGTGTTTTGATCTAGGAAATGAACTTAAGGACTCCATTTTTAAACCCCTCTTCATATAACGCCCTATTTTAAAATAAGCATTTATATAACTAAAAACTCCCAATTTTTACATTTTTTTGATGATTTTTTTTTTTTTAAATCATTCAATAGCTTAATAATTAATCTTTCCAAATTTGAATCCGATCCTGTTTTACACCCTTTATTAGTATAAGTATCACATATCAACTCTCAAGTCAGATTTAATGTCAAATAAGGTTTTTGTGGGCATTTCCATGTCCCGCCCATAGTCGCCATATCGTTGGATGGGTTTTTGGATTTCAACTTAATGGCTCAAATTTTGTGGCTTTTTATTTCTTGAGAACGTGCCACAAAATGATAATTGACAAAATTTTACCTCAATTTTTCCGACCATGAGATTACTTGAATTATTTAGACATGAGTCCGAATGTCACTATAATGACTCGGATTTTGATACAAGAGTATACCTTATGTATTTTATGGAGTTTCACGCGACTCCTTGTGGGTATTCCAAAAGGACTAACATTTAGTGTGTCCCTACCTCCTAATAAAACTTCAAGATTAATGGGTCCGATGGATTATGTCCTTTCCATTGAGTACCTGTTACACTTTTCATTACAAAGCAGCAAAATTCGACCAGTTCGTCTAGAAAATATTGTATTGTCTAAAAATCAATTTCAGTTTCGTTATAATGTAATATTTTCAACATGCTTGACTTGGATAATTTTATCTTAACAATTTACAAATAAAAAAGAATCTCAAGTTCCTGCTTACTTTTGAAAAATAAATATACAAAAAAAAGAAAAAATTATAATCAGAAGAGCCGAATACAAAAGAAATCAGACACTTTTTTTTTGGCAATCTCTACTAAGCTGATGCTTGTGCCGGTATTGGATGGTGTCGCTGGTGTTGTTCGTATCTGCATATAGATCCAAATGCAAAACCAGCTTCACTATGCGAAGAGAACGAAGGAAAAAAAGCGGAAAAAAATGCTGAAAAAACAGTAAAAATAAATTAAATAGAAACCCTCGGTATCTGCATGTGTATGTATGCAAATGTATGGTTCTGAGAGTGTTGGATGGCACTTATGTTAGGAAATTGTTCTCATGTCTTCCTGTTAGCGCAAAACTACTGAACCTGCATTGCAGGTGCTGCAGTGGAGCATTAGCTATGGAGCACCGTTGCAGGATTGGCTATTGTCCGGAGAAGGTGGTGCTTGTAATTTCTAACCGTTGCATGAACATAAATTGTTGCCAGCTTCCGCTGTTGCCAATGACTCTGCTATACCATCAGAGTAACATCAACACGGAGTCAAATGTATTTCCCACGCGAGCCCACTTTAAGTGGCAAGGGGACGGTGAGGTTTACAACAATAAAACAACAACAAGTTCCTAAATATTTTGCATTCAATGTCCAGAGCACATCGTATGTTTTTTGCACTCGAAAAATTTTGGCTGAGTGTTGTGTTTGTATGCGCTGTTATCTTTTTATTTTCTAAGCGCTACAGCAAAACATGTTTATGTTCATTTCATTGTTGCATTTATCTTTTTGCTAGAAATCCTTCACAAACATCTTTCTTATGTTAAGGAAACCCAATAGACGGGGACGTGTAGTGACAACACATTTAAGGAGTTTTTGAAAATTGCTGCAACAGCTACGGCAGTCCGCATACATTGTGTTCAAATGTTATAAATAATGCACAATTCGTTACAAATCGAACACAATTCTTGTATTATTCATCCAGGAATACACCTTCCACGTACGTGTAAATGCAAATGTATGTGTTTGAATTGTTTGACTATATATTTTCTACGTGATGCATATGTGGGTCCATCTTTATATTCGTTATGTACGTACATAGAAGGACAAATGTAAATAAAATGTAAACGTTCGAGTGTGAGTGTTCCAAGTCATCTAGTGCAATAGATATGTGCTTTGGCTAACAATACGTTTCGGATGTGGTTAAGTTTTGGTACGGGACGTACAAAAAAAAAAAAAAAATCCGTTACAATACTCAACTTCAACTCTGTAATTGAATTTTTAATCTCGTTTATAGTCAAGTGATCTCTGGCATTCCCGTAGACAACGGCGCATATTTTATGCAAACGCTTTTTCATATAAATACAAGACAAAATAAGGTAAACTGTTTGTACGAATAAGTGGGAGTAAGTATTTGATTTTTTTATTGTTGGAGTTCTTCCGAATTCATAAATTTTAAAAAGGCTTGAATGCTCTGCTACACCCTTGCTAGTCGATGATACTGTTGTTCATCATTAAGCGCCAACTGATTATATATTTTCATATGAAATGCAATACATAAGTATACAGTATATATGTACATAAATAATATACATACGGTTTGTACCTGTGGAAATTTTTTATTATAGGTCGTCAAACTATAAGGTTAAGGACGTGACAAAAGCTTCCTTTTTTCTTGATTAATCCAAGAAAATTTTGCATGGAGTTCTTTTAATACATGAGCAGGATAATTTTTCCTATTTTAAGTGGAAAAAACGCTCACAATCGATCAAAATCGATGTATCAGCTATAAAAGCTGAGTTGTGTCAAATGTGGAATCGATTGGACCATTTTTATATCCTCCACATACGATACTAAGATAAACTAAGTTTGTCATTCCATTTGCAATACCCAGAAGGAGGCATCAGAGACCCTGTAAAGTATATATATTCTTGATCAGTATCAAAAATTGAGTCAATCTAGACATGTGTCTGTCTGTTTTTGGCATTCTCGCGAGCGTAAAGTTTGAGCTGACATTTTGTATGAATACTTTTGGTTTTTGCGCGCAGATCACTTTTTAAAATGGGCAAAATTGGTTAAGAGCCACGCCCACAATTTACAAAAATCTATATATCTGCCACAAAAATTGACCTATGAACTTGAAATTTTGTTCACATATTTATAGTTATTCCATTCATAGATGTGCCAAAAATGGGCGTGGTAGAATAACAGACGCGACCATAATTTAAAAAATCCTACTCAACGTAAAACCTCACTTTAATGCTGACACGTAAAACATAACATATACTATTAAAGGCCGTATTCCTGCCATGCTTACTATTGTAGTAGATGTGGACTATATAATTGCCACTTGCTTTAGTATAAATCGAGGAGAGTACTCCACGTGGAATATTTTGTTTCCTTTCATCTTTAATTGTTGTCTTTTATTTATTTTAATACATCGTAGTACAAACTGTGCTACCTTTCTGGGGGTACATGCCATATTATTTAATAAAATAAATATTGACTTCACACATGTAAAGTCGAGCATGAGTTAAGATTACATGGAAAGTTTTCAGCAACATTTTATAATACACATGACTACAATATGTGATACATGGGAAAAAAGTATAAACTGCAAAACTTATTTACACTTGGCCTTAAAGTGAGACCAGCTAATTTTCATGCCGAGCATGTGTATGCTGTCTTACCTCCGTACGTATATTATACTTTATATTGCATATGAAAAAATGAAAGCATGCTCTACTTTATGTTGGTAGTCAAAGCACTGTGTGTGTTTAAGCGTTTGCATCATATATTTAAAGTTAGTATAAGGTATTTCTAACGGAAGCAGGCCACCAACGAAATGAAGAAAATTCTCTCATGCACATAAAATTGGAACTGACGTTTATAATATTATATGTGTGTATATGTATATATATATGAAGCAAATTATGTTTATATTTATATTTATCGTATATGTACGCAAGTGTGTGTGTTTGTTAAAACATTTATCAAAGTCTTAGCTACTGAAGCTTAGCCGAGTATGATCCGTTTATTTAATATATATTCCCACTCATATGAAAAGAGTGAAATTATTATAACCGGTCAAGCTGAACCTTACAATATCCCTTCACTTGGTTAAATTGATTTTATCAACTTTTGTAAAAAAATATTCGAAACTGTTTCTCGTTGAATAAGGAAAAATTCTCCTCAGCGACGTTTAGAATTCAGAAATATTCGTGTAAAGCTTTAAAACTATTTACAGTAAGTGGTGCAAGTATAATACTCCAAGTGGTGTAGGGTATAAAGATTTAAAATTATGTTAAAGGATGCTGGGAACATAGAGATGAAGCACAGAGTTGATAGACTTTATATTGAAATATTAAAATATTTTCTTGAAAAATTATGATGTATTGCAACGTTTTTGTGAATATAGCTGATAAGTAAATTTAAAAGTCACTCTAGGCAAAAGAACTCTTCAAGAAAACAAGGGTATGTTGAGTATTATAATATAGAGCACATAAGGTGAGGGTGTCCTAAGTTTGCTATTCCGTTTCCAACATTCAATAGAAGTTATCAAGGATCCTTCAAAGTATATATATTTTTGATCTGCATCCAAATCTGATCGATTAGACATGTTTTTAAAGACATTTTTAAGGTATGCACGCTGGTTACTTTTTAAATTGGGCAAAATAGGTTGAGAGCCACACCCACAATACACAAATCTACTACAAACATTAAGCTACGATGATGGTCACATATACACACATATGTATATTTAGTTTTTCTATAAATGGGCGTGGCTGGATAAAATTTAAAAACGGGTTTTTTGTACAGAATCCGACGTAGATGTTCAAAAGTAGTACATATACAATATTAATCAGGTAGCCGCCACGCCCACCTTTTGTATGTAAATGTTGAAGGTTTTTAGCATTTTTATATTTTTTACTTGATTTTGAAATGGTTTTAATCCTATTGATGTAGTTTATGAGAGAAAATTAAACAATTTCTTTCATTACACTTAAGTATCACAATTAATGTAATGTAAATGTTAGAGAAGAGTGTTTGCATGCAATTGCTTTTAACTTATTTTATTTGTTGTTGTTGTTGTTGTTGTTGTTGTTGTATATTTCAGTCTACAGTTGAGAATAATTAATGAAAATTAAACTTTTTCTCAACTGAAACAGAAAACTAAACTGGTTTGTCAAGGACTTTTTTCTAAATCCTTTATTCAAACGTGGTGCAACAGAAGCTGTAAAAGATATGAATTTAAAGAAAGAAATTTCAACAGAAAAAAAAAATCGAAAATATCCGGTTTTTAAGGTTGAGAGAGGGATTTATGGTTATGAAGAGTAAATTACTTTATCATATGAGCCTTTCAGTGCACACATCGATTAACTCCATAAAAAAAAAGTTGAGAAATGCGATGAAATAATAAAGTTATGACTTTACCAAGTGCTTTGATACCTAAATTTAAGATTTTTCGAAAAGTGGACTTAATCAATGTGTGACTGAACGGTTCATATATTACTCTGAAAACAGTCCATCTTAATAAAGTTTTGAAGTTTTATTCTGCGTAAAAAATGTAATTTAAGTTTTAATTGTGGTTTAATTGAATACATAAACGTTTGAGACATTGAGAGTTGTTTGCTTGCTTGTAAAAATGTTTTGAGCACGACTTGCCACGATTTCGCAATTTTCATTTTAATTTTATTCCACCTTCACCAGAAACTCAGTGTTGTTGATGTTGAGCAATGAAAATATTTCCGTTTTCTAAATTGAGTTGACTCCCGACATTTGATTATATTAACCAACAACATTTTTCTTTTGGCATATTTTAGCTAACAGCTAACAACAGCAGCAACAACCCGACCAGCACTAAAATAGAATTCAAAGTGAAAAGTTTTGTTTGTGTGTTTGTGTTTGTTTTATTTTTTGTACATGCTAAGACGGCGGATATACCGGACGGAAAGACATAAGACAGACATTAAGAGAAACTCACAGACAGACAGACAGACAAACAAATGAACAAATGAACGTATGGAAAGTTTCGGTTTTTGCACACCTGTCATTTAACGTTTTGTCAAATGTCAGAAACTCGCAACTTGTTTAATGTTACAGCAACAATAACAAATCAACCACAATGAATAGCGAACAGCTGGAAATATTTCAATACATGTACGGTAAATTTCTATAGTAAACACACACACACACCAAGTCTAGTGTTTGTTTGTTTGTTTGTGTACGAAATGAATTTTACCTGAGCCCCATAATGGTGGAAGGTGGTGCGGTAGCGCTGGTGCTTGTGGTTACGGTATTACTTTTGCTATTGCCATTGGTATGGGTGATGATGATAATGATGATGATGGCGGTAATAGTGGTGGTGATGGTGGCCATTAACAGTCTGCTCAGGTAAGGTTGTGGTAAGTTAAGGCCATAGAGTAAGTAAAATGTTATAGCAAATGCGAAACGGAAGCAATGAAGAAATCAGTAAAAATGTTTCATGAAAAACGGAAATGAAAACAAATGAAAAATGAATTTTTACTCTTCCATCTACATATTTATAAGTATTGTACACATCTATGCTATATATCCTTTTTGCATAATATGTATCTGTTGTTGGCACTCAACTGTTGGCATGTGTAGTGTTGTTTGTCAACTGTATCACTTGTAATGAATTGCAAACGTTACGTTCTTCTATTCTATTCAATATTGCATGTTTACCTGTACAAAGGACGTGTTTTCATTTCACCTTTTGTCTGAAATGAATTTTTGTGATTGTTATTATTATTGCATTATTATTGTTATGGCAGGGTTGTGCGCGTCTCTGCTCGGTTTTGTTAAATGATGAGAAATGGAGACCGGATATATATGGGGAAATAAAAAGCGCACATTAAGTAATGCTCTACGATCACCAGACAATCATAAAAGTATTTCCGCAATATTATGCTAACCGTTGAATGTGAACATTGTGTTTTTATCAAATAAAAATTCCCTTGGCCTTGTAAATGTTACCATAAACATGAGCAAGTGAAAAGGCTGCATTTCGCTCAACATCAAATCTTGGGTAATTATCATCTAAGCAATCATTGTAGAACAACAACAAAATTAATGATCAGAAATGATGTTTAGTGATTGTAGGCGTGGTTTTAAGGTAAGGTTACAGAAAAACAACAAATGTCTAATAAATAATAATAATAACAACAACAACAACAACAATATAGTTCGTTCAAACAGATCGATATAATTAAAAGTGGGTGTGGCATTTGCCGTTTAGGACTTGAAAACTTAATATACCTTTTGCCACAACTGGGGCAGGGTACAAAAATCAAACCAATATCAGCTTTCAAGTGATATCGAAATTATTCAATTGTAACAGAGAAAATAAAACGGTGGACATATCAAATGGACGAACACAAAGTCATGACATTATTTTCTTACCAACCTTACATGACACGCCCACTTGTTACGCTTAAGTGTGAAAGGTATTTAAGATTTGTCCCCAGCCAAATGAATAATGGTTTCATAAATTTGCTGCTGTGTAAGATTATATATGCTGAGGTCTCTGCAATAATCAATATTTGATAGAATTATAGAAGCAGCATTACTTATTTGCAAAACGAGAATTTTTCTGCCTTGTACTAATGGTTGCCTTGATAATAGCGGTGTGTAAACAATAAATGGTAGGAAAGAAAAAAACAATTTCATGATCTTGATGTGATGGTTTTTGGCCTGATTGAATAAACGTTTTATCCTCTTCTCTGATGGTCAACTATTGCAACAACTACTTTTCTGTCAAATAACCTTGAAGAAATCTCTAAAGAATTCTGTCAATAAATTTGTAAAAGAAGTAAAAACTTACAAAATCCTAAGTTGCTCCTGCAGCTGCCAACCTTCATTTTCTTGTTTAGCTGCACACATACAGTCTTGTATACATTTAACATTTAACAGTAAATCTATAGAAGGAAACGTTTCAGAAAATAAACGTTATGTGAAAGGACAGGCTAAGTAACGTTATTTCTGCATTTGTGTACACCTGAGTGGCTGTGTGAGGGGATATGAAAAAATGCGAGATGAACGATTTATTGAATAAATGAATGCGTTATTCAGTACAGGAGTGATTGATTGGCATACCGCCTGAGTGGTCATCCTTTTTATAGGCACGCATACTACGCCTATGCAGTGCATGTCTGCGTTGTCTACTTAAAAGCTTTAAAATATCGGCCTATGGCCAAACATTCGCATTGTGTAAGATTTTCATAAATGTGTCAGCTGGCGTATGTCGGTGAATGTGTGTTTATAGGTTAACGTGTATGGCTGGTGTCTGGTTTCATTGCTTTTATGCCATTTTGGGCACGTACCACCTGCACTTTATCATCCAAGCAAAGTTCAGAAGTGAACACATTCAAATATTTTGTATAAGTACCTGTACAAACGCGTGCATAAATTGTTAGGATACCTTTGGTTAAATGAGCGAGAGTGTGTGTATGGATGTGTGAGTTTCCTACAAACACAATATCGTGGAAGATACATTTCGGAATGTAGAGCCAAAGAAGCGAGAGGCAATTTGTGTAACTGTATTGATTTGAAGAAAAAAGTTGTCCTTGGGAAAGGACATTTTTGCTGGCATTCAATAATCATTGTAGCGTACCGTACATAACTGATTTAAATTGAGGTGCGCACACCTACACAATTCACACTGTTGTCAATTCGGTTGTGTGTTTTTGACTGAATACACAGTAAAATCCAATAATTCACACCAAAATGCCAACACCAACACCAACACCAACACCCTCGCCACCATCTGTTCAATATGATTGGCACTGACATCATGCTTTTTGCCTACATTTGTGTGGTATGCAGCATATATTTGTGTACATTATAGTAAACGTATGCTTGTGTTATTTTTGACACTTGTACACCTTATCATTTAGTGCGTCTATCGGTTTGGGTTCACGTCAAATCCTTCCTGATAAACTTTTGCATGGGATTGAATGAACAAATGTTGTAAACGACATAAACTATTCATCCATACAATCTCTGGAATTTGAAATTTGCTTTATTTTCACTACAGTGCTCCTTAGAATTAAACACAATTTTTTTTAAAACATCATTCAAACTGCCTTCCTTTAAACATTGTTAGTGATTTTGGATTCTTTTTATATCCTAAACCACTTCCGGCAAAGTTTGTGTGGATGTTGTGTAACTCCTAAAAAGCAAATGCCACACCCACCTTTAATTATACCAATCGATTCAGAATCAAAATATGATCAAAATGAAATCTAACTCAATTTAACCATGTCCGTCTATCTGTCCATGTGAAGGTCAAATTTTTAAGATTTTTCCAAGAAATTAGGTGGAAATCTTACTCTTTAAATAAAAAGAGATATGAAATGAAAAATGCAATGAAAAAAAAAATATATCCTTGATCAGCATGATAAACTTAATCAATCTAAGCAGGTTTGTTCATGTACCATGGGTGTGTTTGTTTAAAAAAACTAAATTTGGTCAAATATTAAATACCATTCCCAACCATATACAAATTTATGGGCGTGGCGGTGAGTTTTGCCTGACTGCAGATACTACATACATTTATATAGACTTGGATTTTTAATGCTGATCATTTATATATAATTTGAAAGATCTCTAACGCCTCCTTCTGGGTGTTGAAAACGGAACAACAAACTGAGGATATCTTGCGTTTTATGAGGAGCATATAAACCTTAAGAAATTCAGTTGAAACTTACAAAAGAAAACAAAGTTAATCGAAGTGTTGGTTAGAACGTAGTTTATTAGAGGGCGTAATTGTATATGGGTCACTCCTACACTTTGCAATATGTATGTGGAGGGCACTTCACAATTGCCGCAAGCCAAATTTAATATTTTTTGTGCTTCACTTGCTGTTTCATTTACGTACTTACCTGCAGATTATTTGTTATTAATTCAATCATCATTCTGTAATCTGATTTTTCATTAAGGTTTTTATCGAATGCTACCTCCCCGTCAGTGGGTACCCAAAGATCCATACATCTCTCTGAAATTATGTATATCATATAACAATTTTTTTTTTATTCATTATAATAACGTATCGATAACCACATTAACACAGTCGGTTGCTACTTCGTATGATATTTTTCAGTTCAGTTTGAAAGGAAAACAAATTAAATAAAGAAAGAAAAAACAAAAAACACACAAAAAAACAAAACCATGGCCGCGTAAATTGCGACAAAAAGGCGAGTAACTCATAATGAATTGTTAATGGAATGGCAACAAAATGTTCAATAAAATACAAAAGAAAAAGTCCATAATAATCCTGAAAGTATACAATAAGCTGGATAACTTTGCACTTGTTCATTGTCAATGTATGTGAATGGAATGGATGGACGGGTGGATGGATGGATGGATGCATGTTTGTATGGTAAGTGCGGAAGGCGGATTGTATTAAAATGCGGTAGCGTGCACTTTATGTACATATATTATATATAGATATGATAATTCGTAATCAGATATGCATGTAAAATTCAGTTTCCTGTACATTATACCGTATCATTGTATTATTATTGTTTGATGCATTCCATTTCTTTTCCTTATCCATCCACTAACCATCAAAGGGATAATTGCAATACTATTACTGTGGCTTTGTAACGGGCTGAGGGAGTGACAACAATTGAAATATTGAGCTAAGAATGTAATGATGTAACCATTGGGTCGCATGTGATTGCCCATTCAATCACGGATTTAAATGAAATTTATTTTATTATGATTATCTTATATGACGAAAAAGGTGTCATAATTACCCAGGATTACCATTCGAAAAATACATTGTATCAATTAGGGGTACTACATGGTGCATCAAGTCTACTTATCCTTATGTATGTGTGCGAATGATGTTCGTTCAAAACCTCATGCATTTGCCGAGAAAATTATATTTGGTCAATGTCATGTAAAATATGTATATATGTATAAATGTGTGTATAATATATAAATATTTCAATACTGCCAGGTGTACTGTCATGCTTATTGTGATTTGTGCTTTTGTAAACATTTTATATCATATTGAATAATAAATACATACATACGTACACGTGTCTGTTGGTAGGTATTTGTATAATATACGTAGGTGTGTCTAAATTGATTGCTTTTGTGAAAAATTGATTGGCAGGCGATATACGATGAATTTATAGCAGTGTACACATTGTGGTTAAATCTGTGATAAGAATTTAACAAAAGCACCCTCACACACACTCACATCCATTCACAAACATACCAGAAACTCCTTACGTTTTATTTATTTATATACTTTATAAATCTCTCGTATATGTGCAAGTTCTGCATGTTCATGCACATCAACATATATATATATATATATATATATACATATTTAAATATTTATTTTCTTTCAATTTGTGTTTGTGTGTTTACGTTTATGCAACAATTTTTATAAAAATGTTTTAAATTCTTTTTAGAGAAATTTTTTTAAGTACAAAACTGTTTACAAAAATATTTACAGTTTTATACAATAAATAGATGATTTTTCATGTAGGAACGCTAATCTAAAGAAATAGGTTTTGGATTTTTGTATTTGGAACCATTTAAAGAAATTGAATTCTGCCCACTGTAGGGCAAAAGTGAAAGAGTTTTTGTAGCTGGTATTTGAACTGAACCTGTGTTGCGTTGGAATCGACAGACGAATGAGCATTAAAGCTTGTAAAAAGCCATATCAACAAATCCAAATCTAATAATTCTGTCGGTAAGATATTGAGTAATGATATTGAGTAATGATGGTGGGCCTCCTAGATTTGGCATATACCTAATATAAGCCTTCTTACGTATTTTACTTCTTTCTAATTCATTTTTGCTTACCTTTGAAATGTAACTAAGTCGTTAAGTAGTTATGATTTCAAAAAATTAGTCCACTTCCATACCAATAATTCAATACAGTCTCTGTGGCAATCCTGCTAAAGAGACTGCTTTATATCAAGGTCGAGATTAGTACAAACCACGCGTATGTATGTCAAGACATTTTCAAACATAACAATGAAAATAAAGTAAACACCAACGATAATGCAATATTTGCGGAAAATGTTTTGAAAATTTTGCCAGGTTGTTCTTGTTTTCTATTTTCTATTTGATTTTTGATTTTTTGTTGGACGAAATGGAAATTTCGAAATGGAAAGCTATTTACGTAAAATCTCGTTTCGGAAAGTAAACATAAAAGTTATATTTTACACCAACACACACCGTATACACAAATGTATGCGTAAGCGTAATTGCACAGTGATGGCCATTGGCAATCTTTAAAGCGTCATATGCAAATGAGCAGTCATATCAAATACAAAAAACGAATGAAACAAAACCGAATCGAAAAGTTATGTAGACAGGAAAAGCTTTAGGTTGTTGCTGTTTTTGTTTTTTTCGCTTTTTTTTTCGTTTTTGCAAAATATGCAGATTCCCAACACTATGGGTAGCGAAGTGTGAATTTCACTAAAATGAATAATCACCTGCAGGCGTTAAATGATAGTAAAAATTTTGTATTCACTTCCCCTCTGCCACCCTTCACTGTCCCACATCTGTCATTTGTCCCAATTTTTTGTTTGTTCGGCTTTTGTTTGTCTACCCATTGATATGTAAAAAAAACATATGTAGATTAAGCAAATAGCAATTTTAGTAGAATAATTTTTAATTTGTTTTTTTTTTTGGGTTTTTTGGTTTTTTCTAGTTTTGAATTAATTATGGAAAAAAGTGTGTAATAAATAAATGTGACTTTTTCAATATCAGCTAAAAACAACAACAAACATTTATGGCATAAAAACCAAAATAAATTAGAAATTATAATTGGAAACAGGATATACAAAAACAAAACCCAAAACATCAAAATGAAATCTGATAACAAGTGACAGCCGAACAAAGTTACATGTATAAAATTGAACAATTCGATGAAGAATCTTTATAAAAGTTTTGCCATCAATTTGGAATCTTATCTAGAAATTGTTTAATATGAATCAGTTTATTCATTTATTGTTGTAACAAATTAATAGTTTTATGTTGGACGAATTTGGAGAGATTTTGTGTCATGAAAATGCAGAATTTATTGTTATAGTTGTTTTTATACACTTGGCATCTGATGAGAGGAGTAGTGAGTTTGTCATTCGGTAGACAACACTTGCAAGGAGACGCAAAATACAGAAAGTCTTGATCAGCATTAAAATTTGAATTGATCTAAATTTGTCCGTCCATGTATGTGTCTGTTTTTGGTTGCAAAAATTGAAATATTGTGCCAAAAATTTCATATATAGTTTCAGCACGAATATTTCCATTTAAATCAATCAAATGCCACGCCCAAAATTAACAAAAAGCTACTAAAATTCAGCCTGAAAATCAAAATGTAATCACCTTTCATCAATGAGTCAAAAATGAGCAGTATTGAAGGACAGATACGCCTCCAATTTCCAAAGAACCTTTTCTCAGTTTGATGAACCTGATACCTGTTAGATATACTAATAGAAGGTGTAGTCAGATATCTGCCATGCCCATAATTTTGTTTAAACTTTGGAGGGTATTTAAAATTTGTTCTAAGCCGATATAAGTTTTTATTTTTACTTGGTAACGTTTTTAATTGATTTATGCAACATTTAACGATTGGTTTACATAACTTACATTTTCCATTAAAATATCGTATCGCTACTATCATTTATACAAAATTTATGATTATTATCCACTCGGTTAAAACAACACTTATTATTTGTCGTTGTCATTCTGTGAAAGGGGGCACAGCCAAGGTGTTGGTATAATCTGTTTGTATACCAGTTCTTCATTTGAAAATGCGTAAAGGGTAAAAATGAGTTTTTCATTCCATTTGCAAGACCCCAGAAGATCTCATCCCGTGTATATTCATGATCAAGATAAATTTCTGCATCGATTTAACAATTTTCATGAGTTTTCGATACACTCCTTGCGACCCACTGCCACATAAGTTACTTCATGAAATATAATTATATGGGGAAGAGTTTTAAAAATGGTCTGATCTGATCCATTTTCAATACCATTCCTCTTTGGGCCAATATATATCCTAGTACCAGATTTCATTGAAATATCTTAAAAGAATGCCGTCTGTACGTTGAGTACAAAATTACATAAACAGACGGACCGACGGACATGGTCAAATCGATTTAGATTTTGATTCTGAATCAAATCAGGTGTTGCATTTGTCGTTTACGAGTTGCAAACATCCAAACAAAGTTTGCCACAAGTGGTGTAGGGTATAAAAATGATGTTGTTCTTATAAAGTTGATGGCAACATTCCCAACTTTTATTTCATAGTAGTTACTAAGCATATTGGCAATTTCATAACCGGTTGCCCGTTTTCCTTTTTTTCAAAATATATTTCCACTAATCTTACATAACTTTATGTTTTTAAGCTTTATTGAGGGTTTTTAAAGTCGTTTCATAGAATACCAATAAAAAGTAGTTTTCCCCTTTAGATGCTGACTATTAAAGAATTGCCATAATATGAGGGAGACAGTTACGGATAAATATGAGTGTATAAACATGAAAAATTCCAACATATCAATTTTGTTATATACTCACTCCCATATGTACATATATAAGATTATATTGCAGTTGTCTTCTAGCATATTGAATGTTACGGTTAAAGTAAATGCTTCTTTTATAAATATTACACAAACGTTCTAAAGAGGATTTTTTCAGAAATATGAAAAAAAAAATTATACAATTTTATAGCCCTTTATGGGGAATCATTTATTTTCAATAATCATTTTAGTGTTCTACGGGCACCCAATAAAACCGCACAAAAGTAATTTTCTGCATATGCTGCGCAAATTCTTCAAAGAACAAAAAAAAAAAGAGAAAAAGCAAACAGCAGCTAGAGTGAATTTGAAATACCCTTCACTTTTATTTCGACTGAAATTTATTGCGTCTATTTTTGGTATAGAACGAGGCATATACATATGTATATATTAAAAATTTGAAATTTTTGTCATAGAGAGACTTATTTAAGACTTATATGTATGAGAAGGAGTTTTAAAAATGTTCCAATTTAAACATTTTTTTATAAGTACTGATACCGACCCAGTTTTATAAACTACACCCCAGTCTTAAATTGCGTTTATGACTTGTGCGTAATATTTCTTAGCTAGTCCGTTGTCAACAGCTTACGCACTACCACGCAGTTCTCCGTGAAATCTTTAAAAACTTTTTACTTTTGTGTCATAATGAATTTCATCAAATAAATGAATTATTTTGTTTTAATTTATAACGACACTCTCTTTTTAACTCAGAAGTGGGATGAGCTCACTAAATAACAACGTGTTAATTTCTAAATACAAACGTATAGAAAAATAAAACGCTAATAAACGTAATATTGTCAAAACGATTTTAACGTGAAAATAAAACAAATAAAACGTAAACTATCTTAAAGGATAAAAACGCTTAACGACGAAAAGATTGTATGGTTAAAATATTAAACTGAATTTCATCACATTACGTAACCGAAGCCATCGAATACTTTCATTCGTGGAATACAACGTTTATATAGATAGATGGTACTATATGTATAATGCGTAATATAAATACTTGTTGAAGAAAGGGAAAAACGTATAATAACAATTGAAAACGTTTAAGTAAAATAAGAAACGCTTTACAAAATGGTTCGATTAATTGATTTAAGAATTGACGAATTAAAAAAGAAATTACGGGAATTAAATATGTCTACAAGTGGTTCAAAGGCAGCGTTAGTCGAAAGACTAACCGAAGCACTTGGTAGCGACGAAGTGGAAATGCCTCCAGAAACTTCTGAGATGTCGGATTTACAAAAGCACGTGGAGAGGTTAGTGTTAGAAAATATAATACCTCTTTTACAACAATCTATTAATCATAACTCTATAAATGCACCGAGTGATGATGTTGCTTCACCATGTTCTGCGGAATCTACACCACAACAACGTAATTACTCAATTAATGAAATAGCCGATACGCTACCGGAATTTGATCCAACAAAGGATTCTATGTTTTCTGTTGAACAATTCATAGATCGTGTAAACAAAACGATAGATGTTTATAATTGGGATGAAAAATGTGTACTTCTGGCTTTATGTAAAAAGTTAAAAGGGCCGGCTAAGTTATGGTTAGACGGTAGTCAGAGCTTATTTGATAAATGGAGCGATTTAGCAGATGCTTTAAAATCAGAATTCGGCAAAACGGATGATGAAGCAGATATACATTTTAAAATGAGTAAATCTGTACGAGAAACGAATGAACGTGTTACTGATTATTGTTTTCGTATGAGCGCATTAGGTAAGCGTTATCGACTTAGCGAGACAGCTGTAATAAAATATACGCGTGAAGGTTTAAAACATCCAGAATTACAAACGGCTATTGCAGTAATAAATTTTCGTTCCATGAAAGAAATGCGTGAAACGCTAGACAACTATTTAACAAATATACCACATTATAAAAGTAAACCAGCCAGTACTAAGAATATAAACAAGAGCGATAACGGTAATGAACCATGTATTACACATAAAGATATTAAAAAAATCGTGTGTTATAATTGTAATGAAAGTGGACATATTTCATCTAAATGTCCTAAACCACCCCGTCGGATGCGCTGTAAAGATTGTAACAAAGTACATCCACGCAATCAGCCAGAGAACTGTGGAAATTTAGTACGCAAAACCACTATTCATGAATTAGAACAGCAATTCGAAAAGACTGTACAAATAAATGGCAACACTTTTAAGGCATTCATTGATACTGGTAGCCAGTGCCATATGATTCGTAATAGCTGTGCAGAATTGTTGAAATGCAAAATAATGCCATGTTCCATGAAAATAAGAGGAATTTTTGGAGGAATCCAATATTCTACCGGAAAAATTAATGTTAATATGATGATCGATAATATGTTATGCAGTAATTCTATGTATATTGTGAAAGATGAAATATTAAGTACAGATTGTCTTCTCGGTCAAGGAATATTCCAAAATGCTAATGTAACTTGGGCAAACAATAAACTAGTCTTTGACAATAAAAATTCTAAGGCAGATATAAATTGTAAAGAAGCGACAGAAAGTGTAGCTAAAGACGCTGAGGTAAAACATTCCGTAGAACTGAAAGAACAAATTGATCATTTGCAACAAACCCTTCGGGATGTAGTGCACGCTAAGCAGCAAGCAAACGATAAAAACCAATCCTATAAAATTGAAATTGAAAATTTACAATCAGAACTGAAAGATGCTCACATTGAATGGACAAAAACATCCAGTCAACATGAAGAAGCCGTCACAGCGTTAAAAACTGAAAATGAATCATTGACGCATCAATTAAATATTACTCAAGAGAAACTGCGTTCACTCGAGTATCGTCTGAAAGCGACTGAACGCAACACCGAAGCTTTACGTACAGAATTTTCAGATTACAAGGTAAAGGTTCAAAATGTTTTAAAAAAGAACCAAACGCGTGATCTGACGTTAGAAAAGGACTTTGAGGAGGAAATTGTAGCCCTCAAACACTTGGAGCAACAACAAAAAAGAATTATAGAAGGACTTACCAGCAAGTTGGCTTCAGCCGAGAAGCAGAAGCAACTGCTTCAAGATGACAACGAACATTCGCAAAAACGCATTAAAGAGTTGACGCAAAACGTTGAAGATTTACACATTCTCAATGAAAGCTTAACGCAGGAAATACAACAACATATTCAACAACAACACGAAGCTTTGAAACAACATCGCATACAAATAAATACTATTGACGAAGCTCATAAGGAGCAACTTCAAAATTTGCAGCAATCTTGCGAAAAGCAACTCGAACAGCTTCGTACAGAGTTAAATGCCCAGAGACGTCTACCACCCATTATTGGGGCTTCATTACCTAATCAGTCTACCGCACCAATAAATAAAACTGATTTTATGCTTTTGGAACGTGAAGATGCCGAAGGTTCCGAGGAGGACTTGGCAAGTTCACGTAAAATTTCAAACGCTTCTACAAATAATAAACGCCTTCATTCTCATGATTATATGACACTGGACGAGTTGCTAAACACTTCGATTAATGATATTAACACCGAGACGTTAATCACGAGAAATGTTGAAGTCGCTGACAATGCCAACACCAGCACCCTGAGTAGATTGCACACCGAACGGAACAACACCAAAGAACGTTTACAGAAACAAGAGATCAGAGTGCGGCATCTGACAGCTTTGCTGGCAGAAAATGAACAAGATTTGGCCAAATTAACGCAAATGAACGATATGTTGAAAGAAGAGCTTCGCAGACAGGAACGCTCAGAGGAACGGGAACAGCACATGCATAACTCGGAGTATCTAAAAAATGTATTATGTAACAAGCTAGTGTCGTCCTTACATGAAAATGTACATGAAAATAACAAAGAGGGTAGCCGATTAAATCAGTTAACACTACGACGAGAAATGGCCGCAGCTAGAATTACTATGGTTAGAGAAAAGGCTAAACAAAGGTTTGGTCGACAACATGCAATACCCAAGCTGTACAATGCCGGTGATTTAGTACTCAACAAAAACGAACCACAGAATACCGGGAATTCAAAGAAATTAGAGCCGAAATATAAAGGTCCGTTTATTGTTACTAAAGTGTTAAACAATGACAGATACGTAGTTGCAGATTTACCTTGTGCTAAAAGAACACAACGTCATTATAACTCAGTACATGCTTCAGACGGGATGAAATTATGGTGTACCTTGCCACCTCCAGATGATGACGATGAGTCAACCAGCGAGGACGCTTCTAATCAGGATGGACGAGTTGATACCGACCCAGTTTTATAAACTACACCCCAGTCTTAAATTGCGTTTATGACTTGTGCGTAATATTTCTTAGCTAGTCCGTTGTCAACAGCTTACGCACTACCACGCAGTTCTCCGTGAAATCTTTAAAAACTTTTTACTTTTGTGTCATAATGAATTTCATCAAATAAATGAATTATTTTGTTTTAATTTATAACGACGACTCTCTTTTTAGTACCCATCTTGCACCAAATTTCATTGAAGTATCTTAAAAACTGTGGCTAAATCCTAGCGCACAAATTTACATCATCACACATAAAGCAGACGGAATGAATTAAATCGTTTTAGAAAGTGATTTTGGATAAAAGCCATTTAGGAGTTACTAACATCTGCATAAACTTAACATACAAAAAAAAAAAACAAAAAAAGTCATATTTGGTTTTTAATGAATTCATGGAATACCCAGCTCTGATTCCTCCAAGGAGTATATATGTCAATTTTTAAAACTCTTTCTTCCATATTTTACAGGAAAAATTTTGCCCAATTTTAAGGATTCCTAGCGTTTTTGCGAAGAAGGAATCTTTGCGATAAAAAAAAAATACTTTTTATACCTAGAGGTCTAAGCGGAGAGATTGATGTGATATAATTTTTAACAAATTTTTACAAAATCGTTTCTCTGCCGCTTCGTTCCGGGTGTAACAAACGTTTCATAACAGTGTTTTTACCCAGCAACAACATCCACGCTTGCCGATATTGTTACTAATGTGTTTGCTAACAACATGAAAATTCACATAAAATTGTACTTCTTGGAGAAATCTTTTTTCATTGCTTCTCCAAAAAAAGTTTATAGTGGAAAATATGAAAAAAGAAAAAAAAAATTGTTGAAAATTTTTTTTCCTCTCATACACACAAATTGTGAAAATGTTGGATATAATTTTCAAATGCCATATACACATGAGTACATGTGTGTGTTGTGTCCAATTTTGATAATTTTTCATAGTTTGTTAAATGATTGTAGTTAACGTTGTTGGTTGTGTGTTCGGGCATTCGGCATTGGCAAACAATTGCTACATCTGATGCCAAAAAATGTAATTAGATTTCCACTATTACCACCAGCACCAGCACCAGTACCACCACCACCACCACAACCAGCCAGTGACAGTTAGAGAAGGCTGTTGGTTGGTTGACTTTGGCTCTCCTTGCACTAGCAAAGCTTTGTGTGTAAATGATCTGATCTGTTATATATTTGCTTTGCTCCCTGTATGTGTGTGTGTGTGTGTGGTCTTAACACTCATTTAAACTTTCTCCATCAAGGGAAACCCATAAATGTGCTAAAATGTTGGAGAAATTAATAAAAAAACGAGCAACATTCCTTATAAAACATCAATAAATTTTCCATGTTTTTAACTTTGCACAATTTTTCTATACACATCTGTACCGAAGCAGTTATATAACATGTGTGCGTACATTTTGTTACAGAAACTTTAACTGTAGAAATTTGTTGCTTTGTCAAAGCAACGCTTAATGTTTAAACTTTGGAAATCTTGTAGAATTGTTGACAATGCCTACGTGCAGGTAGAACGCAGGGTTTGCTATTGATTGAAGGTTTGATATGAATCTTTGTAATATTTTAGAGCCTAAAAATATGTTTCTTTTGTTATTCATGATTCTATTTTATTAGAGCTTTCTTATAAAAACAAGATTAACTTGTGCTCCTCATTAACAAAAAAAAAATTAAATGAAATAAAACTATTTGTCTTCTATGAGCTTTAGCGTTCATGATCGATACAATGTCAGAATGAGAATAAACAATCGTCAATTAATTGTCGGTTGCATTGTTTTGATTGCGTATCTCGTTAATTACAAACATTTGTAGTTAAAAAGCTCTGATCTGAGAATTCTCTTTGCCAGTAATTACAGTCTTGCGTAGAATATTAAACAATTACCGCACCCAATAAAAATTTTAATATTGTTTTATTTCTATTCCAAAAAATTTAATTAATTAAAATCAGAAACAATGTTAGGACGTGCCCTAATGGCAAAGGTTATCTACGCATCAGTGGGTTTAAAGCTGGCGTTGTTTTTGTTACTACTACAGCCGGCTACCATAAATGCATATAAAATTTTGGGTGTACTACACTTTGGTGCAAAATCTCACTTCATTGTTGGATCAGCTTTAATGAGGGGTTTGGCTCGTCAGGGTCATGAGGTTACAGTAATTTCAACGTTTCCACAAACGAAGCCATTGAAAAATTACTACGACATACCCATACCCAAGGCATTGCAGGTAGTGGAAAGTGAGTGAAAAAACTTAAAACAATTTTCCACTGATCTCATGCTTTAATTACATTTAATTACAGCACATACAAAAGCAATATTGAAAACCACTGAACATAACATGTTGGGTAAAATTATTGGCTTTCATCAAATGGGTTTGGAGGTAACCGAAGCTGTGCTTGAGGAACCTGACGTCCAAGCTTTAATGGCCAGCAATGAAACCTTTGATGCCGTAATATGTGAGGTGTTTCTCTCTGAGGCTCTATTCGGATTGAGTGAGCATTTCAAAGCACCACTCATAGGTTTTGGTACGTTTGGTGCCATTGCCTGGAACACGGATATGGCAAGTATTTACACGAGTACCAAAAGCTGCACACGGTAATCTTTTCAATATTTTAGGTGGGCTCTCCTTCGCCACCATCATATGTACCTCACGCTATGATGTCGTTTACCGATCATATGTCTTTAGCTCAGCGTTTAGCCAATTTGGCTATGCTTACCTTTGAGCGTACACTTATGGAATTTTTCTATTTACCTAAACAAGAAAAGCTATATAGAAAATATTTCCCTCATCTCGAGAAATCGTTGTATGAAATAAGGCGTCAAACCGCTTTGGTGTTATTGAATACGCATGTCTCTCTAAGTTATCCGCGGCCTTATATGCCAAATCAAATTGAAGTAGGCGGACTGCATATAAATCGCCAGCGCAACCCTTTGCCACTAGAGATAGAGCAGTTCATTAATAGCTCTAAGCATGGCGTTGTATATTTTTCTATGGGTTCGGCAATAAAGAGTAAACGTATTCCCCTAGCGAAGCGACAAGAAATTCTGAAAGCTTTTCGTCAACTTAAGCAAAAAGTCTTGTGGAAATTCGAAGAATCACATTTGCCAGGAAAACCGGACAATGTTTTCATCAGTTCCTGGTTTCCACAAGATGACATCTTGGCTCATCCACAAGTCAAAGTATTTGTTACGCATGGTGGCCTCTTAAGCACCACGGAGAGTATATATCATGGTAAGCCGGTAGTGGGATTGCCATTATTCGGAGATCAATTTCTTAATATGGCAAAAGCTGTGTCCAATGGTTATGGCATTATGTTAGACTATAAGAATTTAAGTGCCCAAGTATTGAAGGAAGCCATTGAACATGTTTTGCTCAATGACACATATACAAAAATGGTTAAAATTATATCCCAACGTTACCGAGATCAACCAATGGATCCATTAACACGTGCTATATATTGGATAGAGCATGTGGTGCGACACAAAGGCGCCAAATATATGCATTGTGCTGGATTGGATTTGAATTTTTTGCAATACCACAACTTGGATGCAATTCTTATATTATATGGCGGGATAGGCATTACTCTGTTGCTTTTATTGAAAATGATTAAAAATATATTGAAATGGTGCTTTAGAAAACCCCTTCCCAAGCAATCGAATAGAAGAAAACTGAAAAATAAGTAAAACTATGTAAGCAAACACTTTTTTACTGTTTATATTTTATTTATTAATTAATTTTCAAATGTTTTTTCACACTTTTGTTCAATATCAATTTAAAAGCCGCACGTATAATTTTCGCAACACTATACAATATAAGAATGAACGTTATGAATAAAACGCTTAAAGTATCAATGCTATGTTTCTGTATGAAACTCATTTTCTGAGCCTTGGCTTGCAGATGACTAGCACCCCGATGTTTCATTACATACTCTGTCCAAAATAAAGCTCTATCTAAGGGTTTCATCGGCTGATCATGATATATGGTTGAAATTTCTTTAATAGTTTCTTTGTATTTAACATTCGTCATCATTTCAATGATACTTTTTCGTAAAGTTTCTCTTGATAAACTATTATAATCTAAAGACAAGGCATAGCCTGATTTAACCGCCTTGCGAATATTCATTTTCTGATCGAAAAATACGGGTATACCTAGCATAGGCTTGCCGTGATGGATGGTTTCTATTGTGCTTAGTAAACCGCCATGTGATATAAAAAGTTTGACTCGTGGATGAGCCAATATATCAGGTTGAGGAAACCAAGATTTAATAAAAACATTGTTTGGTTTATTGGGCAAATGAGGGTCTTCAAACTTCCATAGTACCAGATAAGGAAGGGATTTGAAGACTTCATTAAACATAAGCAAAGTAGAAGAGGAAAAGTCGGTGCTTCTTATATTACTGCCCATAGAAAAGTATATAATGTCCTGTTTTGAACTATTGATAAACCCCTCCACGTCATGGGGCAGAGGGGATGGTTGATGTTGGATATGAAAGCCACCCACTTCTATCATGGCGGGCACATAAGGTCGTGGAAAACTTAAAGAAAAATGTTAATTTAGTAGCATTAAAGAAAAATTTGTCCGCATTTCCCACAAGTCGTCTTTAATGTTGGGTAAAAACTTGCGTAGCAGGATCTTTTGGTTGGGAATATGCCAAATGCGATCGTACAAAATAGCTAAAAGGGAATGTAAAACATTTCGCAAGCGTTCTTTAAAGGACATTTCCTCAGTTAATTCCAATATTTTCAATGGCACATAGGAGAGTGGGGATATATTGCCCATTAGTTCATCAATAACTGGATCGTTACCAAAGGAAGATACGCCTATAAGAGGGGCTTGAAAATATCTGGCTAAACTATATAGCGCATCAATATGAAGAGCTTCCATTATAATTAAATCAAAGTGCTCCTCTTTCAACAGTTTTTGTACAGAGGGATTAATAAGAACCGTTTCACTGACGTTTCCCAAAAACGTCGACATAGCATGTAATTCCCAAAAACATGTTTTAAGGGAATCTGTAACATCTAAAGAAAATTGTTTTAAAATTAAAACATTGTCACATATTAAGTCTGTTGTATGGTGCAACCAACCTTTGTAATTTTCATGAACTTCCATTACCGGAATATCGCGAAAATTTTTTATGGGTTGTTTCTGGGGAAAAGCATTTATCACTGACACTTCATGGCCTCTGGCTGCTAAAGCTTTTAGGTACGGTTGGACTACAATATATTGCGATGGACCCGGAAAGGGAAATACGGCCATAATTTTTTCATTTTTCACCACCGCCAGACAATTTACAAGAAACAATAGTAATTTTATGAAACTTTGCATTTTATTGCAGAGCGCTTGTTTTTTCCTTTATTATCTATTTAATATATGCAACGATTAACTTTTGCGTTGTATATATAAAAAAATGTGCATTACATTGAGAAATTGAATTGAAAAAGCTTCGTGTATTATGGAAGAGTGAATAGTCCAGAAAAGATCTCTCGTATCAAGTTCAAGTTCAAGTAGCTCAATATTAGAATTAGAAGAGGAGGTTGCGCGCATATAGAGAAAGCTGCCTGCTGTTGTTGTTGATCATGTAAGATTTATTTAATCTCATGCACTTTCATTTGGTATATAAAACGGGAGAAACGAGAAGGTAAAGTAAATTAAAATAATATATTACATTTTCTCCATCACTTTGCCTTAATATTTGTTAATAGTTAAATGATGATAAATATTTAAAGAGAATAAAAAGCTCTCATGACTTAATATTTGGTTTTGGTCCGCCGGTGTGTCCGTACCGTACCCCGCATTTTTCTACTTCTGACAAATTATTATGAAAATTTAGTTTAAATGTTTCAAATCGAGTAACCCTACAATTTATTATGTTTTATCGGCATTTTGTGATATGTGTGTAATGCCTTGGCTGTCAATTTATTTCAAAATATTTCCTTGTTTATCAGGCAGTCTATTGTAAAATGTAAGTTTTTTATTATAAAATTTTGCGAGAATTCTCTTAAAGCAAATTTTTCTTAGGCTACGATTTATTACAAAAGCTTCGACCGTTAAAAAAACCATTGAATTTTTAACATTAAATCGAGGACATGATACAACCTTACGCTATACCACCACCAAATATCCATTCAGCTTAAAAATCGTTCCAGCAGCACCTATTGCAATAAAAACCTATGAAGCTAAAAATGAAAAATTGAAACGTGAACTGTCACCACACTTGAGTGTGTACAAGCCTCAACTCACCTCTGTTTTGTCAATTTCGTTGCGCTTTAGTGGCATTGCCTTGGCCATTGTGGCTTGGGCCATGGGCCTAATCATGCTCATATCGGATCAGAATGCCGATTATTTTGTGCAGGAAGGTGACAATTTGAAATTACCGGATTGGTTCTGGTCTCTAAGCCGCTTTGCTATAGCATTTCCGTTCTCATTTCATTTGTGCAATGGCATCAGGCACATGGTATTCATGACGGCGAGTTTTCTAGAAATCAAACAAATCTACTTCACCGGTTACATGGTAATTCTTTTATCCATCCTTTTAGCTACCAGTTTGGTCATGATAGATGATATACAAAAACATTTAAAGGAAGAGGAAAAGAAAGCTAAATAAAGGATTCCTCACAATATATATATAAAATTAAGCAATTTGTTCATCATTTTCTTTTTCAATTGTTTTGTAAGGAGAATTGTAAAATTAAAGGATATTTTGTAACTTATGTGCATGGATTCGGGGTACACATACATGTCAATGTGTGTTGATAGTTATGCCAAAAGATATCTTCGATAGATTGCGTTGATGTGCTGCAAGTTGGAAAATTGGATTTTTTGTTTGCGTTCTAATAAGCGCACACCCACACACATACAAACACGTACAAACAGATGAATTTATGCATTTGTAATCTGAAAAATTCAAATAACTGTCTTTTACCAAGTACGGATACATATGTTAGACTGGCAGACTTACTCACTACAGCACATGTTGTGGGTTTCCCCAGTGACCCTATTTGAGCACAACATTATAACCATATGCAAGAGTATCGTATTAAAAGTCTAATACACATACGCACACATATATGTGTGCTGAAGTGTTGTTGCAGTTGGAGAAGATGTCATGATAGCCGAAGACATGAAATTGCAGGACATTGAGCATTTTCTTACACCATAACATACATTGATATGAAATCTCCAATTCAAAGTTACACTGTCATTGCTGTTATTAACGAGTATTCATGTGTATGTGTACAAATTCATAAACATTTTAGAGACATGCAACAGAGAGGAAATGAAATAGTTTCTTTTTCTTTTTTTTAATTCATCTTATACCCAAATCGAGAGCTTCATAGATGTACATACAAGATACACCCATCAGGGCATCAAGGCTTGCATCCGATTATACTATAAATATTGAACATTGTTATACACATACAATCATTTCATTATTGGATGAATTTAAGCAGTGCATTATTTTCGATTCAAAATGAAAGATTCTCGAGTCCATGAGCTTGTCTGTTAATGAGACGCTCGAAATCGGCCATCAGCGAACACAACCTTGTTCACAATGATCAAAAATTGTGTTTCTTTTTTACTATCTGATCGATCTAGTCCCTGTTTATTGGTGGCCCTGTCATGTGTGAAGGTTAAAGCGAAGCTTTAATCTTACTTTTTATTTTATTGACAACTTTTTAACGATTCAAGCACACGACAGTGATACAGAATATATATATGTGTGTATGTAAGTTAGAGATGACAAAGTAATACTAAAAAGAGAGTAACACAGGGTTGATGTTGAGGGAAGGTTACACCTTCTCATCCCCTTTCTTCAAGCGTACTGCAATCTTACAGGGGCAGTTCGAGTCCTTTGTGATCTTCTTAAAGGTTGATTAATAACGGTAGCATTGCCAGCATCACTATGCAGTTGAACGGGTTGATTAATAACCTGCTGCTGATTAGTAACCTGTTGCCTTTCAGCTACAACGTTTGGTGTATTGTAAACTGTGGCCTCCGTAGAGCGTATGTTGATGCTGTTCCGTCGTGATAACGTACCTTCATCATTCTTGATAATATAAGAACGGTCATGGACCTGACTTTGAACTGTTGCAGGCTTCCACGGTTCATGTACGTTGGTTCTGCTTAACACCTGTTGACCTTTATGGTAAAGAGTTGGTTCAATTGCGCCTCTATCTGCGTAAGTTTTTTGTTTTTCTCTTTCAAATGCCAAATGACGGGTGATTTCTTCCGTTTGTGTGGTTATCAATTGTTGTTTGTTTATTGGTAATACACCACGAATATCATGACCATATAGTCTCTGTGCTGGGGAACCCAAATTACCTCTCGGAGTATTCATGTAATTTAACAACCCTAAATAAACGTCACTTCCATCGTATGTGGACTTTTTAAGCATATTTTTGGCTATTTGTACAGCTCTTTCAGCTAATCCGTTACCACTTGGATGATATGGTGAACTTGTTGTGTGGTTAAAGTTCCATTTAGAGGCAAATTCTCTAAACTCGGCGCTGGAAAATTGAGGGCCATTATCACTTTCAAGACACAAGGGTGTTCCAAATGAGGAAAAAATATCTTTGAGGAACGTTATGACAGATGTAGTATTTAAATGGTTTAATTTCCTGAACTTGAGAAAGCCCGAAAAACTGTCTATAAATACTACATAATCATCAGATTGAAAATGAAAAATATCTGTAGCTGCAATATCGAAACCATGATTTGGTATTACTTTATTACCAATGATAACCTTATTGTTGCTTCGTTGGTAGACTTGGCAAGCTGCACATTTTTTGACAAAGTTAAATATGTCACGGGCCATATTGGGCCAATAAACTATATGTCTGGCCATATTAGTACATTTAGCATAACTGAAGTGTCCAGTGTGGATACTTTTCAACATTTCTGGCCGCATTTTTGTTGGTATAAAAGCTCTGCCTGATTTAAGAAGTATACCATCATTATCAATTGATAATTCGTTTCTATAGCTCCAGTATTCTTTAAGGTTTTGTGGAATCTTTTCTTTGTTTGATGGCCAACCATTTTGAACATAATACATAAGTTGTTTGCAGATAGGATCATTTTTTATATTTTGGCTTAGTTTATTTCGTTGTGTTTCGGAAATGGCAAGAACTGTTTGTATTTGTAAATTACATTCTTTTTCTTGCTTTTCATTGCATGATGGAACACAATCACGACTTAGTGGATCAGCAAGCATTTGTTGCAGACCTGGTATATAAACAATTTTAGGATTATAGGTGAGAAGACTTAATCTGATTTTTTGTAACCGTGCGGGTGTAGCATGTATGGGTTTTGCAAAAATTGATTCGAGCGGTTTATGGTCGGTTTCTATTATTATGTCTTTTCCCCATATATATTCGTGAAATCTTTCACAGCCGAATTTAATAGCCAATGCTTCTTTTTCTAATTGTGAGTACCTTACTTGTGTGTCAGTTAGCGATTTAGAAGCATAAGCAACTGGTTGATTTTGTTGAAGCAAAACTGCACCTAATGCGTACGAACTTGCATCCACTTGCAATTTCACATCTTCATTTACATTGTACAGTTTTAATACTGGAGGCGTTGATATTTCTTTAATAATTTTATCGAAAGCTTGTTGTTGATTTGTATCCCAGTAAAAGCTGGTTGATTTGGAAAGCAATTCTCTTAATGGTGCTGTAAGCAAAGAAAAATTCTTAATGAATTTGCTCAAATATGTAAATTTTCCCAAAAGCCTCTGCAGTTGCTTCTTATTGTTTGGAGGTTTGAGCCTCTTTAATGCTTCAACTTTATCAGGGTCTACTGTTAAGCCGTTAGCGCTAAGTACATGTCCAAGAAATTTTACAGATTTTTGTTCAAATAAACATTTGCTTTTGTTAAGCTTAAGACCGTTTTCCTTTAGGATCTGTAATACCTTATTTGTGGTAGAGCGTAACTCCTCAACAGTTTTACCATGAATAAGTATATCGTCCATAGCAATATTAACGTTCTTTTGGTTCGAGAACAGTTTAGTCATAACAGCTTGGAACACTTCAGGGGCTGCACTAATTCCGAATGGTAACCTTTTACAGGAAAATCTACCCCACGGAGTACTAAACGTTAAAATTTTTTGAGTCCGTTTTGTTACAGGAATTTGCCAAAATCCTTTGACACAATCTAGTACGGTAAAATATTTGGCACCTTGAAGGTTTGCTGCTATCTCATCCAATGTACTCATCGGATAATGCCGACGTTGAATATTTTTGTTGACGCTTGTCGGATCGATACATATTCTTATTTTATTATTTTTCCTTACGATAACCATTGGTGAGACGGCTGGTGTCGGTTCTGATGTTGGTTCGATAACACCTAATTCTACCATACGATTCAATTCGTCACGCACTTCTTGCTTAATTTTATAAGGTACTCGCCTGGCTGCACTTATGTCAAATTTAGGATTATCGACTAAATCTATATCGTACTCGAAATTTTTTATACAGCCTAGACCTTCAAATAAAGATTGGTCCAAATCGATCGTGTTAATTCTTTGTATTAAATGTAATGCTTCACATGTGGTAGCGCCAAGTATAGGATTCACATTAGAATCAACAATTTTAAAATTAATATTTGCATCTTGTGTAGACGTTTTGCATTTTAATGTGGTTTCACCGATCACTTTTAATTTATAATTGCCAAATGCAATCAAATGTTTTACATAGCATGGACGAATTGAAGCTTTTACAGAATTTGCGATTCTTTTGGGCAACACATTGCATTGTGCGCCTGTATCTAATTTTATGATGAATTTTTGATTATTTATTTCGACCATTTCATTAAATTTGTCTGTATTTGGTGACTTATGTTGACCAATGCTGCCAATAAAAACTTCATCACCCATAAGTACAGGGGTGTTATCATACACAGCAGCGACCTGTTTGTTTCGATTTTTGTTGCCTTTGTTTTTAGTGGGTCCTGTTTTAGTATTTTTGCACATGCTTTCAAAATGATTTTTTATATTACATTTTTTGCAGACATGACGAAATGCCGGACAATCACGAGCGGCATGGTTTTTCCCACACTTATGGCAATCAAATGTCTTGACCTTACCACTATGTTTGACGAAATTAATGCTTTTCTCCTGCTCCTGATGGATTTCAGCAGTTTGTTTTTGCGCCTGTTCCGTGGCTTGGCATATTTGTAGTGCTTTTTGTAGAGTGATGTCTTCGGAAAGGAGCTTTGTGCGTACAACATCGCTTTTTATCCCCAATATAAGCTGATCACGTAAAATACTGTCTGTAAGACTGCCAAAGTCGCAGTTTTTTACCTGTAGGCGTAGCCGCGTCATCAATTCGTCTATGGTTTCACCTTCTTTTTGGGTAATTTTGTGAAACTTATATCGTTCGAATGTTACGTTCGGCTTTGGCATAAAATATGCATCAAATATTTGTTTTGCTTCCGCAAGAGTGTTTGGATTTTCATTTGTCAGCGAATTGTATATTTCGATTGCTGTGACGCCAATAGCTGACATGAATGTTGCAATTTGAATTCTTTCATCTTTTGAGGTAATTTCGGTGGCTATTTCGTAATACTCGTATTGCTGTCTCCAGAGCTTCCACTCTTTGCCCATGTCCTTGTCGTGTTCTACGGCAAGTGGTTTTGGTGGCCGGAGGAAGTTGGCTATTCCGAGGTTGTTTTGTACCTGGGAATTATTTTGTGTCATTTTTTTTTGCACAATATTTGTAGTTAATGGAACTGTTTTAATTAATCCTCAAAAACGAATTCGGGTTTCGGCACCATGTGAAGGTTAAAGCGAAGCTTTAATCTTACTTTTTATTTTATTGACAACTTTTTAACGATTCAAGCACACGACAGTGATACAGAATATATATATGTGTGTATGTAAGTTAGAGATGACAAAGTAATACTAAAAAGAGAGTAACACAGGGTTGATGTTGAGGGAAGGTTACACCTTCTCATCATGGTCGTAAATTTTAGGACACTGATCTGAAATCTTGTAACAGTGTTTTTTGTTTCTGCATGTATTTCGGTTGTGAGCCGCGCCCATAATCGCCAAAGATGTATGTATCAGTTACTAAAATTGACCCAGGATCTACAGCAATCAACGTTGCTTCCAATAGATATCAGAATTTTTTGCGACCACAATAATAGAAAGAAAGAAAAGGAAATCGGAAGATGGACAGACAGACAGACATGTCTAGATTGATGTAGTTAGCGATGCTAATTTAGATTAAAGGTATTTATGTATTGTATTCTTTTTTGGGTCACTAAAACCTTCTTCCAAGAGTTGCTAACAACTGAGTTTTGACAACGCGGTATATATGTACCATCAAGCTTAGGTTGGGGTTGCAAATATAAAAATGAGAATGCATAGCTGTACTCTACAAACCATATATTTAAATTTTTTTATGACATTTTTCATGGTTACACTGTGATGCATGTTGATGTGTATGCTGGCTGTAGAGATGGTTGTGATTGTTTACGTTGTAGTTGTTGCCTTTGTGTTGGATGTTGTTGTAGAGTGTGGTTGCTTTGTTGGGGCTAAAAAATTTTAGATGTACGAATATAACTGGGTTGGCTTTTATATATATTTCATACCATGTGTCTAATGTTTGTGTGGAAAGGTGTGTGTAGAGGTACACAATGTGTACAAGGTAAAGGGTTCTAAATATAGAAGAGTAAGTGAGTAAGCAGTTTAATTCCTGTCATAAAAATGTACATTAAGTGCGTATATGCTATATAGCGTTTTATACTGATGGGTCTCTATTTGAAGTTTTTACGTAAATAACAGATTTCTTCCTACACCCTCACATATGCACATATGTTACTTGGACTCTGCTTTAAGATGCTGACAATAACAAGCATAGTATTATTATGTGAAAAGGAGAGCGCGCGCGCGTGCGTGTGTGTGTGTGTGTGTATTTTAAAATATTGTTTGGGGCTTTAGTGGCATCTCTACCATTCAGATGCACCAATCTGTACATGTAGTCATGCTGCTGCAGTCATGATTGCGTTGGTGTTATTATAGTAACAAAAAGAGAAAGAAAAAAGAAACAGACCTGCTACATGCCACTTTTGTCAGGAAACGGAAATAAACAAAAGTGCTGCTCCTGTCGGGGCTCTGTCACCCAGGTACCGGCATAAAATATAAATTACAATCAAACGCGTATAAGGCACATACACATACACATGCGTACATATAAATGATGTATATTTACATGCAGACAACAACAGTGGGAATATCGGCTAGTTGACTGGGTGACAATAGAAACAAACTATGCTGGCAAATAGAGTAGAGGAGGAAAGAAATGGAAAATATTAAAAGGTAATAAATGAATAGCTGCAATCAAAAATCCTGTCAAGATGATACTGCCAGGTACATGCATTGGTAACTATCACATACGCGGCGTATATGTGTGTGTGCGCGTGGGTGTTGTCATTTGCATACACGCTTGACCAAACGAAGAACGAAAATTACCGAAACAATTCAACCTTAACAATAAATGCATGTGTGTGTATGCATATATGACACGTTAACCAAGTAACCGAAATCTGGGGAACATTTCGCAATAAACCGAAAAAAGAAAATTTGTTTTCCATGTACACGTATTTGTATATAACTACTCACTGATATTTACTAACGTACTGCAAGTGTGTGTGTGTGTGTATGTGTGTGTGTTTGTGAAGCTGTATTCAGATAAACGCTCTACAGCAATCCAACAACATTTTCATATATAAACAGTTGTTTGCGTATATTGTGTGTCTTTGGTAGAAGTATTTTTTCATACCTCCCCGCTTGCAATGCATACAAAATTGATGCTTATGCTTGTTTAAAAAAGAAAAAAAAAGTCCAGCAAAACAAAATATTTACTAAAGAAATCTTATACTGAAGAATGCGCAATCATGTCTTCAAGGTATGCTTTTGCAAATGCTGGGCGCACCTCAGCATAGCAAAGTATGGAAATTCAGCACAATTCAAAGGACAAGCACAAGCAGCATAAAAACAAGTAAGAAAACTAAATTTGGCTTAAGCCAAATCTTAAATACCCACCACATCTGGGCGTGGCAAATATGTATATATTGAGCCCTCTAATCGTGTATATATTACGTTTCAGATTGCAAGTCTAGTTTTGTGGTGAATATGGTGAATATGGTTTTTTGTAAATTGTGGGCGTGTCTGTTACTCGACCGTGCCCAGTTTTGGCACATTGATGGATAGGATAACCTTAAATAAGAACACCAAATTCCAAGTTCATAGGTCAATTTTTGTGGCAGATATATATATATTTCTTGATTGTGGGCGTGGCTCTAAACCGATTTTGCTCATTTTAAATAGCGATTTGCGTGAAGAAATTAAAAGTGTCCGTGTAAAGTTTCAGCTCCATAAATCAAATCACGCCCCTAAAATTGCAATAACAGATGGACACACGGACATAAACACATCAAGATCGACTCAGTTTTTAGTGCTGATCAAGAATATATATACTTTGTGGGGTCTATGATGCGTCCTTCTGAGTGTTGCAAATGAAATAACAAACTTAGTATACCCGCATCATTAAGGTGGAGCACATAACGGTTGAATGGCCGGAGAGATAAATAGGTAGAATTTTATACAATGTGTCCTACGTATGATGTGCTTAGAAAGATGAACTCTGCCAATGACATACAGCACAATTTATGCAAGGAGAGAAGAGAAGAATCAATCTATAAAAAAATATAAGAAAAATACTGTAAAATATATAATTAAAACTACAATAACACAACTAACTAAATTAAAAACTTATACAAAGTGTTCGTTCTGAAACGAGGGTGCTGGGGGCAAAAGCAAAAAATGTTGTTTTTGTTTCGTATTTTAGGTAGTAGAAAATACATTAACATGAAACTCAGTAACAATTTTTGTAAAACTTTGTTATTGTTGTGTGGTGCTGTTCGTTTGAACGGAAGTGAATTTTTTGGTTTTGTAATTTTGTTTTTTTTTTTTTATGTTATAAAACAAGGAAAAATAGAAAGCAGCTGGTAAACAAATTTACGCCTGAAATAATATCACAAAATAAAAAAAAACAAACACAGGGG
Organism: Ornithomya chloropus; assembly: GCA_963971445.1. Classification (NCBI taxonomy): domain Eukaryota; kingdom Metazoa; phylum Arthropoda; class Insecta; order Diptera; family Hippoboscidae; genus Ornithomya; species Ornithomya chloropus. The sequence goes on from OZ020529.1 coordinate 5,500,529, forward strand.
GAATAGGGGAATTCATGAAGGGCTCTCTACCCGAATGGATTTTAGTTCTGACTGTACAACTAAGCGTTTTGCAGAGCTGGTATTTAAAGGCAAATACACTTTCAGTGTATTTTGTACGTGCATGAAAAGGAGAAACATTTTATGTTGCTTATATGTACTCCACCCCTTTTCTTTTGTTTCAGCAAAGTAGTAAAAGTTGTGATTATTAGGTACTCGTACAGACTAATTGTAAGCCTTCAATATGCAAACGTATGTGATGGTAACTTAAAGCTACATTTGCAAGATGTTTTGATTCCAGGGATAGTAGACTAGGTCAACTATTGATAGGTATTATATTTAAGTCTGGTAAGTTTTCTTGAAGACACTTTTGTTCACGTAGTTAGGAGAAATTTATTGAAAATTTAGAAAAATTCATTGAAAAGCAAGTGAAAGTTGGCCAAGTCCGACCATTTACACTGCACGGCTTGGTTCCAAACCAACAGAGAGGCACAATCGATTAAAATAATTACGATGAATATCTCTTTAGTCGTTAAGGAATACTGACCGAATACCTTTACTATAGGTGGTGTGTTATTATTATTATTTGCCCACACCTATAGGTTACTGTATTTAAACGTACCATTATATTTATATGGGGGTATATGTCACTTTGTCAAAACGTACTGACTCGATATCGTCTGTCTGCAAAGTTGAACGCTTGAACATATGCTTTTACAAGCCTTGAGATATCAGTTCTATGTGGTGGGTACCAAAGATATGGCCTCAGTCGAATGTAGATTTTTACTTGTTGTTGTTACTTTTATGCTCTTGGTCCATGAACTATGCCCGACCACCGCATTTTTACGATCGTGATGCTAAGTATTTTAAGAAAATTTTATAAAAATTCTTCACTTATATAATCTTTATAAATGCTTAAGTCAACTACTTGATAGCCTCGCTGTTAATGTTCTTTGAGTACCAGTTAGTCTGAGACTTTACTTCTCTGCCAATACATACATGTTATGAACTAATGGAATCAATTTTTAGAAATGCATTCATTTAGTTCCAGAAACCACAAAATTATCTCAAATTATCAAAATATCCCTTCTGCACAAATGCAGGTACAACATATTTAATAATAATATTATTCCATTTAATTGATAAATATATACGTCAGCATTCCGACTAAACGCACACGTACAAGCACATATACCCTTAAGCAGGCAAAGTTCTGTTTCATTTGACTCCATTCGCCTAACGGCCATATATACGATATATTATTATTATGCAGACTAATTAAGCATAGCGATGGAATTTATGTGTTTGTACACATATTCCGAGAGACACTCAAGTAACTCTTCACATGTACAATACATGAATACACAGATATAAGTGTACGGTGTAGTCGTGTACTTGTAGACCAGCCGTTATTGTTAATTGTTGACCACACGTATGTAAACATTAATTTTATACAATCTTGTACAATCGTATTGTTGTTGGACATCATCACCATCATTATCACCGTTGTTTTTGTTTTTGTTTTTGTTATTGTTGTTATTATTATTATTATTGTTATTGATGTTATACGTATATAAATGTTTGTGGGTTCAATGTACAATAATGTTGTCACAGTTATGTAATTTTAATTAAATAATAACCACGCAGGTAACAGAACAGACGTGTGTGCAAAAATGATCAAAATTCCTTAAAAAAATTTACATTTTCACATATTACGAGAATATATGTGTAGGATGATTGTTTTTAAACATGGTTAGAAGATAATTTTAACAAATTTTAGCTTCAGTTGAATACGAATTAAAAATTAAGCGGTGTGCGCGATATATAATAATCACTGAAATACCGTGAAAGAATTATTTAAAGACAACTTATCAATAAAATAAATTACGAGATACTTTTTGGACTGCAGTGGACCACTTTTAGAACCTCTTTCTATATTAGGACTTGTTACAAAGTAACTCTTTATGTAAAGAAAACTCGCATTTTTTATATTTTTTTGACAAAATTTGGTGGAGAAACGTTAATTGACAAATTTGGACCCAATCGGACCATTTGTAGAACTCCCTTCCATATTCTGATGAAATGCTTTCAAACGTAGTAACTTGTACATGATCATGACTGTTTACTTATGAGTACATATTTGATTATAGCATTATTACATAAGTGACGTAGGGTATTAAATTTTGTTCGACTATAAAATGTTCACTTGTTTTATGTTTGAACAGGTACTTTATGTGAGTTGGAGAAAAACGCACCTTATGACAACAATTTTCTATTTTTCAAAGTGTTTAATCAAATAATGACAAAAGTAAATCCTTTAAAGGCAAACAAAAACAAGTGCAGTAAGAACACGAACACAAGCATGAATACATCGACACAATCTCAACCTAAGAAGCTCTAAAGTAAATTTTATACAATTTAAACCTTTTATACGAATAAAAGACGATTACAACAACAGAAGAAAAACAAAAGGCTCTAAGAAAATCTATGCACACATATTTAGACAAAGTTCGTTTTAATATTATCATTGAAAGAAAATGAACTAAGTAGTGGCAGCAGAAGATGTTGATGATGATGATGATGAAGACGACTAAGGAGTGAAGAAGTAAAAGAACTAAAACTCCAGGTGAAATCTTATTGTACATACCCTTCATATATGTATACAACATGTAGGCGTGGCAGTTATCTTATGACGCCCTTTACGCTATTATCTAAAGCGTAGAATTCTGCACAAAAGAGTTTTTTTTAAATTGTGAGTACATCTGTTATTCAACGTCAACCATTTTTGATAAGTTATTTATCAAAAGATGTACCAAAACTACTCTTGCTCAATTTTCTTGCTCAATATATAAAAATATTGCAGATTTTGAATGGGATTTTGGAATGTTGCAAAAACAGACGGACATATATATTTAAATTGGTCCAGAATACACATATATACATTTTGTGATGTCTCTGCTTCATCTCTCTGGGTGTTGCAAACGAGACAACAAACTTTGCATATCCCGTATCTTAGGGAAAAGGTGTAAAAAAGTAGGAGAGACTTTTGTATAAAATTTCATTAAAATTTTCAATAAGTTGACAACTAATCAGGTTTTATTTACATATACATGCACACATGCATACAACGTTCGTTTGCTTGCAGAAGACGCTCCTGCATTACTTACTCTTCAGTATATTGTTACAATATTAATTAAAATGTTTGAATGGTTGTTGTTGTTTTTGATTTTTTTCCCCCCTTTTCTTAAACTTTCAAATTGTAACAAAATTTTAATACTTTAAAAGATTTTAGAGATAAGAACACACTGCACTGCATGCCCATGTGTGCAGATATAACCAACAACACATCTTTAAAGATTAATGAGTGTTAGATGATAAAGTAATAAAATGATAATGGTAAAGGACAGATAAGTCATCTGCACAATTTTCTTCAATACCTTTGAGACAAAACGTTTAATCCGATTTGGGTTTAAATTTGAAAAAATACAAAATATAAAAATGTATTATTCGAGATTAAAATGTGTACTTCAAAGTCATCAGTTACAACGTAGATCTCATTTGGATTTAAGATATTATTAATTAATAGAGTAAAGTGAAAGAAGGCTTGCATCGTCAATTGTCTAATCTTGCAACAAAGTTGTCTTCATATGTGTGCGTTTTTGTTGCAACGTCCTAACTTGATTAGAAAAATGTTGATTAGAAAATTATCATTTTAATTAATTTTTTTTGTGAATTTTATTACTTGGCTTTGAGCATGAAGAAAGGGAGTTCAGAGTGGTAGCTGGTTGCTATCACAAAACACAACACATAAAATGGAGAACATTAAACAAAGTGAAAGGTAAACTAGCTCGAAAAATCTACTATAAGTTCTTTAGTGCGAATGGTGGTAATGGTGTCGACAATTAGCTTAAAAAGTTTTATTTCTATGCTGTTAACATACTTCTACCAACGACTAAAGCCAACTCTCATTATCTTCGTGCATTATACATAAACACCGGCCAGTGAGAGCAAAGCAGCATTCTGACGTAGACTGGATTATATACAAAATGAAAAAAGAAAAAAAAATATTGCAAATATTGTGGTTGGTTATACTCAACCATTTAATACCTTATACTCCTTAGTTCCATAAGTTTAAAATTAATTTAGTTGTATAAGTAAATGCGAGTCGTAAATGTTATTTCATGATATATTCTTGGGATAGGGTTTGATCTGGTCGAAATTTTGGTACAGACAACTACTAAACCAATAAGCAAAAACTTTGTCAAAATATACACATTGAGAATTGCGAAGGCGTTACTTGAAATAGGGTTCTAAAACTGGTCCAATTTTGAACATTTCCAATAAGCTTCTTTTTTTGGCTTAAAACGTGTTCTTGTACCAAATTTTATCAAAAGTTCTCAAAACAAAAAAAATGCGGCCATCAGAGACGTACACAAATTTATATGGACAGACAGACAGACTGACATGTCTAAATTAATTCAGAAATGGGATTTTGTTTGCTGTTTAAGAGTTACAAACATCCGCACAAACTTAATATGTTTTCTGTTAGAAGTGGTGTAGGGTATAAAATGGAAGACTCTTGATGTCATCAACAATTTTGTTTTAGGGCTTTTAAGCTCAGAACAAGTCAAAACAAATAAAACCTTATAATGGTTAACCCATCAAAACGTATTATTCGTGTGTTTTTGTTATAATTGCCTTTTATTCTTATTTTTGAATATCTGTTTGTCTATGCTATAAACAAAAAGAGAGAATATTGCAAGAGGGAGGAAACGTGTCATTTTATATTTGTTAAATTTTTATACCCGAAGATCGAAAGTACATTTAATTTATCAAAACATTTGTAATACTCGCATCAAAGACTGACTCGATTTAGCCATTGTTCATCTATGGTGAACCTGCACTCTGTTAAGCTAGATTTAGTTTTCTGACTTTAACTCTTAACCTTCTATTTAGCGTTTCTAGGAGAATGGTATTTTAGAAATGTATGATTATCTTTATTGACATTATTGGACTAATACACACTGATTATAAATAGCACGGATTGTTACATTTCTCTTGTCCTTGTTGTGCTCTTGTGTACACTTTATTAATATTGTTTACTCGTTTATAGCCATTGGCATGTTATTGTATGTATTGTATGATGGGTCAGCAAAGGCACAACTTTTACATAATTATATAAAAACAATTTTGCAAAGCGTTTGAATTTAAAGAAACATACACACGCACACACAGAGAATCTTAATATTCATTTAAAACCATTTCAGACTAACCATTTAACCCTTTAACCATTTAACCATTTAACATACATAATGATGTTCATATATGCTCTACATACATGCCTACGGTGTGTTTCTTTAGAATGTAGTAACTTGCAAGTTCATTACGCCTCATTGAATAACCGAAGTCATAACGAGTTGATAATGTAGTGAAAACCTAAACTTCGTTATTTAAGAAAACACTTTGTCAGTAAATTTTCTTCAACTCTTCGGGGATATTGCGGCTTAGTGCGCGTAGTGTTAAGCGCCATTGAATGTTTGTTACAAAAAGCTCAATTTTATATATAACTGTCATACCGATTTCATTGCATTTTACGACAAACAATTATATGTCAAGTGTAATTTCGTTTATCCTAGAAGAAGAATCGAAATTTAAGGTTGATTTAAAATATGTTTATTTCTTTGATTCTGTGAAGCCTTCTTCAATGATTACATCCTTGTTCTCAATGGATATGTTGAGACAAAATAATTGAAATCTTAATAATAGTTGATATCCACCATTACCATTTCCGGTTAGTAATAAAAACTTGCAAATCATGGCAGTGATGGCAGAAGTCAACAAAGCGACACCAGTTAGGGTAACAAAAGATACTTGTGGATAAAAGGGAGAAAATGTAAAAGCAAGAAGTTTTTTTCTGTAATTCTGAAAATGTTTTTTTTGTTTTTTTGTAAATAAGTACAACTAATGAAAAACATTAATTAAAAAAGAAGAAGCATAATATAAATACGTTTTTTGTGAAAAAAAAAGTTAAAAGTCAGTTTGAAAGAGTGCTCGAGTTTATAAATTAAACTCATTAAACTGAGATAAAGTTTGAAATAAGGGAAAAAGCTAGACTAAGGTTATATTTTAGATACCCTTCATACGCCCATAAATTACTCCTAAGAGCGCGGCATGAACGTGTTTGCGCACCCCTCTCAAGCTTGAAAACTCTCTAAATTTTATTTTTTTATACCCTTCACGTAAGATGGAGGGTAAACTAAGTTTGTCATTCCTTTTGCAACACCTAGAAGGAGGCCTCATAGACCCTACAAAGTATAGATATTCTTAATCAGCATCAAAAACTGAGTCGATTTAGACATGCATGTCCGTGAGTCCGTGTGTCTGTCTGTTGTTGAACTGAAATTTTGTACAGACACTTTTAGTTTCTGCATGTAAATCGGTTTAGAGCCACGCCGCCCACAATCGACAAAAACCTATTTAACTGCCACAAACCTAATGAAGTTTACATTTAGTACGCATATTTAAAATTATCTTTCATATTGATATCTAAAAAATGGGCGAGGTCGGATAATAGACATGCCCACAAATACGTACACTATCAGAGGGCGTAATTATATGCCTGTCACGCCCACCATTTAGATGTAGATGAAGAAGGTATTAAAGATTTGGCCCAAGGCAATAAGACGCTCGTTTTTTAAGTACCAAATGGTTGTCTACTGCTGATGTAACGAAATGCATATAAAAATGTTTGTGTTGCAAGAGGAATAATAAACATAGTACACAGTCACTATGTACATTGTACATATCTTATGGAAGCTAAAAGAATTTGAATTTCTAAAAGTATTTAAGGAATATAATCAGAGTTTTTATGTAAATCATCTTTGCCGTCGTCGAATTTCGTCTAACCTTCGATATCATGCAGTACACAATTATTCGATATTCACGACAACTTATAGTAAATGCTGAATATGTTTAGTTTAGGTCGCAACTGAAAATATTGTTAAATTCTTAATTTTTATTTACTATAAAAGTAAATGTGTTCCTACAACTAAGTCGCCGCTATGTTGTGCCCAACTTTTATATTAAATATTTTTGCTTTTTTAGATAAAAATGTTTCGTTGGTGGATAAATATAATCGCAATAATCAAATTCATTCTCAAATTTTTAGTCGTTACGTATATAACAAAAATTTCGTACGCGTTTGAATTTGAAAATATCCGCATAAGCAAATATGTTGATATTCATTATTCTGGTTATTATTTTCGGAGCAAATTTTGGTCAATATTGCTTTATAATGTTAATTTGTGTACAATCATAATTATGCATAAAATTTCGATAACAGGGGCAAACAATGGAGCATTTTTTTTCGATATGGCATATATTTGGCTTTCCGCTTAAACGTAAATAATCAAAATGTATTGAAAGCAAGTGAAAATGTTATAGTCGGTCGAGTCCGACTATCTAATACCCTACACCGCTTATAGAATTGAGTTCCAACAAGTAAGAAAACTAAATTTGGCTTAAGCCTAAATCTTAAATATGGTGGACGTGGCAGGTATACATATGATTACGCCCTATTATTTGTATGTACTACGTATCAAGTTGCTATGTATGTTTGCTTAGATGTTGAAGGTGGTTTTTTAAAAATTATAGGCATGTCTTTTATCCGATCACGCCTATTTTTGACATATCGATGGATAAGTTAATTGTAAATACGCCTAAATTTCAACTCGATAGATAAATTTTTATGGCAGATATATAAATTTTTGTCAATGTAGGCGTGGCTCTTGACCGATTTTGCTACTTATAAGTAGCGACCTGCCTGAAGAATAGATGGGATAACTATATATATGTGCACAAAATTTCAAGTTCATAAGTCAACTTTTGTTGCATGTGGGCGTGTCTCTTGCCCAAATTATGTAGCCATCTGCGTGTAAAAAGTGAAAGGATCTGCACAAAATTTCAGCTATATATCTGAAAATTTATGCCCATAAAAAGGCGGTCACGTAGACTCTTGGATTATCATGTCTAGATCGACTCAGTTTTTGACGTTGATCAAGAATATATTCATTTTGAAGGATGTCTGACGTCTCCTTCTGGGTGTTGCAAATCGAATGACTTACTTAGGATACCTCCATCTTATGTGGAGGGTATAACTAAAACTAATTTCATAGAACATAAAAAAGTAGCTTTCAGGGATTGCTCCTTGCTTTGGTAACATGCTAATATATAATTAAATGTTATTAAATTGTTTAAATTTTGACCAAAAATATATTATTTTTGCAAATTGATTCAACAAACTATAAAAAAAGCAAAAAACAAAATTCAATTAAAACGAATGCAATTCAATTTTTATGTTGCTGTTCGGTAGCAATTTGTGGTAAAAGTTCGTTTTAGTCATAACTAATTAATTGCCATGAAAAGCGGAAATATTTGCATATTGTTTTACAATCAGTCAAATTGGCGTAAAATGAAAATTAAATCTAATACAATATATAAATGTGTGTGAAGTAAATGCATTCCAAAAATATCTCACATTTATTTGACGATATAATAAATTCATTTGAATTGCTGAAATTTGTGCTTTAGTAAAATGATCTTTTTAATCGGATTTTTTCATAGAAAATCTATTAAAGAATAAGTCTAAATATAGTGAATGTTTCTTTAAAGGCAGATAAATAAAGATGCTGATATTCAAACGAAGATCTGAAAATGTTAACGAAACAAATGAAGTGATGGATGTATGGACAAACAGTTGTTGCGCTTGCAGCGTTTTATCTAACATTCTTATTAACAGTGTTTGATGTTGTAGTAATATTAATGGTTTTGTACTAATTAGTTGATCAAATATTAATCCATGTCCTGGTTGGATTGTTTATTAATTGGAAATCACTTAAATGCTGTGCGGACTTCTTGATATCAATTTCTCCACTCTAATGTACAAACAAAACCACAAAAATGCTTCTGTTTATTATTATCAACCGCAACAAATTGAAATAATTGAAAAAACAACACATTGAGTATGTACTCTGTATGTATACTAAACACGCCTATGTACGTGTCCTGCTAATACATTAATTAATAAATACATTTGTGAAATATTTGCAAAGAATTTTATTTGAAGCATTTTTGGCATACATATACAATTAAACCACTCGTTAAAACTTGATTGTATAAATAATAAGTAAGATAATTAGGTTCAGTTGAAGGCGAATCTTAAATTCCTTTATTTGCCAGGAAGTATGAAGTTTATACCTTATCATCATTCGTTCTGTGATACTTATGAGCTATGATTGAGTTTGGTGCAAACTTAAAAGCTATGTGCAAGGGTTAAGAACAAATATACTCTAAGTGAAAAACGCGCATTTGAAATGATGACTCTTTCTTAGAATATTTCTGTAACCTTCGTCTCGGAAGTCTAACAAACTTTATATAATATTCATCAGCGTTAAAGTCTTCGTCGATGTGTATTTTGAAACACTCATGGTCGTACATTTTGAGATGTGAAGCTGAAATTCAGTAAAAATATTTCAAGTACCACTATGTAGGTTCTTGTTCAAATTGCATGAAATTGGTTGAGAGCCACGCACATATTTGACAAAAAAGCTTTTTATCATCCACAAAATTAAGCAATTGTAATTTGAAACACATATTTATTTTAAGATTTTTCTTCCATGTTCCGAAAACTGGTAAAGTCGGATAACCTTCACGCTCACAATTCGAAAAAAATCCTTTTTTATGCAAAAGCTGACGTAAGACTTGATTTTTATTACATACACTATTAAGAGCGCAATTAGCTACTCGCCACGCCCACTGTTCTTATGTAGAGGTGGCTTAAACTAAATTTAGTTCTTTTCCTTGTTTCAAATGAAACTTATTAAGTGTTTCACTTTCATTCGACTACTGCTAAGGCGTATGTTGTTGTACAAGCCTCATAAAGTTAGGGTGTGTGTATCACCGACTTCGCCTAAGCTAAATAATAATTCTTGACTTGTTCTATTTTCTCCTTACAAAAGTTAAAGGTGTTACATACTTATATAAAAATACGTCTAGAAATCAATGAAAACTGATTTCTGAGACTGAAGGGTGTACGTGTGTGTATGTATTACAATTTCTAATAGGATTATAAGTATATTTTGATTTATAAAGTTAATACAAAATAAATTTTTGGGTTTTGTCTAAAATCATAGAAATTCAGAATGGTTTCTCGTATTCATCATACGCCCCGTGTCCAAAATTAAATCTTCTAAAAGTTCCACTATAATGAACGAGTCAATAAATATTTTGAAAATAATGAATTGTTTAACAATTGAAATGCATAATATTTTATATTAATTTAAATTAGCGGAAGGTATAATATTCGAAATGCACTCCCGCCTGCTTTACATTGATGATAATTGTTCTGTAATATTAATATCATTTTCACAATTTGAATTATATTACAAGATAATAAACGTAGCACATTACTGCACACGTTCACATGAATATGGACGAATAATATAAAATAAAACCAAAAGTTCGATAATAGATGAATGTGCAAGTTTTCGTAAAGATTTATTGTTGAATACAATAAAATTCTTATTTACATGTTATGTTGGGGTGTGTCTGCGCCATTAAACTTTATCCATTATCGTAATACAGTACATTGAATATTATGGTAAATGTCGCATCAAGAACATTTTTGCGGAAGTTCACAGAGGAAGCTGCTTTTAAACTTTTATATGAAAAAGTATCGTCAGGTATGCGAAGCCTGACTGACAAAAAAATTTCTCTAAAACTTAAAAGATTGTTGGTATGTGTGTCTTCTATTTTGTACCTTAAATTATTTTTCTTTTTTTTCTTTTGGGTATTTTTTGTTGGAAAAGTAAAGTAAAATTCCGGCACAACATTTATGTAGAATATGTGTAAGGGTCTACGTTTGTGTTTGTGTGTATGACTATGACCTTATGATTCTTAATATATGTTAAACAACTTTGGCTTAGAACAAATCTTAAATACCCTCCACCTATACATATATAGGCGTATGTATTACGTATTCACTTGCGAGTTGAGGTTTACGCTGAGTATGGTTTTTTGTAAAGCAAGTAAATGAAGACGAATAAAGCAAAGTAACGTTATGCGAAAGATCTATTGGGAGTAACTGAGCTAATTTCGGAGCACGTTAGTCTTTAGATATTTTGCATTAAATTCAGAATGATTCAGAGTAAAATTCTGTAAAAAAGAGAATTAGTTAAAATAATTTCGGAGTAGATTGCAATAATTGTGGCACCAGCTTCAGAGGAGAACTCGGATTAAATTGCGATTAACTGTTAAATCTCACAGATGGTCATCTTCTATAATTTCGTAGTAGATTTCGAGTGTATTCACAATTAATGAGAAGTTCAGTCATAGGTCACCAACGTGTTAAATATAAACTAATACCAACTATTTAAATTTTATTTGAATATCTGTTAACTTTAAAATTATCACTCTGCAATGCTTTGGTAATTATCTAGAATGTATGTGTCGCGGAAGACTAACCATTTATTGTCCATACATAATAGGAAAAGTTTAATGTTCAAATGTTAATTATCCGTTGTCAAACACGTGCTTATCGATCAAAAACAATAATAATAGTACGCCTCGCGATATGTCTATTAAATGTAATACGTTTAAAGAACACCTACGTACGCACGCACAACATCAGTACAAACAAATAACACGATGAATACTTAAATGAGAGCCCACGCATATGAATGCGTGTTGAAGCTATTCATGAAACACTCCCTCCATGTGTTATGCACAAATAGGCTTTGTGGCTGCATTGCATGTACAATACAATCAGCTATCTATGCAAATATCACAATTTAGCGTCTACAATAAATAAATAGCATTATGCAATTGAACGCAATAAATATTAAATGGTTGTTATTGTTATTGTTATTATTGCCATCATTACGTTACATATTGTATCATTTTATAATGCAGAGAACAAAGCTGTTCCACACTTTAGTTACCTTTCACAACATTTGGTTAATTATTATGTTTTATTTTGCAAAACAAAAGTGAGACAATTAGTAAAATGTTGAATTTAAAATTATTGGAATCGTTTAGAAGCAAGTAAAATATACTCCAGTGTTATTTCGTTTGCAAAATTTATATAGCACAAAGTGTACATATTCTTTATCAAAATCTAAATCGGTCTAAAAATGTCTGTCCGCACGTCCGCGCATTTGTCTATTGTTGGCACTCTCCCGGGTGTAAATTTTGAGATATTTGTTATTTCCAGTTGACCCTCTGAGTTCTTACGAGGAAACGCTTTAAAGTTTTAGTACAGACGGAAAATCATTTAACCTTTTACTCAATATTTTGTAAAATAATATATAACCTTGCGAAGGTAAAAAACCTGTTTACATAGATACCAGAAAATGTGTGCTTCTATATCATTTATTAAAACTTATTTAGTTAATATTCACTGTATGGGTAGATTTGTAAAAAACAATTGAATAAAATCCACTATTTACCGAATAAATGAACATTTTAAATGCATGCTTGTTCTTGGCATTGGAGGCTGGTAAAAAAATATTAAACAATCGAATAATTATTTACAAAAATATCGCATACATACCATAGACATGCATATGCAGTGCATTTCACTTGAACGCTTGCCGGCACATACACTGTGACCACAATGCGTGATGGCTGAAGGGTTCAATTTTGATAAATGTGTGAAAGTTGTTTTCCCCGATGCACTAACACACTTACACTTGCACAGTTTATAAAAACTGATAACAATTTGTACGAATATGAATACACATCTGTAGGTTTACACACATTTATAAATTCATTTAATATGCTGTAGCTGTATATATAAAAAAACTTTATAAAAAAACTTGAAATTTGTGATCACGTATAGATATTAACGTAATTAATGTGAATTCAATTGTTAAGTCGCAATATTTATATTATTGTATAATAAATGTTTAAATATGATTTTCAAAGACAATCGAGCAAAAACAAATCGAAAAAGCTGTAGGGTTAAGTCAAAGCTTGGCCACCCTACAAATGCGGACGCGGTATTACTATCTTCTTAACTATCACAGTATATGCAACTCAAGGGGCGAATTCTACATTAAATGTTGTTTTTACGAATGGAGAGCGTGTCTGCTATCAGATCGAAAGAACAGCTACCAAATTTCAACTTTGTATGTTTATCTTGATGGCCTTGGGAGGTTTTTGACGATTTCAGCTCAAAAAGACGGAATGAAATCTATGACTACTTCGTGGGATTTCTGAGGCTTTTTTCTGTTGTGTTGCAAAAGTTATAACCAACACAGTGTTCTTGTCATTTTATGTGGAGGGTATAAAATATTGGTACTAAACATTGCACCAAACATTAATTAAATTAATAGGGTGTTTCATGAGTTTGTACATTTTAAGAATGCTCTTTAAAATATAAAAACTTAATAAAAAACCTCAAGCACTTTCAAAATGGATTAATTAATTAATTTGTGCTCAAAAACATTTACAGCAATAAAAGAAAACCAGAGAGAATGTTAAACTCGGTCGAGACCCATCAACTAATACCCTAATCTTTTCGTGAAATAACATTTTATGGAAGAGAGTTCTAAATATGATTCGATCGGATATGTTTTCAATAAAGTTTGTCTTTAGGCCATGACAGGTCTCTGTAGTAAATTTCATCGAAATATCTCAAAAAATTCTACCTGTAGCTTACGTATAAATTTACATGGACAAACAGACGGACATGGTTAAATCGATTTAGATTTGGATTCTGAATCGATCAGTGTACTTGTAGGTGGGCGTGTCATCTGCCGTTTAGAATTTTAAAAACATACATCCATAAGTGATGCAGGGCATAAAAATTATATCTGGCTTGTGTTTAATTTTATCAAATTGATATAAATTAGAAGCTGTGAATGGGGGCGTGACAAGTACTTGACACTTTCTTGTGTGTTACTAAGTTCAAATGTTACGCTTATAAGTCTTGGGCGTGTTCTTTGCCTAAATTCATCTATAATAAATATAACAGTAAAATTCTATATATACTTGTATGCGGATACTTGTTATTGTACAAGTTTAATTTGTACACCAGTTGGCAACATTGTAGTGAATGGATGCCTCATTGCAATGATAGTTATTGTTATAACCGTAAGAAATGAAAGTGTAATATTCATTTTCTCAAATTGTAATGAGATTGAATAACAAACACTCCAACGCCACTACAGCACTATCATAACAACAAATGCTGCCATTACCATTAAGGTTTGTACAATTCGCAAACAAGTGAAACGCATCGATGGGAGAACACTGAACTGAAGTCACTTTAAAACGACTGTTGAATACTTTACCAGCTAATAACGGTTTCTCAGTATGCAGGAATATTTTTAAATTTTGTCCTTGACCCTACACAACATTTGTTGTGTTGTTATGAAAGTTTTATAAAATAGTTTTCTTAACAAGCTTTAAGACTATAAAGTCTTTCGTTTAGTGTGAAACGTGTCCTTGCGTTACCAAAGCCTTAAAGTTTATATGAAATGTACTTTGCAGCTACGGCTTTGTGTGCATACTATGTTTAGGGTTAGAAAGTAAAATGTAAATTATATTAAAGCTCTTCATAAAATTAAATGTACTCTTATACCCTGACAATGATGATGATGTGATTACAAACAAATTCATGCAGCAAGAGGGGGAAAAATCTTTCAACACTGACAACACGCAAAAACAAAAAAGCTTAATTTGTCTTGGGCCATATCAGGGATACTCTCACGTGTGTACGTGTATTGTGGGAGTGGCATGTATACAATTACGCTTTCTTTTTACGACCACCAAAATTTTAACGTTTTACCGTAATGGTTAACACAATGCCTATGGATGAGGATTTTATAAATCCGTACATACTTGTAGCTTAATTTTTATAGATTTTAAGGACTTTTTCTGAATATAGAAATTTGAGTCGATCTAGTCATCTATTTCTGTCTATTGTTGGATGTTCAATAACATAAAAATTGAGATACTTGTAGAGTTGAAATTCAGTACAATCAGTATGTACAGATGATGGACGAAATACTATGAACACTTGAAATTAATTATATCACAATTTAATAAATAAGGACCTAAGTGATGTGTGAAGTTTTAAATGTTCGGGCTTGATCGACTATATATAGTATTTTCACTTGGTTTTATTTTATAATATATTGTAATATGTGCACTCCTTCCATCATAAATAGTTCACCTAACAGTCATCTATCATGTTGGTATTGTAAGTATTGAGTAACAAAATCCTTTTCTTCATATTTTATTTAAATGGGTGAAAAAAAAAGTGACGAAAACGAACGAGCAAAAATATTGGAGCGGCAATGATGAAATACTAGAATTATTAAAAATGTACGAAGCAAGCACACACTTACTTAGACTGCTCTAGTTTATAGCTGGAGAACATATTTTATTTACAGCCAATAAATCATGTTAATTTGAGTAACGGCTTTTCTTGCTACTTTTCCTTCCAAAAACGTTTCTTTTATCCATTTTGCATGTTGAGTGTGGTGATGATGGGTGCGATGGTGGTTATATAAGCGAATGTGAGAATGTCTTATGCATAGAAACGCTAGTGGCTGGAGAGGAGAAAACATCGAGAATATTAGTAATGACTGCCAGTCATCCTGCCTGCTAGCTTGCTTGCCTGCTTGCCTGCCTGCCCAGATGCCTATCTAACACTTTGTTAGAAATCTTTTTATGACTTTAACAGCTGCTGCCAATGTGGGCTGCCTTGGCTTAACTAACAGCTAAGCTACTTGCTGACGTTTGGTGTAAAATGTAGGAAAAAAAAAAAAAAGAGAAGAAAGAAAACGACGACGACATTACATTGACTACTTTTGTAAATGTTGTCGGTGTTGGTGTTGGTGTTGATAATGATAATGGCGATGATGAGGACGATGAGATATGATAATGACTGTCAGCCTTAGCGGTGTTGTGCATGTTGGAAACATGTTGCCTACATGCATTTATTAAAAATTATTATGATAAAGTAGATTCATTTGTGAGTGGGAAGCAAAAGCGCTTTTTCGTTGCCCTGCTTTTTATACTCTCACTCTGTCTCCTTCTCGCTCTATATATCCTATAAAAACGCAACGGCACACTTTTACTTTTCATAAAATTTCTTCCTCAACATTTTCCTTTAGAGTGACTTCTTTTTTTTCCACATAATCATTCATTCGCACAAAGGACTCTTAAGGAATTCTTTGCAAATAACAAAAAGGGTTGAGAGAGAGAGGGAGAAGACATACAAAGATATTATGTATGCACCATGCACACGCATGAGGGTGCCTGGCAAGTTGTTAATATAATTTGCTGGTGGCGTTTTACATTTTCAAATGTCTCAAGTGGCAATCAAGGCATTTTTATTCAAATTTACGTCGCAACAAATTACCACTCATTTCTCTGACAGTCAGTGTGAGTGTTTTGAATGTTTTTTTTAGTGTATTTGTGTTGGTATTTGCAAGCCCTACTTGCGCCTTAGGTGCGACAAGTTAAAATTGCTACAAACGCTTATGTGGGCGTGCGTGCGTGTGTGTACACAATAGAGGGAGGATTAGGATTTATGAGCGTAAGAGAGGCAAATGTGCCTATTTTATGATTTTTTTTCTTTAATATTGTTGTTCTATTTATGTTGTTCACACACGTATCTACGTACGTACATGTTGCACGTTTAGTTTCATGCGTGTATTCGTTTGTGTTATTTAGAAAAGTTGATACAATTTGTATGCATTTCCATATGAATTTATTGCTTTGTTGCTATCGTACCGTATAATAAAATAATATGAAAAAAAATGAGTCCTTGGGATATAGCTGACACACACACACACCCACGCACAGAACTCATTTGTCTGTTGGGCATTTGTGCAGCTCGATGTACATGTGTGTGTGTATTCTAAAAGCGAAACATTTAATATTCATTATTATTGCTGTTGTTGACATTTATAAGCGTACGTATGCGTGTGTGTGTGTGTATATATACCTTAATTGCACCTCTATAACCATATGTTTATTATAACATTTTGGTCGTCGAAAATAACTGTGTTGACAAGTTTAATTATAGCATTTATTAGTTGACAACATCAACGGCTAATTAAAGCGTTGGCTGGCTGGCTAGCTGGCTGGCTGGCTGCTTGTTGGTTGCCGGCTACGGTTGATTTGATGTGCGAACGGTATAGAAATATTGCACATAATGTTGTATTAATAACATAAACTTCATTTGTTTTATACACACGTGAAATAAATAAAATTAAAATATTAATTTATACATTATTATTAAGGGGGTGTTGCTGTGCCAGCTGTTAAGCTGGCAACCGGTCAATTATTGCATACAAAATATAATAATTGGGTCCATCCAATTGTCACTATCAGCAGGACACTTCAAAGACTCCACAGAGAATTTATATATTTTTGATTAGCATAAAAATCCTAGTCACAGGCACTGGAGAGAGGGGAAGGGGTGAAGGGATAGCAATGCCAAGTAGTAGGCTACGAGACTGTTGGTTTTTTAAATATTAATATTTGCAATTTGAAACATCTTTCTATATGAAATTTGGTATCAACATTCCCAATTATTACCGTTAGATTGGTAATTAAAAAATAATCATAATCGGTCAACAGTCAAGTTTTCAAAAATTTCTTTCACACGAAACAATTTATATGAAATAGGATTGTGTAAATTAATTAAAGCAACCATAAGTTAAATATGGGCGGCAGACACGCCAATTATTTGCAAAAAAAACCTTTTTTTGACGCAGAATTCTAACATTAAGGTGACATGTAACACATTTTTAGTATGTACAATTGTAAACACGCCACGCCCACAGTTTTCTTATACAATAGATCATTACAGGTAAAGTGTTGCTAAAAATGAACTGAACTGAACCCTTTTTCAATAGTGACCGTTGTTGTGCTAAAATTCATCCCTAATTATCAAAACTTGCTATCTGTGGGTTGATTACAAAAAGCTCGGGGATGGACATACTAACAGGTTCCAAATGAGAATTTGAATTTTGGGCGATATGAACTTTCTGTGATGTAGATGTATGTAGGTGTCCATTTACTTTGACAGAGAACTTGTACAAGCCGTTCTAATAATTGTTATCAATTACAATTCTATTAAGAGTTGTTCAACATTATCATTGAATTGTTGTTATTGTTGTTATTGGTGCACTCTTTGCCACTGGCTCAACCTCAACAACAAATTGCTACAACTTTGAGGCTAATTTATTGTATCAACTTACCTTGACTAAGGCAAAACGTACAATTTCATTTGCCACAAGACTCCAGCACAGAGCTTGAATAATTTCATTAAAATTGTGTACAAAACAAAGCCTGGGCCGGTGGCATTATAGCGTAGATCTTACACAATCCTTTGTTCATAATGTTGATATTATTAGAAGGAAGAAGAAGAAGAAGAAAACATAATTTGAAAACAGAAGAGAAATATCAATATTTTTCTTTTTTTCTTTTTTTTCTTCTATCTTGGCCGAGCAAGATTACACTGTTGCTTGCTATAATTTTGTTATGATTTTGTTCGCAAAAGATGCGGGGCGTTGGTGTGAGCGCCTGTGTCTTGCCAGTGTTATCTAATTTCAATAAAGAAAAATTATAAATAGTAGAAGAAAACGGCCATTAAGAAATAGCCGTCTTTGTTGGGACATTAACAGCCGCTGGTATAAGATTTTCAAGGGCACAACTTTTATTAAATATTCCACCACATTGAGCACCAAGCTGTAAAACGGGCAGAGGGTTGAGTCGGAGCAATAATTCAACACACAGTGAGGAAATGTATAAAATCTTAGAGTCCATTAAAATGTACAATTTTTTCTTCTCTTTAAATTCTACTGTACGTGCATGCGTCCGTACATCCACACTGTGTTCTCTTTCGTTTTATAGCCTTTTCCTTCTTTTTTTTTTGTATGCATTTGTGGAGTGTGCGTATACTGGGCTGTGTGTGTTATACATAATAATAAAACTATAAATTAAATTAACTCATAAAAATTCTGTTGGCGTCTTGTACGACCATATAACTACACAGCTTACTTACTCTATGTTTATGGTATTAAAAAAAAGGAAAAAAGTCAAGCTTTTAAAACTTTCAATTACTCGGAAAAACACAAACAATCAACTGTTGTCCTTGATTTTTGATCAAAACTTTTCATACAACACTTTACAGATTGGATCATTTCGTATTAAAGCATAAGCAACGAAACCTTACAGATGCAGCACTCTTGAACAATGTCTAAGGTGCCCTTGTACACCTGCTGCCACTTTAGTTTTTATGCGCTTCACATAAAATGTTCTTTCGGGACCCCACAAAGTATATTTTTCTGAATCAGCTTAAAATTAGACGCTTTCGATATGAGACACGCCTACAATTTACAAAAAAACAACAACCATTTTTGTGCAGAATCCAACGCGGAAGTTGATTCATGTTACACACATCATTAATCAAATTATTGTCACACTTATATATTTTGAGTTGAGTGGATTTTTGAATTTAATATTTTTTATATATTCTTGCAAATTAATTAATAAATTTTTATTTTTCCAAAACCATTTAGTTTAACATACATACGTTCTGTTACATTTTTTTTTATTTATGGAATAGAATTTCAACGATTTTTAAAAACATTCCATTGCTAACGTTGAAAAGTATGCGAGAAATTTATTTTTTAAGAAAATGAACAGGATTGTGAAAAAATACATTTATTTATCAAAACGAAAAAAAAGAGAGAGAGAGAGAGAAAATGAAGATGGAAAGAAAGGATAAACAACAACAATATTATATATAACAAGTAAAAAAACTAAATTTGGTTTAAGCCCTACATCACCATACAAACAGTGGATGTGACAGGTACATGATTACGCCCTCTAATGGGGTATGTATTACATACTAACTTGCAAGTCCTTTTAATATGGTTTTTTTAAATGTGGGCACGTCCGTTATATGAACAAACACACCAATTTTTAGGACATCGATGGGATTGTATTAATATGTCTACCAAACTCCAACTTGAAAGCTCAATGTTTGTGGCAGATATACAGATTTTTGTCGATTGTGGGATCTTCACTCATTTTGCCCAAATATAGATTCAATCTGGTTACAAATGTCTTTCCTTTCAATATCTCCAAACATTTAAGATCTTCAAAGTGCTAACAATAGACAGACACACGGACATACATGTCGAGATAACTCAGTTTTTGATGCTGATCAAGAATATATATATATATTTTAACGCCTCCTTCCAGGTATTGCAAATGGTATGACAAACTTTGTATACCGCTGTTTTATGTATAGAGTATAAAAATTTACATTTATTGTGTTGTGATGCTACGCATCAGCTTGTGTTTACAATTTATTAGCAACATTCTCTCACACATAAAATACTACTCACACACAAATACACACACACACACACATATACAACACAAATACAATTTATAACAAAGTGCATGTAAATGCAGACATTTCACGTTAAATTTATGTATTTACATAGTTCTTCAGGATTGTTCTGAGACTCTTCGTTATATTGCCCGGTTGGATCTCTTTTAAAGCTTTTGCATGCACACGCATCCGCATATGTTCAACACTGTAGGGTTCATATAAATTAAACATATATAAAAGTTGAACGTCAAGTTAAAGGTAAATGTCAATGCGTCATCATTAGCGATCCGAGAATATGTACAAATATTTACACACAGACAAACGAGCAAGGATCATTCCAATGTGTAATGGAAAGATAATATTGCAGTCGGCCATACTCGACTATTCAATGCTCTACGAACACACACTTGGTTTAATATCAACTAGTTTATATAAAGTTTGTGCTGCTTCTTAATTGAAATTAAATACTTTGAAATAATTTTCCGATTTGAAACAAATATATTTCCAAGGTCCCCTCGATTCTGGTTAAACTGTGGGTACAATACTTCGGAGATGTCAATTTTGCCTCCACAATGTCACAATATTTGTCAATATTTTCACATAAAATATTTATATAGAGAATGTTTTCCGGTTGCCAACCATGTAGGTAAACCTACATACTGTATGTAAGCATGTGCGCATATGTTGTTGTCATCGTTAAGTGGCCTCTTGACATATGTTGTTTACCTGCCATTTACTGACTGACTACAAGCTGCAGGCGAAGATATTTAATAAGCTGTAATGGGGGAGCATGTGCGAAGGGACATTTGCAATACCTGCACACATACACTACGATGCGCCTGCATGGATAGCTTGAAATTACATTCATTTTATATTGCTTACAATTTGAAAAGACTTTCAAGATGAAAATGGGAGACAGCACTTGAAGTTAATTGGTTTTTAGAAAGCATAGCTTTGAAACTTGTACGCATTCGAGGTTGTTTTCACTGAAACATGGCCTTTCCTGTCATCTTTTTATATCATTGTAGGTGAATTCGATTTTTTGTAGAAAATTCAACACATACATATTTTGATTGGTGTTAAGAGGAGATGCATTGTATTTAAACTTAAGAGCAAATGTGAGTTACATGTGAAGGATATTCAAGATCTAGCTTAAGCCAAATATACCTTTTTTTCACCAAATTTTTAATGTTCTCTACAACACCTTTCAGGTGGAAGGTATATTAGGTTTGTGCGAATGTTTTCTAACCCGATTTAACCATGTCCGTCTCGGTAGTACTAACTATAGGTAGCCAAAGCTAAGAGATTGCAACAAAAACTTTTGTAAACTGTATAAATAAAGCTGAAATGAACGGTACATTAGAAAGAAGAGAGCCGCATTTTGGACTGAAGCTAAAACTTTATTAAAGCATTTAAAATTCTGGCCAGCCTAGCAGAAAATCTTTACGGTAAGTGACCACTGTTATGGAAAAACTTTAACAAAAGAAACTGTTTGCGTTAGAGTGGGAGCTATGTAGCTGTGCCCATTACCACGCCATCACTAGCTGTGAGAGAACAAAAACTTTAACTAATTTTAATTGCAAATATTCCAACTCATACACAAATTTATATGAATGTATGTGTGTGTGTGTGTGTACGGAGCATAACATTATTGCACAGTAGTTGTATTAAAAGTATTACACGTTCCTGCCAAAAACGTACGCAAAGGGGTTTTTGTGTATGTGTGTGTCTGTGTGTGTGTGTGCTTGCTTTTAATTTTAATGTTGGAAAATTTAGTTAAATTGCCAAATGCAACAATGGTTTTTGTTAATTGGTTTCCTTTGTTTTGAATAGCTGGCCCGCCTCCCACTCACACCCAAGCACTCCCAAGTACCCTTAAAAGCGGCAAAGCCAACTTCGGTCAGCAAGTTAATGCTTTTGGTTGAGGATTGGCGTGGCGGGTGGAGAGATTTTCATTTTCCTCCTAAATTGCACATAACGAGCAAAATTTTATCACTGTAACAGCTGCCAACAGATATGCTGACGTTAAGGAATGAACAAAGCATGCAGCACATGCTGCAGCAAAAACTGAAATAATATTTGGGTACTAAATGATTTGCTGCAACAAGACTATACAAATAGAATAATAAAAGATAAATACCTATAAAAGATGTCAGGGGAGTATTGGCTACAAGGTCACGAATGAGAGGCAAGAGATCCAAGTTGAAATAATTAAGAATCCAAAGGAGATCGTTAGTCATTCTGTTCATTTATAAGTTATATATATTATAAATAGTTAATTGCGACAACAATACACACACGCGTACACACTCAATCACCACTGATTACATATAATGCAGGTACAGACACAGAACCAATCAAATTACTGTATTTACATTTGCACACTTGTCATGGGAGCGCTGGGAACGCCATATCCGTCTTGTGTCTCTATGTTGTTGCAAATTATGAGCTAAAGTTTTGCAACGACATTTGTAATGGCCGCATGCAGGTTGACATTTGAAATGGATGAATAAAAATTGAGAACAAATTTAGATATAATACAATCGATTAATGGCCGTAGTCAGATAATAACGACGCCCACAGTTAAAAAAATTTTTCTTTTCCCTGCATTCCAACTTCTTCGGTGATACATATACAAAATCTATATAGGGCGCAATCAAGTAAGTGCCACGCCTTTGGTTTGTAGGTAGAGGTTTGCAGAGTATTTAATTTATGTTTATTTGTTAGTTTTGTTAGGTAGGTTCCAATATGAAATGGTCGAAATTGGCCACGCCCACAAAAAATTTATACATTACCCACAATGTAAAGTTGAATATATACAAATATTTATAATGAGACCATCAATCAACTTTACAAAAGTGGGCGTGGCCGTGGCCATGTAAGGGCCATAGTTCACAAAAAATAACTTTACTTGGCTTAGACTCCGACTTCTTAGTGAATACGTAATGCACAAACAAACGTAACTTATTTCTAAGATCTTCTTTCGAACAAAATAAATAAATAAATAAAAATAATAAAAATAAAAGCCGGCTCAATCAGGTACATCCCACGCCTACTGTTTGTTTATAGATATGTTTTCAAATAATATTTTTATATATAATTCAATGATGCCTCATTTATATGTGTGCATATAAAATTTTTTCACAAAATTCATTACGTTTAACGCCAACTTGTACGTATGCAGATATTTAGCATTTAGCAGCATTGTAGTAAGTGCTGCTGGCATATTAATGGAATTGTCTTGAAAAGAAAATCTTTGTCAACAACTGAAATGAAAACTGTGTTTCATTCAAATCCAACTTTTGTCAATCTAAATGAACTGTTTGTTTTGCCAGCAAAAAGATGCTGTGACATTAGCGTAGAATAACATAACAAGAACGAACAGAAAAGTTTGCTTTTTTTTCTTCTTCTTATAAAAGTTACGTTTTGGGTGCTTGTCTGTATTTACTTTATTGATGTTTTTTGCTATTCTTCTTCGGTTCAACGAGAGGAGTGAAAAGAGAACAACTTGGAAATTCTTGCAAATTGTTTAAACTTCTTAAATAAATTTTGATTTTAGAAACTTTCCATGTTTGTTTTTTGTTTTTTTTTATATATGTTTTCCGTTGCTTAATGCTCTAAATTTTACTATATCGTTCATCAATATGCAAGTTTATGTAGAAGGAAGCAAAGCTGAATATTTTATTGCTTACGGCAGTTACTCAAGAGCATTTTTAATAAAGGGCATTCAAAATTAAACTCTATTAAATCCCTCAAAATACTTGCAACGACTTTTGTGTCATCTTTAGAGAAATCATCAGTTTATTGAAAATGAAGTTATATTCGGCTTGGTACACATATGGGATGTTTTTCGTATTTTTCTTTTTCTGTTCACTGTGGGGATGGCATTTACACCTTCTTTTTTTGTCGTCCAGTAAAATTGGTGTCATACTGGGCTTTATTTCAATAATCAACTTTGCACAACTTTTGTTGTTTGAAAATTATGAGCGTTTATGGTATTGAAAGCTGACCATTTCAAGCACAATTCGAGACTTTATTTCAAATTTCATTATTCAATTAAATAGATACCTAGGTATGGATAAACTCAGCGCAGTTTTCAATATGTTTATACTGTGGTGAGCTGCACGTCCTCTATGACGCCCCGCTACATTTATTTATTAAAAAATCCTTGAAAATTGGTAAGCATTATTCAAATAGAGTCCACAAAACAAACTAACTAAATTTCTTCGGAGTGGCAACCCCTATTGTTTTCATTGCATAATAAATTATAAATTTTAAAATCAAATAATAAAAAATAAAGAAAGTGAGAGTAACTGAAAAAATCAAATCGAATCAAAAAATATAGAATTTCGTAAAATATTTTTCCTCTTGTAAGTTCCAACAACATCAAAACGTAATTTTTGAGAAAAATGCTTTTTACTAAATTTCCTAATCGATCATCTCGCTTCGTCTTAAATGAAAATAAATGTAACAAATAAATCATGAAAGAAAAAACGTTGGCAATTTTGTTACACTTGTTAAATTTGATTATGTTGACCTATGTTCCAATTTTAATTATTGGGGGACTTTTATTAGTGAACTTCCAAAATCGTGGAATTGGAGTATTTTTCAATTTTGCGGCCGTATTGAGATTCGTGCGGTCTGTCATTGGCATAATTGGCGTTTATAAGCGTGATCGCTGTCTAATCTTTACATTTATTCTATTACTATGTACCATGTGGCTGCTGTCATGTATGCTTTTTGCTGTTTCCTTTAAGGCTGATATAAAACGTTCAGACGAATCTTTGCGATCAGTTTTTGTGATTAATACGGCTGCATTTGCGAAATTAGAGCGAGATTACGAGTGTTGTGGTTACCACGGTGTTGAAGATTACTTAAAGCATACGCGTAAAGTTCCGCCTACTTGTTGTCCTAAAAAATATGAAACTGATTATGGGAAATGCTTAAAGGCAGCTTTAAAGAGAGAGGGTTGTCCAAGCCGTATCCAAAAATATTACAAACAATTTAGGACCACCCTGAAGTATATTTGGGGCGTTGTATTCATCTTTGAAGTACAAGCTCTAGTATTTGCCATATTATTGTATCGGAAAATCATGCTTTAGTATATGTATTGGGCAAAGTCTTATAGGAGATGTTGAGATGATGAGATTCTCATTAAAGTTGACACCATTACAACCGTTGTTTATGAATGGATTTTGTAGCAGTAATGCCATGCGTCTAAGTATTAATCGCTTTTATTTTATGGAGATAAGTAAAAAAGTAATTTTCCTTTAGGTCAAATGTTAAATGCATTCCACATCAACATATAAACGGTGCGCGTGACAGGCACATGATTCCTGTACTCGGTATCAATTGGCAAGTCGAGTTTTTTATACACTGTGGCCCTGTCTATTATGCGACCACTTCCGTGTTGGCACCAAATTCCAACGTTATGGCTTAATGTTTGTGATAGACATATGTAATTTTGGTGATTGGTGGGCGTGGCTCAATATCTTAAAATTTACGATCGTGAGAATGTAAACATACCCGTACCGATTGACTCTGTTTTTCATGCTTTGAAGAATTTATAGGTCTATCGACGCCACTTTCTGCGTATTGCGTAATGAAATGACAAACTTAATATACCCCTACCTTGTCTGTAAGGTGTAAAGATTTTAATTAAAAAAAGAAAATATTTTAAATTGATGTATTTAAGAAGTTTAGGTGCATAGATGGGATAAATAAAACGAAATTGTATAACGCATTATGTCACATTTGTATCGATAATAATCAGTCCCTTTGAGTGGTTCCTTTCATTATCGTCATTATCGTTTTTGGCATCTTAATAATAATTGCACGTAGTAGTGGTTCAAGATCGTAACCGAGTTAGTTGACGACGCCAGGAAATGTTGTAATTGCACACACAAATACAAAGGGAAACTAACTATAAAAGAGAACAACAACAACAACAACAACAACAACAACAACAACAACAACAATAATAAATGTACAACATCCAATTCTGCACAACTTCAGATATTTTACGGTGTACGATGCGCGCTTTGATATCATATAAGTAGTTGGGTGGAAGGGAGTGTTTATGCATAGTATGTAGGTATGTGTGTATATTGATTGAAAGTGTACTTAAAGTGCACACATATTGCCATAATATTGTATTATAGTATTGTTGCTTACATGTTGTTGTTGTTGTTATTATTGTCGTATTGCTGTTATCAATGTAATTATAGCACACAGCTCTAAAGCAAACATTTCTATCATTACTCATACTTTTACGTATATATACAATACCCATATACACACACACACACACACACACACATACATATATATAAAAGTGTATGATAATTAAAATGCATAAGCACGTTCATGGCACCAAAACACACGTACCCACACTTACACAGTTCAATTTACACACATCCGTACATACATACATACATACCAACAATTCGTACGGTACGGTACACTCTGATAAATGATATATAGTTAAACATACGTACACATTGTACTGCATTATGTAAAATACACTTAATATTAAATATATAATACAGGGATGTAGGGGGTATATGTGTGTGTGTAGAGTGTGCACAATGCACACAAATAAATCTTTAAAGCAAATTGATGAGCATTAATACAAGTATTTACTGTCATATAATATACAAAATGCCAACAAATGTATGTGCGTGTGCATGTGCATATATAAACATAACATTTGTGTGTGTGTACCAAAATATAAATGCAATAAATGCAACTAAAGCACATTATAAATGTTGCCTAAAAGGCCGTCCGGCTCTATAATGTCAAAAAATTAAATTTTAATTAAACTTTCTCTCTGCTATTTGTTTGCCGCCCCACTCTCATGCAATTGCATGCATGGTATGTATTGCGTGCATATTCACACCAACAAAATTTAATTATTTATAACACATACATATAATTTATGTACAATATTTTATTGGGATTTCTCTCTTTCTCTCTCTCTCTCTATTCACGCCTCGACAATACCAAAATCGCATTATATCTGTATAATAGGTATGTTTGTATGTTTGTTCATCATTCATGTTTGCAAAGCTTATGTTATATTATACACACATTAAAATGTGTGTGAGTAGAGAGTGTGGCTAGAAATTTTCAATTAATTCATGTTTTTTATATTCTACTCACCATCACGACTTCAGGCATACACGTATACACGCATTATTAAAACGATTGTAACCTTCAAATGTTGCTTTTTGTCTGTTCTACTAGCGGTTATCGTTATCGTTATAAAATGAAATTTCAATGTACCGATTAATCCATTGTTTGGCAAAATTGTTGCTCTTATAAAAATCGTTTGAATTCGTACCACAAAGCATACGCTTCTCGATCTATACGAGTTAGCTAATGCCACCACTACACCTAAATACTGATTACGTTTCTTACAGAAATGTAATGTAGTGCATAATCATTATTCGTTATAAGCCGGCTAATAATTTATATTATTAGTATTTCTTTGGTGTATGATACAACCATATAAATCACATTAGGCTTTGTTCACAATGATATCAATTGGACTATGAACGATTAAACGATAAACAAACAAAAGAAAGCAAATGGAAAAAAGTTCAGCTTTAGTTTGAATCGAATTTTCAATCTCCAATAAACTTTGTAATTGTAATTATGCAAATTACACAAGTGTGAGAAGAAGCAACATTCCACTGTTTCAATTCATGTGAAATATAAATTGAAGGAGTAAAAATTTGGAGATTTATTCCTTGTTAATGGCTTTTTAAGAAGAATGTCTTCTTCTTTAAGCATAGTCAGTAAAAAACAAAGTCTCTTCAAAGTTATTTTATTTCATTTAGAAGCCGTTGTGATTAAATTTTCGCTTAATAATCAATACTACGTACATATATACGTTTGCAAACATTCCCGCGTTACAAACTTATTGACAACACAAATATAACGTCATTGTTAAAGTGGACATTTTTAAAAACACCATAAATTTTATGAAATTTATATGTGTGTACGTCCCAGTGGGCAAGTATTTATAGTTTTCTTTTTTGCTGCGATCTGAAAATCTCTATATGAGTGAGACAAAAAATAAAATAAAGAAAATCCAACCCATTCAATATGTGACTAAATAGGTCATATTTTGTATTTAAAGTGCATACAAGAGTTATACTCGTATATGGTAAAAAGAGTGATATATGGCCAACATATTCTATAAATGTTTGTAGGCAAAATTATATTCTGATATAAAGTTATTAAAAGTTCAATGAAAAATCAATTTTTTTGCTGTTTTATAATTAAAGTATAAAATTTTCATTTGTTTTTATTAAAAAGTCATTTGGAAACCTTTTGTTTAAAAGTACACTCGGAAAAATTACGAGAAAGAAGAATATTTATAATATTTAGAAATTACATGTACTGCCGTACGGACCAATTATGCCACAATTTATATCGGAGTGTCAGGAAACGTGACTTATTTCTGTTTAAGTCACTTCGTGAAATATTATTGGAATAGAAAAGGGTTCTAAAAATAGTCCGCTTAGATTTAAATCAACGCTTTTTCACCAAATTTGATCAACAAATTTTGAAAACGGCTTGTTTTTGTTATATCAAAACTTTCAGAAGGGGGCCTAAAAATAATGTGATTCAGTTCATTTTCAATATAACTCCTCTATGTTATTTTAAGGAATTTCATCGATATATCTTAAAAAACATGACTTGTAGTCAATGTTACCAAATTAGAAAGTCAGTGAGTTTTGTATCCAACTTTGCTTTTCCCGAGTTATTTGTAGGAACTTTTCATAGGAATATAATGTTATTTGAAACATCGCTTATGGGGGTTAGCGGTTTATGCTTTCATTAACATTTATTACAATAGATTATTTGGGTATCCCCGAGAAACTGGCCCTAAGTTTAAAACCGGACTATTTGAAGTAGTTGTCAATTCAACTCATATTGTTTGTTTCAAATAATTTACAAAAATTGTTAATATTGAAAAACGTTTTACATTTGACTTTAAATGGTAAACGGTATAATATTACTAATTCTGGAATTGTGAATATTTTTTGACATGTATTATGATTTCCCTCCTTCGCAAAATGAACAATTTGTTTTTTTTTCTTAATTTAATTGGTAACATTCTTTCACTCTCTCTGTTAATTTTATTCTGGTCAATTTTTTTTTTTACTTATTTGCAGTTTTTTTTATCTTTTTTTATCACTTAATGACTTTGAAATGAGTTTATGACAACATTAAGCATTAAAAGCAATTGAGTGCATCCAATAGGTAGTAGCGGTGTCCATACAATTAAAAAGTATAATAAAAATGATATTATTCTCCTTCTCTTAACAGTTTAGTGGTGTGGTGTTGCATGATGATGCGGATATTTAATAATGTATTTACGTGTAAATGCAACATATATGTGTATCTATATAACATTGTTATAGTATTAATGCAATCTTTGTTCATTGTTCATTTATTTTTCATACTTTTTGAATTATCATAATTTGTGACTATCAAATAGCTCCTTTCGAGCACAGCATGATGGGATTTACATTTTAAACACAATAATGCATTAATGCAATTAACTGTTAACAATTAAATTGATCTTGCTGAGAGTTTTTTGCTGCGTTCGCTGTCATTTCAGTGTTAAACGTTTTAATGCAAGCATATATGACCAGAATGGATACAACCCAGGTAACAGGTTTTAATAAGTAATGAAATCTAATCAATTACCAACAATTACAATGGAAACAAAATATTAATTACTTTAGATATACGAATATAAAACGTATCCAGTAAAAACTCTAAATCAATCAATCAGTCAATCTCTAAATTTAAAAGAAAGTCTGCATCAAAGTGAAAGGTATTGAAAGTGTGACCTAAACTGTCGTAAATGCAGTGGCCACATAATGCTTATATTGATTGTGTTCAATTCAATAATAATTTATTTTTCATAATAGTTGTGATAATGTTTGTTTCATGATATTTTTGTAATAAAAAAAAACGCAATAATCTTTAGTCGTACTTGATTTTAATCAGCAATAAATTAATGCAGTGATATACAGAGATCAGATAAGCAGACACGTAGCACGGAGGCATATTTCATCCATCCATGTGCCAAAAATGGGCATGGTCGGATAATAAACACATTCACAACTTACAAAAAAACATGCTGCTTGAAAATTTCATCTTGCAAGCTGATACGTAATACATATAGTATTAGAGGGCGCAATCATATACTTGTCACGCCCACCATTGTTGATGTGGAGAATATTTAAGAATTGCTCTAAGCTAAATTTAGTTTTCTTAGTTGTTTTATACTACAAATATCTCATTTTGCTACGAATTCACACCAATTCTTGCTTATCCGATAAAATGTCTTTTCACCGCTTTCCGAAAATTGTTTAGGAATAATAATGTATAATTATATAATTTTTTCAAGCTATTTGCAATATTCAGGTATCAGGGATTAGGTATTTTCTTGATCATCCTGGAAATATGAGCTGAGTTAGCTATATCCGCTCGTGCTTTTGGAACGTTAACAGTTCAAAATTTTGATATGTTGACTTTTAATTTTGTTTAAGCATTCTAGGTCTAGGGAAAAATTGGTTGAGAACTACTCCTACAATTAATGAAGGTCTACCTAGCAGCTATTAAAATTTTGTATGAACAAGAAATACGCGATATATAATTAAGGTATTTGCGTATATAATTAAGATACTTATCGATGTGTCAAAAATGGGCGGGCATAATTTACAAAAGCCTCTATTTGACCCAAAATCCGATTTGTTAGTCAATACGTAATACATAAACTATAGAAGGCATATTTAGGTATCTGCCCCGCCCACTGTTTTATTGATGAGAAGGGTATTTAAAATTTGACCGCAACCGAATTTATTTTTTGTTACTTGTTATGTAATTTTCGTACATTCCCCTTAAACATGCATAGACGCACACGCACACATACATATTAAATACATGAAACATTTTATACGTTTGTTTGCTTATTTACGCATAAAATTGTGGGTGTTTCATTTAATGGGAGTGTGCATTTGAGTCCATTAGGCTCATACAATTTTCCACATTTTAAACAATTTTCATCTTTTCAATAAAACACTGCTACGCTTAGGGGGCCACAAATTACATATACTCCATACATTTACATATATTGTACAGGCAGCACGAATGAATGAATGAATGCATGCATGTGTGTGAATGAAATTAAGTCGGCTGGTATTATTGCAGTTGTGTTAGTTGTTGGTAGTGTTTAACCTCTTAAACTCTGGCAGTCTACTTAACATTAACAGTAATCTTTGTACTGTACGTACATAGGCACGTGGTATTTTTTTTTATATCTACTCTCTTGAAACAACAAAAGCATACATTTTCCATTACACGTATTATTTAGAGTAAGATGGATATGATCGCTTAGTTAAAATGATTTGTAACAATGTGGGTAAATGAGAAAATGCGGAGATGTTAAGGTAGCAACATTTTTCTTTCCTATCTTCGTTATACATTCGATTTCAGAGACAATATTGACCTCACAAGAATCTCGTCCTCCTTATAGACTCCTCGTAGACCTTATAAAGACTTTACTGAAGTATTCTTCAAATTCGTTCCACATCTTCTTCCCTATGGTTACCTGTTCTGTGCTTTTACAACAGTTCTTGTATAGTTTATGGTTTATGAAGGATTCTTTGCACACACATATGTACACATTTCACATAGGCTTATGAAATGTAGACACATATAATGTAAACATGTTTATGTGTAGATTGTTTTGTAACTTCAACTGGAGTGTGTGTGCATATGTGCAGGTTTATTGTAATCAACACAAACAATAATTTCTCAAGCACATATTCTACATGCAAACATCTTGTACACAAACACACACACACACACACACATACCAGGATATGTATATTTGTGTGGATAATACTTTTTATTTTCCCGTAAATAAAACTTTCAGGATAAAGTAAGTAAGTTAACTGAGGCAGGAAAGAATTCAGCGACTGCATGATATTATAAAAAGAAAACCTTAAAAACTTTTCACAATCATCATATAAAGATGTGCATATATAAAGATGTAAGATTTTTATACCCACTACCTTGAGGTGCGGGGTGTACTGACTTTGTCCAAGCGTTTGAGATGCCCAACAAGAAGCATCTGAGATCTTATCAAGTATATGTATTCATGATTAGCATCACACTATGAGCCCATCTCATCTCCGTTCATATGTCCGCCTGTTTTTGGTTGGTAGAGTTATGGGTGTAAATTTTAAAATATTAAGCTATAAATATGTTTCTGGTACTGATCGAAATCGGTTCCACGACGCGGCTACAATCGACAAAAATTTAATAATTTGCTACAAAAATTGAGAAATAAGGTTGAAATTTGGCCACATATATATATTATTACTTAGCCAGAAATGGGCGTGTTCGGACAATAACATAATCGAAGAAAAAAACTTATTTGACGTAGCAAGGTCCGCAAAGGTATACGCAAAATATATACATTTAAAGGGCATTATCAGGATCCTGTCACGCCCACCATTTGTACGAAAATGTGTAGGGTATTTAACATTTGGCCTCATCTGATTTTATTAAATTTTTTAACTTCTTCTAGTCTGTCGAGTTTTCTGAGTTAATTGTGTTATTCGAAGAACGGTTTGATAATATTGTAGACTTTCGTTTCACGACGTTTGACATTTCAATTCTATTTGAAGAAATCGGTTATCTTCACCATTTACCGTTTTATGTGTACATTGCGCTATTAAGACTGAAACATTTCATTTATTTGTAGCGAAGAGTTTTTAAATAATTCTGGTTGTTTATACATGTGTGCATGTATACGTAATTGTAGGTAAACACACTCATATACATGTGTGTGTATAATGAATAACTTAAGAAAATACTAATAACTTCCTGCTGTTGTGTTATCATTTGTAAGGCTGTTGATGCTTTTCTTACTTTTTCTATACTCTCCACCTTAGAGACGAGCGTACACTTAGTTTCTTCTTCCTTTTGAAACATTTAGAAGATGACGTCAGAGATCCTAAAAAGTATATATGTTTTTGATTAGCATCAAAAATTGAGTCGTTTTAGACATGTATGTCCGTGTGTCCGTATGTCCGTCTATTGTTGCTATACTCAAGGGCGTAAATTTGAAGATATTGAGCTGAAATTTTGTACAGGCACCTTTAGTTTTTGCACGCAGATTGCTATTTAAAATGGATAAAATCAGTCGAAATCCACGCCCACAATCGACATAAATCTATATATCTGCCACAAAAGTTGACCTAGGAACTTGAAATTTGGTATGCGTATACACAGTTATCGCATTGACTGACGTGTTAAAAATGGGCGTGGTCGGATAATAGACACACCCACAATTTACAAAAAACATATACATGTAAGACATACACTATTAGAGGGCGCAGTATATATATACATATGCCACGCCCACCATTGTGAAGGTGGAGGGTATTTAAGATTTGGCCTAAGCCAAATTTAGTTTTCTTACTTATTTCCTTTTGTGTTAAATGAACACCATCCACATATCTGTATACGTAGCAGTATGTATGTATCTATGTATGTAAGTATGTATGTAGTTTGTGTTTATAAAAGAACAATATATTTATTAAGAGGATGTTTAGTTCTCTAGGGAATGTATTGTATGGCAAATTATCTAAAATATTGCTTGCAATGACGTGTTAAGTGTTTTTGTGATGCAGAGTTTGCTGGTAAGTGTGTAAAAAGAAGTACGGGAGACTAATTAGTAGATATTTTGTATAAATTTTATTTGAGATTTTCTTTAAACACTCTGGGGTCGTATCCTTATGCTCGTCTTCATTTTCTACTTTTCCCATGTGAATGTTTTGCTTCGTTTCATATATTTCTTGCTTGTCCAGTTGATTTCTGTTTCAGCTTACCAAACACACAAAATCAGTCTTTATCGGCATGTTTCTCCTTGATTGTTGCAAGACCTTAAGAATATTTATCGGATTTTCGTTTCTTAAGCCTTTCCCTTTTTGCATGAAGGGTACAGTAGAGTGCCTTCAGCCAGCACTCACATAAGAGTTTGTTGTATGTTGAGCATTTTCATTTTTTTGCTTGTTTGTTCGTTTGTTTGCTTGTGTTATGCAGATTTTATGCAAATCGTTATTGATTTCTAACGACAAATATCCAGTGTTATGTTGTTTGTATGTATGACAATACATTTCTTTTCTCCTCTTCTTCTTCTTCTTCTTGTTCTGTTCATATCCTATCTTGCGGCACCACATGACATGGATTGCCATTGCATATGTACAGTCAGCTGGAATGGGGATTTGGTTGTTATTGTGTTTTTGAGAAATTTTGAAACGATATTTAAATGAAATATACATTGAAGGGACAAACGCACATGCATTGGTTTCCTTGAAGGCAACATACTTTAATTGCCATCACTGTTAAGGAAAATGAAAACTATCGCATGATTTTGGCTTTGTTCCAACTTAAAAAAAATTTAATAAAATCATAAGAAATTCATTCATTCACTCGACTCGTTATATTACTAAACTGAATCAAATCTCTTTAAACTGAAATATCATTTGGGAACTTTAAAACGAAAAGCACTTACTCATAAATTCATTGAAGGAAGCTATTTTCGTGTTATCATCATTCATTCTTTGCTTCGGCAAACCTAACTCAATATTAGCTTTCACTAAAATGCTGAATGGTCAGAAACGTTTTTCTTTTCTTTTTCTTCTCGGCAAACATTCAACTGAAATGATATCGGTGGTGGATGGTAGACAGAGCGAAACCGAGAGTGGAGGAGTGAGGTGTAGACAATCTTTTAACGACAACGGCTACTTTTCGTACATTCTCCGTTTTTCCTGAGCAGACATTTAAAAAACCAAACCTTGCAGTTTTGCAAGTTGACTGCCGCTCCAATTTGTTTTCTCTATGCACTCCTTTTTAAAATTATCCTTTATTAGATTTTTCCTTTATTATAAATCCTGTTCCATTTAGATTTCATCATAAGTAATATGTGTGCCAAAGCTTTATTACAAATTAAAGTTGTTAAGCTGGAATGGAAAAACAAGAAACATATGAAAATGTAAATTTTGAAGTGAATTTTTTCCTTTGTTTTTCTTAAATAAACAATATTTTCATGTCAAGCATTTCAATTACAATTATTTAATGAGCATAATGGAGTTGTGGAAAACGTAAGAAAAGGAGGATTTTCATTGTGTTGGACTTTGTGTTGTAATAAAATTTTCCATGCATTCCCCTCCCTCTATTTCACTCAGCGTAACTCTTTATTATTCTATTTTTACCAGTTACCAGTTACATGCACTTGAATGATTTATGGTGTTCTCTTCTTATTTGCTTTTATGTGTGTGTGTGTGTGTGTGTACTTCAATGCAATGCACTGTCAATCTGTCTGTCCGTGAAGATGTATGCTCTGCTGGGGGATTGTAATGCTTTCCACTATCCGCACATCAATGCATAGTATTGTAGAAAAGTACAAGCTCATTGAAGTCTGTCTCACAACTCACAACTCATCTCCATGTACGTATGTGTGTACGTACGTGTGTCAAACCCCTTCTATGTGCATTTTCCACATCACCGACATAAATAATTTCTTACATATATTGTAATAGTTGTCATACTCTCCGTTTCCGTTTTTTTCGCATTATCTTCTCCCAGCGAAAAGCTACACACACAAGCACTGCAATTGTACTGTTTAGCAGTTTACATGGTTTTATTATGGTCGCGTCTTTGTGTTTATAGCCTTCTTCAAAGCATTTCTTTGGTGATGGTGTATCATCGAGTCTTTGTTACATTTACCAGAGTACTCAACCAATACCCAGTTCGCTTGTGCGTTGGTGGGGCTCATTGTATTCTCTAGAGTTATCCTAGGTTGTGCCTGCTCTCTATGCATTCTTCTTTACTACTCAACGCTTTGGGGCATACAAGCAAGTCAGTCATTCCTTGTTGCTTGAGTATGCAGTGATCTTAGTGTTTTCTTCTTTCTTGAATTCTAGTGTTCCAGCATACTGTCCTGTCTTGTGCTGTCTTGTCTAATGTTGTTGTCTTCGTTATTGATGTTGTTGGCATTTTTGTTGTTGCTTTGTAACATTTATTGTTGTAAACTATCTCTCAGTCCATTCCGTTCGCCTCAATTCGTTTCATTTTCGTAAAGGTATTTGTTGTTATTGTAGCTTTTCGAAATCCTTACTGTATAAAAATATTTTTGGTTTTCATTTCGAGTATGCAAAGTATTAGTTTGTGTCTTTTGGAACTTTGTCTCTTTTGGGCACATGTGCAAACATTGCATAACGCACTTGCTTTGTTGTAATTGTATGATTTTGGTGAAACGAAATTCTGTAATTTAAAAAGCTGATTAAAATAATATACTGAAGATAATTATATACTAACCAAGTATCTTAGTATATGGAGGTATTACTGAAAAGTTTCCGAAACTTACATTGGGAGAGTTTCTGAAAATCATCCAATTTTATTCACGTTTAAATATGTTTATACGCAGCACCACTTGTGGCAAAATTATGTTAAGTTTTTGCGGATGTTTATAACTCATAAATGTCCCTTCAATTATACTGATCGATTCAGAATCAAAATCTGAAACGATTTAACCATATCCGCGTGTCTATCAATGAAAATTTGTGCGCAACCTACTAATTGCATTTTTTGAGATATTTCGATGAAATTTGATGCAAGGACATGTATTGGGTCTTAGCCGCTTAAAATGTACAAACCTAATATATCCTCTACCACCTGAAATGTAGGGTGTAACAATGTGTAAGTCTTTCCATTTTTATTACTTTGCAAATAAAATTTACAGTAAAATATTTTTATATTAAATACTGTAAATTTTCTCCAAACTATTTACATACAAGTTACTCTCGTACACTACGTATATACAA
The DNA here is from genome assembly GCA_963971445.1 of Ornithomya chloropus. Classification (NCBI taxonomy): domain Eukaryota; kingdom Metazoa; phylum Arthropoda; class Insecta; order Diptera; family Hippoboscidae; genus Ornithomya; species Ornithomya chloropus. The sequence goes on from OZ020529.1 coordinate 5,537,873, forward strand.
TATTTTATGTAAAGTGAAAAAAAAAATAACATAAAACAAATATGCGGTCATGATGTCAATAATGTTTACAATAAAAACCAGTCAAAGGATTACAAACAATGCAATTGAAGTGTGGCATGTAGTAGAGAGATATGCGGTGCATGCAATGGTTTATATGCATTGATTCGACGAACAAATATTCCAACATATATTCCAGTCATAAGTAATTCTCATGTCATGCAAGAGGAGCGCCTATCATGCAATGATCGTCACACTTATCTGTCATGCCGTTCATATGAACAATATGAAGAGCAAGAAGAGTAGGACGCTGGGCCTTAGCATAAGCTGTCTGTACTTTTCAAAAACATTTCAAGCATTTGTATTCTTTGTATCGTGCTTTTTGTATACCAACCACATTACAGTGGATACGTTACCTTTATTAGGGCCCACTTGAGAGGAACGGAAGTACGCGGCACAATATGTTGGTATTCAGAGTAATACACATGCCTTTGTACAATGCATTTATTACAGAATTTCATGTAATTAATTACAAGTACACGTATAATTAAGTACTTGAAAATAATTCAGTAGAGTGAAAATCTATGAAAAGCTATCCAAAAACCATTTGCCAACTTGCGTTATTGGCCCAAGTATAATTGATATCCAGTTACTTATTATGTTGTTCTTTCATTTTTCAGACATTCATTACTTGTTAAGTTCTTAAACACAACACCACATACACTTAACAGTTGGTTCAGTTTTTTTTTGTTTTTGTTTTGCTTTGTAAGATACACCACTTGTCCTTTATTTCTCTTTTGTTTGTTCCGGATTCTCAAGTGTTTTGTATTCAACTCCTAGTGAACATATATATGTATACATGGAGTATGTACAGTATTTACTTTGAGAGTGTATCGGAAATCAGAAATGTGTAAAATCATAGTCGCGATGTCTGCTCATATTCATATGTATCCGCTTTATGAGAAAATTTGCTTTCATCTTTCATTCACTTGTCCTTATTACGCGTACACATAATACCCTACGTTCAAATGCAGCACACTCCATATATTGACCAAAATCAAATGATGCTGTGCTTACTTTGCGTTTGTTGATTTACGTACAGGCATGTAGCATAGTATACAAATGCGTTGAGAGTCTGAAAGATAAGTAACCAAGCCCCTTAAAGGCTTACGAAGACGTGTGTGTTTGTATTGTAAAATTATTATAATAGAACACAAGTAAAATAAGTAAATTTTCGTTTAGGTCAAATCTTAAATAACATCACCATATACATATATGGGAGACTCTGCACAAAATAGTTTTTTTGTGAATTGTGGGGGATACCGTCCATTTTTGGCACATCGGTGGGAGTGCTGAATACCAATTTGTATTCAATTCAATGTTATTCATTATTCATTCCCTATGTCCAACCTGCAATAACCAAAAATTTACACAGGAAGGACATGTCGATCGTTTCAGATTTTGATGAATATAAATACTTTGCGTGGTCTTTGATGCCACATTCAGCGTGTTGCATGCAGAATAGAAAACTTAGTACTAACAGTGGCGGGACTGAAGCGCGGTCTAAACGATCGTGGAGAGCTTAGTTTATGTCTAAATAAATATTTAGCATAAACTATTTCTTCAAATTTATTCCACTTACGGTCGCTAAGTAGTACAAGCGTCGCAGCATCCATTCAAAATAATTAGCATATAAGTTAAAACAGAAATTCTTAGTTTATGCGGCCAATTTCTTATCCTAATTGGTTCATAGCCATCCAACGAAAGTCAAATAATCGTCAGGCCCTTATTTTTCACAAAACTCGTTCCATTTTTGAGTTGATATATAACACAGACTATAATAGTTATTAACGGAAGGCGCATGTACATACCTGCCACACCCATATCTTGTATGTACAATACGGGAATAGTACACAAATTGTACTGTTTGATATTGAGCTACCATGGTAAACATCTTAGCAATGCCAGACAGCTGAGGCTAATTATGAATAAATGACCGATTATTCGTTTGACTGTGGGATAGCTTTTGCAAATGACTCACAACTCTCAATTTTCTTTTATATTCATTATAAATCTCCACGGCAGCCATTTCATTATTAAGCACCATTTCATCATCACCGTGTGCTTGTACATATATTTGCATGTATGTGTACATCTCCAATATTAATGATGTGCATACAAAATGTTTAATTCCAGTGAAACTTTTATGGTACGCTTATGAGCGACGAAGAAGAGAATTTTTGTTTTTTTTTATGAAAAGATGCGAAATGAAACAATGACGTGCAGACGTACGTACATATATTATACATTTCTGAGCAATTTAAAATATTGCCCGCACGCAACGTCCGTGTAAATAAAATTTATTTGTTTCATGGCATGTATGCGTGAGTCTGAATGCGTATATGCTTGAACATGGTACTTTAATATTATGTGTATTTTGTGTATGTGTGTGTGTGTGTGTGTGTGTGCTGTGATGTAGTTTTTAAAGAATTTATTGTGCGTGTTAATTAAAAATGTAAAGAATATTAAAAGGTAATAACCACCAAAATGGCATGGAATATAAAAAAAAAAAAGCAGCAACCAAACACATATGCGTGCACACATACATTATGTACTTGTTGTACACATGTACTACGCCATGGCGTATCAAATGCATGAACATATTTTCAAGCAAGTAATTCTCTTGGCATTAAACCTTTTTGGAAAAGTTTCTCATTTTGTGTTTGTTTTCATTTATGTTGTTGTTGTGTTGTTTTTCTTTTCATTTTATATGACTCCGGTTTTTCATTATATCAATTTTTGTGTGCATTGGCACCCCAGTGCCATTGCCAGTGAGGTGGAGAGACCAACCATCCAACGAACTACACGCTCAGCGTTGCATGTGTTTGTGTTTGGTATAATTTGAAAAGGAATGATAACATATCGTACATTAATATGATACATTTGCCATATTTCATTTTCTCTTTCTTTTTGTTTTCGTCCTTGTTGTTGTGGTTGTTTATGTCCGTACAATTTTCAATTCATTAAATGAAAGGATTTCACGGAAAAAGCGCTGTCATGTTCTTTAAGTTTTTATCACCGAAAGCTGAAACTTTGACCTGATTTAAATTCCATACAAATGCGCACACATACGTACGTACACGACATCGTTAATTTATTATACTATACCGTCCATATGTAATTTGTTAATATGCTAATTGTTAATCAATTGTTTAATTTGCATTTGCTTAAGTACGCTTCCATTTAATTTATGCATAACAACGACAATAACGTTTTGCTTTTGTTGTTGTGTATGTTTGTGTAAGTTAAGTGATAATTGTACAATACGCGCGTGATCTGTGGCCATTAAATGACAAGGTAAGGATAAAGTGTTTTGTTGGCTTAGCCGTTCGCTTTTACATATACAAATCGTGGGCGTGTTGAGGTACTCCTTATGTCGTCTAATGGTGTTTGCATTATGTGAACTTAACAGAGGGCTTTTGTAAATTGTGGGCGTGCCTATTTTAACACTTTCATACCAAATGTCTTCGTCACATCTTCGGCATCTTTTGGCTTTGAGAGTATTTTATTGATTAGGGGCGTGGCACTGGATTGATTTCGTACCACAAATGTTTGTTACTAAATTTCTGATCACTATTTATAAATTTGTGCACAAACAAACGGATATATGATCACAGTTGTGAATCAATTTAGATTCATTTAAATGTAAATATACATTGTGGGGTCACTGAGGCCTTCGCTTGTAGCAAATTTAGTATATCCCCAAAATTTCACATTTATTTTATACATTTTCATGTTAACTGTGAGGGTGTCTTATACACAATACAGTCCTCTGTTAAGGATTATTGGAGCTTGTCTTAAATTTTACATCTAATATGATAATAAATCCTTTTTTTAACAAATTGTGAATGTGTCTGTTATCTAACCTAGACCATCTTTATATATTAGTTTAAATTATAAAAATGTCTACATTTTCATGTTGTAGCTCGGTTGTGATAGATTTTTGTCAATTCTGGTCGATTATGGCCGATTTTGTCTTATTACGGGTGTTCGGCTGCAAAACGGTAACAACACTTCGATATAGAACCAAAATTATACTTAGTAAGTTGTTCTTAAATTTGTGTTATGAAGAAACATGTTCATCATTTCGCAACTGAGACAAAGAAGCAATCAACTGTCTGCAGTTAATGGTTATTTTATAGAGTTTGAGTGCTTTTACTTTAAGCAGGGTGTTGAAGGTATTGAAAATCGCTAAATAATGTTTAGAAATCGCTGAGTAATATGTAAAAGACCCTGTTGAGATATATTAGGTCGGATACTTCTGGAACTATCCTCATATTTATTGAAATCCTGAAAATGATTAATATCAATATGTAAACTTCTCATTCTTTAATCTAAAGCAGTCAGTGATTGAAATTGAATTTTATTAAATATTTTACTATTGTTGTAGTTATTGCAATTTTCGGTTTATTATTAATTTATAAATTATTTATGGGGAAAAATATTAATTTTAATTATTTGTAATAATTATGAAAAGAGAACAATTTATAATGTAAACTAACATAAAAGTTATAAATCATCATCTGCGGAATGTTTACTATTGCAATAAAAACTAAACCAGTATAAGGCACCAGGGTGGAATACATCTACAGTTGCACATATTACGTTAGCATACTCGTTCATATATAGTTATATAGTTTTTTTTTACACACGTACAAGTGTATGTGTATGTAAATTGTGGAGATGTGTTGGGGATAGTACATATAATAAAATTTTCCACAAATGCCACAAGCTATGGAAAATAATAAAGTTAAATGACTTAAGACACCAGAGCACACACACTTACACTTACATACACAGACAGAGGTATGCATATGTAGGGTATATACATATGTTATATTAAATGGGAGCACAAAAGATATGAGAACTGGGAAAAGAGTGGAGAGGGGAGGTTGGTAAATATAATATACTTTGGCAGTAGACTCGATTAGTTAAACACAAATACATGTATATACATATGTACGTACAAGCAAACTCATATGCGTGTCCGTACGTGGGGGATAAATTCAAACTTTGATCATATGCTTGTCGGCCCTTTTCATTTTAGAACATTTCGTACAAATGTTATTAAAGTAAATTTTCCAACCAACATTTTCATAAAAAAGCTTAAAAGCTTAAAAAACATACTTGCATAAAACTATATTTTGTAAGACAGACATATTTATTTGTGTGTGTTTGCATGCGTATGTGTGCATAACTAAAAATTTATACATTTCTGCAAAATTAAATCAGTTGAAATGTGTGTAAAAAATTTTTCATTTATGGGAAGCCATGTGGATCACTTATATTTACAATGGCAATGTAATGATGAGAAAGGAAACTTTTAAAGGATTCCCAACATCAATAAAAGTGCTGTCAATTAGAAGACAGAGAATTAGAAGCATAAAGTTTACGGCAGTGCTGCGCTCCACTCCCACTCTCCCACATATCATTTATTTTTATTTCTATATCCGTGAAGATGAATATGAAGGAGACAAACAAAAGAGCTTACACGAGGACATGTTTTGGCCCAAATGGAACTCTATAGGGAATGGACTGGATTGGACCATTATCAAAATTCCTCTCCATATAAGATCATATTACAAATCAAGCAAATTTTAATGAAGAATCGTTAGTGAACTGAATAATTGACTCTGTCACAAATTTGCCCCTTCCACATAATGATATTTCATGAAATGACTTAAATGACAATTCTCCGCATTTTTTGATGCAATTAAACTAATTATAGCATAAATTGGGCACGTGCTCTATTACATGGTAAAGCTGGTCTCACTTTACATTAAACAGTTTTCTTGTCCTGTCAAGTCTTTTCCACTTACCGTAAGAAAACGAAATTTACCTTTGTCTAAATCTTAAATACCCTCCATATGTACATATATGTACAAGCTGAGTGGGGCAAGTATAAGATTTCGTCCACTAGTGGTGTATATAACAGCTTACAAGTCCAATTTTTACGCTGAGTACGATTTTTGTAATTTGTGGGCGTGTCTGTTATCCAACCACGTATACCTTTACGGCATGAATGGATGGGATACTTGTTTTAACCTCAAAGCACTATTATTGTAGCAGATAAATAGATTTGTGAATTGTAGGCGTGGTCTTTAAATGATTTTGCTCATATTTCATATTACTTAAGGTGATATATTTTGGCATTGTAAAGTTATTCTGGCTTCTCTTTAGTTGTCGAATAAATCTTTCGCCTTTTACTAAAGAGTTCCGTGGAGAGGAGCACTCTAATGATTGTAAATTAAATTGGTAGAGCGTCATGTCATGTTTGCGCAAAATTTCAGTTCAATATCTTAAAATTTGCCATTCTAAGTGGGACACACAGACATATATGTGCTGATCGAATCCATTTTTGGTGCTGATTAAGAATATATATACTTTGAAAGGTCTCTTAAGACTCCTTCTGAATCTAGCAAATGACACGACAAACTTAGTATACCATCCATTTATGTGAAGGGTATACATATTCAATACATTTACTTAATACCTTTTCTGTAGAGTTTTTTTTTTTTTATTATCTTTAACTTAAATTCATTATTAGTTTTGTATTCTATTTTTCTTTGTTTTTCATTCTTGGCTAAGAAAGCAAACGCAAATTGAAACTAATACTTATCCAAAGTACAGAAAATCCCTTTTTCCTGACTCGACTTGAAAAATTTATAAACTTTTCCTCCTCTAAGTTGTTTTTTTTTTTCTGTACATTTTATTTATTTTTCTTCCATCCCGTTTATCCCTGCTTAAATCTATTGGAATTATTTTTGCAAATACTGTTCACATATATAGTACAACAAGTAGAACGAAACAGCGCACAATAAAAAGCAGATACCCGTAATAATAATAATGGCAAATAGTTATGAGCCACCTTATGCTACCCAAACGGTTTTTGTACGATTTTCTCATTTCTAAGAATAAACTGAAGATTTCTTTGGCTTTTTATGACACGCACAGATTTTATATGCATTTGGTTTCCCAGGGGAGGTCCTAATGCACTGACCAACTGAGATTTTAAGAGCATGCACTTAGACAACTAAATGTGACAGTGTTTTGTTGAAAAATGTAAAATATCGCATTTTTACCGATGTCATAAAAGACAGCTTTTTCAAACTGACCGTCTGCTCTACCCATAATTATTGGCTTATGGTATTTTATTTACTCAATGTTATACTACTTCTTGGTCAGTTAAGGGGAAGATTTGGTTTAGGTTTCAGTTGGGAAAGGTTAGATGGAGCGGGTGTTCGCCCAGAAGGCGATTCAAGTAAAGAGTAGATAAATAAATAAACTTGAGAAGAAAATCTTTTCTTCTTCTTAAGCAAAATTGTTGCAGAAGTGGTAAAAACAAAGTCAACAAGAATTAAAACTAAAAGCAAATAGATTAAGACAACCGTTTACTTAATTAATCATTAGGACCATGAAAAAAGTTGGTCGCTGAGTGCCTTTGAGTGCCTCAGCTTTTGTTGACAACCTTTATACGTTGTTCACGATCGGTTACTTTTCTTGATTAAATAAAATATTGGTTTTAAAAGTATTGTTTATTGAGTGTAGAGTATGAATTAGATTATTAATTATTTCAAATGAAAATTTTAATCAAAAATCAACTTTTCTCAAAAATGATTTCCAAAAAAATTTTCTTCATTATTAAATAAATAAAGAGTGAAAATTTAAAATGATTTTGAGAAAATAAACTTTCGTAATAAAAACCAATCACCTTGATTGTAAATAAACAAAATGCAATACAAGATGAAAAGTATCCAAGAGAAAAAAATATCTCCGAGAATAAAATGGAAAATAAACTGAAACACTTTCAATGTGTTCTTGTTTTTGTTTGTACTCTTAGAAAACTGCAAACTGTTCTGTTTTGGAAATAATTATTTATTTACTATTTGTGTTGTTTTTGTCTTAGTTCATCTCATCAAGTTGTTGAAAGGAGATACGAGAAATTGATATAAATGAAATGAGAATGGAGAGAATTTCTCAAGTGCTAGATTAATTGATTTAATTTACGCACCAAAATGAAATGAAAGTAAGGCAGCAACAAAGGATGCATACACACTCAACAACAATAACAAGGAATGGTATATATGTTGTACTTTGCGCTATATTATATATTATTATAGTATAAAAGACGATGTTAAAAAGGATGTCCATAAAATGTAATTTTAGATTACATTATATATTAAAGTTATATTAAAAAGTCACAGTAGCTCTTGTGTGTATCATATATTTTAAATAGTTCATCATTATTACTGCCCGCTTACAACGTATTTGGCCTGTTGCAAAAAGGAACGCCACACGGTTCGGGCTGCCTCTTGCGCGACCATCTTCCGGTTTCCTGTTGAACGCCATCCTATCCACAAAGTTTCGAACAATCTTAATTATTGAAGTATAATAAAGCTATGTCCGTCTCTGTTGCTGTTCTTGCGAAGGCTTTCAAACATTCCCTTGATTGTCAAATTTACGAAAATTACTTAAAAGTCTATGTAGTCGGGTTGTCATGGAAAGTAAGCAAAATTGGTGAAAAGGTGTCATCGTATAGTGACGATATTTTGTCTTTTCATCTATAAATTGCAAATTATAGCTACATCTGTTTATTTATGTAAAGTTCTCCTTGCCATAGAACCAAACTTATTGGATTAGAATGCAATTCACAAGACTATTAAATTGAAAGAAATTGTGGAATACAAGTTGGAATTAAACGTAATAATCTATATAAGGAAATTGTGGAGAGCATTCAATAGAAAGTCTTAATATAGTTTTCGTACTCTACACATGAAAGGTAAGTATACTAAGTTTGGTATTCCGTTTGTACCATGCAAGAGGAGGCATTGGGGACTCTGTGAAACATATGTACGCTTGATCAGCATCAAAATCAAAATCAATCTGGTTATGTTCGTCCATGTTCGTCCGCCTATTATTGCCTCTATCAAGGTTGTATATTTTGAGATATTGACAGTTTTTAGTTTACTTTAAAACATTCCTTTTTTGAGAGCCATGCCCACATTCAATAAAAACTATAAAAAATTTGACTTTTCTTAAATCTATTTTTAATAACTCTATCCATCGATGTGCTACAAATGGGTGTGGTCGAATAACAGACACGTCCAGAAGAGGGCGCTATTGCATACACGTCCACACCTTACGTATACATTATAATAAATGCGTATAAACGTTGAGACAAAGAAAGTCTTTCTATTTTGGAAAAGTTTTCCAACTTGTTTACTGTTAAGACTCTCATCTTACCACAAATAAACACCCACACACTCACACACACACATGCAGTCTGCATTACACTATTATTTTAATCTTGTAAATGTCATATAAAGTAACAGGTATTACACATACATTCCACATGTTATAGAAACAAGCAACTATTAAAACCTAAAGAGAAAATACTATTCATTCATGTTGTTGCGTACTCGTACATATAAATGAATATTATGAACAAGAAGAAGGAGAGGTAGGGGAGGAGCAGGAGTAAGAGAAGAGAAAACTAGTTTCGACAATAAATTATCAACTTCAATAAAAGTTTAACAATCATAAATGCGTAGTGGTAGCGTAGACGGATTTCAACTTATTGCAACTTACACCAACTGGAATCATTACGAAGAGACATAACGACGATGATGAGCTTGTTTCTACATGCTTGCTAATGATTATGATGATGTTGATATTGTATGGGGGTGGAATGGAGCATGAGGGGTGGGCGGGTGCTATACAGTCGTTTGTACGTGTGTACTGCTGCTACCGTAAATGAATGAATCAGTGATAAATGCACAACATGTAACTAAAACTACAGACCGCATACACACATACACATGCGGGAAGTGAAACATAACAAAATTCTACTTTATCACCAACAACCACTCCTCACATCTATACTGTGTGTGTGCAAGCACAGCATAGACAGATAATACATATTGCGGGTATTGGTGATAAATGTAAACACACACAAAATATAAATGTTTGCGCTTGTACATGTGCATGTAAGTGTACACATGAGTCGTTGTGGAAAAGAAGAACTTGCTTATGCGGTACACATGTGTCTTATTGCATGGGTGTGTGCGTGGGTGTATTTGTGCATTCGTGTTGTTGTTGTTGTTGTTGGCAATTGTATTTTGTAGAGAGTATCATTTAACAAACAAACATATGCTGCGTGTCATTCTAAGCTAGAGCATTTTGTCGTTTGGTGTCGTATCATGTCATGTAGCGTCTGCGTGCAGTTGTTTACTTTTTACACCCTCCACACAAGATAGGAGGTATACCAAGTTTGTCGTTCCATTTGCAATACCTAGAAGGAGGCGTCAGATACCCTACAAAGTATATATGTCCTTGATTAGCGTCTAAAACTAAGTCGATCTACACGCTTATGTCCGGGTGTCTTGGCGTTTACATGAACGTAAATTTTGATATATTGAGCTGAAATTTTGTATACTCGTACACAGTTGTTTTCCTGAGGCAGAGAGTTATATAATTTGGGAATAATCGGTCAAGAGCCACGCCCACAATCATTTGAAATCTGTTTATTGACTACGAAAAAAGGGCTCACCGTCTTTAGAGCGGGTAGAGAGGGTATTGTAGATTTGGCTTAAGCGAAATTGAATTTCCTTACGTGTTATTATTAACGTTGTTCAGACACACACAAAACACCGTATTCGTTTAGGGGCGCGGGAACAGCAACAACGAGTACGCGTTCAGTAGAAATAAATATTGTAATTTATTTAAGTTGTAAACAGTTTTTTTTTTGTCAATATTATACAACAATGACACAACAAACAATAAAAAAATGGCATAAGTTTTTATGTACAATACGTTGAGTCATGACATACTTTCATACATATGTTAAAATGTTTTATGTGTGTGAATAAAACTTGTGGCAATATTTAATTATCAGCTGATTTAAAGCAAATGCCCGTTTTCCTGTTTTGTAGTATTTTCATTTGCTGTTCATTTAACAACCATTGCCTACTATGTGTAATATTACAAGGGTACTCACTGCTTAGAGTGGTGTTGAATACCCATGATCGCAAAAAATTTTAATATTTTGTTGAAATTTGGAACCGACTTTCTTACTTCATATGGTTATTATTAATTTTTTAATGAATAAAATCGGTTAGCCACGCCCATAATTTACAAAAGTCTTTGATATTTATATGAAGTCTATATATATCTATCTGGCAATGTTTTAAGAATGGGGTGGCCCCGGCATGCCCTCATATTACAACAAAACGTATTTGCTACAGAAACGTTTGGGGCAAAAACCACTTAGTGAGGAGTTCGTTAAGAGAGATTCGCAGGTAATTACATAGATGTTAAAAATGTTAAATAAATACAGCTTTTCTACACGATTTATGGTACGGTACTAAGTTTGTCAATCCATTTGCAACGCATTTGCAAGAAGGAGGCATCAGAGAGCAACTTTAAGAGTAATATTCTTGATCTGTATCAAAATATTAATTGGTCTAGACAAGCCCATCTATTGTTTGTTTTAAGTCAACTGTAATAATTGTAATAACTGCTAGTGGGTTACCAGTTTAGAAACGACGGACAAGTTCAAATTCCATTTGACATTTTTTTCTTCTTTGATCTTCAGCTGAATCTGAAGCTGTGAGAAGTTTTACAGCTTGTAGAGTTTACTTAAACAAAGCCTTAGCCAACTCCTCCTTTTGTAAGGAATAATAAACTTTGTACATATACTTAGGTAACCTCTGAATCAAGAAAGCAGCTCTATCCTAAACCTATTTTAAAATTTTACACATATAAATAAAGCTAATGTGTGAGTTTACCCAACTGCGGCAGCCTGAACGATATATTTATTGGTGAAGAATTCAAATAAAATCCGAATTAATACAAATATTGTATATGTTTGATGATATCTATTATACATATGTTGTACTGTATGTATATAGCAAAGTATTTGTTAGTAAAATATTGCTCAGTTTTGGTATAAATTTTATTTTGTTTTTATGTGCCCGTGATTACAAAAATCCCCAAATAACAATAAAATATAACAACAGTGATGTTTAAATTAATCCGCTTTGATTTTTTTCAAATCTCATAAAACTTGTTTTATTGTACGCACTGTGAGATGGTATATTTATTTTGTTGAATCATATGTACCGAATTTCCGCTTGACATCTTTTGCTTAATATTCCATTTTACAACCGATCTTTATATATACGTTTGTCTGTAGTTTGCATTTGAACGTATATGTATGTGATGCTCTTTATAATCCTCTCTCTTAATGCGTAAACGGAAATATTCCCCAGCTTGACCGATACTTTGAAGGTACAGATGGAAGAGCAATTAAAAGTGTTTTGAGAAATTTTACATTTTTCAATAATTGTCGGCTTGTATGAAATTTGAACTTAGGCCGAATGTAACTGTTTTAACTACATGCTGTTTTATTTCTTTTTCTTCGGCCCCATTTTTTTTTTTTTTTTTGGGTCAAATTACAAAATTTATTATTAGCTTTTTGCTTACAACTTGATTTGATGGGTTAACACACATATGAACCCACATGCATATGTATGTGTGTGCACGTTTATGTGTATATGTTGAAATGAAAAAAAATGATAAATATTTGCTACAAAAATTTATTGTGTTGTACGGTTTGTCCCTCACAGTCATGCCAAAATCGTTCCAAATATTAAATATTACGAAAGAGGGGAAGGGAAGAGAATCGTTTTGAATATGTTGTTGTAATCTTGGTTTTGTAATTTTGTACATATATGAGCTTGTGTTATTCTGTAAATGTGTGAAATAGATGAAATATCATCATCATCATCGTCATCATCATCATCTTTATGAGCTGTTTGGTTAACACATACATACGTTTATATTATACATATTGTTAAGGTCAATCCCATTACATGTACGTGCATATATCCTGTGATACAATCGTACATGCAAGTACATATTGATACAACATTAGTTGTTGAGGGATGATGCTACAACACTCTCGGCAACCACTGTTGTTGGTGTTGAGTGAAACTACAATTTGTTTTGCTCCATTTCCCCTTTCCCTTTCTCTTGTTCGGTTTTTTCGTTCATTTTGTAGAATATTTCACTGTTTAAACACATACTCCAGAATATGTATTGCGTGGTACATGCAGTAAATTATACACAAAGCTTATTAGTTGAAAAATATAAATAGTGTGGCAGTGAAGCTGGTACTATTACTAGTGTTGCCGAATAGCTAATACATTATATTGACCGGAGTTTTTAAGCTATTTGTTTTATTATATTTGTACAAGTTATTTGTATTGGTGTATACCATAGATTATGCTCTTGTTGTTACTACATACACATTATGGGTACTAGAGATCACATATACAGCACGCAAGCAAGCAGTCCTACACACCGGTCATAAATTTGATTTATATGTACATAGAAACAGGAAAATTACCAGAATTATCAATATAAGCACATATCAGAACAATTTTGGACGAGTATGTATGTATGCACACAATAATACAAATGGTTTAAAAAAAGACATATAACGACTTCATTTCCATAAAACATATAAATTCGTTTGTTGTACAAATAGAAAAAAAAAAAACAAAAAAAAAGAATTGTTCTGACTGATTAAGCTGGAAAGGTATCATATATGTAGTAATGATTTAACATATTGTAAATGCTTGATCTGTCTAGTGTTTGAATAGAAAAACAATTTAGGTAATTTTTAATTTAATACTTCAAAAACGAACAATTAGTTGAACGAGTAAAAAAGAAAAATAATTAATCTTAAATATTCTCTACATCTATGTACAAATTGTGGGTGTGGCATGGTCCTGATTACAACAGTTAAACTTTTCTTCATGTGACTCTCAAGAGATTCGCCCTATTTAAATAGCAACCTGACATAAAACTCTATACCCAGGACAATGCTAATGAACGGATGGACATAACAAGCTGGATTGATTCAGATTTTGATGCTAACCATATGGGCGTTGCAAACGATACAACAAACGTAGCATACTCTGCTCTCATGTAAAGGGTATAGTACAAAAGCGAAACCAGTTTGATTGGATATCTAAAGCTGACTTCAGAAAAGTTTTTTTTTTGGTTAATAGAAAGAATTACTTGAATAGAAACTGATTGTGTCACATTATTAATAAAACTTTATATAAGGTGTTAAATATATTGTTTGGAAGATAGTTATAAGTAAAGGAGTTACATGTGGCCCAGGCCCGGATACCGCTAAATATTGAATAAAAATCTGTCACTAACTTTGATGCTTTTAAAATAATACACACGGAGCGTTGGATATTTTTAAGTGGGCATCTTTTGAAGAGAGACATTAAAATCCCTCAAAATCGACATTTCTCAATTTTTGTTTAACTGACAAATGATTTTGCTTAATTACAATTCCAATCTGTAGGAACTCTGAAAATATATTCGTGAAATTTTAACAACAGAACAACTAGAATTTGTACTCTTTTTATAATAAATACGCCGTCGCATACATCTGATAAAAATACAAATAGTATGTATACAAACGTTTTGACAAAGTGAATATACCGTCGGGGTGATGGGTATTAAAAGAATACAAAATCAAGCAGAGAAGTTGTAAAACTGTGCCTCCTAGAGTTTCGCATAAAGGCAAAGGGATTCAAAACATAAATTTGTAAATTGTATAAGAATGTGAACGGAATAACTGTACAATATAATGAACTGATGAAGGAATGTAAAAAAAATAAACGGAAAAGTACAAATGCAGCGAAAGAAACGGAAGCAATTTCATACCCAAGTACATGCATGCCAAGTATATGCAGACACAATGTAGAAAAGCCAAGCAGAGCAAACTATTATTACCCCAAACATGGTCGATGAATAGACAGCAATAATAATAATAACAATAACAACAACTAACTGTTATGACCAACATATTATTTAGTAAGTTTGTCATTCTAGAATGCAGCTACCAGAAGATAGGAGAGAAGACATAATCAACTCAAAATCTACGTTGATTTAATAATGTCCGTATGTCTGTCTATTATAAAAAGCTCACATTTCCAAAAATTGAGATACCGAGCTGAAATTGGCTTCATATATTTTAGGTACCAAGGAGGTTACTTTCCATCTAAAAAATTTACGCCCATAATATACAAAAATTAACAAGAAAACAGTCGGAAAGATAAAATTTAGTCTTTAATTATATTTTTATTCATTTTCATAAATGGGCAAAAAAAATAGTAGGCACGCCCACGAAAAGGCCTTTTCTGATACACAACACCACTTTACATGTAAAAAATTATGTATAAATACTAACAGTTGTTAACAGAATGCGCAATTATATACATGCCACGCCCACTGATTACGGATTATAAATATATAGGACATTCAGGATTTGTTATAAGCCAAATGAAAACTTCTCTACTTGTTTGCTCTGGTAGTTTATAAATTGTAGAAAATGGTAAAAGAAAGAAGACTCTCAAAAGACTGGTCCGGTCAATGAAGCATAACATCATTATTAAGCATTATAAAATAACACATATAAGCTTTAGAGAATGTATTATATGGAGTATATAAGCTTATTACACACAAAGCATGTTTAAATGAATCGAGAGAAACAGAAATATATTGTATTTGTGCGAAGGTTAGTAGCTTGGGTATAAAGGTTTAGGGTCATGTCAACAGCATGTGCATCACTGTTATGTTTATTATTGTTGATCGCTATCCTCCCCCCTTGACTCCGATACAAATCTCAGTTCCTAATAACATCCGTATTCATGATGGGAATAGCACTTTATGGATGTGTAATCATATTTATTGTGAAATGTTTTTTATGTCTTTATTTCTATTGTATTTCGTATAGGGAAGGATAGACAACCATTCTTGTAGATCCTTTTTTAAATCCATAATAAACAATATTTAGTGTAATTTGTATAATTCTCTTTCTTCTTCTTTGTGAGATTTAATTGCTGCTCTAATTTCAATTAATACTGTACAATAAAATCATGCGGTCATGTACGCATCGTTTGTTAATAAATAAATACTTACTAATAATCAAGTAATATCTGTGTAATTATTAAAATGCGTTTATGTCAAATGAAATATTCAAGATGTGACACACGTTACACACATTACACACGTTATTGTGTAAATGTTGTTTTTTCTTCAACAATATTTTCTAATGATCCTCTTACACAACATATTACACAATAGTGTGTTGAACAATTATTTACATGTAACCACAGTATAAAATTAATGCCAAAATATCTCTCAAAATTTAAAGGATATGTGCATAACAGTTCCTAATAAATGATGAATGAAGAAGTTTTATTAATTGATTCGCTTGAATACCACATCTATGCAGTAATGTATCCAACACTTCAACATTTATGTGGCTCAAAACATCAAACATCACATCAAGAACAATTGTACAATATTATGTTTAAATAGGATTTATTTTGTGCACTACAAACTGGTAGAATGGAATGTTAAATTTGTACTTATGTTTGTAACTTTAACTATATGGAATGGTTCAGAATCAATCTAAATCGATTTATATTTGTCCGTCTGTCCCTTCATGTATTTCTTTTCATCACCGTACAAGTATGGGGGTATACTAAGTTTGTTGTTATGTTTGAAACACCGAGAAAGAGGCGTTAGATACCCCAAAAAGTTGATAAAAATCTAATCATGTCCGTCCGTACGTCTGTGATTCTATCTGATGAAATAGACAGTTTTTTAGCTTCCGTACTCAGGTGTTTATTTGAATTAGGCAAAATCCGTTGAAAGACACGCCTACAATCCTCAAAAAACTATATAACAACCACAAAAATTGAGCTAGGCAGTTAAATTTCTGTACATGTATATATATTGAACCCTTTTATTGAAGAACTAAATATAAGCGCATTTGATCGTATAGGAAACAACTCACAAAACATTTTCTTTTGTACAGAACTCAACATATGAATTGATGTGTACTATAAACACTCAAGGACTGGCCACGCCCACATTTTGTTTTTAGATGTGGAGGGTATTTAAGATTTAGTTTCAACCAAATTAAATGTTATTACTTGATTTAATTTCATTTCTCTAATAAATGAATTAATTAATAACCATAATCATCATTCCATCTCAACTGTCTGCTTCACTCATTTCCATTCCATTTCATTCTGAAGCAAATATGTTTTGTTACTCGTATGAATTGTGCAATAAATTGTTGTAAAAATCTTCATTAATCACTACAACAATTAAGCCTTGCGGTGCACTCACTTACACGCCCTCACTCACATGCACAACTGACGTGTCGATATTGTATAATTAGGCATAAATATAATATTAAAAGCAAAAACCTTTAAAAAGTCCCGCAGTGGGACTGTGTTATGGTCGGATGGGTGTGTTTATTGTAGAATAACCCACTTATTCACTCAGTAGCCTTGCAGTAATAACAACTGCAATAATTGTAGTGGAAGACACACATCAAATAAATTGATGTGATGTGCCAGAGCAGAGCATTCGCTTACTACTACTCTTCTGTCATAATCATTACCAGAGATGAGTCTGGAGGCCCGAGGCACACATTAAGCCAAAGCTGTTCTACAGCTGTGCATCCTGATGACGATGATGATGATGATGATGACGATGATGATAATGATTACTTATCAGACAACTTAATCAGTAACAATGTGTACATACAAAATCACACGTACACACATGCATAAATAAAATATAAACTTATGAACACTTTTGTACCATAAATGTTGGTTGCTTTGCATATACATTGAACAACATAATTGTGTCAACGACAAGACAAACATATGTTGCAGTATGAGGACTTTGCCAGCAGCAACGTATAGAGACCAATATATGTCAAATAGTTTGGCACTGAGATTGATAAGTTGAGGTTGTCTTTTACTTTCTTTGCTTTGATCCTTTATCGACTACCAAAACAACAAGAACAAAAAAACAAAAAACCGAAAAGAAATATGATCGAATATTTAAGAGAATTCTTGTCAGGCACAACCACAATATTCTGAATTTTAAATTGAGAATTTAACGTAAGGACATTACAGCCATTACCCAATATGTGGACATAATATGCAGTTGTTGGTAATTTGTAATTTGAATTTTGTAATTTGTTAGCCATTTGATAATTTGTGCATTTCTGGATGGATCTATAATAACATTCAGCAATGTGGGTCCATGCGAGTCGAGTCTGTCTATGTTTTGGTTATTGCGTACATGGTGTACACCGCAACATGTACGTTTGCTGCTTTTCAATAATTCAGGTTTCCATTTGCTTTGGTCAGTTTAACTGTAACATGAAGCAATGATTGTGAAATGTGTCTTGTTTTTTTTTTTGTTTTTGGTTTTTTTTTCGTTGTCTCCCCAACTCAACTCAACTCAACGCAGCTCAGCTCAGCTCAGTTGAGATCAACTTGCAGTGCATACCATTTTGTTATTGTACATGTGTTACATATTGTGTTGTGGCAGCTGTGCTATGTGGAGATGTGTAATATTTGTTTTTGTGTACGAATATCTGGGCATTTTGTCTCGCAGAGTATTTGAAATAGATTACCCCGGCTACAGCATACATTTTACCGCAATCATTTCATACGTTTATATAGGATCGGATGCATGTACAGGCAGTAGAGTTTCCCACAACACACACGCTCACACACACATCAGATGCAAACGCCTGCATTTTGTATAAAAGCATGCCTCTTTGCCATACTTAGCTCATCATGCTATTGTTTTGGTGGATGTTATTTATGTATGACTTTTCTCCATTTTAACTTGTTAGTTAGTTGGTTGGTTGGTTGGTTGGTTGGCCGTTCGGTTAGTTGTCTGTCTGGCTCGATGACGGGCTGATGCCTTTACTCCCATTAAGTCCATCTATCGCCTGTGCGTGTGTGTGTGTGCACACCATAATGTGATGAGTATTTTGATGTTATGCATCTTTGTGTTGTTGTATTATGTTGCGTTGTGATAGGGCCGCCACTTATAAAACAATACCAATGTCCATATACACGCATAATAGCCCGAAAGCGATTGTAACAGCGCCACTATGGCAGTTTGTTTATATGCTGTAACTGTTGTTATTGTTATTGTTTGTTGTTATTGTTGTTAGTACTGGTATTGCTATTATTATTGTCTGCAATAATTGGTTTCAATAACGCAAACGCACACACACACACATACATGTAAAAATCTATAGAGGCTCGCTGTTATAATGGAAGTGTGCGAAGGTCTATGTTTGCTAGGTTGATTGCCGCAGCCATTGTTTTTTTTTTGTTTTTTTATTTAACAAAATTAAGCAGGTCCATAATAGTTGCATGCATAAAAATACACATGCATGCATGCGTGAGCATCTGTACGGGTCGGTCTGATAGGGAAACAGCATCTGAGGTTATTGGTTTTATAGTCACAATCATTTGTGTTCCTTTCGCAAATGTTTGTTAATATTAAGCTAATGAGCTTTTATAGTGAACTGGTAACAAATTGAAATTCTATGAATAGTATGAAGGCATTATCGTTTTAAATGGAATTCCAACAACAATGACAGCAAATAACAAAAAGATAAGTTTAAATAAAATGCAAAATCCATAGTGGCGTTTGAACATTTCCATTTTATGACACAAGAATAATATCAACGGAGCCTTATCACGGTCTCACATATTAAACTGTGATGGATAATTTATCATTAGTCAGCGATACAAGGACACACAATAGCAGCGCATTAGAGTGAGGTCACCAGAGATTCTCATATAATATGTATATATAGAAAATGTATGTGTATGTATATGTGTATGTATTTTTAATGCGAAACAAGCTGTGCTGGTGACGGTTGTCCGTAGAGAAGAGAAGAGAAACTCTGCATAGATTTGTATGTACAAATGTGTCTCCACTTGACTCTATACATAAAATATTATCTCGGAATCTATTTGCTCCATTATCTACCAATGTACAATGTACGTATACGTATACGTACGTATTAAGGTATATATGGGTGACTTAAAAATCACTGCCGCATTGAGAGTTGATCTTATTGCAATTTATGCTATTTTCGTCTTTTTTCCTATTATTTCTTCCACTTTCTTTTTTTTTTTCTTCTTTTTTTAGTTATTTACTTTTTTGCTTTAACCGTCAGTTTCGTAACAAAAAAGAAAAAAGAAAAAAACCCAACGAACCACAAAGTTTGTGAAGCATACTTAACATGGATTACAGTGTCCCTTGCACCCCTGCTTCATATTCCTCTCACGGTGTATTCTGTTCAAGCTATATAAATAAAAGTCAAATAAATGAAAATGTAATAATAATGTTAGAAGGAGAAGGACAGAAACAGGTAAAAAAAATCTATTTGGACTTGAGCTAAATCTTAAATATTTTGTTTATCAATATATAAAATGTGGGAGTGGCAGGTATTTTATTGCCATCTAATACTTACCCGTTGTATTCTACACAAAATAAGATTTTTTTGCAAGTTTTTGTTATATGGCCACGCCTATTTTTGGCACCGAATGTACAGCAAACTTTCTTTTTTTGTACGTAAAAATGTTATAAGTATTTCTATAAATGTGTATATATATAAAATGTGTCAAAATTTACTTTCCAACAACTTTCTAACGGACACCTGGACGGACATGTTAGAATTGACACAAGTTTGAATATTGAACTCTTGCTCTTGGAGTGTTGCAAACGGAACAAGAAACTTAGTATATCTTTTACCTTGTGTTTGAAGAGTATAAAAAGATAAAAACAGAGAACGGAATTTGTTAAGGTTTTTACCTTGTTGACTTTATCCTTAATACTCGGGTACACAACATTTGAATACGTGTCTTTTTATTGCCATTCGTACTAACCAACTAACCAACAAACAAACGCAAGATATGTAAAATATTTTATACAGTTGTCTACCCGCCTGTCAGTTTGTCACTCTGACCACCTGTCTGTCTGGCCGTCTTACTTGACCACAGTGTAGAATTTTAATATCTTTGTATTAAAATATTTGAATTTTTATGTTTAAATCATTCTAACTATCGGTCCCTCTCTGTTTCATTTCATTCTTGGCACTACTTTCATTGTATAATAATGACGATGATGGTGCAGTCAGTGCCACAGTCAGTGCATTTGGAGCTGCCTCTGCTGCTACTGTTGATGATGGTCAAGTTGCTAAATAAACCTTATTTTTTATTTATGTTTTTTTTATACTTTTTCAATATGAATTTTTTTTTGTTTGTGGTGTATAAATGTAAGGTAAGTAGAAAGGTAATGCCAGAGAGTAAATTATAGAGTTGGGGTTAAACAGAGTTGTTCGTTTTTTATGGGTATGGTTGCGTTTGTATTTTTAAGCTAATTTTCTGTTCCGAAAATTGTTGGAATGATTTAAATGTTTTATATGAAGAGGTAAATTGAGTTCATGTAAATGCTTGCTTTTTATTTAAATTCCACTTAAAACATATATCTGTGTGTATGTGTGTGTATGTGCGCTTTGCTTTGGTATATCATACAGGGTGCCAACTTCACGTGAATATTTTGTGTGCATCAAAACTTTTTCATAAAATTACCCACAAAACGGAGTAAGTGCGTGATGGTATCTAGCTCTTAATCAGATCTGTTCCTCTTATGCACACAGCACAGATTTACATATTTTACTATATTCCACAGACTTTTTTTTTATAAAAGCAACAAAAGCAACCCAGACACTATCATTTAGCGAAAAAAAACTTTCACATGCGTGTGAACATGTAATGTTTGTTTTTTATGATAAGTGTAGGAGTATATTTATGTCTATATTATGATACTACTCCACATCATGAAATTTGTCCGCGGGTGTCTACCGTTGAAATGCTACTAATCGCAATAAATTAAGATATTTAGGTACTTGGTACAGACATTGTCAGTGGGTGTAGTTTTTTTTTTATTGAGAAAAATCTAATAACAGCCACGCCTACAATTGACAACGGTTACACTAATATAAACTTTCAACATTACTTTCTGTAAACGTATGTATTTTTATTGTGGGCGGAATTATACAACAGTCACGCCCATAATTTACACAGAATTCTCTTTAGTGCAGAATTCAACCTTGGAGTTGATACGTAACATATAATTTTAAAAAAACCTTTAAAATGGGGGCGTAATTGTGTATGTGTCACGCCCATAATTGTCAAAAATATTCCCTACTCTAATAATAGAAACCATAAACTTTGCATTCGGTATACTTTTCTACTGTAGGCGGAAACAAATAACAGTCACGCCTAAAAAAAACTCTCCTTGGTGCAGAATTCAACCCCTAAGTTGAAATTTAAATTTATTTAGATCGGGTGTAATTATGTACCACGCCCTTATGTACATATGTAGGGAGCATTTAAGTGTCAGCTAAGTCAGTTTTGTCTAAATCATTATTTTATAAAAGTTTTTTCGTCTTAGGGAGGAAACTTTTAAAAGAAAATTGGATAGCAGCCAGTTACTGAGATATGTCTAAATGTTAGACTAGCGATATTTTACATACATATACATGTGAGGTATATATGTACATACATATGATAGGATGTTCATAAATCTACATATTTCTTTACACCTAAATATGAAAATCAGAATCTTGACTAAAAAAAACAAAAAAAGTAGAGCTTTGTGAAATCCATACAGGAAACACATAACAAGGATAGGGTGTAGGTGTTCAACAGCGAGAGGATTTGCATAATTATGAGCTTATTGGTGCATATAATATACATACTAGGTGTGGGTATAGGAAAGGATTTAAAACTATAGTCATACTCACATGTGAGAGCGTATTGTTTTTTTCCCATAGGTAGTTATATTACACGTATACATAAAGTTGTGTGAGTAAACATTTTCATAATATTATAAATTTTCATGAACATTTTCATATACATATAAAAAAAGGGAATTTATTATGTGTATGTGTATAGTTTTCTCACAACGAATTTAGTTTCCAAACATACTTATACTTACATTAAGAATGTTTCGATGCTCAGATTTTCATGAAATGTATTTCACTTCTGGTGAAACTTGCACATGTTAAATAAAAATAAGGATTTTTTAAGCTGCGCGCCCTTTGTCTACGAGGAAGGGCTTAAAAGTTATGAAAGGCATCCAAATTCAATAAAATTCAAAAGTATTTTTTTACTAATTACTGAAAAAAAAAATAATATTTTACCGTCAAACGCTTGAAATAGATCGGCCACACCCACAAAAAAGAAATAATTTTCATTTAAATTTTTGATTTTGTTAAAAATTGAAAATAACATGAATTCAATAATTCAGATAATTTTATATGCACCATTTTATTTTATTGATCTAAGTTGGAACCAAATATAAAACGTTTACTTATGTTCTCCATCTGGCTTGCGTCTAATAATTGAAAATTCAACATTTAACACTCGATGCAGTTTTATTGTTCATTTGTTTTTCCCATGTCCGATTTAATGTTATTGTTTGCTTTGTGTGGAAGCCACGCGTAAATTGATTTTTATGTATTCGTACGAATTTGTCTTAAACAGTGGAGCCGAGTTAAGCCGTTTGTATTGTTTGGGGATGCATTGCCATTTAAAAACATAACTGTTCAATAATAACTTTAACAATATCATATGAAAACGGATACACACACACACACACACACACACACACACACACACACACACACAACTTCTATACATACACATATACATGCATTGTGAAAATTGTTCACCTTGTCTCATACAAATGGGTTTTGAAACAATAACTATTTAAAAGAGAAAAGAGGGGGAAGGGTTAAATGAAATGTTACGTTATGAAAAGGAAATGTGCGGCAAACACATACCTAGGCAACGATAATTAATATTAATTAAATAAAATGTTGCAATTAATTAACAAGGTAGTCAGTCTGCTTTATTCCCAGAGTCTGGGTGATTCCGCTGAGACTCGATGAATGCTGTAATAAGCACAAGAGAGAACGAGAGAGTTATGTAGCAGATAATATAATACTTTTATAGTAGCAGTTCACCTCAGCGTGGGCAATAATGTAATAAATGTAACACATTATTCATATCTGCATAATAAACGCATAAGACAACACAGTACAACAACAAAAACATTAATACAACTATCATGGCAGAAAACTGAATTTAGTTTAAGCTGCATCTTAAATACCTTTCACATCTACACCGTTATAGGTGGGCATGGCCTATAAGAGTGTATACATTACGTATCACTTTGTTAGCCAAATTTTACGTGGAGTGTGGTTTTTTGTAAATTTTGGGCGTGCCATTATAAATGCTTATACAAACTTTCAACTTTATGGCTCTCTTTATGGGAAGCAGACAAATGAGATTGTAGGCGTGGCTCTTGATTTTTCCACTTTAAATAGTGATCTGCATGCAGAAACTAAAAGTATTTGTAGAAAATTTAAACTCAATATCTTTAAATTTAAGCCAACAAGAGACAGACACACGGACACACGAACATACATGTTGAGATCGACGTGGATTTGGATGCTAATCAAAAGTAATTTGAGGGGTCTATGGGGCCTTCATCTGGAATGACCTCCATTTTATACTCTCCAAATACCATAACAACACGTTTGTTGTTGTAAGCATATACAGCTGCACACAGATTACGGTTATATGCACATATACGTACAATGAAATGGCTATTCATTGAATTTTTCATTATTATCCGGGCACTTGCAATCACAAGCAATACATTGCTTTTAAATACATATTTACTTAAATATTTACAATTTTCATCCTTTTTTTCTTTTTTATTTGTAATTTACAGCACACTTGAGTGCAACGCGTGTTATTGTGCGAACACCTGCCGCACCATGTTATATATTTACGTGGTCAATATATTAAATTGGCAAGAAATACATAAATGTCGGCATACATGTACGACGGACTGACTACCTTTTTGGTTGATGCATGTGAAGAGTTCCAAACTAAAGGACATATCTACTCTTTATCTCTTTGTGCTGTGATGAATTATCATTTATACATATATTATGGTGCCAACACTAGACGAGCATGCTAACCACAGATAAATGTATTGGCGGTGACAATGTTGAGTTGGAATCTATTTTGGCGTCTGCTTAACTTATTGTAACTTTTGAAAACAAATGTCAAGGAAATTAATATTGTTGGTCAAGATAGACTATTTAATGCCCTATAGCGCTTGCTTGCAATTGTCTAGCTAGAAAAAAAGAAGAAATTGCGGCTTCTTTTAAATAAATGTATGGGGAGAGCTTCTACAAGTGCTCTAATTCGGTCTATTTTTAAAAGGATTCTTCTGAGGACCAATTTTTATATTAGTGTCTGAAGCTGGTACATAAATTTAGTTGGACAAACAACGGATAATCGTAAGGACCTGATTAAATCGATTCAGAAATTGGTTTTGAATTGGTTCTGTTACTGTTAAGTTTTAAAATTAAGCATTAAAATATATTTTATATCATTTGAATAAAATGAACTCCGTTTTATTAAAAATTATTTCAAACGTAAATGACGACCGGCTGCATCTTTGGAGTACGACATGTACATGTACATTGTTTAGTACACATAGAAGGGTTAACTGGAAGAGAAGATCTTATTAATGGTATATATTACATGACCGACCCTGACTTACTTAAATATATTTTGCTTGACCACGGCTAAGTATTTTTTTCATCCATGTTTATTAAGTTGTATAGAAATGTGTTTGTGTGTGTGTGTTTTTTTTTTTGTGAATTACAATTTTTATGAGAGTTGTTCCTCTGCGGTTTATCTTATATGCATATTTGTTGTTATTGTTGTTGTTGTCATTGTTCTTTTTATGGCTGTTAATCCTTGTCTTAAGTTTAGCACTTTTTTTCAAGTTGAACACTTTGCCACACTTCACTCTCATCTGTGTACGTACGTATGAGCAGATGAATGGATGTAGTGTGAGAATATAGTTGATATGTTCATATATCACTCACTGCAGCCCCTATTATACATATATACTACTACCCATACACACTCTCTACTGAACATTTTGACATTTTGTGTTCTTACAAGTATTTATGGTGTATATGGTGTGAATATGTGTGTGTGTGTGCGAGTTGCATGAATTATTGTAATATAAATGAAATTCACAATTGTTGTTGTTTTTGTATATTTTAATAATAATATTTCTTTTTTTTCTTTCTATGCTTCTCTATCACTCAACAATTTCTGCCATCTCATGGTTTGTTCTTACTGGTCTTGTTCTGGGCATTTATTCAAAACTTTCTTGTTATTGTTGTTGTTGTTGTTGTTGTGTAAATTAATCTATTACTATTGCGATTCTTTGTTATTTACTTCTATTTTGTGTTGAAGTTGTAATTTTCTCTATTTCTCGCATGAATAAGTTGTTGTGCTGAGTAAATGTAGCGTCGAATGGAGTGCAGCACCGAGCGACCAAGTTATTTTAATTTGTTTGCTAATATTTTTTAAGAATTCTATTTAATCCTTTGTGTTTTTAATTTCGTATCCGTTTCATTTGTGGATTATTCGGTACGTACTAGTTGTTGCATTCATTTGTTTAAAAAAGTTCATCCTTTAGGAGGTTGCAGCAAGAGTTGAGAATATTCAACTAAGTATGTATGTATGTATGTATGTATATATTGAGTGTCAGTTATAAAGTATTATAAAGTGTAATTTAACGCACTGTGTTCTGAATACACATTTTCATATTTCCATTTGTTATGGAATGTGTTTTCACACACCGCATATTCCCTCTGGTTCGTGCCTTGGTGGATAATTGAAAAATTTATGCATTACATGTGTGCCAATGCATACACGCACACACGCACACATATAACATACCATACAACTGTGCATGTATGTAAACAAATTATAATTTGTCAGCATATAAATGTTTATATCTTTTGTTGTATTTGTATGTACCAAGAACAATATACCAACAACATGGCAACCTTAACGAAGTGCTTCATTTTATGAAATAAATGATTTCTCTCTATCTCTATCTCCTTCTCCGTATTTCTCATTTCTATGTATGTGAATTGTAGTAAGTTATGAGCGCACACATGTTTACCAAATAAAATTAAGAAAGTTCTCTACACACATATATCTTAAGCATGAGTTATGCAACAACAGAAGAAGGCTTCAGAGGTCCTACAAACTAAAAACAAATCGTTTTTGTTCTTCTGTTTTCGTGCATCTGTCTATGATTGGTATTCTCACGGTTGATACAATGAAAATATTTTGTGTGTAAATTTTTATACGGATCCACCATCCAGCGTTCGAAGGTGTGTACACTTTGTTAAAGAGCTTCTAAAGTTAATCATTTTTTGTTTGTTTTTATATCTATAATGTCATAAGATGAGAATTTAAAATGGACAAAATCGGTCAAGAGTCGCGCCCATAATTGTACCAAGAATCTATTTATCTATCGCAAAAATTGGGCCATGAGTGTCATGTAATAGTTACGTTGATAATCGTTAAAAGAGCGCTATTAGTTACATGAATGCCACGCCTATTGTTTACACCACAAATGTAAGGAATTTTAAGGATAGACTTTTTTCCCGCAATTCAATCAATTTAAGCAAAACGAATCGAAATATCTCCCGATTAATTTAACAGTTCATTCAATTAAATGAAAAAAGTGATTTGGAAGAGCACCTGAAACCGTTGGCAGATGGAACGTAAAAAGAAGCAGTTTTCGTAAACAGAGTTTACCAACAATTCATAATTTGTTGTTTGTTGTTTGTTATTTTCCCAAAATTTGTTTATATTTTCCAACACATATACGAATATATAGTACATCTCATAATGTGTTGTTCATTGTATTATATTTACAGTGCACTTAATAGACTTTGGGTGTGTGTGTGTGAGGATCTTTAATTAACATATATATGTACACGTACACGTACACGTAATACACACAAGTTTGTTATTTATTAATATTATTATCGTTGTTATTGTTGTTGTTATGTGTAAAAAGTTCTATTTCTATGTATTTTCATTTTATCTGTCAGTCATTCATTTCACCCTTTCACCCATTCACCCAGTTAGTCCGTAGAGTTAATTCTGTTTGTCCATTAGCTTTGCTTACAAATGCATTGAAGTCCGTTTGCTAACGGAACAACAACCAACTAAAAATAACAAAATCTTACTTACTTTCACTTTAAGGAAATTAAACAAATGTTTATCTTTTTATTATAATACGGAATAAGACAGAGAAACTAAAATATAAACTTGGCAAGTTGAAGTTTTCTCAAGTCAAAGATTAACTAAGCACAACTAAACACTAAACAAAGTTAACAAATTGTATAGGATTTAATTTTCTGAGCAAGAGTTCCTCTTAAGTGGCAAACTGAGAACTCTTCTAAAACATCTGTAAACAAATTCAATATATTGTATACACAAGTGCAGAATGCACATAGTAGGAGATGCTAAATATGTAAATTTATATAAAAGGTCAAAAGCTTATAATTGAGTCAACGGATATATTTACCTTCGTTTCGACTGCAAATGTTGACAAACTTTACAAACATTCGTATAAATTTGTTAAGTTCTTCAAAAATCAAGCTGAAGTGCTTACTGTTTGTATAAGGAACAAGGAATAAGGAAAGTTGGAATCCAATCAGAATAAATCAGAATCTGGCCGGACTGATGCACAAAAAGTGACTGTGACTTGGCGTGTTCTTAAAAAGTTTGTAAAATTATGACAAAACAACAAACCGCCAAATGTTGTAAAACAACACGCTACATAAACAAAAATTTTGAAAAGTGAACACATACGCACGCACACATTATCTTGTTGCTGTTTCGCTGTTGTTATACCCTACACATAAGATGGGGCGAATATTAAGTTTGTCATTCCATTCGCAACACCCTAAAAAGTATATATATTCTTGATCAACATTAAAAATTGAGTCGATTTAGGCATGTCTGTCCGTGCGTCTGTCTGTTATTGGCATTTTTACCTGCAAATTTTGAGCTGAAATTTTCTATGTAGAATGCTTTTTTAATTGGGCAAAATTGGTTAAGGGCCACGCCCATTATTGACAAAAATAAATTTATTTGGCACAATTCGAGTTATGAAGTTGAAATTTGTTGCACATATTTATAATTATTCCATCCATCGATGTGGGCATGGTCGTAAAACAGACAAAAACCTCTTGAATTGTCAGCTGATACGGAATACATACATTATTAGAAGGCGTTATCATATACCTGACAAGCTCACCGTTTCGTTGTTTATGCGGAGGGTGTTTAGCATTTGGTCTAAGCCTAGTTTAGTTTATTTTTCCTTATTTCTAAATCTAAATCTTGGATGCACATAAATATTTGGGCGTTTCATCTGCTTTTTTTTTTCTTTTTCGTTTCGCCTAACAAACCTATCCTTGTAGTGGTGTTTTATATCTTTCCAATTTTTATGTTTTGTTTTTATTGTGTTTGGCTTCCACCAAACACTCACGAAAAATGGCTGTTAAGGAAAAGGAACAAAAACAATGTACTCAATAACAAACTCTAAAGTCATTTTTCTCATCTAATGCACACCAGAGAACAATTTTGCTAGTGTAACAATTTATTTAGCGTGAGTTTAGTGCACTTTAGGGATATTTGTCGCATTGCTTACTTTCATTATTATTATAATGTTTTTTCCCTTCTCCTTTGGAGCGAACCAAGCTTTTTACAGTTTCAAGAAATATTTTGAAATTTGTTCAACGAATTCTTAGTAATGGTGTCTTGTTTAAAATAAGTTGCTTGCTCGCTCTGCTTTGTGCAAATGTTCCAAAAAAAAAAAAAGAAAATGCTCTCTCTGTGACACCTACACTTTGTGTTATCTTAATAAAGTATTTCTTATTTTCCAAGCCATTAACTCAACAATTGAGTGACGATTGGTATGATAAATATAATTAATGTTCAACCAAAGTGACACTCGTGACTGGCTATGAATGTTGCATAAAATTTATATACATTCCACACTAAGTTTGTTATCCTCTTTGCAATACCAGAATAGAGGCGGCAGAGATTCCACAAAATGTATATGATTTTAATCAGCATTAAAATTTTAGTGGATCTGAATATTTCTGTGCTTGTGTCTGTCTGTCTGTCTATATATTCTGGCATTTTCATGGTAGGAAATTCCAAGATATTGAGTTAATATGTGCAATCTCTTAATGTGCCAAAAATGGGCCTGCTCGGATAGTAAATGCCATCAAATTTGTAGAATCCCATTTGTACGTTTAAGTTGATTCATAAACAAATACCTATATAGAGACCTAACTGCAAGTATTTGCCACTCCCACTGCGTGCAAATATATGATGACTTTTAAGATTTATCAAATTTAGCTTTCTTTTTTCCTTTTTGTCCTTTCTTTCTGCTATTTTATCCATTGAAGTTTCATTTCCAAAGAAGTGTTTTATGTTTTGCAAGTGTTTGTGTATATTTATGCCACAAATTTAAGCAAATTTAAATATTATGATATAAATTTAAAGTTTAGGGGCATGCAGAAGCAACAACACTAAAATCAAACTAAATTTTTAAAACACCTTTGGGCGCAATAAAAAGTAAAGCAACAGCGTTGGCAGCAGTAACATAAATACTACAAAAGAGAAAAAAGCAACAAAATAAATGCGCATTAAATACTACATTATACATCGCCCTCTTTCTTTACTTTTCTCTATCTCTCTCTCTCTCTCTCCTTTAAACAGTCCTTCTGCTGTTGAGGCGGCATAATGGCCATTTGCGGAAAGTGTAATTTTAAAAATACATAAAAAGCAATTTGAAGCAGAACAAGTAAAAAGTTGTAGAATTTTAGAATGGCCACCATACTGCTTGATTACAAGAACATCGATTTTTTAAAAATCGATTGTGATGCTAATCAATAAATAAAATCTCTATAAAGGCTTCTGATGGTTGCAAATGGAATGACAAATCTTCACTTACCCTGATTAAGATAAAGATATAAAAACGTAAGCCCTTCTTCACCGTTTGCCATTATATTCAACTTATTGAGTGAGATTGCGTAAAAAAGGCAATTGCTTACTATGCTGTATACCCAAGAAAACGGCGGAGAGTAAAAAGGGAAGACGTTGATATTTATCCATATTCCGTGCACACAGGTTTCTTCTCCCCTTTTTTATACTTCCTCTTCCTTGCCATACGACACGATAAATGTATTGCATTTATGTTGGAACTCAAGGCCATATTTGTATACTGATACAAAATGCTGCCGTTGTCGTTGTTGTTTCACTCTTTTACTACTCTTTTCACCATTTCAGCAAACAATGTCACATAATGTTAAGCAAATGTGCAAATGACAGCCAAGTGTAGAAGTGAAGTGTAAAATTTGAAAATAATTATTTCGCATATAGAAGCTGCACAGCAGCAGGATTACGGGTATGAATGCATTAGAGTAATAGTAAAATTTTGAATTAGTTCAGTTTGTTGGATTTCAAAAGCAATGCAGATATTTAGGATATTTGCTCGAGGTGGAGGGAATACTTCCTTTATCTAGACGTTTGTAAAAAGCTTCACATTTCGATTAGATCAAAGATGCCAAAGATAAGTATCCAGTGGGCATGAGTCATATCTTACCGATTATCGATTACTATAAAAATGCGGTTGTTGAAAACGTGTCAATATTTCGACAATACGTATTTTTGGTACATTTATATAAATACGGTGATCACTTAACTTAATTTGTTGGGGTACTTAAGTGATATATTTTGTAAAGTAAATTTTTCAATCTCCTTTGATCACTTTGTATTTGTTTAGCAAGTCTAATCAATTTATTTATAATAATGTTGTAATTGATAATATTTTAATGCTGCATGCATATGCGTTATGAACAATTCTGGGAACACTACTGCTCACTTGGAAAGAAACAACAATCAAGTCTGAGCAAAAGAATCTCGGGAACAGGAAATAATCGAGTTTTTAGTGCCATATTCTTCTCTGTTCAAATGAGCGACAGTGTATGTATACCAGCTACAAGTTCATTACTTGGCGTGGCCATCTGTTTGTAATTTGTGGTTTTCACATATTAACTGCTCCAAATCAATGACCAATCATTTACAATGTCAAACTGGATAAAAGTTTCTCCTTTCAGCTTAATACTGAGAACTGTTCATACGACAAGAACTGAGTCATGGCTCCGTTCATATATTTATCAACGTTTTTAACAAATGAACGATATGTGTAAAAATTAATATCGTTCAATGTTGGATTCAATTATAAATCAATAAATGTTTGCGGCCTTATGACAGAAAGCGCCCATTCCGCATGACACATTTAATGTACACTTTCGCATGCCAAAGTATTAATATTCTTGTTTCCTTTTTTCGCTTTTCGTTCGTTTTGGAGAAAATTAAATCAGTCATTAACGGTCGCTTGCATTATTTGTGCATTGTATGTAGTTGTAATGGACTGACGTACATACAATTCGTTTCAATGTGAATGAGCTGTCATATTAAATGGGTATTAATGCATATACAGATGGAGCTTATGTTTATTATGGCGAAAGATGTGTACGGTCTTTGTTGATGTAATCTGTTGATCATTTATTAATGTCTAATTAATTAGAAATATGCACACGGTCGTGTGTCTATATCTGCCAGAAAGGTTCGATTATGCATGAATCTTTTAACGACCATCATGGTTGGTGTACATACACTGGCAACGTATGCATGTTATTCCCATACATCATTTAGTAGAGCATTATATATAAATACGAGTACATAAATATATTACAGACTTGTGTGTATTAAGGGGTAATGCAATGAATATATCACTTTCATATAAAGACTTTGTCATTGTTGAACTTGAAGTGAGTGAAATACAACTTGGGCGAAATATTATGCCCCCTCCACCTTAAAGCAATTCGTAAACTATTAAGTAATTAATTAGGGAATTGGCAACTATGTGTGGCTTTTAGTATTAACGCCTTAGAGACACCATAACTTATATATACATACCTATTTACATATATTAGATCTTGATAGTTCGATTTAACGATGCTCGTGATGCTCCGTTCCCATGAATTGAAACGTTGTGGTGAATTTTTATACAGATATTCCTAGTAGTACTTTAAGTATCGGTTGGCAAAGAATTATTTTAAACATAGCTTGACAGCCACGCCTACTAATAGGTATCTGCCACGCCTCTTTTTGTAGACTTATATGGAGAGTATTTAAGATTTGACTCTTTTTGCTGATTGCGTATAACCCGATGTTTAAGCATACATTTTTACCAGTGTGCGATGCTAACTAAGCCCCCCGAAGCAAGTATATTGAATTTACAATATTATGATATCTTACGGTTGCTGTTGTTAAAAATTTATACTTGTTTTATCATAAAAAGTACACCATCCCATAAGAAGGGTTGCGGAATATTAGGTTGAGCAGCACCCTTGCAATCGCAAATTTATTTACGAATTTGAATCATGACCATAAACCTTAGTTATATATTACAACCTTGGAAGTGTTGAAAAGATTATTGTAAACTTCCAAGTAATAACTTTTACTTATTTTTTTGGCCAAGAAACTTTTCATTTGTTTCCATACACATCAACTTTCCATGTTACACGTGTAAATTATGCGCATTTTATGCACAGTAGCGGTACAACCTCAATTTCCTACAGTTAAGTTCTGCCGCATACGAAATGAAAATGCTTAGCTTGTACGGAGTGTGTACGGAGAGAGCAAAAGCAACAGAATAATAGAAGGTATGATTCATTCTATGCTTTGCCATGCTGGTGAGAAAAAAAATTATAATATTTTCATATACAATACAATGCAAAATGTTCCCCTTTCGTCCTTTTTTACGCATAAAAAATAAGGAGAAAAAGGCTGTAATGTTGACGACGATGATGACGATGACAGATGAGAACAAATAACAAGGAAAGAGACGCATTTGATTTGAATCGAATTTTGGTTACTCTTCCTATATTTACGTCCTGTATTAACGATTAAGTAAGTAAGTGTTCGCAATTATTCCAGTGAAAGAGTTCTGCACTAAATAATTGTAGCCGTGTCTGTTATATGATGCGGTTCATTTTTGTCACGCCAATGCGTGAAAATAACCCAAAATTTTTTTTCATTAGTAACAAGTAACAAAAAGAAATTAGATTTGGAGTACACCAAATGTAAAGGACATCATAACCCCCCTATAAAATAAGGCGCAACTGCTTCTCGATATTATGAAAAATAACTCAAATGTATTTGAAAGTATTATTAATAATTCTCGGCCGTGAAAATATGAAGGATACACGTTCCAGTCTCCAAACATATCCATGCCAGCTGTTGTTGTAGTTTTTAATAATGAAACGAAGCTCTATGTGTAGCGAAAAATATCTGACAATTAGATTAATTTAGCTCCACATCATTATCACAGGGGTTATAAAAAAGAGCATATCTATCGTAGTCAACATCTTAAATGTCCTACACAACTATATATGGGCGTGGCAGGTACCTGATTACGCCCATATGACAAATCAACAAATCAGTTACTCCACAAATAAAGATTTTTGAAAATTTTGGGTGAAAATGTTATCCTATCCCGCCATTTTTGGCACCATAAGGCTCAATATGAAAAAGTGTTTTGAAATTTTCACTTCTTAGCTCAATTTGTGGGGCTAATAGATAGATTTTTGTCAATTGTGGGTGTGGCTTTCAACCGATTTTACTCAGTTTGTCTGCGTACTTGCAAATATTACAAATGAATTAATTTTGAGAATTTTAAATTAAATTCTGTATAATAGGGGTAAGATTGACCAGGTGCCTGTACCTGTAGGAGTTTTCTCCTAAGTACCGATCTTTAACAAATAGTAATTTATTACAAATAAACCAAAACTTCTTTTTGGCACCTACTCATGCTTTCAAGTTTTTATATTTATCCCTCCATCCCGCCTTGTTTATGGACCGTTCGGAGCTTTACTAACGAAACTGTCATCTTGCGTCTTGATTGTGCTGACACGATCATTAGTGTCAGATTTTACACTGATACCCCAACCCATACCCATTCGCAGAAAGATAACATGAAACAAAGAAAAAAAAAAACGAAAATCTTGAAATTCCAATTATTGTTGTTTTTAAAATTGTACAACAGTACAACATTTTTTTTAAATCTATGCTTCTTCATGCATATCTTTTAATTGCTGTATTGCGCTCTGCATTCATTTTGCGATTCTTCTTCTTGTTTTTGATATCCTTTTCAGTTTTCTTCAACTTGTTATTATAATGTCCAGTTCTTGTCAGATGATTGTAGGAGTACTCGAGCACTTGATGGTTATAATAAAAATGTAATATTTCGATTTAATAAAATGCAGAGAAAAAATTGGGAAAAATTACAGACGATAAAATGAACTTGTATCAAATTATAAAACCTTGTCTGTGCATGACAATCAACGGCCTTAATAATAATAAAAAACAACAACAGCAGCAGCACCATCAGCAACAAGAACATTTGAGTAAGCGCGTGTATTTTCGAAAAAGGAAAGCAGAAGAAAAAACACAATTGTGATCCATCCACACAAATTGTCACATTTTCCAAACACTTGATATGCAGGCGAACTCCCGCATGCGAGTACTGTCGCATACTCATGAATAAAGATGGATTTACAAACCCATGCGGCACATCCAAATATCATTCAGCTGCCAACTTCAGCAATATCGCAAAAACTGCTTTCTTCTCGACCTCCTCTCCATTAGGGCACATAAACTCCCGACTAAAGTATATGTAAATGGATGTGTGCTCACGTGCACGTTTTTATGAACAATTACAATACCTATGGATATGGAGGGAGAGACATGGTAAGTTTTAAAGCAGGACTATACTTCCGCTTTATATATATATGTGTGTATGCTTAACCTAACAAAGCGCACTCACTGTTATTACAGCTGTTGCTGTTGCTGTTGCTTTTTGGATTGTTGTTGTCATTGTCATTGCTAGAGCGCAGATTGCAATAAGGTGACGTTCTGAGTGGCACAGTGGAATGATGAAAACATCATCAGTATCATCAACGAAAAGAATTATTTTAAAAATTGGAAAAGGAAAAAAGAAAAAGCAACACAAGCAGCACAACGCTCATCAGATTTGTGCAAAGTACGAGTGCGTGTGTGTGCGTATGTGCAAAATACCATTTTTATTATTTTGTCTGGGTGTCTGAGTGGGAGGGGGCTTTTCATCATTTAAATTATTGGCATACATCCAGGTCAACTGTGTTACACACACACACACGCATGGGGCATGTACATGTGAATACAATCGATTTAATTTGATATCAATTGAATTGAATTGAATTGAATCGAGTGGATATCACTAATAAGTACACATGTTGGCAGTTCTAACTCAAACACAGCTAGCTTTCACTTGATCACTTAATTTATTACAAATATTGAAAAAACACTGAAGCGACTGTTTGCTTGTGCAAGTGAACGCGATTACAATTACAGGGAATTCAATAATTTTTAGAAGCTTTCATTTATGAGTGTTACAACAACAAATCACTTTAACTGCTTTCAAGTAGTTTTTGTTCAAATGAATTTGTTTTCAGCAACATTTTAACTTAATCGCTCGTTTGCACTGCTGGCTTACTGATCCACTTGTTCGCTTAACGTTTGCTTTTGCGAAACTTTTATCTGCTGTGCCTTCCATTATTATCATTCGCATTACAATATGCAATTAAATTCCAATTAACTGAAAATTGCATAATTTTCACTTTGCCCGGATATCGGGATGGTTGGCTTGGCACTTAATATTGTATGGTACGTACGTGTGTGCACTCTGCTGGAGTAATTGCAAAAGAGAAATTCCTATTAAATCATACCTTCTACGAAGGGTACCTAGACACTTACGTGCACACACATACACAAACGGTGTTCGAGGAAACATATAAATGGTTGTGGCAGCTACAACTTAAGATTCATTAGTTGTATTAGTATGTTTGCAACTTGAGTAGGAAAACATAATGGGAGCCGACATGAGTCTGAAGGCGTCTAAAGGAAGTGGGCTCTTTTAATGGGTCTTACGTGTCTGGCCATTTTATTTGCAAACTTTCACAAACACAATGCACACACACACACACCTTCTTCATACCTTACGTGTGGTGGTGCATTACGTTAATGCGAGAAAGTCATGCTATTATATTCTCGCCATTTCTCATTTACCAGGTGTCTTGTCTTCTTCTATTTACATTGTAAACATTGAACATTGTTCTTGCATACACAGCACTAAAGGTTGTCACCTTGTTTATAAAGCCCTGAAAGTAACATTGCTGCTGAATAGAAGGTATTTTAAATAGCAACAAATTCTCAGTTGATACCGAATTTTTTTAACAAATTATTAATGTCATTAATGTTGCAGCAACAAATTGAAAACGTAAATGTAGCGAAATCGGTTTGCAACCACGCCCAAAATTGGCAAAAATCTTCTATGGCCACTAAAATGAAGCTGTAAAGTTAAAATTTGAAACAAAATGCGGGTGTGGTTTTACAACAGACACGCCCACATTGTACAAAAACCAGTATTTACTACAGATTTCATTAGTTGAGATAAAACATATAGAAAACAGTCATTAAAAGAGGGCGCTATTGCATAAATAACACGCCCATAGTTCAAGCATAAATATGCGGGTTTTAAGCCAAATTCAGTTTCAGTTTTCTTACTTTTTGTATTACTTTCCTTTATTTTGTTTTTACTTTCTTCTAATCAATTTCAAGGTAAGTCAATGCTCCATGAAATTATATTCTCTTTTGAATGGATCATCCGTTATATCATCCCCTCCTTTTGGGCATATTTCAACGGCTTTTATAAA
This sequence comes from Ornithomya chloropus, assembly GCA_963971445.1. Classification (NCBI taxonomy): domain Eukaryota; kingdom Metazoa; phylum Arthropoda; class Insecta; order Diptera; family Hippoboscidae; genus Ornithomya; species Ornithomya chloropus. Next base: position 5,575,668 of record OZ020529.1, read on the forward strand.
ACTTATTTAGAGGTAGCAATAACATGACATTACACAATGCTTATCCGAGACTTTGCTTAATTGTTTTCGAACAATAGCTGCCTCATATATGGCAAGTGCTACGTGGTACAATTGTTTCATGTGCACTTTCAGTTGCGTATGCTGATCTGTTTCTGTTTTATTTTTCTTTCATTGTGCCTGTCGTCCGATTTTTCTTCATTTGTAAACACATTAAGCATTTGTTATGGGGTGTACACACCTACCACCACTTAAGGGGATTTGCTTAATTGATATGGAATGCAGTCTGAGGTGAAAGAGTAAATCTTCTATATTAGTGCCAGCAGCACTTGGAAAAAAAATACAAACAAATAAACACAAAAAACCAACACATTCAAGACAAACAACTCAACGTTCTATTCATTTATCCCTTCCAACCAATCTAACCATTATCTATTCAATGCTGTCGCTATCATGATAATGATGTGACGTGACTATAATACGATGTTACGGTTGATGTGTGTTTTGCATTTAAAGTTAAGCAGTGTTTTATGGCAAAATCGTTAGACAACAAGTACAATAAAAAGTTGCTTTGGCTTTTGTCAAATGTGAATTTTTTGTTCATTAAATGTGGGCGTGATTAATACATATTTAGCAGCCCTCCCTAGAGTCCTATCGTAATGGAAGTCTTTATATGGAAAAACATTTCCAAGTCTCATTATTTTTGGACAAAATTTGGTGAAGAATAGTTAATTAGGCTTATAATTGGGCGTGCCAAATTTTAACTCGATCGTGCTATTTTCAAAATCTTTCTCACTATAACGATTATTCTCAAAATGACTCACAAATTTTAGATATAGCACATAAAATCACACCCTGTGTCTGTAGTCTTTTAGAATATGCCGAAAGTTTTTCTAATAGCTTTAAAGGCGCGGCTCTGAACACTTTGTAGTGCAGTGTCAATGTTTATATTTGGATCAAAAAGTTACTTTTAAAACTATATTTGTGCCCGTAAAGGTGCAATTATTTGGTTGAAAAACATTTGTAAGTGATTGACTTCACAAACATGTTGGCTTCACCAGAATGCTAGTTCACTAATAAAACTAAAATTTATTCAGTACTCGCGTTGTTTATGTTGTAAAAACTTTTAAAGACTTCTATCAATCAGACAAGAAAAAACCAAAAACATGGCGCATTAGTCTAAATAAAAACATTTGAACTTTGACATGACGAATGTTGAATTTGAAGAAAACAAACAAAGCAAACTTTAACATCACACATTCGCTCTAACTCAGGATAGTTTCCTTGTAGTAAATTTGCTCTAAACGTACAGACTAAGGCTACATATAAGAGACTTGGGCATGTCTCTAATTCGGTATGATACATAACATCGCTCAACGACACTACCACCACCAACAACAACAACACTGACATGTTTTTTAATGCCCTAAAAATATTTTTTGTTTTTTATACATCCAATAAACGTAACGTATATAACATATCCGTACAAAGGCAACACGCATACATAACAGCACCAAGTGCCTCGAAAAGTATGCTGATAGAAGAATTTCGGGTGTTATGTGCCACCAGCTGTTGTTAAACGAGTACAAGACAGCTAAAAAATATATTGTATGTAGCAAACACACACATATACTATGTATGTATATTTTAACTGTGTGTGTGTATATATGTAGGAAATGGTAAAGAAAAACATTTTCAGTAAAAAAGTTTCATTTGGCTTAAGCCAGATTTTGAATGCCCACGGCATGGCTTTAACTAGAGAAAAATTATGAGCGTCAGTGATGCGTTTGAATTATGGGCGTGGTCTAAATATAACTTCACTACTACTTTTGATATTATTTTATAGTGCGCGTGAGAATTTGTCAGATTTTCACACTTATACTGTAAGGCCCCCAAAGCTCAATGCTTAGCTTCTAGGGTTTGAATAATACGAAATAATTGGACAAATTTTGTGTGTTTTTTTCAAGTAAGTGGCGATCGGGATTTGGTTTTCTCACAAGGACACTAAGGACCGACAAAAGTGGTTCAATCTACTTGGAATTTGAAACGGTTGCATTTTATACACATATTTTATGAGATACTTATACAGAGATTTATGAATGGTAGTGTTTGTTATATGTTGTGTGTCTGGCAAATGTTTTGTCAAACTGAGTATACTGCCAAACTTTACCATACAAAGGGTATCTAAAGAAAGGCTAAGAAAAATATAAAAATCACATGTGAAGGGGGCTATAGTAAGAGAATGCGAGATGCGGAGGGCGTATATCTATGGTTTCTAAGGAACTCGATAACCAAAGGAAGACGATGTCAAATTGTTGGAATATTTTTATTATGAAAAATCGTCCTTTTTTCATTCCTTTCAGCCTTTTGAAATATTAGATTGTTGGAAGAGTGCAGAAGCTCTTTATTTTTATGAGAAGGGCCCTCACATTTTTGAGAAAAATGGGCGTGATCGGGTAACATACACGCCCACATTTTACAAAAACGTCTTATCAGCGTGAAACTTGAGTTGTTTGTATGTTGGTATGTAATATATGCAATATTAGAAGGCGTAATCTTGTAAATGCCACGCCCATTCTTTGTATGTAGATGTGTAGGGTACTTAAGAAATGACTCAAGTGTAGCGCCGGCCTAATTTGGTCAAATCTAGTGTTATTTAAAGTAAGTCGAGCCTGTCGATTAAAATATTTTCCACTCGTTTAAATTTCAAACTTTTTTCAAGCTAAGATATGAACTGATGTATTAACATGCCTAAGGGGTGTTTAAGGCCTCTTAAAACACACAAATGAATTCGTTAATAATGTTTAAAAAGAAAACTTAATACTTTTTGAACAATCTAATAAAACATCACCATGGATTACTTGTATGCCACGAGACCTATGAAGTTTTTATTTTGTGTCAGCTTTTAGGGACGACAAAGAAGCACTCTTGCAACCATAGACAAGGCTCACACTCATCACCGTGCTTACCAAAAAGATGATAATTTTTTTTGGTTTTTTTTTCTTCCTTTCTTAACAAATGTTGAGCGTTTAGAAGCCGGGAAGAAAATTTACGACCACCATCAACAGCAAAAGGAATGCGAATGAAATACATGCATATGTACGAGTAGGAAATTATTGTCAACATAACCACTACACCTGCCAATGCTTAGACGGACTTAAAATCCATACCCAAGTACATGGATATAAAATCTTGTAACCCATGTTTTCTTTTGGTTTAAAATCTAACATTTTTGTATGATTGTTCATACACACACACATGTATATATATAATGTACATATATTTTGGTATCTATATATGACACATGTACACATGTGTGTAAGCTTATGAACATATGTAAACATTCCTTGCGATAACATGGATCGTCATTTGTACTTGTGACTCACATTGCTATTCCCATTTCTATTGCTATCGTTGGTTGGGTGGCTGGTTGGCTGGTTGGTTGATGTTATTACTGTCTTCATATGCACATGCATACACAGCCATAGATGTACTCTTATGAAGAAGACACACACACACACACACATTTTATTCCTTTTTCATTTCTTTTTTTTTACATTTTTTTTTCTTTGTTGTAGATATGTTAGTATTTTTACCCAACATAAATAAAGAATTTGATTGCTTTGCATTCTCCACATATTGTACCCTTTTTACATATTGCATGCAGCAAACACACACAAACTGAATATTTGTTTATATTTTTGCGGGGAGTATAGGTAGATATGTTTGCCACACATATTGCATGTGTAGCTCGATTCCATTGCAGTGTATCAAACAATAAACGGAAACGTTTTTTATTAAATTTAAATTTTTCTTCTTTTGACACTTGCCAACACTTTATTTCATTTTATATGAGTTTAGTTTACTTTTAGTTGTTCTCAACTATTGACTTTCATAATCAATGTACTATAAAATATTCTATGGGAGAGAGAGAGAGAGAGAGAATATGATGGGAGTAGAATTATTCTTTATACATAAGCGATGGTTTAGCTTAGTTTCTGTGTATGTGGGTGCATAAGTGAGAAAATATTTATTCTTTTATTCAGTTTATTGAAAGCCTTTCAAGATGTATGCACTTTGTATTATTCCCACTTATGTATGATTATGCTGTAGCCAGCATCTCTGGAGTGCATTCAATTTCAATCTTTACTTTAAATTTGCTGGAAATATGCCCCAGTGTAGGTGTTGATGCTGTAAAGTTTATATTTCAAGAGGAATATTTGTTAAACCAATGTAAGCAATTCTCATTTAAGTAACATTGGGGATATAAAGTTTGAACTGAAAACGATATCATTTTTGTTAAGATGCAGGTAACTCTTAAAACACTTAGCTCGCACATTAACTCCCCATTTGAATCTGTATTTTCGAGGTTTGTAGAAGTAACTGTTTTATCTCACTTTATATTCGTTAAGTAATATGTGAGTACGTATATACGATCATTGTTAAGTAAGAGTCTCTTGGTGAAAAACTTTATGAAAAGAGAGTTTTTTATGATCGACAAATGTGTTGTTTTTGCAAATGTTTATCATATTTTCTATACCAAATTAAAATGTTATAGTTGGTCAAGATGAACCAATTAATACCTTACACCACTAATCAGCTAGTGAAAGGACTCTACACCACACAATTAATTCACTTATCGTAAACGAGAGTCATTGCCATTTAAGTTACTTCGTGAAATATTATTATTATATGAAAAAAGGTTCTAAAAACAGTTCGATCGAGTCCAAATTTGGCGCAGCCAAACATGAAGCTAATTAACTATTTTTCACCAAATTTTATTCGAAATTATCGCAAATTGTGATTTTTTTATCATATAAAGACTTCCAGTATAATAACACCTTATATGGGGAGGGGTTCTAAAAATGGTCAGATTCGCTCCATTTTCAATACCATTTATCTCTAAGCTAATATATACCGTTGTATTAATGTTGATGGAAATATCGCAAAAAAATCGGGTTGTAGCTTGCACTTAAAGTTATTTGGACGGATAGACAAACAGATGGAAATGTTTAAATCGATTCAGATTCGAATTGAAGGTGGGTGTGGAATTTGCCATTTAGAAGTTACAAATATCCCCACAAACTTAATAAGCAAACGTTGCGAATTTGCTGCAAGTGGTGCAGAATAAATAAGAAAAGGCCAACAAAGAATGAACAATTTCTCAAAAATATTGTACATCACATCGTTGATGGCGACAACTAGGCAACTGTACATGCATGTGCATATAAGCATGCGAAGAGATACGTGTTGTATATGCTGCAAGAATGCGCTACATGCAGCGAGGGTAGAGAATGTCAGTCGTAATCAAAAGCATTTGTCAGGTAATTTGCAATGAATGCACAAGATAACTTCCACTTTCCTAGTACGGCTTTATGGTTCGTTGCCGTTAATATGTTTACCCAAGCGTGCGTTCGAATACTGAAGCGCCACAAATACTTGTTTCTTTAAATTATCCACAAAAAGCAATTTTGCCTGTAATCACGTTTATTAATTGAACAAAGAAGAACATAAGAGAATTTCTGTTCATTTTATATGTATCATAAAAACCGGTGGATTTTCCATGGTGAGATGATTAGATCGAAAGTTAAGTAATGAAAATAGGAAATGATGCTGTACACAGCAAGAAAAGATAACATTGCAGCATATGCACTAATGTGTAGTTATCGTGAAAGACATTTTAATGGAGATAAGAAAACAGAGCAGGTATGTAGAGATGTAGCTGTATAATTTAAATGTTATTAAACTAAATTGAAAACCACTCAACTCAATAATTATAAATTTGTAAACCATTCAATTATTAATTTTCGACATTTGTTCAAATGCAGTGACTTGGTGGAACTCATCATCTAAGCATCTAATGAGTGTTTATGTCTACACATACTTAATACTTGAGCAGTAATTGGGAAATAATTGCTTCTCCATCTGGGCGTTGAAAACATTTTGACAAAGTGATATTTACCCCCATATGTACATAAAATGTGGATGGCGGGTATAAAAATTAATTTGGTTTAGCATAAATCTCAAATATTATCCTTATTTTACATTATTACGCCTCTTAATACGTAATGCACATCAATTTTTACCTCGAGTACTGTATTAAAAGGGTTTTTGTAAATTATGACAGTGTTGGACCCACCATTGATTTATGAACTAAATATAATATGAATGTTTTTAACGAATTTCAATTTCTTAGCTCAATTTTTGTGACTGGTATAATGATTTTGGTGTATTGTGGGGTGGCGTGGTTCTCAATCGATTTTATCCAATTTATTCATAAAATCTTCTTTCAAATTGGCAACCGCTTCAGTGAATTTACCTGCTTTACTCAATTGATTAAACATTAGTAATATTTGGAAGACGATTAAATGCAACAATATTTGTCCGCTCCAAGGCAATTCATGAACATTTCTTTATGAATACAATTCATTGCAATGCTATCAAAGGGATGATAATAAAAATCGTTTAATATGTTGAATGACTATTTACTACATTTATATAAATATATGCATCTTTAAGCCATAAGACATCAGCTATACGTTATCATTATCGTCATTGTAAACACGATTAAAGGGGGACACGGAGCAAGTAGTTTGTATGTGAATAAATACGATGAACAGAAAATAAGTATTTATAAAGCATAAAACGTAAAGGGTTGGAAAAGAATATTTGCTGTTAACAAGAGAAAAGTATAATCAAGGAAAGTGTTCGAATCGTGCTTTTTATGTGTCTTCTCCACATTGCAGTACGACAACATTTGCCATTGCCATTGACTCTTCCACACGCAATGGTCGTGTTTACATTTATTGCATGTTCTGTCATCGCCATCTTATATGCTTATTTGTGTATGTATACGTAGAACGCTTCCAGTGGTTTAAGAAAGATTTCATATACAGGAAGAGGTGACAGCTGCTTCATTTATATACATGCAAACACCATCGCTTGTTTACAAAATGTCTCGTCTCGTCTCGTCTCATCTTCATTTCATATTATTACTTGATGCATTCATTCGTTCATTCATTCATCCATTTTGTTTTGTTAGCTGCCTTGTTTATTATTTGTTGGTCTTTTCTTTGTTGTATGTAATGTAAATAAATATTGAGATCTGTCTGGCTGGAAGGTGTCTAGTCTGATCTATTTGACAATAAATGCACAAGACGTTTTCTTTCACTAATCATTTCATTTTTAATTATACTTGTCATGGATCCAAATGAAACACTTTACAATATTAGGCCTGAATTGATTAAAAAACTATCTCCAAGCCAAGTTAGAATAGAAAAAATTCGATAACTTATGTATTACAGAACATTCACAAAGAGTGCGTTGAGTATACTAAGAAGAAGGAGCCAAAGGTTAGCATTGAAATCTAAATTGTTATTATTTAACAAAGCCCGCATACTCACTTCTAAAGGTCGTTAGATATTAATCTGAAATTTAGCACAACGATCCTTAGTTTCTTTTAAAATGATTGAAAGCGCTTAACATCCACGCCCACATTTGGCGAAAATTCAGCTATAAAATTTGTATTTGGTACTTACATTTATTTAAACTCTATCCATTATCTATCCATGTGCTAAAAATGGGCGTGGTCTCATAACAAGCACTTCTACTGTATAATTTTGTAGAAAAGCGAACTTGGTTTAGTAAGCGTCGTTGATTTTGGTCGTTGAAAAAACATAATAGTAAACGTGCCACGCCCACTGTTTACGTATAGATGAATGGTGGCCGTCTCAGATTTGTTTGTTTGTTCTTGTATTTCTCAGACTCTATGCAAATAAATTTAGACGGTCATGTTTTTATATATTTTTTTTTAATTAAAGATTTTCATTTTAATTTTATTCTCAAATTTATTTTGTTTTTCTCTCTTTCTTCTTTCGTTTCGTTCCCTTTTTACACAACTTTTACACTTACACGTACACACTTACAAGTTATACCGCATAATATTATCTCTTAGGTATTTATTATGTTTAGTTCATCCTCACAAACATATCTTCTATTTATTTTCTTTCCTTTTTACAAACTCCTTTATGACGGCACAAGTATCTAGGTCCGCATTAATTTGCATTAATTGATTTTTTGTTGTTTTGTTGTTGTTGTTGTTGTTGTTAATCAGGTGTAAATTTAAGAGATTTTTTTACATTTTGTTGTTGTTGTTGTTGTTATTGTTATTTTTTGTTGATAACTTGTGTGTGTGTGTGTGTGTTTTGTTCTTTTTCTTTTTTCTTTATTTTCTATTTTTGTGTTTTTTTTTTTTTTAATTGAAAAATAACATTGATTTCGAATTTAGTTGAGTTTTATGTTAACAATAATATAAATTTCATAGATTATAATCAGATACAATACATATATTACAAGTTGGCTTAATTTTAAAATCTTGTTTCTTTTTCATTCTTCCTTTCTAGGTCATTTCATTTTATTTAAATCTATAATGAACTAAATTTAGTTTAGAAATGTACACAAGAGATTATTTGTTATTTGTTGTTGTTGTTGTCGTTGAAATAGAAAATTTCCTTTTTACTTTTTGTCTTCAGATTCCGTTTTTCATAAGTTTCAAATAAAAAACAACAAAAAACAAGTAAAAAAGCTCAATTTGGCTTAAACCAAATCTTGTATACCCACCACCAATGCACCAATACACCAATGGGCCTCTAAGGAGCATATACATATATAAATATTCGACCTCCTGTGTTGTGTAGTTGTACTGCTTTATATTGTACCGTGGGCGTAACGCACGTACCGCATTTAGATAGACGGACTGATGGACAGGCAGTCATCTTCTGGAATTTCTGGTGACATTTTCACAAAGCGACTTGCAAGTGGTGGGTAAAAGAAAACGTTCAAAGTCAAATTGTCTCTTTATCATCTATTATTTAAATGTTACAATATTTTTCATAATTCGCTTTATCTTAAATTTTCACTAAAAATGTTTTTGTAATTATAGTATAATGTTACTTATTGAATCGATTTGTTTTACTTAGGATTATACAAATTTTTAAATCCATATGTTTGCATCTTGTTTCCATTTTAGTAGTTGTAAAGAAATGAAAGGGATTCACTGAAGAACCAACACAGAGTACATGTTCGTTGCATTGTGATGGAATTAAAATAACACTCAAATGCAAATACATACACAATGATAATTATTTAATGTGTTTTGCATTTGTGTTAGTTATAAAATTAAATCATTTTCCCAGGCATGCCCTTTATAAGTGAGTGTGTGGCAGAGGGAGAGAGAGGGAGCGCATTAAATTTGCCATTTCGTTTGCAACACTTGGATTTCCATTATTGTCTAGATGTCCGTCTTCCCTTAAATTCGTATATTAAGCTGGAATTTGTTGCAAATGTTCGTTGTTTACATTTAGAGTTTACATTGCAGTTCAATGGTTCAACTTAACAAAGCGGTGGGCATAAATTCAATCGATTTATGTGCACTTACTGCACGTAAATAATTTCAGTTTCAAAGCTTTCTTAAATGGTACTAAATACTAAACACACACAGTTGCAGAGATAGTCAAATAAATAGGAAAATAAATCTTAAGACCTCGGTCAGTATTTCATCTTAAAAACCAAGAACCCCAGACAGGCTGCGCTAACTTTCAAAAGGGCCAATCAAATCGGATTTCCCCAACTGCCACAGGAGCGTGGCAGCTAAGACTGCTAAGGTGTGTGTTACATTTAGGTTTAAAGGTTGAATTCCGAATAAGAATTTTTTGTGCCCTATCTGACCACGCCCAATTTAATTACAATAATGGATGAGCTAATTGTAAATACTTGAAAGTTATGGTAAAATTAAATAAGAAAAGGAAAATTTATGATGAGAAAATTTTATCAATTGTAGGCGTGGCAGTTGACCAATTCAGATAGAACATAGAACATTAGACGTTTTCCACTAAATTTTAATACAATATTACAAAATTTGGAGTCCCAACAATAGACGGACACACGGACGGAAAATAGATAAACCGATTCAGACAGTGTTACATTTGAAATACCAAATTTAATAAACTCTTATCACTAAGATGGAGGGGTATAAAAATTGAATGCATTCTTGTTAAAGTTTTAGCTAGAAATACATGCAGTAATAAAAACCTTTCTTATACTTTACAATACAATCAGAGTATGAACCATTTTCTCTCAGTTGGAGAAGGAAAAAAATGTTTTGTTAGAATATTTTACACATATTTTGTACACTGCAACTTAATTAAGAATATTTTACAACGACCGTTGTTTAATTCATATTCTTTTATTTTTTTATTTATATTGTATTGTAACCCTAATTATGCTTAACCCTAATTAAGGATGATTTATTCATATTATTATAGATTGAATATTCATTATATACATAAACAATTCACATCAGTCTGATTTAGTGAGAGAGAGAGAGAGAGAGAGAGAGAATGATAGTGACAGAGAGATAGGGGGAAAGTAATTACTTTTGTTTTAGTTCCCAGTGTTCCTGCTGTGTTTTTATTTTATATTAAAATTTAGTTTCTGTCTTCTGAAATCTTACAACTAAACCTAACCCTGTGTTAATTTAATGTATTTTACATTTTTTCATTTACTTTTCTTAATAATTGATGTATTGGTAGATGATTAATTTCGGTCTTAGGATGTATTCCAATAATGAGAATATTAAACAAAGTTGTGAACTGTCATCCCTCCTTTCTAAATAGTGTTAAATGCTTCAATTTACAAAATTTTAAGTCTTTTACCAAAAAAAAACAACTATATTTTCTTCACCATTTATCTTATAAGTGAATGTCATACTCTTGGGAAACAATGTGGAGAATAGTTGCAGTTGCAGAACATTTCTATTAGCAACTGTTGGTGAGAATTGGTTCAATAAGAATATTACGCAATCCGGATTATTATGCGGAACTCAAAAAACTGCAGACAGACGTGCTTCAATGAGTCTTGGGCAGTATGCGTTTCTGCTTTTTAAATGTCTTTTTTTCTCCTTCTTATTTCACACCTATTTAATAGTTTTGGTAAAAAAGAAATAAATGATTGGATGTCATGCAAAGTTTTGAAGTTTTGAGCAATTTTTGTGTTGTTGCATTCTGTAGAGAAATGCTTTCGAAATGCTTTCATTTTTTCAGAGACTCTTCTTTTTTCATTTGTCTAATTACCTTTCTCACAAAATGTCATATAACAGATTTCCCTAAATGCGGAATTCTGATTTTTTCAAAGAGTTTCGGATTTTGTCTAATTTTAAACACAACTCTCTTGTTGGGAGTACATGAGGGGGGTGCGCACTGTAACAATTTCGCGCGAGTAAGATTTTCCGATAACCGAAAGCCCCGACAACGAACTGCTGGGACTGGTTATGGCGGCTGTTGTGGTAGCCGAGGCTGAGCCACTGGCGTTGCTGGATACTAGCATGTGCCCTAATGGCGCTGTTTTATGAATTTGTTGTTGTTGTTGTTTTTGATGTTGCTGATAAGTGGGAGGCATGGGCAGCGTACCGTGCTGGTAACCGCTGCTCGCAGACGTTTGGCTAGCTGTCGTTGCCGTCACTATTTGCATCATGGAAGGGGAGTTTTGTGTACCATGCGGCTGTTGCTGCTGGTGATTATGTGGCAGGGTGTGATAGCCACCTGGATGGGAGGGTAGCGTATACATTTGTACGGTGCCAGGCGACACGGTAGATGGTGTACCTTGGGAGGCCGGCGATGATATGCAGGGCGGGTAGGGGGACGTTGAATTAGAATTGCCCGCACTACTGTTCCCGTTATTGGTGGCGGTGGATTTGTAATGATCTATTTGAGCATATATTGTGGGCTCCTCAAAATAATCATATGTGGCTGGCAGTGGTTGGCCCGTCAACGATTTGTTGCGCTGCAAGGTACTGCTGTTGACTGCTGTTGGTATGTTGGGCAACAGTTTTCGCACACCGCCAGAGCCATGAGGTAATATAGTCGCACTTGTCGCTGCAGTGGCACTAGGATTAGATGTCACATTGCCTGCCCCACCACCTGGCAGCAGTCCAATATTACTGTTATCACCTGACGTGGCCGTCGTAACTGCTGCCGCCAAAGCTAGTTCAGCATAATGGAGATCTTCATCCTTCATACACATAAAAAACAAGACAAATACCAAGTAGTTGAGAAGAAATACTTTAGTAATTAAAAAGTATTTCATTAAAAATGTTGTAAAGTTATTATGAGTAAAAAAAAGAAGAAAAAGAAATTCTTGCAACTATTCTTGCAAAACATGAATCCACAGAAGGAAGTATTCAATGTTATTGTTCAACAGTCCTTACGCACAATGTGTCATGCGGTTGGGGAGTGCAGGCACGAAATTGCCCCATCTGCGTTGCGTTGGGGGCGCCCGCCCATTAACCAACGCACACAATAATCAAAGTTTTGTGCAAATTAATGCAAAATAATTCCACAAAGTTATTAAACATTCAATTTTTATAATGTAAAACAAAGCAATCAAAACTTTATGATGGCGTTTCGATGACAAAATTACAGTACAGTACAGTGGGGCAATAGGGGAAGGTAATAAGTTTGTCATTGTGCACCATCATCTGTGAACCACCAATTGTGAACGGAAACCCAATATGAAGGAGTTGAGTGGAGGAAGATAGAAAGGGAAGAAAAACACTTTTTGTTTAAGGTACAAGGAAATGCTGCATCATAGGTAGCTAGAAAATCATGGTAACGTTTACATTGTTAATTGTAGACTGGGGTAGTTGAGAGAATGGATTCTAGCTATAAGGTGCCCCCCTCCACCCAACCAGCACACTTTCTGCTGTACTGGTTGCCTCATTTGCAGTGTGTTGAAAATGTAAACAATTATTAATGCTAAAGCTGTGGCGTTAGTTACCTTATTGCTAGGATATAAACCAACAACACGTTCATCCGTTGAAGGTTTACAACTGATTTCCGCTTCACTTGTTGTCGATAAATGGCCCGATGGTGTTTGTGTTGCTGATTTCTGTTTATATTCACCATCCACTGATATATCCACAGGCAGAGTATAGAAAACGGTAAATACATCAAACAAAGTATAATAATAAATGGAATAGACATAGAGGTGAGAGATTAGGGAACATGAAAAAATTGTCATTAATTGTTTTTTATTTAAAAACAAGCGTACACTTAATATATTTTCGTAACAGCACGTCCACATATTGGCAAAAGGGGTTTCAAAATATTTCTAAATATTTTATGTGTGCTCACGCATCATGCATGCATAAGTACAGTGTAACAGCTCTTACGTTATGTATTCATAGCTCTCAGTATCAGTTTTCATAATTCTTTAAAGCTTTATCTTATATTTTCAATCACTCTAGACCTACAGTCTTTATGTGTGTCTGTTGGTAATATTTTTTTTATTTTACAAAGTACTAATTTGCATATCCTTTGAGATCAAATGTATAAATTTTAATGGAATGTGCCATATACTAGTCTTCACGTTATGTTGCAAAGTATAGTAAGTTTGTTATATCACATGCAACTACCAGAAGGGTAAATGTCAGGCTGTCCACATAGTATGTACAAATATTCTTTATCAGCATCAAAATCTGAACCGACAAGTCTATATAGTTTTTTTATTTTATTTAATATGGACAAAAATGGATAAAAGCCACGCCCACATTTGCCAAAGTTGTTGCTGGCAAAATGAAATTTTGTATCTGCTGATGTTTGTTATGTTCAACGATTTTATACAAAAGAGCTGGGTTGGATAAGGGACACGCCTCCAATATTCAAAAAGCTATATGTAACAAATACTGTAGTAGTGTATGTATAAATGCCACGCCCTAACATTGTTTACAAACGAGACGAATATTGAACATTTAGTCGAAGCCCCGTAGCTTTTTATTTTGCTTGTTCATCTCCTTTCCTGAATTACAAGTTGTACAAATGAAATCTAAATCCACTTGACTCATGGGTGTGTATGCAGATTTTGCTTTTTATTGTTCGATGCTTGTAGAAATTTCAAGCAATTAACTTAGTGACAAATGTGAATCTTTAATGTTCCCTCAAAAAATTGCGCCAGGGCATTAATTCCCCACATGTTACATGAATATTAAGCTTGAAGACATAAACGGCAATGGAGGGAAGGATGGGTGGCGAGGACGGAAGGCGCACATATGTAACATTCTCAAGCGTTAGTTTGCCGTATAATTTGTGTGGCTTATAGTTTTCACAATCCTTGCATACACACAGCCATTAAAAACAAGTACGCCTCTACACTAGCACACACACATACACATAAAATCTACATGTTCGTTTGTTTGTTCGATTTGCTGTAAAATATAGTAAGCCTCCATGTTACTTCAAGTTACATTGCGTTGTTGTTGTTGTAAGGGACGAGACAGTAAATTTTTATGTTGCGAGAATGCATGCATGAATGTGTATATACGTGTTACTATGTCTGTGTGTGTATAGTGGCGGTATGTGTCTCATTAGATGATGCGTTGTGCTCGTTTGAATAAATATTTGCTTAACCCTGAGGTGATGTATTGCTTGTGCTTGTACTTGTGTGAGTTCTTGTCCTGTTCTTGTGTGCAGCCCCCAAAATATTTACAAAAATGTTCTCCCTACACAGTAATTCAAGGAAAACAAACGAGCTACACACTAGTTGGCTATATGTGTGTGTGTGTGTAAGTAGGAATATAAAATGCTATTAACTGCAACTAACCGTGCACACACACACACACACACACACACAATGCATACAAGTGCGGCATAAATATATCCAGGAAAACATTTTTCACTTTATCACTTGGTTATAAATTTCGGTGCTAGGGCGAACGCAATTGTGCGATGTGTGCGGCTGGTGAGGTTCTCCTTTTTCTTGTTTGCTTGTTTATATTGTACCTGCATCGAAAATCTTGGCAATTGGTTGCCAATGCACACATACCCACATACATGTGCAACGTGCAACAACAAAAAAAAACAATTCACGTTTTCCTACGCAGTTGTATTATGTTGTTGTTGTTGTTGTTGTTATTGTTATTGTAAACTTACCTTCATTGTATGGCACCACATCTGGATTTTTCTCATCGTACATTTCCTCGGAATGGCTTAATGGTAACGAGATTTTATCCTTAATTTGTAAATTGCCCGGACGTGAGAATTTCTGATTTTGATTGTGATATTTCTGCTGCTGTTTGTGTGAACGCAATTTGAGAGCGGCTATCGTGCCGATGCCAATACACACCAGGGCAACCAGTATGCCCACAAATATACCCACCGACAGGATGGGTGTCAATTCGAAATTTACTTGTGAGCCCTTGTACGAGGTGAGAGCAACTGCAAGTAGAAAGAAAAAAGTTCCATAAAAATTTAATTTTCATTTAAAGTTTTCCCATCTTCTCGCGCGCTCCCTGCGAGTAGATTAAATGCATTGTTTTTAGAATGTTCACAAATTTACACAAAAACCTAATTTTCTTTACTCTCGTTCCCTTTCCTTTTTTGTTATCCATATTGCCACTTCACATCTGCCACTTGATGTTTTTCCTTTAAATAAAAAAATAAAAAAACAACAACGTCTGTAAGCATAACAAAAGCAAAGCATTTTCAATTGCCTTTTTATGTTAATTATTTTCTTTTTAAATGCTTGGCCTGTTTTTTGTTAAAAGATTTTGTTTTTGTTTTTGTTTTTGTTTCTTTTTTTTTTTTTACTCAGATCCAGCAACATGTTAAGCACAATTAGCTTTAAAAGGGTGTATATGTATATCATTGTTGTTGTTGTTGTTATATACGTGTTGCCGGCAGCGTCAACATCATCAGCTGCTTCATTTTTAACGCATCGTATAGTGTAGCGTAGTTGTTGTCTTTGCTGTTACCCTTCTTCACCAACAGCACTCTTCCGCCTCAAACGCCGACGTCACGAGCGTTTGAGCGAAGGCTTAATGTGTTTTTGTGTGCATAAAGTCTTACGTAATGTTGTCTTTAAGATGCTCCAAATGCTAATTTATCTTATTTGTTTTACAATTCACTTGTTGTTGCTCTTGTTTCTTTTCATTACTGTTTTTCTCGGCTGCTTCATCCCCTAACCGTTGAACGTATGCTGCACTTTGTTCTACCCTACTCTTCTGTACCCTACCCTTCCGGGCCATGTTGTATGACTAATTAGTGTTCCATTTAGCTTCCTATTCTGATGCTGTTGTTTTTTTCTTTTCTTTTCATTTTTTTTTTATTTCTCTTGCAATGTTCCTCTCAAGAGGAAGAGATTCGCCTTCCATTTTAATTAAATGTAATCATTGCAAAATCGTAGCTTTTTAGTTCAAGCCCTGTGTGCTTATATTACGAGTAGCAGAAAAGCTTGTTAAATTTTTATTTTCCACCATTTTCTTCCTTGACTACTTGACGCTGTTATATAACGTTTAACGAACTTAATAAATAAAATGATTTATTATGAAATGCGGGTGCAGGCAGTAACAAGAGAGGGAATTAAAATAAAAATTGACTACAATTGATGTTAAAAGAAACGTTTATATAATTATAAAATATATAAATATTTCCATCTCTCGTAAGTGGATATAAATCATACCTTCTTAATGAAATGGAATATTTATTAATACCACGAAACTCTTATTTACTACAAGAGTTAGACCTAAATGCATATGTTGCCTGGTCTACCGGCTAGCAGGGTTGAATTTACTTGAATCTGTTCAAAAACCAATTTTTATGAAAATAGATGCAAACTTATTAAATTGCCGCCTCTTTCGAAGAGAAGAGCTTTAGTATGTTTGTGTTATTTATGTTAAAACTAATTAATAGAGAAGTTATCTCATCTTTTGGGTGGCATTAGTCCTTTATAAGTTACAAACATTCACACAAACTAAATACACTTTCACAACAAGTGGTGCAAAGTATAAAAAGAACGAACTCTACCTGTTTGTTTTTCGGCAGCTTTTAATGTATAACCTTCCAATATAACCGGTTCACTGCGACCGCGCAAGTTGATGGCATAAACGAATATTCTAAAGAAACGTCCAGAATCCATACCGGTCACACTTAAAACTGGAAATGTCGATGAAATGTTCGCCTGTAACGTGCCCGATGACTGATCAAATATTTCCATAAGAAACCATTGCCGCAGTCCGCCATCAAAGCCTATGTTGTTTAAATTGAATGCAACAATACCGGAACCAAAGCCGCAACACCAACACGGTACCATGAATGGGTGAAATATGGAAGAATAGAAAAAAAAATTATTATAAATTGCAAAATATTCATTACGCACAATAACAGAATATTGTTGGGGAGTAGAGGTTGAAAAAATCAAATTTAAATATTTTTTTTTTTAGCTAATTGAAGTTTTCATACATTCAACATGAAATAATTGTTTACTAACGGAAATCGATACTTGCTTAAATATGCTTCTGACATTGTATCTCATAATTTCCAATTGGTAAAATTATAATTATGAACATCATTTAGTTGCGTGTTTGTAGCTATAATCATGTGATGGACTATTGAATCTGGAATTTTGTATATTTTCAGTTGTACTCGAATAACTGACAGTGTTGTTGTACAACATAAGATACCCTCCGTACACTAAGTTTGTCATTCCATTTGCAACACCGAGAAGGAGGCGTCAAAAACCCTACTAAGTAAAAATAATCCTGATCAGCATCAAACACTGATTCGATCTAGACGTGTCTACTCGCGTGCCTATATATTATTGACACTCTCATGGTTTTGAGATAATAAAGTGAAATTTAGTACTAGAAATTTTAGTTTTTGCACGCAGATCGCTATTTGAAGTGGGCAAAATAAGTCAATTTACGCCCACAATCGACAAAAATCTATTTATCTGCCACAAAAATTGATTTATTGAATTGAAATTTAGTGATTACATTATAATAATTATTATATTATCTATTGTCGTGCTAAAAATGGGCGTGGTCGGTTAACAAATACATAATATATACACCATTAGAGGGTGGAATCATGTATTTGCCATTCTCACCGTTTGAATCTACACATGGAGGGTATTTAAGATTTGGTTTCAGCCAAATTTAGTTTTCCTACTTGTTGTATATTTTATATCATTCGTATTAAAATCAATTTTGTATTAAATCAATCAATTTAATAAGCTTTATTACATACACATACACATACACATCTACATATATTATGTTTTTCCATAACTTTAATATGGATTTATTATTTTTTCTATTCATATTTTTCCGTTCTAAGGCAAATACAGTTTTTTTATTTGTTTCTTGTTTGATTTGCTATCACTAGCATGTGCAAAACGTGATACGTTGGGCTTGTTGTTGTTGTTGTTATTGTTATTTTTACAGATTTCATCTATAACTATGTTGTTGTGAAGTATTTTTCCTTTTGTTTTATTGTACACATATATGCACGTTGTGTTCCGTATCAAGAGTTGTGTTAATATAATCCTTTAACAAATTAGATTTTTCAAATATTTGTCAGAGTATTAAATGCGATTTAATTTTCAATAATAAATTGTATTTTTATAATATATGTGAGAAGTTTCATCGTTGACTTAATTGTTCAAAAATAAGCCGATCTTCAATATCCGTCCGGGTGTCCGTCTGTTGTAGTAATGGTTGAGGTGTAAATTGTGAAGTGGTTATAAAGAAATTTTGTACATATTTTTTAATATTTAATTTGGACAAAATTGGTTGCCAGCCACGCCTTTATTGACCTATAAAGTCACAAAAATTTGAAAAATTTCCCATGAAACTGATTTTTAATATAAATATTTATAAACGATTTGGTAAAATATGGGCGGGGTCGAAAGACGCCCATAAGTATACAAAAAAAAAATTCTATGATTTAGAATCCGGCTCATTAATTAATGAGAAATACATAATCCAAAGTGTAAAAAGTAATTAGGTACTTAACCTGCCCACTGTCAGCTTTCGTCCTTTTACATGTTACTTGCATTTCATACAATTACTGTCACTTCTGCTTGTCTAACTTATTTTAATATGTGAAATATTTTCTTTCTCCTGACATCAAGTACACATTTTCCACTTTATATATATTTTTTTTCTCCTGTCTCACTTTTTCAATCTCTCTGCTCAACTGCTATCTTTTATTTACTTGGATATAAAATGCTTTAAAATGTTTATCAATATTTTATTTACCGTTTGCCTTTTAGTTAGTTGTTAGTGCAGGCTTTGATAATGCTGTACTGTTCCACTCTTGTTTGTTTGTGTTGCTTAAGGGTGCGGACGGACAGGTAAACAGTTCGTTTATATTTGACGGACTGACTGCATGACTATACGATTTAAATAATACATAAATTATATAAATATACTGTTGTTGTTGGCAGTATACCATACTCTTATACTCGTACTTTCCTTCTTTCAAGAATTGAAGATGTATTTCATCTTTTTCTTCTTCTTCTCCTTTTGATTTAATATTAATGGCAAAACTAGAAATGTTATGTTTAGTTTAGGCTAAACTTTAACGTATCAAAATACAAGGAAACAAACAAAATTTCTGCATATACATAAAAAGAAGGGGCGTGGCAGGAATATGGGTGTGCTCTATATTACGTAATAAATAATTCCCTTATGTAACAACTTTTAAGTAGAGCAGAGCTTTACTCTAAATAAGATTTTTTGTAAATTTTGGGTGATACTGTTACCCGACCATGCCCATTTTTTGCTTATCAATGGATGGAGAAATTATAAATATAAATTTTTAATTTTACAGTTCAACTGTGGCTGATAAATAGATTTTTGTCCATCAGGGGGCGTGGCTCTTGCCCGATTTTACCCAATTTTAATAGCATTTTGCGTGCGGAAACTTTATGTATCTAGAAAATTTCAATGTGCGACTAAGACAGGGTCAGAGATGCGGAAGTACGGGCAGACGTGCCTACATGAACTTAGATTTTGATTCTGATAAAGCATATATATATACTTAATCTCTTATCTTGTGTGTGGGATATATGCTTCTAAAGTGTGAGCGTACTTGCAAAACAAAATTTTTTCTAAAGTCGATTTCTTAATATCGTAAATATTCAAAACTTTAATTCACATGAATATTGATGGATGTATAAATCATTTTTAGTCCACTGGGCCACCGCCACCACCATTTTGACCAAGTGAATATAACCTCAATCTGGTGGTGATGCATATATATGCATGCAATAAAATTCTTCAAAGAAATAGAAAGTTTCTTTTCTCACAGAAACTGTATGAATGCAGATGTGTGTGTATGCATGTGATCTCTGGCAAGGTGGGGAGTGAGTGGCAGAGCGCGGTAGCAGTAGTAAATTTCCGCTTATTTGAGTAGCACAGTAGTTCGACGCTGACTTTTTATTTACAATGCTTTCATTTTAAAGGTTTCCTTGCATAATTTATGCCTCCTTCCCCCGGCATACCCTTTGTACAACTTTTACTACTTGTATACCATTTCATTTTTTCTATTAATTCACCTCTCTTTTCTCCTTCAACCATAAATACTCGTACGTTGCTCGCAATTTATTTTATGCACAAACAATTTTCTGTTCTTTTCCCTTTTCTATGTTGTAAATATTTCAGTATTATAAATATCTAGATTTAAGTATGCAGCAGTATGTTGCATTACGAATAGAAAGAGAGCAAGCGAGTAACAGTATATATGCATTTTTAAAAGGCGAACACTGTGTTTAGTAGTTGCAGTAACTCATGTTTTTTAAATGAAGCTTCGTCCCTAAAAGCTACTACGAATGCACATACAATGCGAAAAAAGAACCTCTTAAGCTGACTATGGAGTAGCGGAAATTGTAGGTTTAGACTATTGGCATTAGTTATGGAGAGAGTACTTAGAAGTTGGAGTTGGTGGAATTTCACTTCTTTTTGAACAAAGAGTTGCAATATCAGTCAGTGCAGTTAGATGTGTAGAAATGTATAATACAGTTGAAGAAAATATTAAAAGATTTATTATTTTATAATTTTCCATGTAGAGGGTACGAAAAATCGGTCGAAATATTTCGGAATATATCCTTTCATAATAATAAAGGCGAGATCTTTGTCACGGTAATCAATTTTTTGCTGAAAGAGATATTTTTGAAAGTTGGCTTTAAGGGAATATACATTTAAGGTGGTTTGTTGTTGTTTTTTTATTGTTTTCCAATTCCCCGAAGTAACCAAGCATACACACACACACACTCACACACACAAAATAAAATATCAATCACTTTTTTTGTTTGCTTCAATTGTAATACATGTAATGGATGCGAATAGCAAAGATGAACAATAATTTTCCCCTGTCCATGTAAGTGTGTGTGTTTCCTTGTTTATGTTGTATTGATTCTTTTTTTCCTATTGTTTTTCCTTACATGCTCACTTCAATATATTGTACATTTCCTGTTATTGTCAAGCGCTCTCACCTTCAATACAATAGACCTCCAGAGAGTCGGAGGTCTGATTAACCACAGTGCAATTGGCTGGCATCTCCGGTTTACCGGCAGCTATTAAATGAAAGACACATGGCTCCTTTTGTTGACCAACATTGTTATCGGCCCAGCACATAATGGTGCCAAAGTCCATTTCCTGTAAACAAAGAGGAAGAATAGAAAAAAAAAATAGAAAAAAGACACAAAACACAGAGAAGTATAGTGAAATGAAATAATGGTGATAAAGATAATTGAAAAATGCTCACAAATCATTTAACATCAACAACGACACAAACGATAACAGCAACAACAACGACATGTTGAAGTAAATAGAAAACGAAAAAAAAAGCATACACGAGTATGTACACAAACTAATTGGCCCACATGTTAGGCAACAAATGATTGAAACATAAGGAAAATATTTCAAACACGCCTTCAATTAAGAACTGAACAGTTGTAGGTAAGTTTTGCACTGGAAAAATACTCTGTGTTTATTATAAAAAGTAATAAATAATAACAAGTCAAGTAAAGCTGTGGCCGAGGCCACACACAATTCTGGAATATCCACCATCTAAGCGCCAAAGCCTTCTAATAAGTATACATGTCAACGTATGTTTAATACTTTATGAGTAATTCAGAAAAATGTTTTGCTTTTTTCAGTTTTTTTGCACTCTGAACGTTCGTATGGCCGATTTTGCCCAATTTCAATATCAACCTGCCTACGAAAATTACCTTTTGCCACATTTGGAATAATTTTACACAACTTTTGCAACCAGAAGAATTATTATCATGATTGCAGACGGATTTTTGACAGATTTCTGTTCGTGTTTAAGTAAATTAAAACCTTTGTCCATCCGTCCGTCTAAATTTAGTAACTGTAAACATAATTCTCACCTTTAAAATCTTACACGCAAGTAATATTTTTTCGGTTTATCTGACTACAGGCTCATTATGAAAGTGATGGATTAGAGATTTCAAAGAACTTTTAACATTTGTTAAAAAGGAAAAAAAACACTTTAAATCGGTTTTTACCGTATTATTAAATCATTATTAATTTACAATATTTAGCAAATTTAATAACAATTTTTCACTTCATTTATTATTCATACACTACACTTCAACTACAACATATATGATTCGCTGTCCGTATATTGTAATTTATTCATTATTGTTGTCTGCAGTAGTGCAGCGTAGAGAAGTGTGCAAGATATGTTTTGCGCTTCCGTTTCTTAATATCGGCATGTGAGTGCGATGCCTTGAATGAGTTGAAATATATTTTGAATATAAAATCACATGTTTTTTTCTCTTCAATTGAAAGCATAAAAATCTATTCCGTTCTGTTGTCATATTTGCTGTTTCCGGCATCCGGTTGTAAGTTGAGAGCACAAGCACACATTCGTTCATATGCCAAAATATTTTATTTACACAAACACATACAGAATCAGAGTGTTTATTTGTGTGGTTGAGAACGCAATTTATTTAAATGTAATCTGGCTGAAAGTATGAAGAGGTTTAAGTACAAGGCACACTTAAGTTATGCACACATGCATCCTCACTCTACACCGCCACTCAACTTATATGGCACTTGGGTATTTGTGTAAGTGTTGTGTAAACACAATTTCATTAATAAAATCCATTCATATTAATGAATGGATGATTTTTTACGGGGACAGGACATTATAACATATCTGTTATTCTCTCTCCTCTATTGGCAAATTATCGTTACGCTGTTCACTATTCATCACTATTATAGATGAATGACGTAAGGACAGAAAGCAAGCTTATTTTTATCGCTCTCTTACTGGTAAAAAATGTAGGTGATTAAAATAAATTGAGGGTTATAAATTATGGGCGCGTTCTTAAGGTAATTTTTTGTGTGAAAACTGGGAGTCTTGTTGTTTTGCTCTTCGTTAACAATAATGAAATAATTTTTAATTTCATTTTTAGTTTTGATGGTAGGCGTGGCTTAATATGGGTGATAATTTCTGCTGTTTATTCTGTTTCTTGGTATAAAAACTAAACTTGACTTAAATTAAATCTTAAATAAGATCCAAGTCTATCCACAAACTGTTGAAGTAACAAGAACCTGAGTACACTCTTTAATATAAAATACACTTCATGTCCATGCCATGTGAGATTTCGCATAAAAAAAGTTTTTTTTTGTAGCTTGTGGGCATTTCTCATTATAACTATAGGACGTGTACCAAATCTTAATTTCATGCCTCAATTTTTGCGGCTGATAGATTATAGATTAATTTGGATTGTGGGCATGGCATTTGGCCTATTGGCCTATAAGGAATCACAAATGTTTGTAAAATATTTCAGCTCAATATTCTATAATTTACAACCAGAAATCTTTAGGACGGATGGACGGACATTGCTTCATGGGATTCAGATATTGATGCTGATTAAGAATATATATAGTATGTAGGGTCTTCGAGGTGTCCTTCTATGTGATGCAAACACACTGAAGTTGTCGCTTTTCTTGTTTTTCATTCAGACCCTTAAGAACATTTAATTACATTTATTTCATACTAAAAACTGCCACAGCCACCCCAACATTTTCTTGCTGAATTTTAAAACAACAACAACAATCTCATCATTATTATTATATGCATTACATTTATGAGTAAAAGTATGATTTATGTAAAAATTTGAAATATTTCTATTTGACTTTTTTGGGCAATGTTGAGCAAGGAGGGACAACAAAAACATTTGCCATTTCGTTATATATTTTATAAACATTTGGACATGTTTCTGCTATAAGTCTCTGTGTATATGTGTTTGGGCTGCTTATACACCACCAAGCACAATATAACAAAACCCAAATACCGTAATGTAAGCCATAATAGTCATCAACATCATAACATCATAATATTTGTTGAGCCGGAAATTTATGAAATCTCACAAACTCTGTTCTTCTAAACATACACACTGTACACGTCCTACTATGATCAACTTTACAATTGCATTTTCTTAGGTTATACGTAAAGCAAGTATGATACTTGTACAATAACTAAAAGCACCTTTTTTTGTTGTTATTGTTTTTATATTAAACGTTAGGGAGCAAAGCTTATAAATATAAAAATTGGAAAAGGAGAGCAAAAGAAAAAAAAACCTTTTGCCACAAAAGCAACTGTAATAATAAAAAATATTATGATTTACCTGAGGATACAATAACAAACTAACATCAAAAACAACAACGACAACAACAACAATAGAATAATAAATATTTTATATTGTAAATAAAAAAATTACTTAAAAAGAAAGAAATAGATAAATTTCATAACGTAGAGTAGAACAATGTTATCGTATGTCTGTCTACACGTTACTACAGTTATGTATATGAGATTTTTTCCTTTTGTAATATTTTAAAAATGTATTTTTTATAAAAACACACTGAACTATTGATTTACATGATTCGTAATTGAGAAATTTGAGTAAAAGGGAAAAACTTAGGGGAGAGTAGCATATGATGGCACAGTTGCATAATGGAATTGAAAGCAGTAGAAACGTGGCAGGAATACAACAAATACTTTTAAATTATTGATTTAAGTCATCTATTAAATTAGTTGATAGCCACGCCCACAATTTGCAAAACTTCACCTATCTGCCGCAACAATTGACCTAAGAAATTGAAATTAAGTATACAACTTTTTAATAACGCCACTAGTCCATGCGTCAAAAGGAGTCTGGGTCTGTTAACAGAGTTGCTCATAATTGACATAAAAACCTTGGAATCCGACTTTTAATCTTATTAACCGTATATACACGATTAGGGGGAATAATCATGTACCTGTCACGCTTATTGTTTTTATATATATAAATGTGGGAGTATTTAATATTTAGTTTATTTAACTTGTTTTTTAAATAAAACCTACAAGAGAAAAGTTGTTGTTGGCATTTTTTAAATCGAGTGTTCATTGTAAAGGCTAAACAAAAACTAAATCAAATGTTTTCTTATTTCTTTTCATATTTTTGTAAATATTCTGTAAATTCCTCTCCATTAAACTTATTTTCATTGAAATAAAATGTTTTTAACAGTAAACTTGGGCATTTAAAAACACTAAAAAGAGTTTAATATATTATTGTATTTAACTGAAATCTTCACTGCACACAATCAACTCTCGGAGGAGGAGAGTATGAAGCAATCTTCTGGTAGTTCTAAACTATTTGACACGGTAAATAGATAGGCTTTCAACTTGGGAATGGATAAGTGTAACCACAAAAATATGTATGAAGGAATACATTTTCTATATTGTGCAATATTTAGGGTCGATGATTGAAATTTTTTTGATTATGTTGTATAAGCAGACGGCTACAGATATTTTTAAAGAATTTTTCCAAACAAGCGAGAAGCCAAACTTTCATTTTGCTTTAAATATTTGCATATTTTTGAAAAAAATATTTAATCTCAAAATACATTCTCAGGGGATACCAGCACTCAACTGTAAAAGTGAAGACACATGATTTTTAGTTTAATTTTGGCAAAGTAAAGAAACATTTTTGATTTAGTGATAGGACATAAACATAACACATGATAAGTAAAAGATATCACATAAACGCCACTGCGACGTACATTTCTTTTAGGAGGTTAAAGTATTCTTTATTTCATAACTATTCGTCCAATCTATTTACTTGTCACAACATATTAAATTAAGTTTTAAAATTTTCTTTTTGCTACTGTTAAAATTTCAATCGTTTTGGAGTTCATTCTCTCCGGTAAGTTACCACCTTTATTACTTTAATCAATTCAACGACTTTGTTCTTTGTTTTCTATACGTAAATAATAAACAAACAAACGAAATTACAAAAAAGGAAAGAAGAAAAAAAATAGAACCAATAAATAAAAACACAAAATTTGGCTTAAGCTAAATCCTAAACACCCTTCACAAACACAAACCGTGGGGTGGGAGCTATCTCATGACACCCTTTAGTAGTGTACGTGCTATGTATTGACTTTTACTTATAATATATGTGAAAAAAAGCTTTTTTTGCAAATTGTGGGCGTGTTTGCTATTCGGCCACGCCACAATGATGTATTCACTGAATTATAAATATGTGTACCAAATTTTAAACTCTATAGGTGACATGTTGTAGATAGATTTTCGTCAATTATGGGCGTGGTACTTAAGTGATTTCACCCTTTGTAAATAGCAATCTGTGTTTGTACAAAATTTCAGTTCAATGTCTCAACATTTACTAGGGTGAGAGAGCTTCATCAATAGACTAGTCTAGATCGTCTCAGATTATGATGCTGATCAAAAATATATATATGTATACATATGTTGCAAACATCATGACAAACTGAGTATACCTCCGTATTATGCGTAGGGTATAAAAAGTACTTTTAATAACAATACAACCATAATTGTATTTTTATAGCCTTACAATGCAAAAAATTGTATACACACCCACACCTGAATGTTGGTATATTATGTCTATAAGTATAGATTAATACATACATTGTAACGTATATACAAAAAATTATACCCATACATACATATAAATGGTACTAAAAATAAAGAGACATGAAAAATAAACTAACAAAAAACAACCAACGTAATTTATTATTTGCCCTGAGTGTGTGTATGTGTACTCGTATGTGTGCGTATAGGTGGGTGGGGATGGCTGTATGTCTATTGTTTTTATTGTTGAGACATGTGACGAGCGAGTATGTACTGTAAACCGTTAGTTTCATTTACCAACATAAACTGGGTCACTGCTGAATAATAGGTACGAGCGCATATAGTACATGTACGCAAACATACCTTTAGATATGTTATTAAAGGGAAAAAGAGCGAGAACGAGCGAGAGAGAGAGAACGATATGTATACAAAACAAGGCGCCGGAGAAGGACGTAAAATGGTGTTTGCTGAGAGCGATGCCAAATGAAATAACCTGACAGTTGTTGTGTGCGATTAGTGCCAGTTTAATTTAGTGCTGTACTACACAAGCAGAAAGCAACAATAGCAACAATAACCGCGGCAGTAACTGCATTTGTTATTTAAACAATATTTAGCTTAGTAATGGTATGCGTGGATGTATTGCAGTAGCGACGAGTTAGTAAGTAGTGTTTGTTATATGTATGGTGTGGTGTGGTGATGGCATGAGTGCTTGTAATACTTACAATTTTCTACAACCACAACAAACACCGACACGACTGTTTACTTATTTCCTAGCTGGCACACAAACCCGAATACACCCTCACATACACTCACACTATTCGTTTACAGTAGCAGCCGGTTAATATTAAACTTTTTAGCTGATATTTGTCGAAAACTCTCTCTAGTGCATTTGGCGCACGTTAGCAATTTCCAAAAAGCATTAATGTGTTCGTGTTCGGTACACTTCATTTTGATTTTCTCCCTTCTCCACCTTTTTTTCATTTCATTTCAATTCACCGCGCCACCCCTACTGCACCGTTTCTCATCGTCCTTATTAGCAACACTATGATGTTTTGAAAATATAAACAAATACGCGTGTATGCATGCAAGTATGTGTGCATGTGTGTGTGAATAGGTGGGTATGTAGTGTGCATAGGCTTAGAGTGCATTGTGTCGTTTACTTCTAAATTTAGTGTTATATGTGTGTTATATGGGTGAGTGTGTGCATGTGTGTAAGTGGTACGGTACTTGCTACTTATAGCCAGCCCCAGCAATGCATTCATTCAAAATTGTTAAACATTAAAGTTTACAAACTATGGTGCACACTAAACGAGTAGGGCTACTTAAGCCGCCATTAATAGAGATTGCTGTTGCTGTTGTTGTTGTTGTTGTTGCATTACATAGTTCTTACTGTTATATACATACTAGGTTTGTTATTGTTGTTAGTTCATGTTGTGCTTAAACTTTTTAATGGAAGTAAAATTCCAGCTTATTCAATATTTTGTTGCAATAATTTAAGTCCGACTTTGGACACAAGACCGTGAGGTTACTGGTTCCAAAAAGTTACACAGAATCCATTACAAAGTGAAAAAGTTTAAATGAAACCTTCAATACCCGTGGTGGCTAAGGGTTGGTTCTAAATGGTTATAAATTACGGGCATGGTCTTAAATCACTTTTTATGTGAAATCTTGATTTCTTCTTAAAAAAAAAATCAAAAAACAAATATTATTTAGATTTTCCAGAGGGCGTGTCCTATATTTTTAAGAAATATTTGGTGGTACTTTCAGCCTCGATGTAGTTTTTGAAGAAAACTGACCCTTCCTCAATTGTGGTTTAACTGAAAGCTCATCCTTTAACCATATTTACCCCATTTTAGGTCCAGTTCAAGTTTAACAAAGACAGACATAACTAAATGAAATACACATTTGATTTGAATTCACCTAGAATATGGGTATTTGATGCCTCCCTTCGATTTTCCTTTTGTTATTTTGACAACCTAACCTCAAGACAGTTGTTATAAAAAACTTGTTATTGTTACTCATGCGTTTAGTCAGATTATAGCTTAAATCCGCATGATATGGTTTTGTCACATGATATGTGACAAACAATGACAAGCAACTTACCTTCACTGGTGTGTAGGTGAGGGTAGAGCCTTGCGCTGAATGAGCTCGAAATCCGCTTTGCGGCATATCAAAGGTTTCTGCTGTATTGTTGAATGACCATTTAAAATTCTCAGGCGGCGGGAATGCATCCACTTCACAGGATATTTGAGCGGCCTCACTACGTGCTACACCATATATTTTCTTTTGATCAGGGCGGCAAATAGGTTTATCTAAAAACAATTAAAGTAACTTTGCATGAATTTATGTAAATAAAAATGTGAACATACAATACAGATGCAGATGTGAGGAAAAGAGATGGAAATCCTCGAGTAACTTTAGAGAATGAAATTTTATCGAAAAAACCTTGATGACATTTATCTTGATCTCGCTTAAAGATTTATTTATTTTGAAAAATTCCATCTTATAATTTTACTCGACCCTGACCCTCTGCGCAATTTTAAGTAAATAAAAGAATTGACGTTTTTATGTAGTAAGTTATACCGAAAGGTACTGAATAGTTTGAGATCTAAATTAAGGCATATATTCTTTGAAATAGGCATAGCCCCGCCCACCTAGCCCACGATGTTTTTGTATATAAACCAAAAAGTTCATTTCATTCATTCATTATCGGACACAAAGTTTACTTGGCTGAAAAATATTTGCAAAGTGAATGGACAGTGAAAAAGTAGGCGTGGTAAATGTAATTAAAGTATACAACCATCACTCAGTTTGTATAAACTTTAAAGAACAACTCAAAAATGTTTCGGTATAAAACAATTTTTTTGCTTTGCGCGGATGAAACTGAGACTGGCATGCTGCGGCAATATGTACATAATAAAGTAATAAATAAGTTCGTTGGCAGAACGTGAAAAGTCACACACAAGTTCATTTAGAAATAGAGTGGAATTGGTCAAGTGCCACGCCCACAATCGACATAAATTTCTCTATTATCTGTAAAAATTAACCTACGACATTGAAATGATTATACATTGTGAATTGTGAACGTATTTATTAAGCGACCACGCCTTTTGATAAATTTCCGAAACGTTTGCCTAATTGTAACACATTTCTGCTCAATTTTGATGACTAATAGGTAGAATTTTTGTATATAGTATTGCATTCATGTACAATAAGTAGCATTGGTGGCGGTTCATTTGTTGCATGCATCATTTTACAACAACATCTTGTTTAACATGTGGGCGTAAGTGTTGTGTGGATTAGTTTCAATTTACATTTATAAACATTATGGCTAATGTTTCTGATTTCAAAGCACTTGTTGTTGTTATTGTTGTTGTTGTTGTTATTATCATTATTATAATCTGTAGTAAGATAAATGGAATTGTTCCACTTCTTATACAACATCATCATACAGTTGTATATAATGGATGGGTCGCTTTTTCTTTATGGTTAATGCTGGTGTTGTTGACATATTGTTGTTTTTTGTTGCTGTTGCTTATAATGATGTTTTTAGCTGTTGCGATTATTCTGTTGTGATAAGAATGCTTTAAGCTAAATGTCATTGTTTGATGGCGCTAATGTTGTTGTCATTGTCATGTTGCAACACACACACACACATTAGTGTTTAAGTATTGTATTCCATTGTTAACATAATGCACAAGCTTTGGCAGCCATATACTAAATTGTAAATTGCATGTAACATCTGCCGGCAATTGTTTACTATTTATTTATGTATGCGTTGCAATCAAGTGCATACAATGTGACAAAATAAAAACAACAACTTTATCTTTATCGTTTGTGTGTGTACGAATTTTCTTTTATTAAGCATGCTTGTGTCTAGTGGCGGCCAACAATAGCGCTTTACATTCTACGTACGAGCTTGTGCTTTACCATGGCTTTAAATGCTGCGTATAGTTGCGCATTCACGTTCCCATCATTTAAATAAGGTTCAACCGTAAGCTTTTGTGTCAAGGCTAACGTGGACGCTGTTTCTCCCTTGTCACCTGTTTCACCACTCACAGCTTCTAGTCTCTAATTTTTTTAGTGTCTTTATGTGTCTCTTTAAAGTTGTTTTCCGTAGCAATTGTTCGCCATTGTTTCTACGGTTTTTGTTATTTTAATAGTTGTAAAATAAGAGAAAGAATCGTTGACCATAAAATGAAATAAAACTATTGCACGAGGCCTTGTCGTTTCTACTTTTAGAGAATAAACTGTTTATTTTGTTTCATAACAAAGAATATTCTCCGTTTGTATCTCTTTGTTATCCGTATACTCACTCCCCAGGCAGAGTACAGAGTATACCATAATAGCACAGCAAACTTATTTGTGTGTGTGTGGAATAAAAAAAAAACTTTCCTTTTTTTTTTAGCAAAAAGTATAGTGTAGTGGCTGTTAAAGAAAAAAAAACAAATTCAATTCCCCAATCTACCCTCACTCCCTGCCTCTTGCTCTCCCCACCATTGCTTGCTTCTGTTAAAGCAAATTGTGTAGATTGCTCTTTACTTTCCATCCCATCCAGCAAAGCAAAATAACACGCAGTTCTTGGAATATTGCATAAAACAAAACACCAACTAAACTAAAGCGAAGTGAAAAGCGAACTAAAGCGAAAACTAAAAAATAAAATAAAACACGGAAGAAAACTAAAGTTGGCTTAAGCCTCATCTCAAATACTCTTCACATCTACAATCGGGGGCGTGACAGGTGTATGATTTCGTCCTCTACGTATGTATTACGTATCAGCTTGTAAGTTGAGTATGGTTTTTGCTAAATTGTGGAGCTACCTGTTATTCGACCACGCCCTTTTTTTAACATCTCGATGGTTGGGATAACTATAGGCATACATACCAAATTTCAAGTTCTTAGATAACCTCTTGTGGCAGATATATAGATTTTTGTCGATTGTGGGCGTGTCTGTTATCCGCTAACGCCTATTTTCACCACATAGATGGATGGAGTATTATTAAATATATGGACAAAATTTCAATTTAATAGCTGAATTTTTGTGGAAGATTTTTGTCGATTGAAGGAGTGGCTTTTGAACGATCTTTCTCATTTTTAATATTTAGATCCATGTCTTAGTGTCGGTACTCAATATCTAAAAATATACGACCGTGAGAGTCCCAATACGAGACAACAGGCGGACAGACTTTTTTATCTCGCTACAGTTATTGATGCTGATCAAGAAGATGCACAGTGTGCGGGGTCTCTGACGTCTCCTTCTAAGTGTTACAAATGAAAGCACAAACTTAATATACCATCCAACTTATGTGGAGGGTATAATAAAACAAAATCTTACACACGTACAAATACAAGTACATTATGAAGCAGTATTGGTACGTATTTAAGATACGGTTCAGTATGTAGAATTGAAAATGTACAGAAACAAACAAATTCCCGCATCGTTTGACGTGTATGTGAGTAAAAACTGATTCCCTTTAAGTGCACTTATACCTCAAATTCGTTTATATTGCAGTCATAAAACATAAAAACAGCAACAACAATAACAACAAAAGTACAGGAACAAGAGTAGACCGCATATATATAATATAAGTGTATAACGTATGCAGCTGAAACTGTATTTTTTATTTTTTATTCTTCATTTTCTATCTGATTTCATAAGAGTTTATTTGCTGTTCAGCATCTCTTCTCCGTTTGTTGCGGGAATTGTTTAATTTTCTTAATATTTCAAAAGTTGTTCTCTAGCAGCTATCATCTCAAACACACTCAGTTCCTTTGTGATGCTATACTTATATAAGATGTGTCTGTTTATAAGAATCCATTTGTAGCGATATTTTATTAATTTTTAAATTTTCAAATCTTTTAGAATAGATCAAAGGTGGGGAACCTTTTCACCAGAGGAGGCCACATTTAAATTAGTGATTAATAAAGGGGGCCGAACAAGTCACAATATTTTATTGTTGTTATTTTGATTTGTTAAAGAACAAACATTTGTATGAAACATAAGATAATCGCAAGGATTAAATTGAAATCTTCAAATTTTAGAAAAAAACTTTTATTCTAGTGAAAGTTTCCATATGACATAAGAAATTGATAATTAGTCAGTCCTTCTAGAAAGTTTCTTACTTGAAATGAAATTTTTTCTACTCAACTAGTTACTCTAACAATCAGTCTGATCTTTGCAAAGATTGTCAGGAATATTGGGTTAATATTAAAAGTAAACCAAATATGTTTAGGTTAACATATTATTTAGCATTACTAGTTCATTAGTGAGTGCAAGAGATGGAAAATTCACAATTTGATAAAATTATATAAAAAAAAAATTGCTTGGAAGATTTTCGTAAGTATGAGTGTATAGACAAGGTTCGGCCTAAGCCAAATGTTCTCGTTTTAGTTGTTGGAGATTATTTTCGTAAAGTTGAAATCCTTTTCATTTATATGCTCTAACTTTTCAATGTATTTTATTTTATTTTAAGAGGTTTTTCGGGTATTTTGTTGCCAATACGGTTTTAGTTGCTGTTGTTTTAGGATTTTTCTTTTCCTTTTCCTTTTTCTTTTTTTGTGACACATCTTAGCCAAAGTTTTTTTCTGTTTTCCTTTCCCTGGCTCCCTTTGAATGAAAGTAGATTCGGATTTGTGGCAAAAGTATTGATTTTCTTGCTTTTCATTTGGTTAAATCTACAAATTGAAAACTTCTCCTTCTCCCTCTCGGTATTTGTGGTAATGATGTTAGCTTTGATAAAATGAATTCTTTTTACAGGGTCTCTAAATAATAATTTTTCTGTTTCTTGTGTGTATGCTGTCAATATGGATGTTGTAAGCAAGATTTCAACATTTCGTATTCCAGGCCTCCATGTTGTGTTTTTTTCATTATAATTTTTTCACTTCAGTTGTGGTTTTGTAGTTCTGTTTTTCGGTCATTTCTTTGCCTTGTACTTTCACTCGTTAGAGTTGAAGGTTATTTAACTAGTGGTTGGAACAAAAAAATTCTCATATTCCTTCGTTACTGTCGCAAAAGGCTTATCATTTATTAAAAGCAATATTTCAAAAGTTCTTCTTGAGGGACAAATACTTGGGTTGAATATTTTGCAATCTCTAATAGCTTTCAATATGTATTATGCAAAACGTATAGCATCCAATGGCAAATACTTTAAATAAGTAAATTTTAACTAAACATTGTAAGTAATGTGTTTTCTTTGGCGAAAAAGGGCAAGAAGGAACTACCGACACACCTAATACTTAGCAACGTTCAAGTTGTATTCTGCATCAAGGAAGATTCTTTGAGCCACGCCTTACTTTGTCACATGGACA
This sequence comes from Ornithomya chloropus, assembly GCA_963971445.1. Taxonomy (NCBI): domain Eukaryota; kingdom Metazoa; phylum Arthropoda; class Insecta; order Diptera; family Hippoboscidae; genus Ornithomya; species Ornithomya chloropus. Next base: position 5,609,711 of record OZ020529.1, read on the forward strand.
GATCTTGTAATTATAAATATTCAGATAGACATTCTTTTCTCGATTGCGTACATGACTCCCCAGCGATTTGGCCCGATTTAAATAAGAGTTTATTTAAAGAAATTAGAAATTGTACAGTTTTGTACAAATATCAGCCTAAAGTAATGACAATGAGTGAATAGTAGAATACTAAAACAGACGAATTTTTATGTATTGACTCAGATTTTGTAGCTTATCAACAGTCTATACATTTTGTGAGATTTCTTACTCTTTTATCTACTTATTGCAACTTAGATAACTTCCCATCTTGTGTGAAACATCACTCATACGCATATGTTATCAAAGATTGTAATAAAGAATCAATTCGTTAATTATTTAGTTAGGTGTTGGTTGCTTTTATTATGTGTTATAAAACCTTTTTGATTCAATTAAGTGCAGCTTTGTGTTGGCTTCACTTAAATCCATTTGTTTCTTATATATTCACTTGTAATTAAATACAGAGGTAAGCTTACAATCTGAAATGTTTTCCCTTAAAAACTTATCGTATACAACAATTTTTACAATTAACTGCTTTTGCGACCTTTTTCTAAAATCACACAATGTCCGTGAGTGCAATACAAAAAATATTTGTTTACTAAATGTTGTCAAGTTGTAGTTAATGCATTTTTTTACAATGCATTTTACACCTGCCACGCAAGAACAGTTCACAATCATTTTTTTTTTTTCAGAAATAATTTTTTAACCTTAACGTTAATGCAACCACTTTAAGGAAAATTCTTGTTTGTATACATTTATCATATTATAGAGAAAGTCCCACCGCCAACACCCCCACACCCTCGCACCTTTTCCATTTACTATAGAAAAATGAAATGTAAATAACATTAGCGAATTGAAATGCATACAAAAATACATGCACACTCATGCTCTATACGTATAAATGCATATTTACGGCTGCATGTAGGTGCGGTGGTGGTAGGAACAAAAGCCAGTCACTCGTTAGGAAGCGAACGAGCAAATAATATTGTACAATACAATGTAAGCAAGTAAGCAAGTAAGCAACTACAACATCATCAAAGACAACAACAACAACAACAACAATAAGTGCTGTTGGGTGCTATTGTGCAGCTGAGATCTTGTAAACATGTGACAACACTCAACATGTTCTAGAGTTTGGTGTTCATGTTAGTATGCGAGTGTGCGAGTGTGTGTGTGAAGGTATGTGTGATGTGTTTTGCCAATGCCAACGTTTGTTGGTGTGTGACTGGCTTGTCTAATGATTACGGGTGTTGTTACTTTAGAATTTATATTCATCCACACACACACACACACGCGCACGCATACATGCATGCATGCATGTTAAGCGGGTGCGGGCGTATGCCATGCACCCATACATTGTATCTTTTGCTCTAAGAATGATTGTTATTCAAGAAATGTACTGCTGCTGCTGCTGTTGGTGCTGCTATTATGTTACTTTGCTTACTTTATTGTTTGTGGCAAAAATTCGAAGGGAAAATATAATACAATGGCTTTTGTCAAACTTTTCCGTAAATATGCATGCGAGCGCATGCTGACATAAGCCCTTGCTTATATTGCACATATTCTTATACATTTACACAAAGCATCACCCATATGCGGGTGTGCGGGTGTATGGGTGTGTATATAAATGTTTTCGTTACCATGTAAAGCATATTGGGTTTATAGAGAGACAGCAAGTCAACTAACGTTATAGTTTTAGAATTCGTCGTGTTGCTTGTTTCTTTATTATGTAACTACTTGCTACTCTTGGTTAGAGAGTAATATATTTGACATTAGCAATACCAAGGTGATGACTTGACAATAACAACAATAACAACAACAACAACAACAACAACAACAACGAAACTAGAAACACTAGAAGAAAAACCATCATACACAATAACAAAAATCCATACTAAAGCGGAAATTGGAAAAGTGTCGAGAGCACAATTTCTGTTATAACTACAATAAACACCTCTTGCCATGTGATGTCATGCATATTAAAAAACCGAAATGACTGCAATGTACAATTTTACTTCAAATGAGTTTCCGAAGAGGTTTTCTTTTCTTTCCTTTTCTTTCCTCTTTTTTTTCGTTAAGCTGAACTCTACATAACATATGTATAAAATAATGCTCAAGATGGTGTCATTTTATGAAAAACGCCACATTGGTTTTGTTGTCTTGGATTCTTAAGCGTTATGAATATTGGATTACTATGAATGGTTGACAAATATTATTTTGTTTTTATTCTGCGATTTTTGTTATTATTTCACAAATTCTGAACAGTTAACAAAAAGTGAGTTACACTTACACATGACTTTCAGTTCCACCACATTACTGTCGCCATCACCTTCAACATTTGAGGCGGTGCACGTATAATTGCCAGCTTGATGTCGGCTAACACCTTGGAGTGCCAAATCGCCACTGCTCACTATAACCCCAGCACGTTGATTATGTTGTATAATTTGACGCTGTAATATAAAAAAAAGCAAAAACCAAATAATTATGTAATGCAGTTGGGTTTAATTTATCGGTAAACACAAATATTTATCAAATTGTTTACAAAAATTTTATTGAAAAAATTTGCAAAATTTTCTCTTCGGAATTTTACGCTATTTTGCTAAAGTACACTGATTAAAAATACATTTGGGCTCCGAATTGTTAGTGTTTAAAGAATGTCCAACCTTCCGCCTTCATTTTAGTAATCATTTTCCCGTTGAGTATGTAAATAGTTTGATACTCTAACACAATTCTAATCATTGCATATGAAACATAAATCTACACGTAAAAGTTCATGCTTTACTTCTCTACATATTACGAACAATTGTTACATAAAACTCGAAAATATTGCAAAAAATGTAATGATCTTTTATAAGCATCATACACCTGCCTCACTTGTGGTAAAGTGTATATTAAATTTGTGCAAATGTTTGCAACTCTTTTCTGCAAATATCTGACAAGTGTACCGAACCATGTCCGTCCGTCTGTCTAATTAAATTTGTGCGCATTTTTTTTAAATATTTCGCTAAAATTTGGTACATGAACCTGTATTAGGCTAAAGAGGAACCTTATAGAAAATAGACCAAATCGAATCATTTTTAGAATCCCTTCCCCTATAATATTATTTTGCAAAAATGGCAATGCGCCGCGTTTATTATTACAACTAAACTTATTGCATCATAGTTTGTGGAATTAAGTGGTGTAGGTTATTAGTTGGTGGGTCTCGACCGAGTTTAATATTTTCTCTACTTTTCTTTTATTGCTGTGAATGTTTTTGAGCACAAATTAATTAATTAATCCATTTTCGAAGTACTTGAGGTTTTTTATTAAGTTTTTATATTTTAAAAAGCATTCTTAAAATGTACAAACTCATGAAACACCCTATTAATTTAATTAATGTTTAATTCAATGTTTAGTACCAATATTTTATACCCTCCACATAAAATGACAAGAACACTGGGTTGGTTATAACTTTTGCAGCGCAACAGAAAAAAGCCTCAGAAATCCCACGAAGTAGTCATAGATTTCATTCCCTCTTTTTGAGCTAAAATCGTCAAAAACTTCCCAAGGCTATAAAGATAAACATACAAAGTTGAAATTTAGTAGCTGTTCTTTCGATGTGATAGCAGACACGCCCTCCATTCGTAAAAACAACATTTAATGTAGAATTCGTCCCTCGAATGGCATATATTGTGATAATTAACAAAATAGTAATGCCGCGTCCGCATTTGTAGGGTGGCCAAGCTTTGACTTAACCCTTCAGCCGTTTGGATTGGTTTTTGCTCGATTGTCTTTGAAAATCATGTTTAAACATTTATTATACAATAATATAAATATTGCAACTTAACAATTAAATTCACATTAATTACGTTAATATCTATACGTGATCACAAATTTCAAGTTTTTTTATAAAGTTTTTTTATATATACAGCTACAGCATATTAAATGAATTTATAAATGTGTGTAAACATACAGATGTGTATTCATATTCGTACAAATTGTTATCAGTTTTTATAAACTGTGCAAGTGTAAGTGTGTTAGTGCATCGGGGAAAAAAACTTTCACACATTTATCAAAATTGAACCCTTCAGCCATCACGCATTGTGGTTACAGTGTATGTGCCGGTAAGCGTTCAAGTGAAATGCACTGCATATGCATGTCTATGGTATGTATGCGATATTTTTGTAAATAATTATTCGATTGTTTAATATTTTTTTACCAGCCTCCAATGCCAAGAAAAAGCATGCATTTAAAATGTTCATGTATTCGGTAAATATTGGATTTTATTCAATTGTTTTTTACTTATCTGCTCATAAAGTGAATATTAACTAAATAAGTTTTAAGAAATGATATAGAAGCACACATTTTCTGGTATCTATGTAAACAGGTTTTTCACCTTTACAAGGGTATATATTATTTTACAAAATATTCAGTAAAAAGTTAAATGATTTTCGGTCAGTATTAAAACTTTAAAGCGTTTCCTCGTAGGAACTCAGAGGGTCAACTGAATATCACCGTTTATATGTTTAAAAAGTAAAAAAACTTTGGGTCAAATCTAAAATACCCTCCATATGAAGAGCAAAATGTGGGCATGGCAGATCCTAAATTACTCCCGTTAATAACACGTATCAACTTTGACATCGTATTCTGCACAAAAAAAAGTTTTTCATAAATTTTGGACCCCGCCCCCTTTCTGCACATCTATGAAAAAGGTGAATATATATATATATTCACCCATTTCCATTTTATTTCACAAAATGGAATGGGTCTAGTATATTAGAAGATTGAGGCCACAGGTAATCATTTTGTTTTGATAATTCATACGCACGTATTCTATGCAGCCATTAATCGTGACGCTACAGTGTCCATTAAAAAAAGGTAAACATTTGGCAATTTAGGCATAATAGAAAGAAAATAGAATTTTTTTTTTTTTTTTTGAACATTTTAAACCTTGAACTGTTTTGATTAGTTTCAATGGCCCGAATACAGCGACAAGTGCCAGCAATTTTGTGTGCGTGTGGTTAAGCTAATTATAATAAGCTGTGCATGCTATGCTATGATATAAATGAAAGTAAGCCTGCTCCGCTTGCCTCATCCACAATGAATTGTAATATTTTTCAGAATGACTTTTTTCCTCCTTTCCTTCTCTCTCTCTCTAACAATAACAACAAGCTTATAAAGCCTACACATTTGTAAATGTATTACATTACGAGAATTTTTCCATTTTTATTTCATGTGCATGTATGTGTGTGTGTGCGATATGTGCTTTGTGTGCTTGTTATTTGATATTCCCATCACATAATGTTGATAAATGCGGTAGAGTTGGCTAGAGGGATTTCCCCTCAGATGAGATATGTAATCAGTACAAATTACAGTGGCTTTCAATGTAAAAAGTACACAAGCTCACTGTCGTGACTAAGAGAATTACTTGAATGGATATATACTCGTACACCTACATACAAACATATGGATTTACGTGTTTTTTCTTTTTTATGCCATTTCCTAAACTCTTTCGCGCATTACTAATTAACTACGCCCTTTTACTTAAATTATTATAATACATTACACGTTTTGATGATTTTCATGTTTTTCCATTTTACCGAGAACACTAAATCAATTAATGTAATCCCGATTAAGATATAAGAGCACGTACTAGTGAAATTTTAATAAACCATTGTATATGTGGAGGGAGGAAGCGATCGCTTTTTATTGAACTTATACAACACGTTCATGTACTTATGCGGCGACATAATAATCGCACACAGATTAACGCTTAGGATACTAATGTGAATTCATAATGTTTTCTCCCTTTATTGTAAAACTAAACGAAGATTATGTGAAGGTTGTGGAATTTTTATTTACTCATTATACTCTCCACATAAGATGGGAGGTGTACTAAGTTTGTCATTCCATTTGCAACACCCGCGCCCACAATTTACCTATTATAAGGTCAGCTCATAATCATTATGAAAATATGAAATGAAAAATGCGTGCGTTTGTACATTTTTTATTAATTTCAATTTATTTCGTCAAATTCTCTCTATAATGTCTTCATAAAATAAAAACGAAAATTCATCTCACAAAATACTTAATGTGAGTGATTTACTCTTGAGTGAGTGATTTGCTCTTGGACCATAAGCAAGCAAGTAAAATCAAGGAAATCACATAAAACTCAAGGATGCAATTTCATGCTTTCTTAATTTTAAAATTGCTAAAATTTCAAACCTAACTTTTATAAGTTACAATATGAGCTTTGGGCTAGCTTATGGTAAGCATGTTTTTTAAAAATCATCACTTTAAAGGAAAGTCAAAGAAAGAAGTGTTTAAATGGAAACTAAATTGTAATTGGAAACTGAAGCATACTACTACTACCGCTAACTCGAAAGTTTCATTTTATATATTTTATTATATTATTTCCTTAAAGATGTCTATTGTGCGGTAATAATTGTAATTCTTCTCTTAAGCCCGATTCTTCATGGAATAATTAAGTGATGAAAAAAGTGGGTGAATAATTTCTTGCTTGAACGTCAGAGTTGTAGTGCGGCAATCATTCGCTCCCACAAATAGGCCCCAAGTTATAATTAAATAAGAATGAAGTAAAATTTCTCAAGTTGTGTATGTGTGTGTGGGTTGGTATATTTCTTCTGTGTAATAAAAATGATACAAATTGGCATTGTTGTAAACACATATTTAAATAAACATAATACATGCATTGTGCATGTATTTATATCCCTCATATCACATTACAGTTATTTGTTTGCATTATTGCATTAAATGTTACTCATACGCCCGGTATACTTCAATATTAAAGGCATTTACAATACATATGTATAATTTCATTTTACATGCTTTGTATTTTGCCTTTTATTTACAGTTATGGCATCGTTTCATTTCTTAGCTCCATGAGGTAATAAATAATATTTCTTCAGAATGCTTCAGGGAATAGTACAATATTTCTTAGAGGAAAATATTAAGCATTTACATGAGTATGTGTTTTTAAAATATTCTGTTGGCATACAAATGCAAGCATATCTGTTATGCCAGAGCTGTGGAATTGTAATCGGGTTTTAAAGTCACAGTGCAGTGTTGATATTATCATAACTTTTCAGTCGGAACATTTAGAGATTCATAATCAAAATTTTTATCGATTTTATTAAGTCCTTCCGTCTGTACATGTATATGTTATCATCAACCAACAAGTCGTCAACGGGGGTTTTTTCGAAGTGACTTTTATATGAGTCTCTGTTACGGAACGTGGTCCAAGGATGATAATAACTTGCGCATACTGATTACAGCTAATTATAGTACAAGTTAAAAAACTAAATGGTGTAGAGTATTAAATGCTCAAGTATAAACGACCAGTTCGTTTTTATATTGACATATCACCTCGCTGAGATGCCTGAGTCGGAGACTAATAGGAGTTTTTATTTCAACTTCTTAACATTGTATTGTACGTTATTTATGAAACTTACTAGCTCTTTATGTGCTCTTTTATGTTATCAATACACATTTAACATATACTTGATAATATTTAGTGACTAACTATGTAAACAATTCAATTGGAAGACAAGAATTGTACACTTGATGAATTCAATAAAATCATTTCATTATATTCATCTGCACATCCAAACTATACCAGAACTTTCAGTTTTCATGTATTGTATGAAAGTGAAATTGAATTTTTAAGTTGGGCTTTCTTTAGAGTCCTTTATAACATTTATCTATTGCAAGAGTTATTTGTTTTTATGTTTTATTAATTCTTAAAGAGATTTATTTTTAAATTTTAACATATTTTTTAAATTTCTTGGTTATTTATGAAATCAAAAAAATATTTTTATATGGGGAGGGGTTCTAAAAATGGTCCAATCCGGTCTATTTTCAATACGGTTTCCCTTATAATAATACATATCTAATACATATCCTCGTACCAAATTTCATCAAAATATCTGAAAAAATACGACCTGTAGCTTGCGCACAAATTTAAATGGACTGATGGACATGGTTAAATCGATTCAGATTTTGATTCTGAATCGATCGGTATATTTGAAGGTGGGTGTGACATTCGACTGCTGAGGTAACAAAGAGGAATAAGGAAGAGGGTGCTCTTCTTACTTGCAATGTCCACTAGTTACATATAAATGTTGTTGATATTTAAGATTTGATCTAAGTTTAAAAAGTTTCTTCTCTATAGCGTTCCCTATAGCGTTCGCTAGGTAATGCATGGACGTCAGTTAAGGAAATTATCAGAAAAGTTGATTATAGTTCAACGCAGGTGACAGAGTTTCAAGGAATATTACATGTAACATATGTATTATAATCCTGTATCCGTTATTTATTTAAAACATAACTAAATGAAATGTTTTTGATATTGTTTCGTTTCTTTAAAAACATCTTCCAACAAGAGGCTATAATTTCCATGAGATTCGTTTTTTTTTTATTTTTATTTTTGTGTGTTTCGAAAAACTCTCAACAGTCGACACACTTAATGAAAGAAACCGACAGCCGGACGGACAAAAACATGCATTTGCTTTTTGTGCTAGATTTCAGGTCAAATGTTAAAAACAATTGAAGACCTACTGCAGTACATAAAACAATATCACAAAAATCTACAACATCTACACTACAACCACAACCAACCTACCTGTACATACACATGTGCTTATGTGTATGTAAAAATATTTGTATTGGATTTTCAGTGTGCAAAATTATTTATACAAATTGATATAAAACTGCAAACAAGTATTGTATCGTAGTGTTAAACTAAATAAAACATGTACATATACTCGCACATGTCAGACATAACGTATGCAGCTCTACTACATACTGTACGTGTACATATGATATTTACAAATGTATTTGTTTGATTCAAGAAATGCGCCACATGCGACTGACTATTGGTCTGTAATATGAGTGTGTGTGTGTTTGTGTGAAATCAAGAAAATTGAAAACAACATTTAATTCCTGCAAATTAATTAAATATGAATGTTTAAATAACAACAACAACAACAACAATAACAACAACGGAAACAATAAATATTTATAAGCCTGAAGGCACTAAACCAAACAACAGCAACAGCAACAATGATAGTAATAATAATAATAATAACAACAACAATTAAGGTTAAAAATTTTTTTGTTAAATTGCGTTTGATATCAAGTAACACTTGTTTGTAATATAATGTTTACACACACTCACTTGTACAGTGTGAGGAAACAAGATGGAAACTCTCCAAAAAAATGAAATTTAAAAAAAAATTTAAAAAATAAAAAAATTTTTCGAAAGAAAAGTTATGTTGGGTTAAAAGTTGGTAACCCTGATCTTAACCTTCTAACGCGACAACTTTTATAAAAAATTTTAAGAGTTTTTTCCCCTTTTTTAACTTTTCCTCACCCTGTATGTGCCAGTATGTATAGATGAATTAGACACAAATGAATGCAAATATTTCCTTAAATTTACACAAAGTTCATAAGTTGCACGTAGTGGTAGTGGTAGATTGTGTTGGTATAAAAACTTCGTTTCCTTTATTGTGTTCTCTGCATGTGTTATCTAAATATCATCTTAATTAGTCTTTTGTTTTTCTTAAATTAAAAATAAACAAAATTTACAAGTGTATGCTTGTGTATGCAAATGATGACCAAGGACCATCTAAAATATGCAAAAAACTCTACAAAGATTGTTTTTATGCATGCAGTGTACAATTTAAACATAATAATAATAATAATAATCTGCAGTAAATGTTGAGGTTGACATTTACTTACATTGTGCTTCCATATCACTTTGTAGGCAGCCGGATTCGCATGAACTTTGCACTCAAAGTAAACGTCGTCACCTTCCTCAATATCATCTGGATTTAAATTTGAGCCCAAATCCAATTGTAGCGTCGGCACAACTGTAATCGATAAAAAAAAACATTAAAATACTGTCAACAACAGCAAACAATAAAATGGAAAGAGATTAACTTAGTTACACTTGGTGGTTATGTAAATGTACTAAAGGCAAAGAAAAAAGAAATTCTTAAAGAAAAACAAATGTACACTGTATACCACGACAACGGCATTGATAAATGTTTTCTCTATTTTGTGTGAACTGAATGAAACCATGACTAATGTGGTTTAGAACCAAAATTTTCACAATTTTTTTTATGTATAAACCGTTATTCTTTCTTTTCTTATCTTATACAATTAAAGAGTACTTTTGAAAATGGAGGTGCTTTTGTTATCACTTCCCGCCATCATTAGCTGAGTGGTTATTATCGGATAACGAAACCTTTTCCCATACATGTTAAGTGTTGTGCAATTTCTTCATATTCACCCATCTCTCCCAGTCACTGTTTTGCTGCACTTCAGGTGTGTATGATACTTTTTCTGTATAGTTTATTTATATTACATTGGTGCGATCCCTTCAACAAAAGAAGGGTTAATCCGCGATTATCTGGTATTAGTGCCGTTTTGTCGTCAACCGTGCATTAATTACTTTTTTTTTTCAATGACACATTTAGTGGGAATCTTTATAATCTTTTATTTCCTTTCTTCTTCTTCTTCTTCTTCTTCTTATCTCTCTCTCTCTCTCTCTCTTTATCTATCTATCTCTTTATTAGTAGTTGTTGTAGTTTTTTGTCACAAAACTTTGTGAAAACGCTTGTTTATATATATTCGCCAAAAAATTAAAATCAAACAAAGAATGAGAAGAAAACTTATTTTAAGCTGATAAAATTCTGTGGAGTGGCAACAGAATATCTTTAGTTAGACAATACGCGCTTCAGTTAAGAAAATGCGGAAACCAGCTTATGATACTATTTCGTTTTTCCTTCATCTTAATCTTGTTTAGTACTTGAAACAATGATAATTTTTGTACGAGAACACACTCACGAACAGAGAGAAAGAGTGAGGTATACAATAAATAAAACAAAAATGTAAAAACACTTAATTAGTCTTGGGCCAAGTATTAAATAACCCTCAAATCTACACACACACACACACACACTGAGACCCGATTATTGTTTGCGTATTAATGTTGTTTTGTAAATTGCGAGCGTGTCTTTTATCAGACCTCGCCTTCTAGGTATTGCTAATAGAATAGGTTATAAACAAAATTAAAAATTGAACAATTTAAGTAGTAATCTGTGCGTACAAACTATAAGTGTCTACATATACTAAGCTCAATGTCACAAAATGTATAATCTTGAGAATACCAACTAGACAGACACCCGGACATTAATTTCTAGCTCTTTGATTCAGATTTTGTTGCTGATCAAGAATATATACATTTTGTGAGGTGTCTGACGCCTCCTTCTCAGTGTTGCAAAGGGAATGACAAACTTAGTATACCTGCCAATTAATGTGAAGGGTATAATAAGGGAAGGGAGGAGGGAGGAGGCACAATCATTACTAACTATTCTCAAATGAATTTGAAAAGATACCACCGCGCTACTATATTGAATCTTTTATAGTCGTGCATATAGGTGTGTGTGTGTGTATATACGTTTACATGAATAATGTTTATTTGATGTTTTACTGCTTTTAATACGACGCTGGCGTATCGTTTTCTTCCAATTTATATCGTTATAAACACACAAGAAGTCCATTAAAACACCACCACCAACAACTAGGTATCGTAACGAGTTAACATTTATGGTTTTCATTGTAACCTAATACTAAAGCGACTGTATGGAGATGGTCGTCATGTGTAATATCATCTGTTATGTTTGGTGTCCAGTAAAAGGGGCTGTATGAAGAAAACGCCTTTGTGTAGGTAACAAGGGTGTCCATGTCTGAATGTCTTTGTATTGCAAAGCAAAATTCATTTTACTTATAAGCTTACGCATACAAATGTGAGTGTAAATCAGAAGAGTAATAATGTGGTTTAGCAACACACACAAACATACACACATTCAAGGCAGAGTTTTGTGTTAAGTTTCATCATCGTCATCATCATCGTGGTCTCTTGCTTTACTTTGCTGCTAATATCGTGTTAATGCTATTGCAATAACCCTGCCGGTACGTAAGCAGATATGTATGTTTGTATGTAGTGTACTCCATTTAACTCTCTGTGAATTAAAGTGCTGATTAAAACTGAGCTTGATGTGACGTTATCAGCTGTCAAACCAACTACAGCGTAACAGTGAGTGACCACCACCCAACGACTCATCAGCTTTTCTGCAGACATTATGATTATAAATAATTGTGTTATACAAGCCATTAATTCGTTTTTGATTTTTTAGTATTTTAGCAAACTGACTGGAAGGATGTGATGAGTGTGCGGATACTACATGCGCATGTAGTATCTATAATTAAAATGTTCATTAATTTTTGTGTTGTTTGAAGTGTTTCCATATAATTCATTAAAGAAAGCTAACACTTTAATGGCTGCCATATCAATGCCGTCATTTCGTTCAGTTCATTTCAGTTCAGTTACTCAATATTTGGTCGTATGGTGGGAGGTAAGTGAACACTCTAGTAAAGCAAATAATAAACTAGAAATAATGAAGCATAAAACACTTGAGTACTTAACTATTAACAGGCAACATATTGGCGACTAAATTAATATCTTTAATAGTAGTAGCAACATAAACATGTTGCATAGCATATATTTGATCGTGGGGAAGGAGGTTCTTTGTTAATCTCGTTTTAAAATCAATGCCACTTGAAATGACAATAAAGAAAATCACTAAATAACTAAACACCGCGTTATAGGATTTGCTTTAACAGATCCACAAAAAAGGTGGTATATTAAGTTCTAAGAAACGTTAGAGACGCTAAAGTGTAAATATTTTTAATCAGCGTCAAAGTCTGAGTCAATCTAGATGTATCCGTCCATTATGGCCCTCTCATCACTCTCGGTCATAAATTTCGAGATATTGAGCTAAAATCTTGTACAAAAAAGGGGGCGTAGTCTACCTTAAATTTACAAAAGATCAAATTTGTAGGAGTAAGCTAAGGCATCTTGCATACAATGTTAGAGGGCGGAATTAGGTATCTGCTACGCCCACTTTGTAAATGTTTATAATATCCAAGACTTGACCTAAGCTCAATTTTAGTTTTTTACTTTTTTTTACATGAATATCTTATTTTCATCTGGAGTAGCGTAAAAATCTTACTAAATATGTGCGTGCGCGTATTGTACTTTATAAAAACATTCTCATCATTTTTAAATGTTCTTTATATCAGATTAATACAGGCAGACGTGAACATAATCAAAACATTTACATTTTAAAAGTGAGTGTGTTAAGTGTCTGCCTTCTTGGCGGTATATTGCAATGTGTCTACAACACCAGAAGGATGAAAATTCATATTAACCGCTTTGATATTTATCGGGAAATATCTGCATATCTGCACCAACATATTGTCATTTTATGTAACCAAATAGGTGGCTTCATGCGAACGTATGTCTGGGAAAAAAGGAAACTTGTTCAATCAGAAACATTGAATGTGTAAAGGGCGGGATTTTATGTGAAATTTATTGCTGGCCCAACATATATTTAAGAAGTGGAAACAACTTCATCTTCTGCCTTTTTGTTCCTTGGAAGATTAGATTGTAAATATATGTTTGCAATAATAAATAACTAAAATAGTTTGGCACGCCCCGGGCATATGGGTTAAACTTAACAAAATTTGTTTCAATACTTACAAAAAACGTTCAATTTCATGGCAGTTTCCCGGATGCCATTCCGCACCAGTTCATTTGTGGCACGACAGGACAGTGCTTTACCATGATCCTCTCTAGTTGGTGTAATACTTAGCAGCGAGATGCTAACATTGGCATCTTCCGAAACCTACAAAGAATTTAATCGCACATCCAGGTTAAAGATAGAATTATTTAAAACGAAAAATCATTTAATAAATAATACAAAAATTATTGAAATAATAATTGAAGTACCTTTTGGCTATGCCCATGTAACTCTATGTTGCCCATCCACCAGGTGATTTTCGCTGGCGGCCTCGAACCAATGGCTTGACACTCAATCTCATATTTGCGATCAGCTGACATGGGTTGATTGGTGAATGAAATCTCTACCATTAGCGGACGTACTAGAAATTAAATCAATTATTTACATATTTAAGTCACACAGCGATTCCATTCAACTTTTAAATGAATGATTCTATTAATGAAATGCTTAAATAAATTATATAAACAACTAAAAAAAAACACCTTTCAGCTCAAGTCGAATATAAAGTTTCCTACAGTTTTATATAACGGTTGCAAAATTTAGACTTTTTATATTCAAAGAACAAGAACAATTCATTTTATTGTGTATCTTGAGGGGTGACATGGATTGAATGTTTGGAATAGAGCGACTGAGGGGGCAAAGTTCTCTCCAGTACTAAAATTTTTCCCTTCCCGAATATTTCAAATCCCACATTAAAGCTTGTGGGTTGTTTCGCATTTACATAGAGGGCATGGCACCGAAAAAAACACAACCCCACCTTAAAACCACCTCTATGTAGTTTCAACTTCATACATCAATAATGCATTTTTCTGCATAATTTTTCTGCATAATTTATTGTCCGTATGACGCTCTTAACTACATTCGTGTACGTATGTGTTTGCGGTATTATACATACAACTTGAATGTTGAATGTTATTTAATATGAATTCATTTAGAAATAGTCCTGAATTCGTTTTGTTTTATTTTTTCAATTATTGGATTGCAACAATTTGACGCTAGCGTTTATATTATCAGGGGGCACGAAAAAAAAATATATCGACGTAAGGATAATTAAAACAGAAATGTTTACAGTTCTATAAAATAAATGTTCTGTATGTGTTTTTTTGTTCACTAATCATAAAAACTGTGAAAACCGTTTTTTGTTTGTTTTTAATTGGATAAATATTGTATGACACACACACACACCTGAATGTAATTAAAAAAAAAGCAAAAAAATACAACATTAAAAAGCGCAAGTGAACAAAAACATTTTTTTTAATACAGTTAATATTAAATGCTATGAAGTATACTAGGTTTGTCGTTCCAGAGAGTCTACAAAGTACATATTTTTTTAATCAACATTAAAATCTGAATCAATCTAGCCATGTTAGTGGTTATTGTCGGCTCTTTCACATAAATGTTCAGATATACAGCTAAAATACATACGCATTCTGCACGCACTTTAATTTAATTATTATACCCGCCATCCATAAGTTCGTCACTGGATTTGCAAAACTCACAAGGAGTAAAGTATTTTTGAATATATTTAACCACGTCCGCCTGTCTGTCTTTTGCTTCTCTATATAAATTTATACCCAAACTATAAGCTAAACTTGTTAAAACCTTCGATGAAATTAGATTCAAGAAACGGTCTACATCTAGGGCCAATATATATTTAAAAAAACTTAATAAACAATTCATAGTTGACTATAATTTGAAGCTGATCCGCCCATTGTTTTAGAACATCTTTCCTAAAAGTCTTTATACCTATATGAACTAATTATGAAGCAAAATTGTAGAGTAATACAAAATAATTTTATTAAAAGCTGACCTAAAAAGAACGACTTTACTTAAATACTACCGAAAACATTTTAACATAAATTGTGTTATTGTGCAACCTGGAGTAAATAGTGTAAGGTGTTAAATGATTAAGTCTGACCGACTTTCATTTGTTTGATATGTTTTGAAAGAGCAATTGAAAGATTTATTAAATATTTAATAACATCCATAACAACAACAATGAATAGAGTTTTAATGTTAATGTTTTTAGATGACTGTTTTCATATATCAAACATGCATTCCTCGCACACAAAACTATGTATGCAGGCATTTCTGAATAATTAATTTCAATTGCAGTAAATTATACATTTTTTGTCGCGTATGTAATTATTTGTATGCCAAGTGTGCTGTTGCAGTGTTTTTCTAAAATACGTTTACATACATATATAATTACAGATTTAAATTCGTTTATAACACTAACTGGATTACTCACACTCTACTCACTTGTGCGGTGAATAATTGTCATTTTTATACCCTTTACATAAGGTATAGTAAGTTTGACCCACCCAGAAGGAAGCATCAGACACCCCACAAGGTATATATATTCTTCATCATGAGAATCAAAATCTAAATCGATCTAGCTTTGTTTGTGCGGGTGTTTGGCTGTTGTTAGCACTCATTCTCACAGACGTAAATTTTGAGATATTGATCTGAAATTTAGTACAAACATTTCTAGTTTCTGCACATAGATCGTGTTTCAAATTGAGAGAAGTCAGTCAAAAGTCACGCCTACAATCGACAAAAAAAAATGTAACTGCCTTAAAAATTGAGCTATGAAGTTGAAATTTGATATGTGTATCACTATTTATCCCATTCATTCATTTGCCAAAAATGGATGTGATCGGATAGCAGACACGCTCATAAATTACTAAAAACCGTACTGAGTTCAAAATTCGACTTGGAAGCTGATATGTAATATATGCATTATTAGGGGCCTTAATTAAGTACCTGCCACATCCACTTGTGTTTGTATATGGAGGGTATTTAAGACGTTGCCTAGGCCAAAGTTAGTTTTTTTACTTGTTCTTACCGCATAATTCTACGCAAACACATACATTGCATGTACTTGAAATATTGAGGGTTAATCGGCTTAGAAATACACCCACTGTCTAGCTGTCAGTTACAAAAATTGAGCTAAGAAGTTGACATATTAAAAAATTGTATATATTGAGCCCTTTCAACGATGTGCCTAAAATGGGAGGAATCTTATAACAGTCACGCCCACAATTTATAAAAAAAAAACATATTACATAAACTATTAAATCGTTAAGTCGTAATCAGGTACATGCCACACATTTAAGAGGTGGTTTAAGCTAAATTTTGTTTTTCGTTTGTTTCAAATAATTTTTTTTCATCAGTGTTATATATTTTCCACATTATAAAGGGCGGTATATTAACTTTGTCATTCCGTTTACAACACTCAAAAAGTGCCGAATCTATCCACGAATCTATCCACAAATCTAATCAATATAAAGCGCTCCCTCTTCCCCCTGGATGCCCTCATTATAAAAACAAAAACGTAGACCAATTATGTACGAATTTTAAATTGTTAAACTCTTGGCAGTACAATAGGAAAACCGCAATAGCATTTATGGTTTCATTAACAGATGTTGATAGTGGACTATATGAATTTAAACATGTGGTCGTCGTATGCGACTATAAAATGCAACGAATGTTGGATGGAAGAAGGGTCCACGGCATTAATAGTTTCGCGAGTTGAAAAACCAATGTACGTGACAAATAATAATTTGAGCTAATTAATATCAAAGTAAATGATAACGAAATAAATATTAAATAAATCGTTCAACCAGACGTCACGAAATGACCGCTTTAACCGAAATTCGCAAACCAACTGAATTTAATGAAATCATTTTCGCTTTTTTCGCTTTTTTTGCTTTTTTGAATTAAATTAGTATTTAGAAAAAAAAAAGTTAAATAATAATATATGCTCATAAATTAGCGATTATTTGTTTAGAGCTTTAAACGTACTCCGCAAACATAAATATTCAATTAGTGGTTCGATTCAGAAGTTAATACACTGCCACGTACGGGTGGAAAAAAGAGCTGAGTTTAAAAAAGCATAACATTGCGGCCTGTGATTACAACAATAGTTGCATCCTGTAAAACCGAACACACACAATAATTCAATAATTTCACATTAATACAGAAAACCTCAAAAAAATAAAAAAAAAAAAGCGGAGACGCGCCACATTTTAATAAAATTGAATTTTTAAATAAACCTCACACACACACACACACCCGCCCATGTTAATGAGTGTTGCTGCACAAAACGGATATATATGCAAACTTCCTCGCCATCGGCACCACAAACCGAAATTTTCAATTCAAATATTATCCCGAATATATCATACATGAGTAATGTGCTCACAGTTCCGAAATTGCATGAAGGTATAAATGCGTATTTAAAGAGACAAAATATTATACAACAACAGGCATGGAAACCGTCTCTCCTCCTCTCCTCTTCATTTGCTTAACGTGCCGGCTTGCAAATCATATGTTGACAGAGCCAACAACAAATTTACACATGTTAAATAAGGCTCAACATTTGAATTGGAATTTGCATTTGTATTTGCATTTACATTTGCTTTTGTATGTATAGCCAACTTATCTTTTAGGCGACCGCTTAGTGTTGGGTTTTGGCGTTTGTCTCATAAAATTTCATTGCAAACGGAAATATTTGAAGCCTATTACTGGCTTCAATGCCTGGTCCTGTTAATAATTACCTACACCAGCACCAGCACACGGTTACAACATACGCCAACACCAAAATTGCTACGTAGTAACTGCCGAGCAAACGTATTGGTTGATTAGGGTTTCCATGTTAAACGCGTGCTTTCTGTGTGTTGGCTTCATTTTTCGGAAATCATTATGTGCTGTTGTTTGCTTTATATATATATATATATATATATGTAACATGACTACGTAATGGTACATTTGCAATTCTACAAACCATCTTGCTTACGAGCATGGTTGGAAAAAATAATTTTTGAATATTCGAGCGGATGTTTTATTACATTACCGCCACCACTACCTGGTCTAATATGCATGAGCGCCAGTTAGCATCCGCTTTCACATTATTATTGTTATTATTGCAAATACTGCGCCACAGTTTTTTCTTTTTTTCATTTATTAACGAACATTTTTGCTAATTATTTTAGAAAATGAATATGCACACATGCACTCCAACAGACATTGAGGCCTGTGCATGGCTTCCAACTCGGTACAAATTCCATTCGATTATTGAATTTAAAATGTAACAACAACATTACAATATACGATAATGCAAAATTATAGAATTTGCTACAACTTCAACATGTGTTAATAAAATTGAACAACTAAACAAGTTAAAGGTTATATTTGGTGTAAATGAAATGCTAACGATCTCTATGAAAAATCGTGGACGTGGCAAGTACCTGATTGGGATGTCGGATTCTGCACAAAACATCATTTCAATTCAATTCAATTGTGAATGTTTTTGAGCAATAATGCCGACTAACATTGTTACAATTAGAACATTTCTCATATGCACACAATTACCAAATTTATAATTATGAATAACATATATATTTATGAGAAAGTAACAAGACAAAACAAGGGGTTCAAGCCAATGATTCAAGAGTTAAAATACAAAACTACTTTTTCATAAAAAGATAAGCATTTCCACCATCGGGCTGTACACACAATAAAAGAAAGATCGAATAAAGACGCTTTGATAAGAGGTATACTAATGAACGGGTTTCTCCATGATCGTGATCAATTCTTGTAAAATGTGGGCGTATCTGTTATCCTATCCCGCCCATTTTTGGCACATATCTGCATTATTATAAACATGTGTAACGAATTTCAATTTCGCAGCTCAATTTTTTATCTAACAGATACATTTTTATCGATTGTGGGCGTGGCTTTGAACAAATTTTGGTTCTTTTAAATAGTTTTTACAAATATAACGAGTTGTGTAGTGTTTATATATAGTTTTTTTTTTAATTTGTGTGGCCTTATCTATTATAAGACCCCTACGATGGATGCACTATTTGTCAAAATTCAATACGAAATGTTTCGATTTCACTTTATATAAATTAAAACATTGCATATATAGAAAACTTTCAGCTTAAATTCTCAATTTTTGCAATCATGAGGAATTTAAGAAATTGATAGACATACATACATACGTACGTAGGAACGTGTCTTGGAAGTATTTTGATCCAAAAAAACAAATAAACAACTAAAATTGAGTTATGCAAAGTTTTATATATCCTCCATATATATATTTTTTTTACTCTCTCTAGAAGTATACATATTATGCGTCACCTTACAAGTCAGATTTTACACCAAGTATAATTTTGTATATTGTAGGTATTCGGACAAACGTCCATTTTAGGACAATAAGCCAAAAACGCGAGTTCGATTCCTGCAACAGTCAAACCCGTGTATGAGGTAATGGGATGTTTTTCAAATATTTTTCTTAATTATTTAGTAATTTCTGTATGTAAGGATAAGAACGGCACAGAGCCATGCATTTATATCAGACATCTCCTGAGTTCCGTTAAATAAACTTTTTTATTCATTTAATATGAATTTATTTAAATTTTTTACATTTTATTTTCCTAGATCAATTTTTGTGGCAGTTAGATAACAAAAATTTTATCAAATCATTTGGAATTGTTTCAATATTTTGTTAAACAATAGATTTTTTTGTTGAAAACTGAAGACACGATTAAAAAAAAATTATTTAATAAAAGACGCAATAAATGTATGACAATTCTCTACACATATATTTCACTTTCCACCAACAACTAAGCGTAAATAATTCCGTATCTATTTAACCAAAGATTACAGTCGAAAGTATTACGCAAAAAGAAAAAACATGAAAAATGAAAAATAAAGCAACAAAAGAAAACACACCGAAATGTAACAAATTTCAAGTGACATTGAGAAAATTTCCCGGGAATATCAACCACAGCTACACACAAATATCATAAAGCATAGTAAAGGGGGGCATGAAAGAAAGGAAATGAATAACCAGCACAACCCAAAACCAGATTGCACGAGCGTATTTATTTACATTGCATTTGGGTGTGTGTCTGTGTGTGTGTGTATGTGCGTATGCGTATATAATATAAATAAATAAATAAATTTAAAAAAAAAACACAAGATAAATTCTATACAACACGTTGCAATAACCAAGCGAGCTAGTAACCAGCAACATGAAGCAAATAGCTGTTGTGGCCCGCCATTTGTATACATGCTTATATGAGCTTGTGTTACAAGCGAAAGATTATTTTATATATGTGCATACTCTACATACACACACACACACACACACACTTCCTGTAAACATTATACAAATAATCTAAAGGTGATGCTCTCACACACATACACACACACACAAACAAGCGTACAATAAAGTCTATACGGTGGCGTGCATCCTTTTGTGGTAATATTCGTTAGAGTTACTACTATAAGAGGTTTATATTGATGTGGTTATTCTTATTGTGATTGTTTTTGTTTTTATTGTTGTTGTCGGCATTGTGGTAATGTTCATAATATAGTGTGCACAGTATGTACGTATGAATGTATAAGTGAAATTCATTGCATTTGCAGATAATAGTAAACTATAGCGGCATACACACACACACCTCAATATACACCTCTATAGGAATAAGGTAGCAAAGTTTATGCTTTATGCATCAGTTACAAAAACAAACCATCTACATACTTTTATGTGGTGTTTGTATATGGAAAAATATTACTTAAAATATATCCGTGTGTGAAAATGCTACGATGCAAACGCAATATATTGTAATTGTGTGTATGTGTGTAAATATTGTGCATTTGCATAACATAACAACGCATATATACACAAATGGAACGAAAAATTTATTCATATACAAAATGTTAAACCATTTACGTATGTGAGTGTGTGTGCGTGTATGTGTGTTTGGATATATACTTACAATACAATTCGATCGTTATATTGGTGGAGACATATTTCTTGTGGAAATTGCTCGCCTGGCACGTGTACATGGCGTGCTGGTGTATTCGTGACAAATTCCGTACCAACAGTTTACTGTTTATGGTGCCATCGTATGTATAATCAACTATGCTGTTCTGCAGTTGGCCATTCATAAGCCACGTTACCGTTGGCGGTGGTGAACCTGAAATTGTACAACTAAATGTTTACATTACACTTATAACCATTTATTGTATGAATATCTGCCTATACTAATGTCAGTGTGTGCTCATGTACTGTCTCTTGTATTTGTTTATTTTGATGGATAAACAATATATTTATTAAAAGTCTCTTTAATGGCACTTTGATGTTGATATTTGAACATTCATTTTCCAACTAATGAAACTTTACATAAATGAAGAAAATGAAACGATGATAGTTTTAGAAATGGGAATAAGGGAAACAGTTTTTCATAAAATTTTATATTATTAGGGTGAAATTGTTGGATCTTTTTAAAAAAAACTGCTGTATTATCGATTTTCATTGACTAGAGTAATTGTGTCCGTACGTCTGTCTAATGAAATATGCGGCTACAAGCGAAAATATTAATTTGATCAGTTCAAAGTTTAGTTTTCATAATTTTAAAGTCATAAACTATGAGTCAAATAAAGTTAAAACCGATCGAAATCATTTTTAAGCTGTTATCTCCATTATGTTAATAGACAGACGTACGGACAACTGATTTCATTTATATGTAATTTTGTAGACATTAAGAGAAACACTTTCTTCTAAATATAAATTTAAACTTTTTTCTCATTTCATGAGTTTTTCATAACATTCGTTCACACATCAGTGATCTTCCTAATCCATCCATAATTGCATTGTGCATGGGAGCCTACTGCTACTCGCAACGTTTACATATCAACCATTGTTCAAGACCTACTCATACGAGTAAATTTATCGATTATTTGGTTAAAGGAAACCTTTAACTTTGCAGCAGTCTTGGGTCGGTTATTGTTCTGACGAAAAGAATTGTTGCGGTGCAGAGACCTTGATGTTCGCGCTGGCTCTTAATACACCATCAACTTTTATGCGTGTATTGTGTGTTGTTGCACAAGTGAAATGAGGTCTTTTTTTAACGATTTTAATTTCATTACCGGAAAGCTGATTTTATTACGCTCCATAAAACAGTGTACCTAGCAGCAACCAACACGTGTACAACATACCCATATTACACAATGCACACAACCATCCGTACCAATGACTGCCGGTGCACTGCCTTTAAACGTACATATGTTACATGCTTGCAGTTCGTTAAATTTTACCATCAAAGTATTTCCAACCATTCCGTTGGCACTTGTGTCCCCCTTATGCCACGTTTTCGTTTTATTGCTCTGTGCGGAATACAACAAAGGCTTTAATTCCTAGAATACAACCACAAAAATGTAATGTTCCCCCACATAACACATAACGTGCATACATAAAATACAGTTTTTTCTTTCTTTCCTTTTTTTCGTGCCATTCCTTCCCTCACTCATTCTAGTTTCGTTTTGGTCGTTTTTTTTTATGTTCTTTAAGTTTTATAATAAGAAAGTTTTCTTCCTTTTGTTCACATTTGCTGTTACACACGTGTGGGTGTCTATGTGCCTTTGTACACGTGACTGCACTACTTTTCATTTCCTTGTAATTTTCATTTTGTAAATGTTGGCAATTGACTGCTTTGCTTCTTTAAATTTCGATTTTGTCAAATTTGTTTTGTTTGTTAAGTAAAGAAGTTTCCCAGTTGTTCTCTTGTTCTTTTGTAGTGTATGTCAGTCAAAGAGCGAAGAGTCTCATCCCACCTATTCAACCGTTTTGAAAATCCATTATTTAATTGATTACATTTTTTATGCATAAATCCTAGCAACCAAAGGTACATAACAAACATAAAACATTTCATCTAGCAACGATTCTGCCATTAATTCAGTTTTCTCTGCTCTTCATGCCATAGCAACGCAGTGAGTGATCTATTCCATCAAAAAGTTATATAAATATGCAAATATTGTGAAATTTTTCAAAAATCCCACTACCTGCCGAATTTGATAGAGACCAACACACTGGTATGAAGTGATTTTTCCATCAATTTACGAACCACGTTATACGGGATGCCATTCAATGCCCAACATAACTAATACATCAAAATATTTAAATATTGTTATTTTGCTGAAAGTTTCGCTTCAGATTTATCTAAACAAAACGGAACATGTACGTACATTAAATTAGTTTTATCTAAACCTACGTAAACGTTCCAGATGGGATATCAGGTTCGTACTCATGATTAATTATAAAATTAAACATTTTTCCAAAGTGCCGCTTAAAGCACAACTAATATAAAAAATATGTGATTTGATACACATTTTATACATAAATGCAGTTAACCGCTTCCGATCATTAGGCTAATATCCTGAAAAACGGTTTACCGTCAAACTACAAAAAAAAACTATTTATCATCATAAATATTAATTGTGTTAATATTAGAAACAACACAGGTAACAATTACAGTGACTAGCAAAAGTAAAGATACACCGCTTCATTTAGTTATATCCGTAACGGCGAGTTATTGTCATATTACCTGTCGTGTCACTACGCGAAGTATTCTTATATGGAAAAGAGTTTTAAAAATGAAGGAAATGGGTGTGGCAATTGTTGTTTAAGTGTTACATACCATTTGCTACAAGTCACGTAAGAAGAAGAAGAAGAAAAAAACACTCAGGGTACCGTTATCATTTTAATACATTCATTTGATTAATAAATATTTTAACATTCTATCTACAGTTGGAGTCAGATAGCTCACGTCTCTGTGCGTCGCATCTGTTACAGGAACAATTTCTTTTACATTTGGTGAGAGATGCCGCGTTTCTGTATGTGACTACTCCCTTTCATGTGATGTGATTATATTCTTATTGAAATTGAAAGACACAGAGTGAGGCGACGTGGTGTGTGTATCCGGAAAATTTCATTTCTTTTTGCAGATTATAAAAATGCTTGGATTTCAAAAATACTCCTAATATATAAGCAGCACTATACTTAGCTTAGATCAAATCTTGAGTACACTCTACGCCTTCTAGTAGGGTATGTGTGATGTGTTTACGTAAAAGAAGGATCTTGTGCTAGATATAGCTTTTTTTTACATTGTAGGCAATTCTGCTATAGGGTCTGATGTATTCGTCTGTTATATTTAGTCTTAAGCATAAACACTAAACACTAGTATGACCATAGAGGTAGAGTTAAACACCATAAACAACCGACATTAATTGAAAACTTACTGCTGCTTCATATACAAGTGCACACCTTTCATTGAAGCCAATATTATGGCAAATGTTTCTATTGTTCTGGCATTTTCACTAAAGGGACGTTTCCACATAATTCACCTAAACTTAAACTTCCTCAAAAACATTCAATTTAAACGCTAATGCTTGCAAGTATTGTATATAAGGTGAGTGCCATAAAAATGTAAGCTAAACAGTTTTATATTTCTGTTGGAAACTTTTTGCTTTTTGCTATTTTGTAACGTATTTGCCGACTAGCGTGTACTCCATGTTATTTACATTTATATACATTTTACTTAAGTAACTCCACCAGCTGATCTCATTTAGATAGATTTCCTTAAAAGAAATCCTAACAGGGAATTGCAATAAAAAATGAACTGAACACAGACGACGACGTGACTTTATTAAATGAAAAACACAACAAAATAAAATAAAAACTAAATGAAAAAAAAACAACAACGCAGAACAACAACTGAAGAAAATGTTTATACATAATTTATTTTATTTCTATTTTGTTTCTGCTAAAGGAAACAACAATAACAAACAACAACAACAATAAAGAATATATTTCAAAAGTAGAAAATCTGTGTGCAAACTGATTGAATTGTACACGAAGTTTTGCCCCCCTATCCCCTGCGTCTATGTGAGTATGTGTTGTTCGTTTGTTTGTTATTTTATTGTTGGTAGAAAGAGAAATGATTACGAGAAATTTTCTAAGAAATTGTAAATTGTATGCAGATGATATAATGTATATTATGATTATTGTTGTTGTTGTTGTTATTGTTGTTATTATACTTGTTGTGCTTCCTACTATTTTAGCTGGCACGCAAAGCGACTATAATTTGTTTTCATAACATTTCCACATACAAAGATTTTTATGTGCAAAAACCATATAACATACGCGTATGTATGTGTGTGTGTGTGTGTGTGTGTATTGTTTGTTTGAGTTTTAAGAATTGCATTTAAAACTCAAGCAAGCGTTTAATGTTCATGTTGACTCCAATAGGACACACACTAAAACACACCACTCTTATTACTCATTCGCCTTCTTTGTATGAATTTCTTTAAATGGTGACACTGTAGCAACATTGTAGCGGAGTGGTAGAGGGGGTGGGTGAGTCGGAGCGTAGGCTTTATGTTAATTGAATATTTATTGTGTGCTACACGTTAAGAAAAGTGGGAGTTTTCATGTGCCCTCTTCTAGCTCTCGTTTGAAGTGCAGCCAGTTTAGTTTTTTTTGTTTTTTGTTTCCATCATCATGTCCTAACTGCCCGCCTTTGTATTTAGCTAACAAATCAGGTCAACATATAGTTTACGGAATATTGTACAACATGCTAGCAATGTGCTAGAAAACCAACTGCTAAAAAAAGTGTACGGATGTATGTTATTAAAAAGAAATTATGCGCGCTCCTCGTACACACACCACACTTCAGTTTAACATACTCTTGCTCTACATTAGGTGATGATTTATTTTAAACATACTTAACCCGTACATACCTACACACCAGCACATTGCCAACAAATGAAATGTAAACCAAAAAAAAAAATTCACATCTGAGAACTCATGTTGAATTCGCCAAAATGGTTGTTTCCGTTTCCTTACGACTGAACACATTGTGCAACTAACCCATTTCGTTCGTGTTTGCTTGCTAGTTTATGTTACAGGTTAATAGGTTTTTTCACTTACCACCATAAACAACGCAGGTTACTTCCAGGTTGCCACCTTCTTCATAGGGTCCAGCACGTGAATCAATTCGAACGCGCCGTTCATTGAAAATTGTGGGCTGTTGTGGTGGCACTACAATCAAACATTTTATAAATATTTAAGTGAACAGAAATTAACCAAAAAGTACAAAATTTTAAATGAGCTTAAGATGGCTCAATATTTGAAATCCTGAAATTTCAAATCTGCTTTTCTTTCTCAATTGGATAAACGGTAAACTACACCCCGCGCCATGAAGTGGTGGCTTAAACGCAATTTAATCTTTTTTGGCAAAGGTTTTGTGAGAGGAAAATGGTTTTCGTAAAACGTTCGTAATATTTATACGCAATTATTTTATCAGAACTCAAGCGCAGAGATTACTTTTAAACAATACAAAATTTTTGTTTACGCCATAAAATGGCAATTATACGGAACGCACACACACTACTACTCGTAGTCTCTTTCATAAATGCGGGGAGTAAACAAACAGACGTTTATAAATGTGAAGCCATGCAAATAATAAATACTATAAAAGTAACTTTATAACCTTCACGTTATAGTGGCGGGTATACAAAGTTTGTCATTTCACATGCAACTATTTGGAGGAGGCTTCCAACACATCACTCAAAGTATTTATATATTTTTGATCAGCAACTAAATCTGATAAGATTTGATAGCCACGGTTGATAGCCACGCCCATAATTAACAAAAACCTATGGAGTTGACATTTGCTACATATGTTTTCATGAAAATAGGCGGAAACGCATAAAAGACACGCCCACTATTTTATAAAAAAATCCTTTTCGACTTTTGAGGTGATGTGTAAGATTTGCATAAATGTTCATAAAAAAAGGCTCAATTGTTTGTATATCCCACCTATAATGTGGAGAGTATCTCAGAGCTGGCCTAAGCCAAATAAAATTGGTTTACTTTTTTTTAATTTGCTTTTGTTTTTGTTTTTGTTGTTCTTTACCACAATATTATTATTAGCTTTGCTTTTTACGATAACAGTTATGAAACACTAGTTTGCGTATGTATTTGTGTCTGTGTTTGTAAATGGTATACATACCAACCACCTCCAAGTTGACGTTGCTGTTACGAGTTTGGGAAAGTTTAAAATCTACTCGACAACGAAAATTTCCAGCATCCTTTTCCTGCAACGACAACAACAACAACAACAACAATAAACAAACAACGGAAATATTTACATATATCATGGCTAACGAGTGAACAACCAACAATATGTGCGAGTAGAGAGAATATGAAAAATAAAAAAAAAAATTAAAAACAAAAACTTTAAATCAAAATTAATTTAATTAAAATTGGGCACAAGGTTGAAATGAAATGAAAAAAATGCCATAAAGTTGGTTGGTTCTACACGCTGGTAGTCTTGTTGCTGTTATAGAAAATGTTACCTTGACAGGATTTATAATTAATTCGGCTGGCTCCTTGTGAGTACGAAACATGGCACGATCTTCCAGCACATCCTCATCGCGCCAATGAGACGGTGTCCCCGCATGAGCACCGCGTGTATCATAACTACGTCATACATATATCGTCAGACGCATACAAATGAAAAGGAAATGAATTGAAATCAATTTCGTTTTATTTTTATTTAAATTTTTTTGTTTTCGATTCGATTCTTTTCAATTCCACCAACCGAACATTTTATTTTGTTTTTTTGTTGTTTTTTTTTTTTTTTGTCAATTTAATGCGTTATCTGTGTTTTCTTGCTCTTACCTATAAATGGGTAAATTGTTTTTATACCAAACTACCAATAACACTTTATCATCTGGCAAACTTGAGCCGACATCACATTTAATTTGTGCAGAACTGTTAACCAGCACACGTAGTATTTCACCATCTGTAAAAAAACAACAACAACAGAACAAATATATATCATTATAAATGGTATGAGATTGCCTTATACATATATACACACATGCATGCATATATATGTGTGTGTGTTTGTATTTGTGTCATATAAATATTTAACTTTCGTATGCGTACGTGCGTGACACAGCCAACTGCAATCTTATTTATGGATTTTAATTTCTGCTCATCTCTTAAAAATTCTTAGCATTTCTAAAGGTTTTTTTTGGTATAAACATGAACTTACATACACATATCTACTTAAGAGATAATAAAGACAGACAGCCTGACAAATAGACAAAGTTTTATATGATTCGTCGTCATTTTTATTATTAACTAAACGGCAATATACACATAATTGAATCGCCCCTTAGTACGAATTGTGACTGATTGTACGGTTTTAATCATTTTTCATGTTCTCAAAAACACTAAAGTTCCTTCCGTTCTAACAAGTCGTTCATAAAATTAATAATTGTTTCAGGTTGAGCTTTATAGCTGTCTGAAGGAAATGAATGCATAAAAGAACAAGTAAGAAAACTTAATTTGGCTTAAGCCAAATGAATCCTACTCTACCCTCCACACATATATACAAATAGTGGGCGCGACCGGTATATGATGACACCCTCTAATTTGTTATTCATTAACATACGACTGGAGTTTTAGGCTGAATACTTTCAATTTGTAAATTGTGGGCGTGTCTGTTGTTCGATAACGCCCATTTTTTGCCCACCAATGGATGAGATAATTATAAACATCGGCACCAATTTCCAAACTTATGGCAAAAAATTTAGATTTTTATAAATTGTGGGCGTGGCTCTTGACGAAATGTTCCCAAAATGAATAGTATTCTGCCGAAACTAGAAGTATATGTACAAAATTTCACTTCAATATCTCAAAATTTACGATTGTGAATAAATTATGCGGACCCAAGAGCACAATGTTTGACATTAACTCAAATTTTGGTTCAAATCAAGAGTTTATATACTTTGTAGAGTCTCTGATGCCTCCTTCCTAGTGTTTTAAATGGAATGACAAATTTAACATACCTCTCCCATCTTATGTGGAAGGTATAAAAGCAAATATCCAAAAAATTTGTGAAAATCATTTCATCAGTTGGATGCTAGAGTTGGAGACTTGTAATAACGAAAATTAAAACTTTTTGATATGAACGAATTTTCTTGGTTAATGTCAACACACACCAAAACATTTAAGTAATTTTTTAATCCCTCAATAATTAATTGGAAAATGTTTAATGCACATGACACGTACTCGTAAACATGTATAAGTACTTGTATAAACTATTAAACAAAAACAAGTGAATACCAATTAATACTCTCTCTACAACATTTGGTTTCACAATTTATGTTGAGGCGAATCTTTTTTCATATGAAAGTTTGTGCGTGAAAAATGTTTTATGGATAGGAATTCTAAAAGTAGTATGATCGGGTTTAAATTTGCTACAAATTTTATAGAAAAACTTTAAAAATATTTCTTATTAAGATTTGTTTTAAAATAGAGCAATTTATGGAAAGCTTTTCTAAACCTTAACCAATCACGACCATTTTGAAAAGTAATCAGCACACCTTTTAAATACACTTCTATGCCAAATTTCATCAATTAATATAAGTAAGTAAGGATGCTGCCTTTGGCTTAGACCAAATATTAACTATCTTCTATATCTACCCACAAATATTGGGCGTGGCGGGTACACGATTCCAATATGGAGGGTACAAAAATTGCAAATTTTAGGTTGATTAGATGGCAGGAGAGACGGATGGACATGGTTAAATTGATACATATTTTGACTCCGAGAAGATCGGTATAAATATATATACGTTCGCCCTTTTTGGACTTTTTTTGAACCTTAAAAATGTATGTTAAATAATTGAAACTGTAATACTGTATTTATTTTAAATTTCTGGCGTGTCCGTTATCCGATTTCGGCCATTTTTAGTACTTCGTTACAATAGCTACTTTTTGTAGCTTTTAGAGGGATATTTGTTGATTGTGGGCAGGACGTTTCATATGAACGCAGCACACTAACAGACCCGCTTAGATCGGCCCAGCTTTTGATGGTAACTTCTATTAATTTTAAACTCAGTGACATACCTAGTATACCAATTCACTGATAATGGCCATAAGATATAAAAACTACTCGTGACAGTTTTTACTAGTATTTTATTTCACTCTATCATTCAACTCGTGTTCCTCTTACATGTGTACGCATGACATATCTATTTATATGAATTTCGAAAGATTTTTTTTTGTTTTTGTCAAATGGACCGAAATGAACCACAACGAAAGTTTTTATGTGAACTAAATCAATATTGACAGCTAATAAAGGGAGAGTGTGTGTGGATGCAGTGCGGCTTATAAAACACTAAAAACATACCTTTAGCGCTCTCTTTATCCCTTTGGCTATAGCGCTGGTGCTTGTGTCATACTTTTAAAGAAAAATGCATTTTGGCATAACTGTTTGGTATTGTTTTGGTAGTGCCACAGTGCTTGGTTTTTTGTGTTTTTGTTTCTTTCATTGCGAACATCCCTTACTCCACATAAAATGCTGTAAATTTAATGTTTGGTACTGGGATGCCAGGTGCATTCCTCATTCTCAAAATTGGAAAAAGAATTCCCAATCTCCCCAAAGGGTTTTGTCACATATTAAAAGCATACTTATTAGTTAATAACATTAATGTATGTAATAAGTTAATGCCTTTATCTTTGCTGCTTCAATATCTAAGCATTTTTGAGCTTTGAGAAAATGCCTACAACTGTACAGAGCTTTCAATATGAAGATTGGTTAAGCAGCATTTCAATTCTTCACTGCAAACATATGTTAATGTAAGCCTCTCCATTGATAACTATCCATCCATCCTTATTTATATGCGTTGTATTAAATACTTAGTAGCTTGTTTATGGTTGCTTCTTGACGAAATGGTTTTAATTTTCTTTACAAAAACATCACATGAGAATCTCCCAATCTCACCAATCTCCCAATTGAACATCACTGAACATACTGACGTACTTAAACGCCAAAGATATATGAAATGACATGACACGTATGCAGTGTACAAACAACCAACCAGATGAATATGCACGTATGCGAAGTATACCACAGTTCGAGTTTTGCATTCGTTTCAACGATAACATCATGATTTAGTGGAGAATTTTACGTACATGTATGCTGATAACGTAAAGTGTGTGCATTGTATGTCAATGAAGTAGTCAACTATGACATTACTCATGTTGATTTAAATTCATACACATACCAACAACCATGTACATGTGTGCTATACATGTGCCATGCCGCACATATCGACCTACTATGTTGTGTGTACATGGGAAGCAAGGATTTGGAAAGGTATTTAATAAATATTGAAACACATTTCGTTTGTTTATGAATAAATGGTCTTAACTCGGATCTATGTCTAGTGTTTGTACAATATGCAATATATTCAAATATAACAAAGTTTTTGGTAAACACTTTTTTTTTTTTAAAGAAACATATATGTTTTTTTTCATTTCAACCAATTTTTATGAATTTATAAAAAAAATTCTTAGACTTTAAATTGATTTGAATGAATTTAGTTTTAATTTCAATTTTGTAGCTTAATGTCATAATTTTATTATTAGAAAGAATCAAGTAAAAAACTAATTGTGGTTTAGACCTAATCTTAAGAACCCTCCAAATCTGTATACACATAGTAGGCATGGTATATTCCTAACTAAGCCTTATATAGTTTATCTATAACGTATCAACTAATCAGTCAGATTCTGAGTCAGATTCTGAGCCAGATTTTGTGGACGTGTAAATTGTGGGCGTGTTCATAATCCGACTTCACTTATTTTTGCCTCATCATTTTAAGAGCTCATTATATATACATATGTATAATAAACTTTTGAAAGGGTTGTTGTTTTTCATTTGTAGGCGTGGCACCTGAACTATTTCGACTAATTTAAATAAAGAATCTACGTACAAAAATAAACAAGTTAAGGAAGCTAAATTTTGCTTAAGATACATCTTAAATATTTACCATGTAAGTGATGGGCGTGACATTTACCGGATTATGTCCTCTATAGTTTATTAATTGTTAATCAACTAATGCGTTAGATTCTGTACCAAATAAGATTTTGTGTAAATTGTAAGCATGTTTTTTAATGACCCCGCCTACTTTTGACACATCTACTGAAGAACTTATTATTAATTTATATATGAATTAAATTTAAGCTTCATAGTTCAATTTCTGTGACAGATACCTAAATTTTTATTAATTGTGGGTGGGGCCATAAACTAATTTGACCTTTTTTATAAAACAACTTGTAATCATATACTAAAAATTAAATTAAAAAATTATCAATATCTCTCAAATTTGCGATTGTGGGCGTTCCAACAACAAATGGATACTACGGACACCCGGACAAATTCAGCAAATTTTAGTTTATAATTTTTATTTTTGTAGCCATAAGATGTTGGAAGTTCCCTTATATACATATGTCAACTTAACAAAGTCTTTTATCCACAAAAAAAAAACAATAAATAATAAAAGATTCGAAAAAAGTGCACTTTCCAATTAAAAACCCATAAATCATCATGAATTAATCAATATGACAAAAGTGAAATATAACCGAAATATTTTAGCAAAAAGAGCGCAGCTGTGAAAAGCAAATTATGGATAGAATTGATTATTGATGAAATTAACTTTTTGCTAAAGAATTTCGTTATTATAAGTGTTATATTACAAATTAATGCAGAGTACATCATCAACGTTCAACTTTGGCTTATATTTCATTGACACCAAAAAAAAAAATAAAAAAAATAAAAAATTGTTTTCGACTACTGCAGTTTTATACAGCAAGTGTTTACTTGTTTGTAAGGAGGGAGATGGAATAAAAAGCATTTGTTATATCCTCCCTCACCCCCACCGTATGATGTAAAAAAAAGACATCTATTTAATGCTAGATGTTGGAGTATGTTTCGCATGTTTTGTATGTTTTTCTTTCTTTCTTTTTTTTCCTTTTTTTCGTATTCATATAATATGTTACTTTGTGATAAGTTTGGAGTGTATATGTGTATGTGTGTGTGTATTGTGTACTATTTATTTTCGTGTTGCTGAGAAAATTTATGATCATTGCAATTAATTGTAATTTCATTACATATTCATTACCATGGGTGCGCACAGGTACGTTTTGTAATTACATGCAAGCTAATTAAAAATAAATCATGAGAATGGAGTTTTGCGTGAACATACATATTGTATGTTTCCTAGAAGATAAATTATTATGTTTACATTTTGTTTTTACTGTCTAGAGATATACAAGGGAAAAACTCACAAACGAACAACTTGAAGATGGCCCCACTTGCTGGCATTGCAAACATTCACATATAACGCCAGAAATTGTTTATTATTTATTGTGTTTTATGCAAATTTGTGTAGGTTGCGATGTAAATACATGTATGTGTATGCGTGTTTTGTAACTTTTTACATCTCTCACTCCTGTAATGGATGGTGTACTAAGTTAGTCAACTCTTTTGCTTTCAGTCTTTCAAACTCTCACAAAGTATATAAATTTTTGATGAGAATCAAAAAATACAACCACGCCTACTATTATTAATGGTTTTTAATAGAACTCTTACAGGTTTAACAAGTGGAAAACTAAATTTGGCTTAGACCGAGTCCTAAACATCCTTCATTTTTATATATAAAAATGTGGGCGTGGCAAATTGTTGATTATGTTCCTTACTTGGATACGTAATATATATAGATTTCTACGTTAAATGAAGAAAAAGATAAATTGTGTAAATTGTGGGTGTGTCTGTTAACTGACTCCGCCCATTTTTTGCATGTATATATACAGGATTTAAACTTTATAGCTTAATTTTATTGGGGAATGTATAATTTTTGTAGATTCTAGGCGTGGCTGCTCAATTTGAATGCCGACCTACGTGTGAACTATAAATAAACCTTTACCTCAATATGTGAAATTTCACTACCGACAAACACACGAACGAACATATCAAGATCGAATCAGATTTGTATACTAATCAGGAATAATATATACTTTTTAGAGTTTATGACTTTTCTTGTCGAGTCTTGCAAACGGAACAACGGAACAGTTATTATGAAGGGCGGGATTTTGGTGCGTGTTCTTTCATTTACTCCATTCCTCGACATACTGAAAATGACACCACATTTTACAAATTCCATATTCTGTTTAGACATCTATTACGATCGAACGTAAAACTCAATAGTTGCCCACGCCCTCAGCTTTGAGTATCCAGGCTTTTGCCTCAAGTAAAGTGTTTCTCTTTATTACTAATTTCTGTTAAATAACTCAAATGAAATTGTGTTGTATGGGTGTATGTGTTTGGGTGGATATTATATATGTATGAAGGAACGTTGCATGCTAACCAAAATGTCGTCTTCTGCTAACTTAATTTCAACGCATTTGCACCAACATTTATTTCAATATTTGTTTAACCAACAGAATCAACCGCACAATACATTATACACACACAGCCACGCACACACACATCTTTAAATGTAGCAGTAAAAAGACAACAAAAGTTAAAATGAAATACATCCAAAAACTAGGAAACATTTGCGGGTATAGACACGCATGTCAAAACCTAAGTCAATATAATGCTATTGTACAACAAAGGACAAAACTGATGCTGTGATGCAGAGATGACCAACGCGAGAGTGCTGCAGAAAGGAAAAAGGGAAAATGAAATGAAAACAAACCCCAAAATCCAAACTTGACACAATGTTACAACATACATACACATATTAATTGTATACACACACATTCCTGCACTCATACAAAACCTTCAAGTAATTGAGCTCAGAAAAATGATTGCATTAGTTTTACAAACATATAAAAGCCACAAAGAAATGTACACTACGCATGCAAGTGAATGTGTACAACAAACGAAAAAAAAAGAAGGAAAGAATAAAAAGAAAACTCACACAGAGCGTAGAAAAGAGAGATGGCAGAGGAGTGATGGCGGTAATGATAGAAAAACCAAAACGATACAGTAATAAAATCAACACAGTGTGAAATGGTTAGCACCCACACACGCACACATACATACTAGCAAATATGTGAGAGTATTAGTTGAGGAAAAAGAGAAAGTTTATGAAGGAGTTAACCACGTGACAATGGACAGACAAATCGCTAGAGACTTATACGCTACAGCAGCTTAAACAAATCTCCGTTTTCACTTCTCGAACCTTAACGCTTAACTTGTCGTGCTTAAATAGTTTGGTTCTTTAAAGTCATATAAAAAAACGTGCAAATTAAAGCAAGCAAACTCAACTGATGTCTTGTACGGGGATATATATCACAATGGCGGACTGGATAACAATACAAATGATGGAAAAAATGATGCTTTGTATAACTATACAAAAGCACAGAACAGCCAGACTTACATATATACAGGGTTAATCTAACTAAAGCCCCTTAGGTTCGCGTTAGTCGTACTTTTTCCAAGCAATCTAAACTCGTAAATGTGTAACGATGTGTGTGTGTGGGTATGAGGAGCCAAACAAAATAAGGATGACACACAATATATAGCACAATACATATGTACGGAAGAAGATTTCTTCAATTTTTATCTCTTTGTTGCTTCACCTGAAGGCGCTCTTTCAACATTTCTACAATACATGCAGACGTCGTTCTTGGGACAGTCTCCCAAGCTCGCATCTCTATCTTTTCGAATAATTCACCTTATACATAATTTATGTTGTTGTTATAATCATGATTTTCATGTCAACTGTCAAGTGAAGTTAAGTTGATGGACAGAAACCCTCATATACAATCCGTACAATACAACACAAACAAGACAAACTAGCACAAGCGCCCAAGCATGTCTTATAACCTGAAGGTATACACGCTATAATGACACAAACATGAACCAACTAACTAACTAACTGACTGAGTGACTGAGATACGAACATATAATATAACGCTGTGGACAAGCTGGGAGAGGGTAGGTAAATATAATGAAAAGATAATAATTATAAAGCGAATAAAGAAGAACTGATAAAGTTGGTTGGTTGGTTAGAAATTAAAACAGCAACGACAACAGACATTGCAAGAACATTAAGCGTTTAATAAATATATATGTTTATACATACACACAGACACAGAAGACTCTTTGTAAAAAATGTGACACTAATAATAGTTAGTTTACATTAATGTGTATAATGTGTCTGTGAACCACAAGACGAGGGAGTCTAATGAACCGTAACTTGCTTATTGTTGCTGTTAGGTAAAGAACAATAAAATGTATGTATGTTGCGGGTGCATAAAATATATATGAATACTGCTCGTAGACTGGGAATGAACAAATTTACGTAAGAATTTAATATGGTTGTATATTTTTTGAAAAGTTTTCAAATCCATATCAATTCTGCCATGTCCGTCTCGGTGTTATAGGGTTTGTCTGTTGTTGGCACTTTTACGGTTGCGAAAATTAAACATTAAGCTAAAATTTCGCCTCTAAAC
The DNA here is from genome assembly GCA_963971445.1 of Ornithomya chloropus. Taxonomy (NCBI): domain Eukaryota; kingdom Metazoa; phylum Arthropoda; class Insecta; order Diptera; family Hippoboscidae; genus Ornithomya; species Ornithomya chloropus. Next base: position 5,646,551 of record OZ020529.1, read on the forward strand.
GCAGACTTTTAATAAAATTTGGCAAAATCAGTCCAGGACCACGCCATTGACAAAAATCTATCTCCCAGTCACAAAAGGTTGAAATTTGTACATTTTTAAAATGATCTAAATGAAAATCATGTATTCGTTCGAGCCAGACCTCATACTTTACACCACTTGTATCAGTAAACACGAGGCATTGCTATAAAAGTCATTTCGAGAAATATCATTATATAGACAATGGTTCTTAAAATAGCGCGATCGAGTTCAAATTTGTTACAACTCTAATTACTAAACCAAATTTTGCCAAGAAATATTAAGAAACGCAATTTTTTGCTGAAAAAAGATATAATTAAAATAAAGACCTCCTATTAGGAGAGGTCCTAACAACGGCCCACTTTAAACCATTTTCTAAAGTGCACATCTATTGATCAAGACAAGGCCCTTGTACCAAATACTAATATCTTAAAAACTATGACCAAAAACCTTGCGCAAAACAGACAGAGGGACAGACGGACATGGTTAAATCAATTCAGATAAATTGATCCATATCATAAAAGTCATATGTACCATTAACCCTTTAAAACTTACAAACAAACGCACAAACTTAATATACTCTTTGCCACAAGTGATACAGGTTATAAAGAACTCTAGAGATACCGCTCTTTGAATTAATCGAATGCGGTTTTTGCGAGATGTGTAACATTTTTTTTAATTGTTGTGTATTTGTGTGTGGGCTGCTGTAATAATTTTATAAAACAATATAAAATAAATCAAATTAAAGAGTATTTTGCATGCAGAGCGTCAATTAATTAAAATGGAACAATACTCACTAACACACATACGCACTGCACGCAGTCGACGTTTAATTATAATCCTTGCAATCAATTTATGTGTATAAATATAAAATCTCATTTTCGCACAGATAAATAAATATATATATATGTATATATATATATATATATAAATGTAGTCACACACAATAATAAATAATTATATACACAGAGGCTTGCGTGTGTTTGTTAACAGTTGAAACACAGCCGTATTAATAATTTGCCACAGTAGATATTTTGCAGACACTGAAAATTGCAATTGTATCTCATATAAAGACAACACATACAACAACAACAACAACATCAAACCATATATACAATTAATGGAACAACTGCTACATACGCTGCGTGAAATGTTTATTTACAACACATATACTATGTTATACAACACACTGCCATACCATACACCCAACGACACCTGCTAACCTATAAATGTTTCATTGGCCAACATGTTTGCGCCCGTGTTCGCTCTTGTAACAAAATTGTATAATTAATATATAATGGAAACCGCATGTAAAATTTAAACCGTTTTTTATGAGCGAATCGCCGCTCGTTCGTTTATGAAATCCAACAAAAATAAATCGTTTTTGTCTCTACGTTGAATGTATGGGTGGATGGATAAGCCGTGATGTATAATTTGTGCGTAAACACAATTATTTTTCAAAAGTGTTGATGCATGTGCGTATTAATTAGATGTGATTGTGTGTATACGTACTACATGCGTACATGTATATGTTATATGTGTATGTATGTCAAATAAATTAACTATTGAAATAAAAATAACAAATGTTTGTAATCAAAATCGGAAACTTATTAAACATAATAAATATTCAAAAAGCAATTGTTGGCTTATTCAGTTGTGCATTATAAATACTTGTTCTATACCAGGTATCGCCAAACCGCAGCACGGATATACTTGTTTTTAATATAAATAAATCAATATATGAGAATTGAAAGAGAGAGAGAGAAAGAAAGAGTCGGAGACCCTGCAAAGTATCGATCTAGATCCACGGCCCCTGTGTCCATTGTTATAGATCTAAATTTTTAATTTTGACCCATTTTGTTCAGACACTTCTAATTTCTGCACGCAGATTGCCATTCAAATTAGGCAAAATGACTTAAAAGCCACGACCATAATTGAGAAAAATCGATTTTTAGCAACCTAAAGTTGAAATTCATATATTTATTGAGTTTTTCCATATATTTTTTTTTAGTTTTGTTCTTGGGGTATGGGTATCAAAAGAAAGGTCTTGACGAATAAAAGAAGATAAAGAGCATCATACGAAATTCAAAACGGTGGATGCCTTCACTCTTCATAATCCATTCAAAATGGACTTCAAAGAAAAAGACTGAAAGAGTTTATAGCAAAATGTAAAACTAAATTGTATCCAATCAATTATGTTCATTTCGGAAGGTACCAAATTGCAAATTCCAGTCTTGCCAAGTCCAACACAATCATGTTTAAATTATGCTTATATAGCTTAAGTTAACCTTGAAAAATACTTGAGAGTGTAATATAATAAAATTAAGAGGGCAGTGGGTCAAGTAATTTCGATTTTCAAGTTCTTTTTAATCTATGCGATATGGGTGTCAAACGAAAGGGCTTGATAAATAGAATGTCATTAGCTAAGTGCTGTTACTTTAAATTAAATGTGGCGGACGAAACTACAAAAAAAATTTTTGAAAAAAAATGTAATTTCTCGTTGAAATACAACAGCAAGTAGACCTAACGAATTTTATTTATACGAGTACACATCCCAGGATGATATTTACAACGTATTTGTATGTTCGAAAATGTACAAGAGTTAATTTTTTTTTACATATAAGTGACTTTATTGTTTGGTACCCATGCCCCGTTTGTGAACTAAACGACAAGACATAAAAAATATGAAGATTAAGGAAAAAAGCAATTTACGAAATGTTAGAGAATTGCCGCCAATAGAAAGGAAACGGTAGGGAAGAAGGAGAAGAAAATTGGTAATTTTACATTTAGCCAAAAATTGTTATCAAACTAATACATTATTGCTAAATTATGACTTGGGATAACTTCGGATATAAATTAGTGTTTCATGCTGAAAATAAAAGAGCAACAACAACGGCAAGGATAACGTTGATACCTAGAAAATACAGGAGAATTTGTGCCACAAAATACTATATGCCAAGAAAACACTGGGAAGCGTACAATTTTTAACAACAACAACAACAACAACAACGACAACAATGAAGAAGTGAAAATGTTACGAAAGTTGCCAAATATTGCGAAGAGCAACACAAAACGGAATAGGGCAACAAAATAAAGAGTAGCTAGATAATAAAGGAATTTTTCATTTAACAAGATTTGTTCGTTCCTCTGCCAGTATGGTACGTACGTGGAGGGTAACGAACGATAAATAAGAAATGCGAGTGCCGCACACGTAATTTATGTAACAGCCTTTAATTAATTTAATACACATTGTAAATTATCGTTTGTCATCAATGTATTTCTGGCCGGATGCCTTGCTTGATTGTCTTGAAAATTTTAATTCCTGCAAGCGGCAAATTGGCGTGTGGATGTAGTTAAATAATAATTGCATCGTCACAGATTTTTATTTCTTTTTTTTTTTGTTTTTTTTTTTGTTTTTTGGCATTTTATGGTAGTTGTTGCAAGAAGGAATAATATTTATTGTTATTATTACACCAAAGTTAAAGTTATAAAATTTCTTGGCATCAATTTCCGACTGACCCGAAAGTCATTTGTCTTGGTCAGAGCGACATGCACACACACACACACACACACACGGTCAATTACTGTCTATTAACAGTTATAATGAACTAGGAGTGTAAAATGTGTGTGTGCGTATAACTTTAAACAAATTTGTGTCCATTGACCAAAAATCTATTTAAACAGAATATGTTTATATCCTTATAACTAACTATTGGATCTACACAAATTTTATGGAAAAATTTAAAAAAAATGGGAATTTTTGTCATTAAAATCTTATTTTAATAAACAATATTGAAGGAGGATAGGTTCTAAGAAAATAGACCCATCAAATACCAACATTTCTGCCAAATTCGGAATCTAAATATATCTCAATTTTTACAAGGACAAGGAGAATGATTACCACTTAACGCACATACTAGATACGCGGACAGATAGACATGGTTAGTTAGACTCAATATATTCGATAATTATTCAAAATATATACAATTTGATAGGTTTCCAACTCCTCCCTGTTGGGCGTTGCACACGTTGTGTAAAACTGATGGTGGGCATAAAAACATAGAATCAATTGTAGGCGGAAAAAAAAATAAAATTTGTTAAAATATATAAACGGATAGTGTAGAGGTTTTACATACACTTCCCCCTTAACTAAGCACCTTACTGTCAATAGTTTATACGCACTTATATTCACAAATGTAACAAACATAGGTAGGTTTGGCATGAAATTGACAAAACGCCCAACAACACAACACAAACCATAACGGATAAATAGTGTCATAACACTAAAAGCTGGATTGTAACAACCATAAAAAAACTATTTGACAACTCAAACTCAGGTGCTTTGCCCAACTATACGCTGTACAGCGAAACATCTTTTTGGTTGAGGTAAACTTTTGAATGCCTTTCTATATCAGATTGGAATAAATCGGGACCTAGGTTTGCTGTTTATATTCACGTAACAATTATTCAAATTTTACCATAACTGTATCGCTACTATTAAGGACAGATATATATTCTTAACCAGATCAATTGAAAACTTAATGTTCAAGTTTTACTCCAAAGTCTCCTTCAATAAGTTTTCCAACAGTTTCATAACCTTCAATGAAGTAAATATATTGTCGAATCTTAAAAATGTCATAGTTGGAGATAAAAAACGAACACACACATAGAACTCTCTTAAAAAACACCATTGCACTCTGTTTTATGCAAATGTATGTGCTTTACGCTAAAGCGTGTATAGGTGTACACCTGCATACGTGTATAATGCATGTGTTGAAAAGCAGCAGACAGCAAGAGTAAAAGAGAAGAAAAACTAAAAATTCAAAAATAAAAATCTCGCTTTTAGTGCACCCACACACCACTACATTCATTTGAATATGAGCGGAGACATCAGTTTGTCTAAACGCTTGAAACTCCCAGAAGGAGGCGTCAGATACCCCACAAAGTATATATATTCTGTATGGCCATCGAAAATTGCGACGATTTACCTATGATTTCAGTTTTTATATGCTCGTTGTTATTGAAATTGGGCAAAATCGGTCCAGAGACCAGACCACAGTGCAACAAAAATTGACTGCGGAGCAATTTTTTAAGTAAATATTTTGCATCGCTTATAAAGTATAGAAAATATATTGATTTATATACTCTTGGAGAAGCTTTGGAATATCAATGGAAGGCATTCAAGATTTGTACTCAGCTAAATATCCAAAAAATTTATAAAATTACGTAAAAAAATGCTTTTTTGGTAGTTTTTCTCTACCGTCAGTAGTTTCACTGAAAACATAAAAATACACTTTAATAGTTTGTTTTCACCACATCAACAACAAAAACAACAAGTAGAACAAGTAAAGGCTCAATCATGAGTACTCTGTATTACCCTACGTGACTTAAATGCTTCTTCGCCTATCGAACCAACCTCGGCTGTCATAGTAATATTCTTAACTTTCGGTGGGTTACCAATCCAAAGCGACACTTGAGTTCAAATTCGAGCTAAAAAATCCTTAACTTTTCTCCTCAGCTAGATTTGAAACTAAGTCCTACAGCGGGCAAAGTTTACGAAGACAAAGCCTTAGCCAACTCAGCTGCTGAAAGGACTTTTGATCCAATACAAGGCGAAAAATGCATTCTAAACCAAAGAAGATTTCTTGTGGGCGTGTCTATTACTTAGTATCCATTGCAAAGGAATTTATTATCCTTAAGTGAACATTTCTACCCAACATCAGAAATTTGTGGGATCGAAAATATATAGAAACCATTTGGTTACTCCAAATGGTTTCTGATACTTTTATCTGATAGTTGCATATGGAGCAATAAAGTTAATATGTCCTTTACCACAAAGGTGGAGGGTATACCATAACAACCATGAATAAAATGTCTTCATCTGTTCTCCTCTGAATTGAAAAAGAAATTGTTCATGAGAGTGTTTTAGGTCCCATAACATCTGCTGCACTAGAAAGTGGGGAAAATATACTAAAACAAATAAGCACCATTATTAAATAATTAATTAGATTTTGATGCATTTATGGTGTTTGTGTAAAGTAATTTCACTCAACAGCTACTTTGCGCTAAGTAAACACGAATATAAAGTTTGCAAGTAAAATAAAGTGCTTGTACAGATAATAACAAATGATGTCCTTTTAACCCCTTAATAGGTACTGTGTATTGAGCTCGTATATGTGGGATATTGTACCCAGAGAGACTACAAGCATGCAATCAATTATAAAAACTTGTTTTATTGTATGTAATACTTAAAAAAAATTTATGTATATTTGTGGTGCACCGTTTGGACAAACAACCCAGTTCTATTGCTTTCGTAATTAGATTGAATTGAATTGTGTGGATGTGGGTGTGTGTGGATGAATTGACATGCAAAACGAATTAATCGCTAAGCAGTTATTTCCAACAATTCTATGCAACAAACAAATCGTAATTTGAAAAGAAACAATCATGAATTGTTAGAAAAATTTTTGTGTAAATTTTAATGGTTTTATGTGTGACAAGGCACTTATTGGATTTTTTATTTATTTAATTTTATAAAACTCGTTTTCTGACAGCTTGTAAATAATGAGAGATTTTAAAAATAATCCGGACACGTTCAAAATTTAGAAAAAACCTTTTTTGGTGCAGAACCCGACTAACATATTTATAGGAATAAGTACTTTATTAGACCATCTATCTAGTACTCTATCACGTACATGGTACATTCAAAATGTGGGCGTGGTAGACACCTTGTTAATATTGTACTTTTACGTTAGATTTTTCATAAGAAATATATTTTTTTAAATTGTCACACCCAAAACGATCCCGCCCATTTTTTCCAATTCAATGAAACAGCTTAGTATAAATATTTCAACCAATTTTATGGCTAATGGGTAGTTCTTTTATAGATTAGGGGCGTGGCTGTCCATAGATTTCGCTTAATTTAAAGAACGACCTGTCTACAGAAACTAGAAATGTCTACAGAAAATTTCAGCTCAATAACTCAAAATGTATTTCCAACAGACAAAGGGACCCACGGCCATTCTTATCTATATCGGCTCAGTTTTTGCTGCGGATCTAGAATATGTTTTTATTGTTCTAAATGTTTCAAAGGGAACAACAAACTTTATGTCAATAGGAAGACAGATTTTATATGGACAGTATAAAAGTGGTTCTATCCGGTATAAATTTGGAAATAAAATTTTGGAAATTTTTCAATAAAACTTTTCTTTATGAAAAGGCTTTGTAAAGAGAGTAGTCCAGTGATCAATTATTAAACTTAGTAGCTGTTCTTTACCAAATTTATGTTAAAGAAATGTTAAAATTTCTGACAATTGCTGATGTGAAATTTTATATCAGGAGAGAGTATAGCGTGGGCAAGGGTCCTAAAAATTTATATTGAGCGGTATGCTCGTCTTTATAATATATACAGGTTATCTCTTCTTGGTAGTTGCTTTGCATTAACAAACTTACTCATCATTAAGGTTAATTTTGATCCCATTTAAATCTAAAGGTTCTGTATTACTCTCGTGCCTTTTCTTATTACATTGCATTAGCTTATGAATCCAACCACATGCTTTTTCTATGAAAACTTCATAATTCTTAATAAATTTGTAATACTCGTCCTACAATGTTATTCTTTTGCCAAAACCGTAAAAAAAAGTTATGAAATAAAAATAATTCAAACAGTCATTTTGTCTGCTGTAATGCTATTACATGTAGTTTTTATTTTCCAGTAAGCAGGTGCTATTATTTCTACGGTTAACGAACTTTTTACGTCCTTTTCAAGTAAAAAAAACAAACAAACAAACCAACAAACAAGCGAACAAAAAAATGGAAAAGAAAATCTTACAAAAACTTTAAATTGAAAACTGTCAACGTCTTAATGTTTGTTTGTAACAAAAACAAACACACACACACAATCACAATAATATATACGTTACGTATAAAAATAAATAGACTGAGACTGACTGAGACTGAGAATATATAAAAGCAACATTATGCCTGCACACCGACTGACAAACTTGTTTTATTATTTCCTTTGTTTCGGTTCTTGTGCATTATCACAACTTGTCATGTGTTTGCGTGTTTGTATGCATTTGAAAGTAAAAATTGTTGCATTTTTTTTCCCTACATTTCCTTTTCACCTATCCCACTCACATACTCGTACTCACCGTCTCATTCTTGTTATTATTTTGTCATGTGAGATGACCTAAACCACGACACTTGAAACTGAAAGAAATGGAACCAAACAACGAACATTTCGGACAACTAAATAGAGTGTCTGTCAGGTGGGGGCTGATGAATAAATGGGAGTTCGCTTGGCTTCTCTGCGTGAGAGTTAGTTTTGTTTTTGTGTTTTTAATACATAAAAAAAAAACACTGAATTATGTCAAAACTTTACTTTTGTTGGTTTACATTCCAAATTATTGTACATTCTAAAGATATACTAAGTTTGTCGTTCCATCATACCCCGCTACGTATATAAATTCTTGATCAGCATCAAAATCTGAAATGCTTTAGTCATGTCCATTCGGGAGTCCAGTTGCTGTTTATACACTCACAGTCGTAATTCTTGAGATATTGAAGTGTAAAGTGCTCACATTTCTTCGCTCAATGTGCTAATAATGGGCGTGATCTGATGACAGCGACGTCTATGTTTTGCACAGTTTACGTGCCAAGTCTTGTGGGTTATATATCAGTGCATACTTTTTTTCTAGGACGGTTGAAAAAACCGATCGGTGAAATCTCCCAGACTTCGAAAAAGGGCAAATCGTTGATGCTCGGTTAGCGGGAGCGTCTGTGACGAAAACAGCTGATTTGTTTAACGTTTCACTAGCGATAGTACAGAAGTGGGCTAAAGTTAAAGTTAACTGTCAGAGACTACAGAGACTAACTAACTTAAAAAAGAAATGCTTCCAAACAACATAAAACTACTACGACAAAAGTGGCAGTAATAAGTGATATTAATTCGATAAAAACTGTACGGCGGGAGCTTCACAAAGCTAACATTTATAGAAGGGCTGCAATGACGAAACCTTTTATGTTAGATGTTCATATTATTTTGTCCATCCCCTGTATGTGGGGAGGGTATTTAAAACGTAGCCAAATTCAAATGTATTTTTTACCTGTTTTTGTTTCAACACAAAATAAAAGGTTTTTTTGTTAGAACAATTTAGTTGAAAACTATTTCTCCTTTACTTTTAAAACTTTACTTCTCATCAATTTAAAAAGTAAATTGTTTAAAGTTTTATACAAACACACAATACATACAATACCATAAATATATATAAATACAGTAAGTATTTTTCGGCTTTACTTAAAGAACTTTCCTTCTTCTTAACTCTCTGCATATAAACACTGTGATCCACAAATTTAGTAAATGTTTTCAATTTAGCAATGGTTGACATAATCTTCTCAATTAATGGGGAAATAATTTAAAAACCTTAATACTGCAAGCATAGCCTATGGCTTATGCGCCTATAAGCAAAATTTCATAATATTTTTGCACATTACGAGGAATCTTTACTGGCATCTCAAATATATTTTAAGAGAGTTTTCCCTAATATAAGCACCTTAACTACATTTGTTTAATTTTTTTAAGATATTATTTTAATGCAATAAACTTTTTTGAATGAATAATAGAATAAAATCAAAACGGACGTACGGACACCCATCATACCTTAACCTCAGCATGATGGATAAATTATTGAAAATAAATCGAAAAATTAATTATCATTAAATATTGATGGATGTGCATGTAATGTTATTATAACCGTAACTGTCTGGTTATAGGTAAGTGACAAAACATTCATATTAAATCCTTACAAAGCTTTAACACATTGATGCTCTTCCAATTTAATTATCTATTTAATACGCTCAAATAACACTTACATACACACATAAATACATATACACACATGTATTTAATAAAATAGTATTAATAGAAAGTAAAAAATGGTAAAAAATAACACAACGGTAAAAACAATTAAAAGCTGATAAGTGATTATTTATAAATGGATACATATTGTATGTACGTAGATAAGATTTAACAAATAAAGAAAAACTCATTTAAAAAACCGTTATAATGAATAGCATACATCCTGGCATAAACACCCACAACCCAGATACAACTGCTAGTGTCAGTAGCATTAGCGTGCTGAACATTTTTGAAAAACAACATTACGAACAACAACAACAACAACTACTACTACTACTTTTGAATTCACGTACACATAATTATTGTTATTATTGTTGTTATCCTTACTGCTATTGAAGTGTTATCTCTTTGTTTGAAATTTCATTCGTAAAGCATGCATATCCTCAAATTATGCGCTTAGCTCTGTTAGTTTAATTATAAACGAAAATCAATTAAAGCTGTTGCCGCATCAACGTTGTGAAAAATAAACACATTTTAATATGCGCGTATGTGTGTGGTGTGTGGCATATGAAAGAGAAGGAAGCTGCAGTGCATGGAATTTTGATAAAACTCAATAAATAATCGCATCATCTGCATAATTTATGCGTTAATAACTTTATATGATTTTACATTAAAATCAGAATTTATACCTTTTTAAATAACGCTTAACGGAGGATGATACCAAACAGATTGTAATACATTTATATGAATATACTTATGGAATGGTTTTATACCCGCCATATAGAATGGGAGTATACTTACCTTGTTATTCCTCTTGCTACACCCAGTAAGAGACTTTCGAAATCTCACAAAGTTTATATATTTTTGATTAGAGTCAAAATGCGATTCATCCGTACGTTGTATTCACAAGCATTTTCGTAAATTTTAAGGTATTTACGATAAACATTTTTAGTTGAAATTTTTAGGTTTTGCAACCAATTTGTTATACAAATTAGGCGAAATTGGTTAATGGTCAGGTCCACAATCGATAAACAAGTGAAAATGGTATGAACTGAGTTTGGCAACTAAATGATTGCGGATTTTTCAATAATAAAGAAAATTCAATCAATCGAATTTACTTAGTTAGCAATAGCTCAGCAAATTATGATAGTAAAGTGGAGGCCTAGTCATAAAACAGACTTTGTGTTTTATAACTACACGGAAAGAGATTCTATCGATCGATTAAAAAAAAAAAATTTAAGAATTGCGAATTTTCGCCATTTAAATAGGAGCTTATGTAGGAAGGACTTCTAAAAATGGTCCAATCCAATTTATTTAGGTAAGATTCTTCTTTTAAGCAAAACTTCAATAAAATATCTAAAAAAATTAGTTCTGTAGCTTGCTCACAAATATACTTTCACAGGCAGACGGACCGATGGACTTATGGCTTAATCAACCATTTAAGAATATCCTTTTTGTATACTCCTACGCAAAGTGTACTGGTGACAGATTTTGGGTATCATAAAATTATACACTGAAGCCCCACCACAGCGCATTTACACATTTTATGTATGGATGGCATTTAAAAATCCACTTTAAGCGGTTAAAACACACAGCGCAACTTGTTTTTTAATAAAATAAGTAAAAAGTAAAAATGAGTATAAACCACCAACACACGCTACAACCAAAGTAGATATTCCTATTTGGCCAAAAGTACAAGTGCATACACATGCAGCAAGATTAGGATTTTTTTCGGGCAACAAATTCGTGCACAAATGCTTTTGGTGACTAATGCATATATATACAATATTTTTTTGATATTAAAAAACATAAAAAAAGGCCAAGATAATGTCAGAAAAGTGCATATGTGTGACATAACAAAAACCGAGAGATAACTAAGCTGATTCCAGCTACCAGGCGGTTAGGCGGGTTGGCAGGAAATTTATCATGAGATTTAAAAAATGACAATAAAAGAAAAAAGAAATGTGAAAAAGCCAAGTACTATGGAAAAAAAGCTGCAGAGAAGTATGTGATTGCGGAAGAATGCAAAAATTGTAACTAAAATGTCGTACACATAGTTAGAAAGTAAATGGAAAGGAGCTGTTACAATATATATATACACACACACACAGCATATATGTTAGTATGGGTGTAAATGCATGCGTATACATGAATCTTGGCCAACTGACACAGTGTTAATGTGTAAACTTGTACAACACGTGTAATCTGTGAGTATTATGAAGAAGGGAAAAAATTAAAAACAAGATTTGCACAACAACGAAAAAGGCCAAAGCGTATAAAGGAAGAGTACGTACATACATGCGAGCATTACATACATATCCCAAAGCATTACACCAATGCCCTAATGTGAACAGTTCTAATAAGATTCGAGGTTACTTCATTATACGCAACTGTACCTGGAGGATCATAAGATTTGTTCTTTATTTTTCTAAATTAAACTCTAAAGAGAATGTGGTTTTGTCTTTTTTTTCGTTTTCTTTTTTTGTTTTTCTGTTTTCTTTATTTACATTCTAACAGTTAACAACCCATGCAAGCTTAACAAATTAACTTGAGTTTTGTCCAAGACTGCTTTTGTGAACAAAAAAAAAAATTATATTCAAATGTAAATCCTTTTATAGCTCAGGTATATGTGTACGAAAAAACAAGCAGCTTAAAATATTTTACGTATATAAGTACATAACCTAAGATTGAAACTAAGAGAGAAAGGCAGACTAACAGCTTCATTCGACTACAGGTGCAACCAATATGATGGCAGCACGTATTTCATTCTTTGAGTACTTTTTATATTTTTGTACCCTTCACCTAAGATACTAAGTTTCCCACTCCGTTTGAAACACCTAGATGAAGGCATTATCAGCTCAATCTTCTGCACTATATAAGTAATATGGAAAATTTACTTAAGAAAATTCACCTTTTCCAGTTTTTGTTGCATTGTCGGCGTTTCGATTGCCCGATTTTGCTCAATTTCAATAACAACTTGCGTACTAAAACTATCAACATTTCTGCCAAGTTTTATAATAATATCTCAATTTTTCCGACCATGAGAGCAGTTATAACAGACTACTCACAGACAGACAGACAGACACTTAGGTTAAATCAACTCAGTATTCGATACTGATTCAGAATATATATACTTTGTGGAGTCTACGTCTTTTCCATATACAAAACTGATACATCATATACGATCTATTAGTCAATTTTTGAGCAAACTTTTATTGAACTGTAACATATTGTTAATTCTCGCCTGTTGGTTGGTAAAGTTTTTTATAGATTTTAACAGAAATACTTGTAGTCGAGATTAAATTGTACAGTTATGATAGTGCGTGTGTGTGTGTGTGTATGTGTGTGTGTCTGTAAACTCTCTAGTGCACCATAAATGCGATGTAGGTTAATGTTTCACTTTTCTGCAAGAAGTTTTGAGCTACATCTACCCCTCCCGGCCCCTTTCCCTTTATATATATTGTATGTGTACATCTTTAAGTATCTTTAACTTTTTCATTATAAACATCTAGATACATGGTACATATGTACATATTGGCTGACTCAAATAATTCTTTTCTCATAAACTTTCATACTGAGCGCTACAACATTGTGTTTATATTTATATATACATACCAGGCATACAGTTTTGTTGTGTTGTGGCGCACAAAATTCAATTTGAGGTTTTTCAGGTTAATTAATTATAAAGAATGTTTTATTGTTTTGTTTATATTCTGGAACAAATTTAATAAAAAGATAAAAGAAAATTCAACCGCACTGAAAAAACTTCTCTCCACTTAACCAATAACTTGTTATTCAAAAATTGGCAAAAAATTACTCTGAAACCGAAAAATATTTAAAATAATTTTTGATTAAGAAAAGTACTCATTCAGCTGGATGCACAGCTTCACTGAAATGTCATGAAATATTTGTGTGTGAATGTGTGCCATACAATAAACAAGTAACAAAACTAAATTTGCAAATCTCAAAATGCCTTCTCCATAGTGGGCGTGGCATGTATCTAATTACATTTTTTATATATAGTATATATGGACAAGTATAACCTTGCGCCAAGTATAGTTTTTTTTTGAAAATTGTGGGCGTGTGCGTTAACCCATTTTTGGCATATCGTTGGAAAGTCCAAATATTAACACATTACAACTTACGGATAGTTTTTATCCATTGTGGTCTTGCCTTTCAATCGATTTTTCCCAATTTAAGCGGAGAACTGCGTACAAAAATTCTAAATATTTTTACAAAATTTCAGCTTAATATCTTAAAATTTACGCTCGTGATAGTACCAGCAACAGGGGCCCTCTTCTGTGCTTTGCAAATGAAATAGCAAACTTAGTATACCACCATCAACTTTAATTTGGAACCCTTATGGCACACTTGCCAAGTTTTTTCAACTGAAAGTTATTTCAAGTCTATGTATCTATATATGTATTATGCTAGGTACTGATGCAGGTGTCTGTACTTCACTTTCTGCACCTCCATTAACCACTTAACAGACAAAGTTCTTTCTTTTCTTGCCATCTCTCGAGTGTTATACGATTAATGTATGGTATACGAATAGCCAGCGATGCACACACACATACATAAACAAGTGTTTGCTCACTTTTATATGTCATAGAGAGTTCAAGGTAAGAGTGATATTCCCATTTGCAATTCCATGTTAAAATTACTCATCCGCACATATACACACACATGCACACACACTCATACATAGTTGTGTTTGCTACATTTGTGTTTTCCATTGGAAAATTGTGTAAACAGAGTAATGAACGACCCGAATACATACACACACACGCACACGTACCTGCATTTAGACGCTAGATAAATGTTCATGCTATTGCATTTTCTTTCTTTTTTTTTCACTTTTACTGTTGGGACTAAACTCTCGCTCCGCTTCACCTCAGAACAGGTCGGTCGTAAGTGTCGCTTTGTTATTACACAAACGACACAGACGTTGGTGTTGGTAAGAGGTCGAGTATACTAAGCGTTGAACAATATACGCCTTCAGCATACAAGGAAGAATCTAATTAAGAGGAGACTTGCTAATAGTCTTTGCTTATGGGTTAATATTGTTATGTGAGAGTGTATCGCACTACATTTGTTTAGTTAATTATAGAAGATGTGTTTTTCCACCAACGTTCAGATGTTATGTAATGTAAAAGTAATTACAAGTAAAATGAATATTTTGTCTACATACGTACTAAGGAGTTGAATTCTTGAATTCTGTTGAACAGAAATGGCTGAAAGCGTTAAAGGTTGAATAGAAAGGTGTTTGGAAGAAGAGCATTTGCATAACCTAGTTCTATTTTTATAGCATCCATAGAAGATGGAGGGCATACTAAGTCTGTCACTCCAATTGCAATATCCACAAGAATACTACAAAGTATGTTCTTGGTAAGCATCAAAAACTGAGACGATCTAGACATGAATGTGGATTATAAAACTTGTTTACACACTCTTAGTTTCTGTACGAGAATGTCTATATAAATTGGGCATCAGTCAAGAGGCACGCCCACAACCTACAAAATCTACAACAAAAATTAAATTTTGAATTTCAAATTTAGTACAAGTGTATAATTACCTCATTTGTTAATACGTCAAAAATGGGCGTGGTCGGATGACATACATGCCCACAAAGTACAAAAAAACTATACTCCAAGTAAAATTAGACTTTCTAGCTGATACCTAATACTATTATAAAGCATAACAAAGTATCTGCCACTCCCACCAGGTACAACCATGTTTATGAGAAAAGTGTTTAAGTTTCGTATTAAATCAAATCTTGTTTTTATTTGTTTTCTTTAAAACCAATCAACTGGTGTTATATGTGTCTGTATATGTCTATGACCAAATACACCTGGTGTCCGAATCTTATGATTTTGTAAAATCTTAATAATCACAAAGTCTGCTTTCATTAACTTTAAAAAATGTTTGGTCTTTGGTGTTATGTTTTGGAGATGTTGACCTGCTTTTTTGTACACAACATTTTCACACCATACAAACCTACATACATACAAATCACACGTAAAGTAGAGTTTTACAGCGCTTTGTTCCCTTGTAGTATTTATTCAAAATATAAATATTAACTCTGTGTTTTTCTCGTTTACACAATACTTGTAAACTTATTCAGTTATTGTTTTAGTAATTAAAGTTTTACACGTTATATTCTGCAGCAAAAAACAGGTAATGTTACCTATAAAAGAAAGAACTCGCAATCAAAATATAATCGTGTGACGTGTTTATAAAAATAATTGATAAAGCAAACAAATGCTTAAAACAAAACAAAATGTTGCTTATTTTTAATCAACAGCGGTTAATAACTCTCCACAATAAACCTAATATGCAACATTAATGTAAACATATAGACCAGTACAACAAGTAAAAGTATTATAAACGTTTCTAATCTTTTATAAAGAAAAAGTGGCCGTGACAGGCAACTGATTAAGTCTTGTAAAGTTCATGTATCACATATCTACGCATAAGTCTTATTCAATGTTTATTAGGGTTTACAAATGGACAGACGGACCCGGTTAAATTCATTCATATTTTGATTCTGTAGCCAACGATACAAAGCAAATTTCTCTCTGCCACGTAAATATATTCTTTCCTAAAAATACTATATTTTACGTGGACAGACAGACACACTTGTACTAGTACCCTGTGGCTTTATGTCGTGTACACAATAAATTTAATCATTCATTAACTTGACATGCTGCTTAAATTTCGCTTTAAGTATGCACTTAATATATTTATTTATAAGTTTTCAACATGTAAACGCAAGGACAACACAAGTATATAAATAAAAAAATTCATTTTAAACATTTAACTTGGCAAATAACTAACTCAACCATCCGCAAACTATTGCGGACATGCAATGTTGTGTACTCTGTTTTGTATGTATGTTTATGAACGTGACTATGCATGTTTTTGTTGTTGTTTTTTGTTTACAATAGGCCACTGACCTGACGTTAACATTACAATGACTTTGCGTTTCAATCAAGCAATGTAATTAAACACATAAACTTAAATGCGAGAGTATTAATAGTAAACCTACTACAAAGTACTAGCAAACGTCGCAATAAGCCAAGCAAAGATGGTTAGGTAATTAACCACACTGTGGTGTGTACTTGTTGCTACTCTTAATGTCAAAGTTCATATATTCATTTATTTGCTTATGTTTCACATAAACAGCGTTATGTTCTGTACGGGAATCTACCACAATTCACACGCTGCCTAATTAACCATGCAGTGTAATCTAATTGTATTTAAATAAAATCATTTCATGTGAAAAATACTGATAATTTTCCTAATAACCGAACACCATCATAGGTTTTTAAAATCAGTTTCTGTTCCAACCAATGTTTGCCACTTAAAAGTAAGGTTAATAACCTCTTGCTGCTGTTTACTAAGTTTTGTACAAAAGAATGCTTTGGGCAATATTCAGTTTGTATATGTAGATATGTATGTTTCCATATAAATCCAACTAGTACCCTGTAAAATCCAAGGCACAATGCGGAATATTTCATTGTTTTCTATTGTAACACTCATACGCTGCGTGGCACCAACCGCAACTTTGCCATAGACGTGTATTTAGTATAATTAATATTTATTCAACATTTTCCTACGAATTCAAATCTGCATATATGCATGTGTATGTATTAGTATACTTATAAATACATAAACAATAACTTAGCGTAATAATTGTTATTTAGACTAATTTTTTAAAACATATTTATTAACAAATAAAAGATAAAAGAAGAGTTGCTTAAGGCCATATTTTAAATATCCTCTATACCTATATACAAAAAGTGGGCGTGGCAAGTAAATACGCCTTTTTGTAATCTATATATAACATGTTAACTTAAGAGGCAGATTATACGCCAAAAAAGGTTTTTTGTAAATTGTAAGCGTGCCTTTTACTCGACTCAGCCCACTTTTGGCACATCAATGAATACTTTAATTATAAGTATGTAATACTCAGGATATTTTCAAGGTATATATATTATTTTAATTGTGGGCGTGGCCCGAATAGAAACTTACTTATAGATACTAAAACTCAACTTGGTCAACATCTCAACATTTGCTTGCATAACTATTACAAAAATTGTCACACAATTGCACAGACGAACATGTCTTGATTAAGATAGATTTAAATGTATGTGACGTCTCTATCGAGAATTATGGACTTAGTATTCTCTAATATTATATGGAGGGGATATAAAATATAAAAAAAATTACACAGATGCGTCATCTGATTAAATATCTAGAGTGTAGAGTGTAAACGGTGTATCATAGTGTATTCGTTATAGAAATAATCATTGTCTCTTACCCGGCTTAAAACCATCCGTATGTTCATGATTTTTGCAGACTTGTAAAAATGTTAAAAACAAACCAATATGGAAGAAATCTCTCAAGAGCTTCATATTGTACTAAATTAGAATTATTTTACGTTGTTTTGTTGCCAGCCACTCTGTCTGATTGTTTGATTCCGAGTTCTTAAGGACGGTTTGTTTTTTTCATATATTATAGATATTCTTTAAAGTGTGGTTCTTTTCAGCATCATCTTTACAATGCAGAATAAATGCATAGGATATGTTTAGATGGTTATTTATAGCAAATGCTAGCAAGGATTTAATTTTACGAATTTATGAATTTTACATTTCCTATTGTTTACATATTTATACAGTTATGTTTCTATATGTTTCAACTATTACGTCCAACAAATTATCCATTCACTTCATTATTCGCCGTCACTTTGTGTGCGCTATTTTCTAGATGCTTTCATTTTGCATAATTTACACGTATTATAATGTTTTTATTCTTGTTATTGCTCAAATGACTCGTTTAGTGTTGTTGTTGTTACTGTTGTTGCTGTTGTTGTTTGTGTCGTTGTTGTTACTTTTGTCCATTCATTGTCAACACAGCCATAAAATATTTGCATTTGTTGTGATTGTTGTTGTTGTTGTTGTTGTTGTTGTCGTTGTTTTAATTCGTTTTCTTCTTCTAGCCATTTGTTATGATTAGTGCCGTTTGCAAACAGCAACAACAACATTGATGATAACAAATTTCTCATTGCTTTATATACACACAACTAACAACTAACAATGCCAGCCAGCATCGTCATTACGACCATTATATAATATTACGTTCCGCAATATTGGCGAAGCTTTGGCACACATCTTCTACACTGTAATTAGGACAAAAAGGAAAAAAAACAAAGAAAAATAGAATTTTTAATTATACACAATTTTCATTCATTTTCATTCATTTTCATATATATGTATATACATACACACACATTCATAATCATGTTAAATATTGTAGATGCACAGAAAATCTCTGTCTGTGTATAATGAGTTTGAAATAGCAGGATTATAAGGAAGTTATCAATATACATATATATGTATGTATATGTGTGTATATGTAACTTTTTCTTGTTCTTAATAAAAACAACTTTCCGGATAATAACTAGCTCTTTGTTCCATTACAGTACATTAAACTTTATAAACATTATAAGTCTTGTTGCTAAATAATAAAAACCTGTTGCTCTGCAGCTATAAGGAATAATGTCAGTGAACATATATTGATTAAAGTATATTTAATATTTCTTGATTCTTTTCAAGTCCATTAAACTTCAATTATTTACATATATAAGGCTTTTTATACCCTTCCCATAACATGATAGTATTCTAAGTTTTTTGCTCTGTTTGCAATATACCGAAAAAAGCCGCAAAGACCCTACAGAGAAAATGTATTCTTCAACATGAAACTTAAATATTTTAAATAAACCAAATTTTTTTTTAAGATACAATTTTCTGCAGACATTTCTAGTTTCTGTACACACATTTTTATTTAATTAGACCAAAACACTTGACAGCCACGCCCACAATCTACAAAAATCACCTATTAGACATAACAATGGATCTACACAATTAACATATTGTATGAATGTTTAGCCTTTCTATCGATTTGATAAAAATGGGCAGTGTCGGATAGCAGTATACCCACCAATTGCAAAAAAACCTTTTTTTTTTTTTGTTCAGGATTCGATGTGTAAGTTGATACGTATTCTTTACAGTAGTACAGATCCTAACCCGCCATCCGCCATTTGTATGAGGAAGTGGAGGATATTTAAGATAAGTGAGTAAATGATTTTTTTTTACTTCTTTAACATAATATTGTAAATTTGTGTAAAGTATAAAAAAAAGTAGATTTTTAAGAATGTTTTACTCACCAGCATATGCACAAATATAAAAATATGCAGGATATGGACAAAATAATATGAACACCTGACATAAAAGGTTTCGCAATGGAAGCCTTTCCAAGAATGTTAGCTGTTTAGAGCTACCGCCATAAATACATCATAATATCAAGCCATGTCTGTCTGTCCGTGTGTGTATATGTGTTCTATTATAATCACTTTCTTTTAATGCGCAGATTCGTATTGAATTTGAGCAAAATCGGTCAATCGACGCACAATTTAACAACAATTGAAAAAATAAGAATTTTTTTAAGAAATTTTCCGCATTACTTATAGAGTGTGTAGGATATATTGATTTGGGAATATTTGAAGGACATTGACAAAACGATTTTATTGTTTATTTTAAAATAATTTTATTCAATTATATGTTACTTAATAAGCTTTATATGCGATGACTTGAAATTTACATAATTTATGTAAACATTTTCTAAATTGTTTTTTAATTAATGAAATTAAATTATCTCAGAATCCTTATCCTTTCTCTAAGATAGTTACCTTAGTTTTATAACTTTCATCACTTTAACGTTATGAACGCATGAAAATCTCTCCTTACTCAAGTAAAATGATGAATTATTAGTGTATTGATTAATGTTTAACTTAAAACTGTCTACTCATGTGCTTACGCTGTTAATTTATGAGATGTTTTCCTAATAATTACAAACTACTTTCTGTAATTGTAAACTGTCATTATATACAGACTTTCTACATAGCGTGGTCATTAAGTCTGCATAAAGAGGCGGGTGGACGCAAAGACATTAGGATGTAGATTACTTCCGTGAACTATTTGGACTCTTTATAAGTTGTGATTAAATTTTAGTGATTAGGGGCGTGGCAAGTGTATCACTCCAAATTCCAAACCAAGCCTTCAAAATTCGTATAATCTACGCGAGTCTACCTTAATGAAATGTATATGCCATAGTATGGATCACACAACAACTCCAATTCTTCATGTTTGATGTCGTTTGATACAATATTACGTCATTTTTTGCAAAAAGTGTGTAAATTCGGAATTTTTTCTAAAAAAAAATGTCGAAATATAAACGATTGCATAGAAATGTGCGTACGCGCGTACGTATGTTACCCGCCTCATTGTGATGGATGCATTGCTTAGTATAATATACCGTAACTAAGATGGGATTTAACCTTTTATAAAAAACGAACAACTCACTACTTATACTTAAAAAGTAAAAAAAAAAAGTCAAGAAGACCATTTGTTTGTGTTGATGCCAAGAGAAAAAAACTATTTTTACTGAAGGTTTTATAGAGCACAACAGATTTTGAGCAACTCTCAACAAATTAGCACAACTGTACACATAAACACGCACAAAACATGTATAAACACTTGAATTAAATGAACTTAAGCAGGATTTTTTCAAGTTGCAGTCTACACATCGTTTTATTACCAGTACCCTGTGTATGCGTTTGTGAATAAAGGCGACGAAGAAAATTGCATGTAGACACTAACACACTCACTTAGGCTCACACGCGTTTACTAAACTTGACTGCTTTTAGTATTAAAATGTATGCAACGGGAGGGAGAGTGTGTACGGGTATAATACGCGCATATAAGGTAAATTGTATTTAATAGGTGTCACGGTGCATCACGTAAAAGCAACAGAAATTTTGCATGTGCTCTCTAAAGCTTGCATACACAAACACACACACACACACACACACATAATCATCATGCAAAGTATTGGGTTGAGTACTCGTTCACTAAAATAAATGTTAATGTAAAGTAAATCGGGCGCGTCTTACTTGAAAATATGCTCAAGTTTTTATATGCGTGCATGTGCTTGTGCTAATATTTAATATGGTGGAAAATTTACTTTAAATAAAAGGCGACAC
The DNA here is from genome assembly GCA_963971445.1 of Ornithomya chloropus. Lineage (NCBI taxonomy): Eukaryota > Metazoa > Arthropoda > Insecta > Diptera > Hippoboscidae > Ornithomya > Ornithomya chloropus. Next base: position 5,668,528 of record OZ020529.1, read on the forward strand.
CAGCAAAAACTTTTCACCAACAGTTACTTCAAACCCATTTAAGTTAGAAAGCACATAAACAACTCCACGTTACTTGCGATACTTGCAACTAATATGTAAATCAAAAGACATTCTCTTCACTTTTGCGTTTGCCATTACTGTTGCAACAATATTTTAACATTTACCGCAACAAGAAGCAGAAAAAGAAGGAAAAAAAGTGTAAATATAAAATGCACGCAAATTGAGTAAAACACTTGCCAGCGAGCATAAGTGGTTTGTGTATATACCCCATGAACGTGTATTTCGAGGGGGAAACTGCATTAAACTTGTTCACATACACACTTCAATACCATTCCAAAGAATCTAGCTGGAAAATTATGCAAATGAAACATGAGTATTATTGTAGAAAATAACATCAATTAGTGGTGGCAACATGTAAAATACAATGCACGGGAATAGTAGAACATTATAAATGCATATAAACAAGAAAATAGGGACAAATATTAATGAACAAGAAAAAGATTATGGAAATTACTTAAAGCTTGAAGCACTCCTTCTTCGTTTCTAACTTTCTTCTTCTTCTTTAATAGTGGAAAAACAAACAGGAAACAATAAAAATATGAAATTAAGTAAAAAAACTAAATTTGGCTTGAAAAAAACACTCCGGGACAAGGAACGTTAGTAATTACGCCTTAAAGTAAGAAACGTAATATGTATCAATTTAAAAATCGGATTCTGAGTGAATTCTTTTGTATATGTTATCTGACCACGCCCATTTTTAACACAATTGATTGTCGAATTTTGAATAAGTGAACATTTCAGCTTAGTATCTAAAATGTGTGGTAAATTTTCGTTGGTTGTGGGCGTGGCTGGTAACCGATTCAACCCACTTTAAACGGGACACTCTCCTTAGAAATTAAAAATGTTTGTCTTAAATTTTAGCCAGAAAACTTAATTCTTGCGCCCATGAGCAATTCGGCAACAGATATCTCTAATGAACAAGAGCTAAATTGGATGAAATCAGTCTAGTGCCACGCCTATAATTGGTAAAAATCTATCCATCAGTCACAAAATAACCAAAAATGTAGTTATTTTATACTTTTCAAGAAAGACGGAGTGTATGCTAGGTTTGTTAGTCCAGACAAGTGCTACACCTGCAATCGACAAATATCCTTGAACTATACATCTACAGAGGTTTTAACTGTGAAGTTAAAGTCCAAAATTTTTACAAAACATTTTTTTACATTTTATTGATAGTCTTGATGATGCAAAAAGTTTCCCATTTATCTACGAGTGAAACCGTTAAATGAAAAATTTAAATTTTTAAAGTATTCTAAACACACTTCACATTAAATGCTTAGATTGGTTTACATACCAAAGAAGGCGTTGCAACATGTTTCCCTATAACCATCAATCGTATTTGTAGCGCGTTTACATTAATTAAACGAAAAATTATACCGAGTACCCGAGTAAGTACTCCTATATGGATGTGTGCATGTGCGTGCATATTCAAACATATGTAAATTGTCCATATGGTAGCAAACACTCGACCATTACTACATACATTCAACATTCGTTCCATTCAAGTAACAATAAAAAATGTTTGCATTCATAAGCACAATTTATATCCAGTATCCGTTCCCCCGCCGTTGTTGTTATTGTTAACCATGTGCTTGATATATGTACGTACTTGTACATAATGTTACATATACATTAGTATATGTGTACATATTGTATATATATGAGTAAGAGTCGAGTTTGGTCAGTTTGCACCACAACAACATAAAAGAAAAAATGGTTGTTTTCCACATAAACCTAAAAACTATTGTTGAATAAAAATGCTGCGAATGTGAAGCCCACAACAATTGTATTGAATAACAACGCGTTAAATGTTGGCGCACACACTCGCATAAATGGAAATGGCATGATATATGCATCGTATGTGTAAAATGTACATCGATACATAAAAGGTGAGCACAACTTTTACACAAACGCGTCTCCCTCCCTGTCCATAATTTATTTATTTTATTTTATTTTATTTATGTATTTTCCTCTTTTTCCAAAGGGGCTGAAAATGGACTATAACTCCAAAACCTTTGGCTTTAACATTAACTAAAACAAACAACAACGACTATTACTACCGACTGTCTGGCTGTCTCAGCACAAGGCCTATCCGATTGTTTGTCAGTATAGTTTAGTGGCTGAGTTTATTTATGCACGTATTGTTTACATGTATTGTTTACAAAACTAATGTGTATGTGTGCGTGTGTGTGTATTGCGGTTTGGGTCATTATTAAATTGTGTGCAACAATAGCTTTAGAAGTTGAACGCAATGCCATTTTCGTAGCGCGAGTGAGATATCATTGTATTGCATGTGTTAGTGTCATGCAGAGAGGGCACCAGAGCCAGCAAGCAACTGCATTCAGTTGCATTTTGGTCACTTAACAACAACCACAAATTCAATGCAAAATACCACGCAGCTTGAAAAACAACAAAAAAAAAACACAAAAAACAAAAACACGCAGCAAAGCAAAAGTGCAAAGCAGTTACAACGCAACGGCTGAAAAACAGACACCAAACATTTAATGCTGGTAGGTTGCTTATAGCAATAAAACCGCGGACTGCACTTTGCCAGCAACAAACATCAGCAACAAACAACACAATGGCTCATTGTTTAAAGCTATCGTGCGTGAACATTATTGAATTTCTATATAAATGGTTACTCATGCACACACAACTTATGCACACCACCATTGTGGTTGACATGTGTCGGGATACGTTCTTGAAAATTTTGCAAATATTTTATTTATACATCTGAGGAATACTGGAAAACATTGATATCCCAGGAGTTTTTCTATGGTGTTACATTTACGTAGCATGGAACTGTTATCGTAAAAATGACAAAAGACAAATACAAACATTAAAGAAGAACCAAACAGACGGGGCCTAAATCAATGGCCTTTCCCCCTTGTGATGGAATAATTAACGCTGGATCTTTAGAGATAAAAGAAGTGGTGCTTAGGTTGTTTTAAATGGTTAGGCTTTTAATGATTTCCACCTGTCGTCATCTTCCACGCTGATTAAAAATTCTGCACAAAAAGCGTTTTTCTATAAGTCGTTATACAATACTGCCCATTTTTGACCCCTCGATGGAAGGGCTATATATCAAAATGTGTGGCTAAATTTTTGTTTTTGATAGAGAAAATTTTGTCAATTGTGAGCGTGGTCGTAAACCCTTCTTACCCTATATATTTAAAGATAAGGATTCTAGAGATTTTTTTATAAATTGTTATGACCCTGCCCCCCTTTTAGCACAACAACGGTTGGATATGGTTTAATTTTAGTCGCTAATGTATAGATTTTGGTTGATTGTGGGCGTGACGGATAATCAATTTTTTCTATTGAAATTAAAAAACAAAAGATATCAATGTAAGGAAATGCCAAATTTTACCATAGAAGGCTTTTTTTTTAAAAAAGAACGTTATTTGGAGAGGAGCTCTAAATAGAGTCCGATTTTGAAACATTTTTAAGAAGAATTGCTTTTTAGCGAAAGAAATTTTTATGAAATTGTAGCAAATTTAATAAAAATATATCAAAAAAAGTACACTCGGGGACATTCTAAATCGACCAGTTTAAGAAAAGGTGAGACTTTCTTTAGCTGCTTAGGAGTTACAACAAACATTCGAACAAATGTTCATTGTAAACAGTGTAAAAATGTAAAATTTCTCTCCCTCTCTAACCCAATAGAAAATTTAAAAAGCGTTCCTAACCAATCCATTAATTTACCACCGCGTTCCACATTTTTAAACACTTTACATAAAACTTACCGTTTTCTACTTCAAATTACTGCATTAATAAACTAACTGCAATAAAAACAAAGCGAGCAGGCAAGCTATCTGTTTTTGGAAGGAAATCCCACTTATGCTAATGACTTCCTCTATAGTGCACTGCAGAAAAAAGCCTACATTACGATAATGGTGATATCATTGCATTTAGAAAATTATGATAATAATAAAGATAGTAATGGAAAGAAAGTGTACAAAAAGCGAAATGCAAAAAGTGGGAAAAAAAACGGCGCAGTCATTCAATTTAACACCAGCGATAATCATTTCAGCGCCCCCTGTACAGCTACTAGGCAAATTGTCGACAAATTGTAGACAAAGAGAAACCGACCGACCACCTGAATAGTGCTATAAAATAAGGCCATAGTAGTAGTATTTAAGCTTAAACAAGCACATGCACATACACATACACATGCACTCAAGCTATTCATGCTGAAATATTTAACGCATAGGACGCATAGGGCGCATAGGGAAAACCAAAATCGTTTTATCATAATGCGATATAATTTTCTCTCTTTCTTCCGTGGTGTGTACTCGTAAATGTTAAAAAGGTTCTGCCCTGTGTGTGTATTCGCGTACATATGTGTACGCGTATAATCATTTGTTTTTTGTAGGATTTTTTAACGTACTTAACATAAAACTGTCATCTGCATACAAAAGTATAGAAAAACTGCTGAGGGCCACATATCAAGCGGGTAGACAAGAGGGACATACTGCATCACCACTGCATGCTTTACTGTGAGTTCCGGCTTTAATGTAGTTTCTCTACGGTTTTGTATGTAATTGTTCTAAGACTCGTCGTCATCGTTATTGTTGTTGTTGTTGTTGGTGGTGGTGGTTTTATGTTGTCAATGTAAACTATTTGAAGGGCTGTTCAAAGGTACCGCACACCCACACATACAAACATACGCCTACGTATGTATACTTAGTGGTTTGTATTGCATCTGCCTTTAGAGCATTTTAAACCCACGCTAATTCCGGTGAAAAGATGGCGCAGCAAAAACAAAAATGAAAACCAAAAAAAAAAAAATGTAAAAAATTGAGAGCAACAAAACATCACTCCTTCATTAATATTGTATGGTCTACATATTATATGAAGAAGAGAATGACTGAAGCCGGAAAAAAGGTGTAGGGGAATTGTTCACTCTTTTTGATAGTGGATGGCATGTGATTCTCAAAGCGTTGCCGATTAAATCTTTAAGAAGACCACAGAAGCATCAAACTTCATATAATAATAATATCTAGTTTATATGCAACTCTTTGCGATGAGCCTCTAAAACAATAACAAAGTAATGCACATTATACATGAAGTGAGATAGAGAAAGAGAGAGAGAGAGAGAGAGAGAGAGGGCGGGAAAGCTGTTGATTGTAACATGATAACCAAGCTTAAAACGAACAAACAAATAAACGGAAATATTTGCAACGGATGAATTCTATGCCAACGGAAATTGATGCAAATCCTGATGATAAGAAGTAAACACTCCGCTTATACATGGAAGGGATAGAGAATGAGGAATGAAACGCGTGATAGAGAGGGAAGGAGAGTTGAAAAGCGTAATGCTGCGTACGTACAGCATGTACACGTAGGTAGCCGCACTGCCTAAAAGCCTGATAGTTTTATAATAGTTGTTTTTAGTAAAAGTGGCGTGGCGTTGTTGGTGTTTGATTTTTCACTTTTTTAATCTTTTTTAATAGTAATCTGTAGGTGGTTGCTTTTGTCCAAACCGAGCATAAACCATATTGCTTTTCGCTCCGCGTTCATATTTGTTTATTCATTTGTTTTTATGTTGTTTTTGTTGTTTTTTTACCCCCTGGTGTTAGCTGGTGAACAGCTTTTAACGTCATCATTTATATTTTTATAGTCATTGCTGGTACTTTTTATTTATAAATAATGTACATAAAAATTTATAGATTTTTGTTTTTTTTTTTTATTACTTTCCCGTTAAGCTTTTATATAAATTACTTTTCAAAGGCATCGTTACTAAACTGTGGCAAATAGGAAATAAGCTTAATTGAAACAAGTAAAAAGATATATAAAAAAAAATGAATGAATTTTATATAACGTTCACATAAAGCAATTGTGGGCGTGGCAGTCAGGGGATTTGGCCTTGTAAATAATAACTTTCATGTAGAACTTTGCACAAAAACTGGCCGTTGTAACTTTAAAGCATGCCTGTTAAACGACCACGCCCTTTTTGATATATCAAGGGGAAACCCCCATATATATAATTGTACCCTGCACTACTTGTGGCAAAGGGTATATGCCACACCCCCTTAAATTATACCGATTTATTCACAACTAAAATCTGAATTGAATTAAGTACGTCCGTCTGTCTGTCCATGTACAATTTTTGCACATTTGTTGAGATATTTCAATGAAATTTAGTACAAAGACACATGTATTGGTATTATTTTGAAACTCTATTGAAAATAGACCCGACTGCACTATTTTTAGAACCCCTCCTCATATAAGTTCTCATTTTAGTGGATGTGTTCATATGGCAAAAAATCGCAATTCTTAACATATTTCGATAAAAATTAATACTAAAAGAATAATTAATTAGCTTCATATTTAGCTGTATTAAACTTAGACTAGATAGGACCCTTTTAGAATCCTTTCTCTTATAATTATATACCACGAAATAACTTATGTAACTAAATCAAAACTAAACTCGCCTGACCATACGTATATATATAAACCGATGTGTATCGATTCAAAACTTGGTAGTAGTAATTGATATACCTCTCAGAAAGCTTTGGTGAATATTGCAGATTTGTCCTGAGCCAACTAGAGCGTTTTTCCTCGTTTTATGTACTAAATATAAAATAATAACAATAGTCAAACTTACATAACAGAGAGAGAGGGAGAGAGAGGGAGTAAAAAAGCCGCTTGTTTATAAATCCATAACACGGATTATACTCTTGGGAGAAGAATTATGTATAAATCATTTGTAAAATGAATCGGATTCAAAACCTTTATGAATAAAAGAGTAAATGTACAAAAACACACACACATCTGCACACATACATTCATAAATGCATGCATGTGTATGTATATAGTATATTTTAATCCATTCGAATCGTAACATTGAACTCGACATGTCTCAAAATTTATTTTTAAAATGGCAAACAATCCAATTGAATTCAATACCAACCAAAGACTATTAAATTTTATTCAATTTCAATTCTAGTCAACACATTATGCGATATTATACCGCATAAAGCGAAAGGAGATGGAACTGGTAGAATGTATGTCGAGTGTAAAACAAAAAATAAAATAAATAAATAAAAAACCTTCAAACTCAATTGAAATTGAAATGATACATACACATACAAGTGCATATAGAACAATTATCTAAACTTTGTTATTATTGACATATCCTACACACACACACACACATACACATAAACTGTGTGAGGAAATTGTTCACAGTCAACCATTTTTATTTATGCAGCATAAACGCAATATCCACACATATACATACATTAATAAATACAAACTAAAATAACACGCTTTCATATGCAAAAATATTCAGCTTTGTTTTTTTTTTTTTTTTCATTTTTTGCGGGGGTTTAACGTTAACACGATTTCATTTTAGTTTTACTGAATCGCTATATAAACACAAACGTTTGTTTCTATGCACACAAACCAGAACAAAAATAACCAACAGCTTCCTGGCTGATGTCTCATATACGAGAGTGTAGTTTATAATCCATAATGGGAGAAGGAGGGCCTGGACGGGAGGGAAAACGAGTTGTTTTGTTTTAATTAACTTGCATTGTCACACAACTACAACATGCAGCATATGCTGGTTTCCTTAGCCACGGCAATCAGTTGTTGCCGGTACATGGTAAACATACAGGTTGTATGCATAAAAATTTGAATGCTTTTTAAACTAAAATGAAACGTTGGCTAAAGGTTTGTATTGTCAATTTAAGAAGATCTTTAAAACCGGTCCAATTTTTAGTCTCTTTGTTTAAATCTCTTTTATTTTCTTCATGCTTCGATATGGGTTTACTTTGAAGTTAATGCCTCATGATATTGATGATGATGATGCTGCTGCTGCTGCTGCTATTGTCTTTCATTTATATTGTGTCTGTGTGTGACCCTTATGTCTCCATTTTCTCTATTCCTACACACACACACACGCGCACATATATTTACGATATATGCTTACAAAGAAGAAATATCTGCATTGCACAAAAGCCTCTTCTTCTTCTTCTTCCTCCTCTTTTTACTTTCTGATACAATTTCGTCATAAAGTACATTTTCAATCACTTTGTGTATTTTTTAACAGCAAAAGAAAAATTGTCTGTCTTCGTGAACGGTTGTCTCCGTTACATGTAACATATGAAAGCTAGCATGCAGGCCATGTATGCGAATACGTTTTGTTAGCTGGTGTGGTAGTTTTGCGATACGAAAATGAAAAGCATTCCATGCCTGTTTTTGTCAAAGCAAGGACATGCCACATATGTACCCTGTATGCGTGTGCGTGTGCGTGTATGAGTGTATGCATAGACAATCGATCAAATCAAGTGGCCCCACTTAAATGCCACCATTCACTCTATGTAAACGAAATCTATAACGCATCAACGTTTTAGTGAAATGGTGTCATCTCAGGTGTGAAAGGGTTCACCGGTGTGTGCTTTCTTTCACTTCACTTTTTCTTGCAGTCATTTCGACAATACGCGACATAATAGCTCGCAACATAGAAAAGGATTTCATTTTTAATACAGTACATGACAATAAAAGGATTTCATATTTGCGTCCTTGGTCCCATTTTAGGCTCAGATAACAAAAAATATTGAGAAATTAGATTTTTCCCATAGAAAGACTTTTATTGTAATAGAACCTTATATGGGAAGGGGTTTAAAAAATGGTTTGATCTGGTCCATTTTCAATAGAGTTCCTTTATAAGTCAAGACATGTCCTTGTAGTGAATATGATTAAAGTGTCTCAACACATGCAAATTTACGTGTAAAGACAGACGGATAGACGGACATGGTTTCATCTAATTCTAATTCTGAATCGATCCAGGTTGGAATCTGCGCGAATAGGGTTTTGGGCTAGTTGTGGACTAAACTGTGGTCTGTTATTCGACCATGCCCCAATTTTACGCATCTAAAAATAAACTCAGTTGTACCAAGTTTCAATTTTTGTAGATAATAGATAATTTTTTACCGTCTGATACGCGTGCGAAAGTTAAAAATATGTGAAAAAAATTTCAGTTTATTTTCTCAAAAATTTAAAACAGTATACCAGCTCAGATTTTGATGTGATCAAGCACATGTATACTTTACAAAATTTCTGATGCCACCTACTTGGAATTGTTGAATCAATGCTTCAAAAAAATTGGATAATAAGTAATTTTTCAGTAATTGCAAAGACTCGACAACAAAATAAGGCGTATTTAAAATCCAGACTGACAGATATATGTAATATTTCAAGCACTTAATTGTAAATAACATTCATTACAAAGAGTTGTCAAGATTTTTAAACGAGCTTTAATTAAAGGAATCACTACAAAATACCGTATGATTGCCAGAGCCATCAGCAACGTTCAATCCTATCAGTAGATCACATCAACTCTGCAATAAAACGACGACAACAAGAACAACAACAACAACATAGTAACCGCAAACAGGCTGGCGAGCAATCAACCACTAATGAAAAAGTCTTTTATGCAGACACATCGAGACATGTGCACTTACAGTACGTATATGCGTAAATGCAAACATACGGATGAAAAGCAGCACAGAAAGATGAAATAAAAACAGAAAATGGTTGTTTTGAAAGCTAAAAGCAAATAAAAATTGTTCACAAAAAGCAAAAAAAAAAAAAGGAATTGAAATAGAGACAAAGATGAACATTCATATGCATAAATAATTAGAGTGCAGCATGTGCAAAAAAAAAAAAAAAATGGAGAATCCAAAAAGCATGCGTTGGTGGGGAAATTATTACAAACAAAGTAGTTGAAGCAATGGGCAAAGGGAGTCACCAAAGTAGTGCTTTCGTAATATAATTTTTAATGCAACTTAACTCAAACAACGTAAGAATGAAATGTAAGAAATGTACTTTTTAGAAATCTGGAACATTTTTTTATATTCCAAATACGAGAGGGAGGGACAGTATGTTGCCCACATCTAAAGCCATGCATAGGCAACTCCACAAAGCATATTTTGTTAACATTAAAATCTTAATCATCAGATATGTCCATCCATCCGTCTATTCTTCTGCTGTTGATGTACTCATGGTAGAAAATTGAACTAGAATTTCGTACTGCTTTTTAGAATTGGTTAAAAGCTCCGCCCACAATCATCAAAAATCTATTTATTGATCTATAAAGATGAAATTTGCTAAAAATATTTACATGCCTGAAATGATCTCGGCCATGCTCACAACTACTTATTAGTTGATATTTAACGTTATCTATACAGAGCATAATCATCTATGTACCTGCCGCGCCTACAGTTCCTATATAGATGTAAAGTGTAGTTACGATAAATTGAATCTGATTTAGGAATCCCCGCCAATTTAACACAATATAAAGAAAATGTTCACCAAGTCGAATAACCAAAAGTAATTCTCAATTTTTCTTTTCATTTACTATCGCACATAAATCAAATCCATTGTAATTGTGTATGTGTTTGCTTATGTTAATACATTTATTTATATGTATGCGAGCAGACAGTTTGAACTGTCATTTCTTTTTTGTATAAATCATTATTTATTTTGTGTGCATGTGTTTGTGTGTTTGGTAAACAAAAGCATAACATTAACGAAACTCATGCAAAACATTCCAAACGAAACCAACAAAAGGAAAAAAACACAAAGTTCTGATTATTATGCGATTATATAAAAATGAAGTAAATCCCAATTTATAGCTATTTTATATAATCATCATCATCAGAGCATCATCATCATTACTCTATATCAGTGGCGATGATTATTTTGTACGGTATGTGTTCATAAAGCGATAAAAAAAAGTACTAAAATGTTTACGCGTTTTATAGTGAGATAAAGCGCAACAAGAGATAAATATGGTTTTTATTAAACCATGATTCTAAAACAGCATTAAAACATTTTTTATGTGGGAAGCATGCATGATTTAATGCGATATAGACAAAGGTCGAAGTGCTAATGCATGCATTACTATTACATTACTCCACATAATACATACATTACATAACTTTTAAGCGATTGAATATGGCGCCTTTTTACGAGAAATTAGGAATGTGATGGTTTTACAATATTCTTCGAATTCATGCAATCATTTTGATGTAACCAATGATGAATCAAGTGTTTTATTTATATACTCTAAATCACTTGAGATAAAGGGTATAAGAATGTTTGTGGAGTTCCATGCGTACCTTCAATTATATTGATTGATTTAGAATCACTTTTTGAATCGTCTGCTTGTCCATGGACAAGCTACAGGTTGCTTTGAATATTTCAATGAAATTTTATACAAGGACATGTATTGACCCAAAAAGGAACCATTTAGAAAATGAATCGAATCGGACCATATTTAGAACCCCTCCCCATATGAGGTACTACGGAAATTTTTACTTGGTAAAAAAAATACATTCCTTAACACATTTTGGTAAAGAGTAGTTCATATGCTTTATCAAGTTTAGGCTCAATCGGACCCCTTTCTCATATAGCGACAGTGACTTATAAGACTCCATACTTCCTTCTTACTATTACAACTAAACTAATCAATGCCTTACTTTGTGTAACTAAGTAGTGAAGGGTATTAAATTGGTCGCTTAATCCGACTATAACATTTTCGCTTACATTATTTCATATTAGTTTCATTTATTGAAAGTGTTTTTCAGTACCAAATAATGTTACTCATACGCCTTCGTACATCTTAAAACATACATCGGATATTTTTTAATACTTCTTATTAATAATAAATGAAAACCTTTTCAATTATTGAAGAGCATAATAATGGAACAAATCTTACATAATAAGTGTACCTAATGCGTATTATTTATTATTTATTACTTATTACTCTATATGTAAGGAGATCAATTATTTACAGCTGTTTGATTAAAATTCATTTATTTGTGATGCACATTCTCGAAACAGTTTCAACATCACTGTTATTGTCTACAATTGTCTCTGTAGAGAAGAAAACCTGCATAATACTGTTACTTTTTACAACTTTCAATACATGTGTAAAACATTAATAGTTTATAAATAATATAATAATCCATTCTGCACAATCTTTGCTATTGCATGCTTTAATGGCACAGCCAATATTTTAATATTTAATATATTTTGCAATTTTTGTTATTTTATTGCCTTATAATTAAGATTGAAAAAGTTTTTAATTAAAAATTTTTCTATGAAAATTATAAAATAACAAAAATACACGCACACACACATACACACAGTGCACACCTGACAATATATACACGTCCGCATCCACGTGTAGGTATGTGCAGGTCTAACAAGCATGTGTATGAAATTGAAATTATCTTTTTCTATATGATTCTATACATGTAGAAAAATATGTTTGGATAAAGCAGAATAGTGGCTGGAGGGGTGGGACATTTGAAAGCATTCATTCAAAGCACTCACACAAGTGTACATTAATTCACACAGATAATGCTATATAATCTATTAAATTACACATACACATAACAGAACAGTATTATGAAGTTTTGATTGTTTTTGTAACAAAGACTAATTATTATATGGTGAAATGTTATTGTTTGCAAAAATTAATAAAAAAAAAGAAAAAATTATGTGTTTATGAAAATCTAATTTTTTAATTGACTTGTAGATAAATAAACATACTTTTATGATACAGCAGCCTCGGAAAATCATCATATTCGAAAATGTATAGAAGCTACGTGAGGTTGTAAATATGTATTACCAGATAAGTGTTCAAGATAAGTGCTATAAATTTCCTTTTCATTCTCTATTAGAGATGAAAGTGGGAGTCCGTTAGATCTAAATTTGGCACAGTCACATAATAAATATATGAAAATTTATTCTGCATACAATTTTGTTAAAATATAATAACTTTTCAATAATAAATTGTGAATTTTGGCCATTTTTTTACAATGGAACCTTTTATGAGCAGTGATTCTAGATAAAATCCAAATAAGTCCATTTGTAAAGAAATTCATCTTTGAGTCCATACAAATATTTGTACGAAATTTCATCACAAAAAAATGCGAACTTTATATGGACAGACGGACGATTATGGTTAAATCGATACAAAATATGATTCTAAATCGATCGGTGTGATTGGGAGTGAGTGATTGGACCATTTAAAAGTTACAAACATTCGCACAAATTTAATGTATCTTTGTCCATACGTGGGAAAAGATATAAAAACCTAATTAATTTTTAATTTTTTTATACATTTTATGCACCAAATAAAAAAGGTTCATATGAAAATGTTAAAGGTTACTGTTACATGGACCATATGAGTACATTTCTTTAAGAAAAAATCGGTTTTTAATGACAAAAGAAAAACATCATTTTTTCGTGAATATATCAGAAAATAATTTGCCAAAATTGAACTAGGAATTAAATATTAACAAATTATTTACTGCTTGTCTTTCTTATAATTCAAAATATTTAATAGAAATTTTAATTACGATTGATTGAAATATACTCTGTAGTGGAAGTTGGAAGCTCTCTCTTGTAGAATAATGACCCATACATGTTTATTACAGTAAGATAAATTTGAACAAAATTGCAAAGGAGCTCCTCTACGGAATTTAGTTCTCATTGTAAATTAATAAAATAAAGAAAAAATTATATTTTTGTACCCTCCAGATGAGCTTTTAATGATTATAGGCGTGGCATCAGACAGATTTTGCAAAATTTTAATGAGAACTTATATAGAATAACATTTTAGCACTGTGCCATTATAGGCTACCCTCTCAAATATATTGTCCCGCTTGACAGTTTATAAAATATTAAACTTGTGCTGTCATAGCGAACACAACTAAAAAACGTATACTTATGTGGAATTATAAAAGTACTCTTTAGCGAATACGACGACTTTAATAGGTTTCTAGGATTTTATGGATTAGAAGAGACCAGCCCAACTATTCCGAGTTGATGATGATTTTCTATTTTGTTGATGAATGACAGTATAAAAGTAATGCAAGTATTAAAATAATAATTTCACCACTTGATGGAAATATAAAATGTGTAACGAGGGGGAATAAAAATGTATATTAAGGTAGAAACGTAGTTCTGTACGTGCTAACAGGTACAGTTGGGTACATGAGTGATTCAAGAAGAAAGGAAGAAAAGTTTGTTTAAAAGCATTAAAGAGATTACTTTTAATATGAAGTAAAAACCTTTAACAATTTTTGATATATGTACAGCGTTGAGCAGTTGTATTGTTCGCATGTGTGTGCCTGTCATACGATGCTCTTTATTTTTGCTCATTTGTCTTCTTTTAATTTTTAATTTCTCTATTGTTTGTGTGTGTTTGTGGGATGTTTTTTTAAATGATTTTTGTTTCTTCACAGTTTGTTGCTGCTTGTGCTGTTTTTTTTTGTTTTGTGTTTGTTTTGTTTTTTTCTTTTAATCTGTACTTCAGCTTAACGTAATTACATTTAAGCGCTTTTAATTAAAATCACACAACCATATAACGTTCATTCAAATGAATAGAAGAACTCTTCCGCATACACGAACGCACATGTACATACGTGCTCGTATACTTGTACTTTTACACAAGCTCTTGTGCATGTGCACATACACAAAAGAAAGTCTTCATGTGCCATGGCGCAAGCAAACGTTGTCGACAGTGAATATCAAATATTTTACCACATGAGCACTTGGTCGAGTGTAGGTATGCGAGGGAAAAAGATAGAGAGAGAGAGTGGCAGCAATAAGGTTTAGATAGAAATAATAAATCAGTCAAAGAGAGAAGACGACAGCCAGCGAGAGAGTGAGAGATGAATAAGAGCACATTGTGTACCCCGTTACAAAGTACCACCTGCAGTGTTCAGTGCTGCTACTGTTCTCACACAAAACAGACCAGACATGTACTTTCAGCAACACAACAACAACATCTGGGTGAAAACAGCAATACACACACACACACATACACATATATATAAATGTATAAAGCATGACGTTTGTTTTACTGATTGCAAGCGGAAATTAGTGCATATTAAGAAAATAATAAATGAAAACGAAACGCACACACACACACACACACTCGAATCAACAAACACAAAAACAGAGTTAAGGTTAAAAATTAAAAAAATACAATGTTTGTGTGCACACTTGCATGTGTACACACATAGAGTATATGAGTAAATATTCAGTCAAGTATGGGTTAACTAAACAGTTGTGCGTCTGTATAGGTTGCATTTCAATGACTGACGCGTAGATAGGATTATGTGCCATGTAATGTTGGCTGATTTTTCGTTGACAGTTACAATGACAATGATTTGTGGTGATGTATGCTTTGAACTCATTTCGCGTTATAAAGATGAGATTTTTATTTTTCATATACAAGTGAAAACGTACATTTTTATTGTATCTATCCCAGCCTAACCCACATTTAATGACCCCGGTAAGGTACAAGATTATTTGTAAACATATACTTTTGTGATTAAAAGTAGTTATAAACATGAATGGATAGAACTTGACATTCTAGGAATACAAAAAAAAAAAAAAAAATTGGTTTGAATTAAATGTGGTCGCGGCAGATACATGATTACGCCATATAACCATACAGTGTACATATATAATTTTTATATTTATTTATTTATTTCAGTTTGTGCTGCAATATAAATTCAAAAACTTAAGAACTATTGATAGATTTATATACAAAATTTTAGTTAAAACACATGATTACAACAATTTGAAAAATTTTAAACAGAAATGGAATCCAAAAGGAAACTTAATTACTGAATAATACAAAGCAAGTAAAATATAATCAAACTAATGAATCAAATATATAGTAACAACAATAACAATAACAATACTAAAATAAATTAAAAAAACAACAACGCAGCAACAGCAGCAATAAAAAACAAACAAAAAATCAAAGAACAAAAATCAAGAAAAACAAATAAAAACAAAAACAATAAAAAAAATACAAATAAAGCACAAAAAGTAAAAATTAACAAAATATAAACATATGTGGCAATTTTCTCGTACGATTTTATATAAAAAGAAGTTTTATGTAAATTGTGGGTGCGTTTGATTTCCGATCTAATTTAGACAAAACATTACATAAATTAAATACAAATGGTTATACCCAGTTTCAAGTATGTATAGAGGTCAATTTCAGATAAATAAATTTTTATTTATTGTGGGAGTGGTTTTGAAGCGATTTTAAAGTCAATCAATTTAAGTAGCCAGAAACTAAATTTCCAACTCAATGGCTCGTGAAAAATGACAAAAGCGGATAGTCACATGAACAAACAAACAAACTAAGGTCGACTCAGATTTTGATGCTCATCAAAAATTTATATACTTTGTACGATCACCTATGCTTCCTACTAAATATTACGAACAGAATGATTAACTTAGTATGTGTTTATAGTAAGTTAATATGTTCTAGTCGGTTTTAATATTATATGGAAAGAAGTTCCAAAACTGTTCTAATCGAGTCGAAATTTAGCACAGACCATTACCACATTAATTTTTCACTAAATGTTATCAAAAAATATGTAGAAGAGGAAACTTTTGTCACAAAAAGGCTTATTTTATATATTCACTTATAGAGCGCGTTATTTGGTGGGGGATCCTATATATAAACCGATAATGACTGTTCTTGACTCAAAGCACATCCCTGTGCTAAATTTCATTAAAAAACTTTCAATAATTTCAACCTGTAGGATAATTACAAATTATATAGGGACCGACATACAGGTACGATTAAAAAGGTTTTCATTCTATATCGATAAATAGATCCAGAATTGGTACTTTAAAGGCTAAGTGAAGTGAATTTATTTCACTTGCAACTCAAATCAAAAATACCTCTAGCGGCGTACTTGCTGTTGATCCAAAATGTGTTTTCTATCCATCTGCCCAAGTTGTGCTGGCAAATAAATACCTTACCTTAAAAATAAGGCAAATAAAACTTTAAACGCATAATATATTCACCTAGTTATTCAAGCCAAACCGAAAAAAAAGTTTAAACTCAGAAGAGGAAAAGAACAACTAAACCACAAATGTGCAAAAAAAAAAGAGAAAACACACCAAAGGAATGAAGTCCCTATCCAATCCATAAAAAACCTATATAAATATACGCCTACATACGTTTGAACCCATGCACCTGTACTGGTATGTGGGTACATTTGTAATGCATTTCCAACAGTACAATTTTATTTGTGTTGGCTGTTTGAATACGTACTCATTACAACCTCTCATGTAAATGCCGCACACATAACTTCTTTCTTTTTCTCTTTCCCTTTCTTTTACGGTTTACTTTCTTATACGAACTTACTCGTACGTACCCACCTACCCCCATGAATGCTAAGAAGCCATTTTAAATGAAGAAATTTATTTTACTATAACTCTTGTGTTTGCATTTACAATTGCCAGGTATGAGAGTTGATTAGACACTGCTGGTCAGATGTGTGTATTAAGTGTAGCTCCGGTATATAATTTCATTATATGGTTCTTTACGGTTCTTTTATGCAATATATAATTTCAATACAACAACATATTTGGTATGGTGGAATACAATATTCTCTTACACCCCTCTTTGTAAAAGAACGCTGTAGATGGAGAACAGACAAAGTTTTTTATAGCGTTTGTAGCACTTTAAAGGAAGCGTAAGAAACTCTACAAAGTATATATTCTGAAACAGCTTTAAAATCTGAGATCTTTTATGTGTCCGTAGGTCCGTCTATTAGTGACAATCTTATCGTCATTTTGAGATATTGAATTCTTAATTAATATTTTATTTAAATTTGGTAAAATTCGTCAAATTCCACGCCCACAAAACAAATATTTCTAGAAATAGGTACCTAAAGTGAACTCAATACTCGCAAATTCAAAATCGAGCTTTTCACCTTACACAGTTCATATAAAACTATACTTGAAACAAAATCGAACTTGGAATGTACTACATAAATTATCAGAAATAATTTATCATAAATAAAAGATGCCAACCACGCCCACAATATGGATGGTATTGCAGAAATTACTTCAGTTGCATACTTTGGTTGTTTACCAACCAAGTTTAACTAAAATGATGAGTCTGACACATAAGCCAGCATTATATGTACTCAGGCAAGTACTTGGTATATAAATTTACACAATCAATGTTTATTGAACAACTTTCGTTCGTAAGTTGCATTCGTTTACATTCTTAAGTCCATTTTTTTGTTTCATTTTCCTTAAAAGCATCAAAATTGAATTTATTCTCAATCATCCTCCGTAATAAAACTTTATATAGCAAGTTGTTTATGAAAGTTTACGGTTATTATAATATTTATTATTACCCAGCTTCTCTCTGTACACTTGTGTAACTTTATGTAATAGTGTAAAGTATTGCATGAACTACCCACTGAATGAAAGGAAAGGATTGAACTTTAAGTCTTCATTTAAAAGACAATTACAATAAAAAAGTTTCACGCTTCATTCGTAATAAGGAAGAGGAAATGTGTGTTTGTGTTTGTGTGTATGCGTATGTGTATAAGTACATAATAAAGTACAAAGAGAAAGTTTTGCAAAAGGAAACACAGACAAAAATAAATAAATTTAAATTTCACTTTAAGAGCCTTAAGCATAAATCCCAACTAATACTTTCACATACATACACACCTACACACATTGTGAGTGTGTAACAGTTAAGAAAAATACGCCCATACTAGAAAATTCATTGATGAACACATTCTGGCAGAAAGAGTTAAACTGAAACGTGACTTTCCTTGCACTACTCTTGACTTTTAGTGAAACTTTTCTCCAGTCTCTCATTCTTCCCTCCTGGCTCTAACATATAATCAATTGCGTATAGCTTAACTTCCAATGAACCTCTTTGTATTGTGTGGGGCGCTTTGTAATTTCTTCTTTCTCTTCCTCTTCTTCTTCATCCTCAATTGCCAGCCAAAACCTTTTAAATGCAATAGTTTTCAATTTGGCGCGTGGAAAAATGGGAAAGTTTGTCACTTCATTTGATTGCGGTGGAAACAAATTTGTTAACTTTTTACATACACACACGTATACTAAGAGGACGTATTTGTATTACTTGTTTCTTTTTCATGGTTTACTTTTTTTTTCGTATCAATATTTTATTATGTAAATTTTTCCCCCATTTAACTATACATGCACACGTACCCAAATAAATGCTCACGCATTTGTTGTGTAAATCATTAAAAATGTTCATCGATTATTTAGAGTTCAAAGTTCATTTTTATGCTGTGTGCATGTGATTGTGTGTTTAAGTTAAGACTAATGTTAAATTCTTTGCTGCTTTCTGCTAAATACGTGCTTGCCTTAATATTTCCCTTGCCGGAAATTGATGACATGGCACAAACGTTATGCACAACCAACACACCAACACGCCAACCCACCAAACAATAGCAATAAAACCATAACCTGGATTAAGAAATTCGGGGTTTTCTTCCACATTTCTTCTCTCCTTCATTGGTTGCACAGTGGGACGTGATCGCATTAGTGTATGTATGGCATCAACTTATTCTTTGATTTGTTGGTGGATTTTATTCACTCCCCTCTATCTCCCTTTTCTTCGCATACCTTCTTTTACTCTTCCTCCTTTTATACGGTTATTTTTTTTCATTGTTAACATAAAATTTCTGTAATGAGGACACTGGGTTTTAAGAGAGGGATTTATTGACTTAGTTGACTTGTGTAAGACCGACCGCCCTACAAAAGAGTTTCTTGGTATTTAATTATACAATTTCATTCAATTTTTCGTAATATTTTGCAGTCAGCTTAAACGAGCAGCCTTAGAGTTAAGACCAATGAGACGGTCACATCTTGGTCAATATTATTATTTTACAATTTGTGTCAAAAGAAAAAGTACAGCACGTTGTCCTGCAGAACAATCCCATTATGAAATATAATTGAATTCAACTTTCATTTTATACAAATGCAATGGTTGAACAGAATGCATTTTTTTTAAATCTCTTTTTAAAATTTCCATCATGTTTTCTTCAATTCTGAAGATCATGAAACATATGTGGTCCGCCGGGAAGGTAATTGTGGACCATTTTGTTGGAACCACATGTTAATCAAAACCGAAGCCCGCTATTCTGAGATTAAAAAATGTTCTATTACGTTTCGATATATTGCACGAGTGACAGTTACTCTTAAATCGTTTTTATTTTCGAAAAACAAAGGTCCAATAATTCCCTCTAACCAATTTTAAGTACAAGGTGACTCATGAGAAATTTGTGTGTTTTCCTTTCCCCAGAACCTTTGCCCGTCAAAAAAACTCATTAGTTGTCTTCCACATAAGTTTCACTAATAGTTGAAAATGTTTCAAAAAACCCAAGATTCGTACTTAAGTTTACGATCATGAAGGTGCCAAAAATAGGCGGACAAACGGACGTACAGGTCTTGATTGACACATGTATTGATACTGATCAAGAATATATGTAATTTATACTGTTCGTACCATCTCCTTAGAAATGTTTGTAAATAGATTGACAAATTTAGTATGCCTCTCCTTTTACGTGGAGAGTATACCAAACCAAATCTGCATTTCTACAACGATTAATAATTATTTTTATTTAAAATTGTGCATTCCGTTTACACAAAAATAAACTGAAATTTACATTAAGAGCCATTAAACCGTTAAATGTTTGTGAATAGAAAAAATGCAAAAGAAAAAAAAAATGTTTGAATGAATGAAATAATGAATAATTGAATATTTAGATGGACCAGCTGCACGTTAACCAGCCAACGAATTTTTGCTTGCCCACAAGGTTTAATCCAGAACAAGCAATAATATTATACGCTTCAAACAATTTCAATGGAGCCAAGCTACCCAGCTGCCCAGCTACCAAGCAACCCGTTGAATACATATTTATGTTATGTTTCATATTCAATGGCTACCACTACAAACATATAATGCCAACAATTCAACAATAATTTGAGTAATTTATAATGAATTTCATATAATTCGAATTGCAAAAAAAATGAAACGAAAAAATGCATAAAAAATGTGGAAAAAAAATGCAGTCAAGAGAGGCTTCGCACTGAATGTTAAGTAGTTGAGAAAATTGAGAAAGATTCCAAAAAAAAACCAAGAAATATAATGACAGCAAATGAGCAAAATTGTGGAGTAAGAGGAAGAGCAGTAAAGTACTTTAAAGGCTTCAAAATAATATTGTTGCAGATTCTTCACTAAAAATTGTAGTAAATTTATTCAATTTTTTTTATACCCTGCACCAGTTGTGGCAAATAGTATATTAAGTTTGTGCGGATGTTTGTGACTCCTAATCACCCACCTTCAATTATACCAATCGGCTCAGAATCAAAATCTGAACCGATTTATTCCGTCTATCTGAATGTTTGTCTGTCTGTCCATGTAAATTTTTGTGCAAGCTACAGCTCGTATTTTTTGAAATATTTTGATAAAATTTTGGGCAAGGACCTATGTTGGCCCAAAGGGAAACTCTATTGAAAATAAACCGGATCGGATTATTTTTAGAACCATTCCCCATATAATAATATTTCACGAAGTAACATATATAGCGCGTGTACAGATGCAACTAAATTAATTGTAGCATACTTTAAGGAACTAAGTGGTGTGGGGGGTATTAAATGGTCGGGCTTCATCGACTATAAGAGTATATTAATATAATTTTGATCAGCATTAAAAACTCTGTTAATTTATATGTATGTCCGTGAGTCTGTCTGTTTTTGATATTCTCACATCGTAAAATTTTGAGATTTTAAGCTGAAATTTTTTACCTATACTTTTAATTTCTGCAGGGAGATCTTTATTTAATTGGCTAAAATCAGTACAGAATCGCGCCAAAACCCATTTTTGTATTTGCCTTAAAAATTGAGTCATAAGTTTGAAATTTTACATTCCTATTTATAATTAGTCCTTTCTTCGATGTGCTAAAAATGGGCGTGTTCGTATAGCAGACTCAACCATACACAACAATATTCAGCGTAAAATATAACTTCCACGGTGAGGCGTAATACATCCCCTGATAGAAAACGTATAAATATACCAGCCACGCCTACTGTTTTCATGTTGACGTGTAGAGTATTCAAGATTTGGTTTAAGCCAAACTTAAGTTTTTTTTACTCGCTTTTTGTATGCAAAGTGAATTTATTATTTCAGTCTATTACAGTTAAAGATCTCTCCCATTGTCAGTAAAGTTTTCCATATATTGTATATAATATGTATGTGTGTGTCTGCATATATTAGGTATTTATAAATGATTTGTCTATTATGCGAAAGTAGAGAAAAAGTCTTTATTGTAAATAATAATAAATTGAATTTTATTGAATTATTGAAGAGGAAGAGATGATTTTTTTAACATAAATTTTCTTCTCTGGCTCTGTCTCTGTGAAAAACTCAAAGCAGAGATAACATGAAATGGAAATGGAAAACTTTTTTCAATTTGTTTTCAATTTTATCAAGTTGGTTTTTTTGTTTTGCTTTGCCTACTGTTGTTGTTGTTTTATGTATTGGTATTGATAAGAAGCAGAAAAAAAAACGAAATAAAAATTGTTTTTTAAATTATATTGTGCGTGGGGTTGTGCGTAGATTTATTGTTGGCACATACCACACACACACACACATACCTATATATATAGTTTATAGAAGTATTTATTATTTTTATTCTCGTAAGTACAATATATATGTCAAGTTGAAATTTAAAAGATTTATAGTCATATATATACACACATGGCATGTGGTGGCACAAGGTAGAAACTGGAAAGTTCAAGTGTATTGCAAAGTGGGTTTTTGTGTGCGTATGTGTATGGTGCATACACACATATATTTACCTTGATTGTACAACTGAGCTCTGTGTCTGTTAAGGTACGCACACACACGCCTGTGTGTATGAAATATTTTTACAAATTACGGAAATATTTCGTATATGTGTGTGGACGGGTGCGGTTGGTTTACGGGTAACCGAGTTTTTCTGGTTTAAACAAATAAATTGCTTATGCAACCAGCAATGCGAGAGTGTATACCCAACAGAATAAAAGCAAACCAAGACACACAATAAAACTCTAAAATATTTTAAATGATTGCAGATAATAATTAAATCAGTTTATAAACTTATATAGGCTCACACACACAAACACACACACACGTACATATCCTGTAAATGATATTTATATCTACATGTATAATTTCATTTGAAAATGCTTGAGGTGTCCATTACACATTTGTACACACATTTATTAATTTGCAAATATATTTGCAAATAAGATTACAAATATTGCAGTCGTATTATATTTCATTTATTTTACAGTTTTGCGTATTTTATTTTATACCCTCTACACTGTAGTGCCGGTATAGTAAGTTTGTTATCCCATTTGCAATTTCAAAAAGTACGCTTTAGAGACCACACAAAATGTTTGGATCAACAATAAAATCTAAAATGATTTATGGTGTATACGCGTGTTTATATAACGGTTAAAAAAAATTTAAATATTTGTTTAAATTTAGTACATATACTAAAGTCGCAAAGTTTCTTTTTGAAAATGGGTAAGAAAACAGCCACGCCCACAATTTAGAAATACCTGTCACCCCCCACAAAAATACAGCTACAAAGTTGAAAACCGGTACAAATATGTATATCAATAAACTCCATCCTTCATTCTACAAAATGGGCGTGGCCCGAAACAATTTACAATACATATATTTGGTGTAAATTTCCACCTGGGAGAAAACCTTATTTAGTCACCTAAAGAGAGCGCTATTATATGTACATCACGCCCATTTTGTACACATTGGTGTAGATGGAATCCTAAATTCGACTTAAGCTAAATGTGGGTTTATAACTTCTAGTTTTCAAAACAAATCTAAAACATTTTATCTACTTTTAGTAACCAAGAGTCTTGAAAGCAAAAATTTGCCTATTAAATCATATAAGATTCAATTTACATTTAGTGATATAATTGGAATATTATCGAACATAAAAAAAGCAAAAATTATTATTCAGGCATCGTACGAATAGGTACAGGGTAAAGTTTGTGCAGACGTTAGAAACTTCCAAAGAGTAACCTTTGTTTTATTATAGCAATCGCATTAGATTTGTATTAAATTTGTTTTGATTTAATCATATTCCTCGAGCCTGTACATATACATTTTATATTCGAAGTACAGCTCATGAAATTTCGCACTTATTTTACCTTTTACTTTATCCCTATTGAAAATGTACTGAAAACAATAATTTGTAAAGCCCTTTCCCATATAATCCCTGTTCATATTAAGCTTTATTTTGAAACCTTTAAATGACAAATATTTGCTAACATTTTTCAACAAAACTATTCTTAATACTTCTCTTATATATATTTAGTACTTTTCGAAAATGTCCGTACGTCCGCGTAAGTACCTGCAGTTGATAGGCAAATTGAAATATTGGAATGAAATTTAATATAGAAATTCCTCTTCTTTTTTCTATAAGCCACGCCTTAGATCAATCAACATACTAGGGTAAAATATATCCTAAAAAATTAACAGGTCCATAATTTCACTACAAAGGTGTCATGGTTTATATGGTTAATTGAAAATGTTTATACTTGCCACGCCCATATTTCACAAATTCATTTGAAAGCATCTCTTTGCCAAGCAGAATATAATATTTTGGTTTGTTATTAAAAGCTTTTCTAAACACCTGCTGTTTTTCTTCAATTTGTAAAAATTTTCATTTTAATCTTTTTCTCTACTTCACCGCTCTGGCTGTTTGTGCTTTATATTGAAACACTTTGACATGAACGAGTGAAAATTACTTTCTTCTTTTCACATTTAATTTTTATTTCACAACGTTTGTGTACGTACACGTGTTGAAGTGGCTGTTGTTGGCTCGTCTCAAAGTCGTAAAATGTAGAAAATCGACCGTGCGGCAGTAACTTTGAATTTTGTCATTTTCTGTTAAGTGGCGCAACCTACAGACAGACGCATTAAAGAGATGAATATTTTTAGATAGCCTTTACCTCCACAAGGACAATTATAATGACTGACTTTTTTTTCAGTTTGTTTTAAATAAATTTGTTATAATTTTTCACAGTACACTTTCGATTATTATGAAACTTTGTTAAAAAAATCTGTGAAACAATTTTGTTTTTTTGTTTTTTTTTTTTTGGGAAAATATTTTAATTGCATTTATTAAGTTTTTATCATGACATCTGTTCAACATTATACTTGAAACGTTTCGTAACGTCGCATTATATTATCTAGTGCGATAATGTTAATTGCGTTGTGACATTAACATCCCCCCTCCCAACTTCTCTCCTTAATACTTCTTTTCTTCGTACATTTATCATTTTGATAACTTCATTTAATAAAACATACTTAACAAATCAACTTTTATGGTAATAATCATCCAGAGAAAAAAGAAAAAAGAAAACAATCTCTTTCGTTTTTTTTTTTCTTGATAAATTATATGGAAACGAAAATTGTGCTTCATGTTAAAAGAGAAATCATAGTAAATTGCTTTTAAATTATAGACATTTTCTTAACTGGCCATAAAAAAACTAATTTATGACCATTTTTCCGCTAAAACTAAATGAATTGAAGCCTGAGATACACAAAATAGCCAAAGTCAAAGGATGGATGCGGGTGGAGGAAGTAGAA
This sequence comes from Ornithomya chloropus, assembly GCA_963971445.1. NCBI lineage: Eukaryota > Metazoa > Arthropoda > Insecta > Diptera > Hippoboscidae > Ornithomya > Ornithomya chloropus. Next base: position 5,694,095 of record OZ020529.1, read on the forward strand.
GTGGGTCGATTATAAACGAGGAGAGAATATAAAAAGAAAATGAATGCTTGAATCATTTTGCTTCTTTTCACCCTTTCACCCCTCACCCACTCTACCACGCACACTTTCCTAATGAAGCTATTCATCATTCACAGTTTTAGATAATGAACGATGATGGGCAACTGGTGTGAATGGTAAAAGTAAAGTAAATGTTGAATGCTTGAATCGTATACAACAACAAAATAAGTTGTGGTGTTATTTGTGTTAAATAACAGTACATTGGCTTTTGTTTTAGGGTGTTTTAAATTTTTGTACATTTTTACAAAATCTGACACAGTTTGTAAAAAAGAAAAATCAGTAAATTTAGCAAAAATAAAGCAAAGTGTTTATTTTTCCTTAAAAACACTACCTACCTGACCCAAATTATAATAACCGACAAGCGAATATTGAAAGGAAGAGAAGCAAGCAGCTGGCTTACCGCAAAAGCGGAAAACCTAACTAGAGCAGTAAGTAACAGTCAGTTTGGTTTAAGCCAAATCGTAAATAGCCTCCATATTTATATATGGGCGTGGTTGGTACTCGAATACACCTTAAACTAGTGCAAGTTGGATTCTGCAGTAAAAAAGGTTTTTTGTAAATTGTGTGCGGACCTCACCCACAACACCTGGTAAAGCTAATTTTAAATTAATAAAACAAATTTCAACTTCATAGCTCCATTATTATGTTGTTAAGAAGTGGGCGTAGTTCCTAAATTTAATCCATTTTCAACGGACAATTCCCACTTGATTTAAGAAGGTTTGTTCTAAATTCCAGAACATGATATTAATTATTACGATCATCAAAGTTCGTTTCTATATACGGACATGGTTAATTATTCTCAAATTTTGATAACAATCAAGAATATGTAACTTTTGAAGGTTCTCTGATGTCACGTTCTGGCTGAAGCTAACGGAATGACAAACTTAGGAAACCCTGCACTAAGGTGGAGAGTATAAAAATGAAATACACAACAACAATGTTTTCAAGTAATGTAAAAACTTAAAACAAAAGTATTTTTCATTCTGATGCAACATTTACAATAATAAAAACCAGCGCAGCAAGTAAATGTGAAAAAAATAATAATGGGGGGGGGAAAGAAATCCTTCGCACCAAAACCACGGAAAAAACAAAACTGAATATTTCTAACAGCAATACAAAGAGAAATAAATAATAGCTCTGTTTATTGGCAGATGAATGTGGGCGGTTGGGTAGCCATCGTAAACACCCACACATCTTATTACAACCTCAGCTGATAGTAAACGCTTCACTAGTTAAATAGTTCATTTTATCGTTTTTAAGGTAAAATACACTCCCTGTACATACTTTGCCAACTGATTGACTTGTTTGATCCCTTCACTCTCAAACGAAAACAATTCGTATGTAAAGAGAAAAACAACAACTTGGTTGGAATAGAGTTCCGTAGGCGTAACAAGTAAATCTCATCGATTTATTATTTAATATTTTCATTCTTAAATGTCCGAATTTTTATTAAAACGTGAGATGTATTACAATTCAACTCCCTTTCCTTATAAGAATAGATGACAAAGTTGTAGATCCGTGGAGAAAATTGGTTTTAATATGATTTAGGTTTAAACACGCAGCTATCTTTTATTATGCTTATCGGTTCACAATCCCTTTGTAAACTAATTTAATCTGTCTGTTGCCTCATTTAGTTTATTTAGATTCTACTGAGAAGCTTTAACGATACTTAAACTTAAACCAACAACAAAATCGACTTTAAATAGAATAAGATTGATTTTAATGCTGAAAATATAAAGAAAAACTACAAGACGTTCATTATATAAGAGGTTTTCGATGGAAGAACGAAATGGAGAGAAAAGGACAGATTAAAAATTTTCTGTATATATTTAAAGTATTGTTTGCTAAAGTCGAACAAAAAGTTTTCCATTTCAATTTATGCAATTTTAGAAGATTGAGGTGAAAGGTAGTAATTTAGTTGTAAAAGATTAGGTTTTAGAAGTCGTACAAACAAATACACACACGCACACACTTGGGGAGACACTTCCATTTAAGTTCATTTACACAAAATGAACTTAATTTCTTTTCAATAAAATAAGTTCGAAAACCAAATTCAATTGTTGAGCTTTAAACCAATCGGTTATAACTTTATACCCATTTGGTATAATCTAGATTATCTCACCGTCTTGGTAAAAGGAAACTTTGCATTTTTCTTATACGAATAAAATATTAGGAAAGTGATCGAAAAAAGAAAAATTACTGAATAAGTGAAGTTATGCACCATTTACTCTGTTAGTACTCCTGACTTTCTGTTTATAGTTATTGATTTCCACTTAATGGAAAAAATTGTTAACAAATAAGAAGAACGTTCACTTAGGACGCGGTTCGTATCTTAAACATCCATGGTCAACTTTAGCTATAGTGCCTGGCGCATTGCCTTCAAACACTGTTGAAGAACGTCTCCAGAGCAGTTTTGACTGTGTAGCAGAAACTTTTAAATAAATCAATCACTACAATGAGAATTCACTTGGAGAAAACTTTCTGTGGCTATTATCTAAGTAAATGACACCGTACTCCATTTGGTCTATAAAGGAAATAAAGGAAAGGTTGCAAATACGTACTGAAACTTTCCGTGAAGGGTCGTATAGAAAGAGATATATAAGCCAGTCACTGAAATAACTGACAGCTACAGGCTAAAGGATTTATAACATCTTCCAGTCAGTTTCGAAAACTACTGGAATTTTACTAAACATTAAATATCTTTATTTACAAACAATGTTATACATATTATAGGACTTCTACGCTGGACATTGCCCGTTTTCAAATCATCTGAAAAATCCGCATTATAAGAGCCCTGGCTGTAGGCTCCGCGGAGAACCCTGAATACATTCAGTGCTAGTGAGATCACATTGATAGATTGCTTGTGATTTCCAGCACAATAAAAAATTGGCGGCTCACTAAATGTTATGTCTAAGGATGGATTGCTAAGTTCTCTCTAGATTACGGTGAATATTAAGAAATGCTGGGTGTAAGAGGTTTTTCTAAATAGGAATTAAGTTGCTTATTATTATACCATGGAAGCTTATTATTGGTTCTGACTATTTTAAGAGGAATTGATTTAGATATGCCAGAATTTATAATGCTAGTGAGATAAATTTAAACAGAGATACTAGATGCCTCAGAAAATAACTCTAAGATACCATCTTAAAAAGATTGCTCTTTGTGACCCTCTCCCATGCAGACTAGGTATTGTAATTTGGCCGTAGACATGTACGTAACAATATATATGGAACTGAACCCCAGTGAGAGTTTGGGATTAAAAAAATCTCAAAGTCAAGGTTTGGAAATGAGGTAGCACAATGGACCTCTTCAAGTTATAGTACAGATTGCCTATATAAATGATATAATAATAATAGTAATGTGGAGTTTAAAACGCAAGAAATCTTTAAATGGTTTTAGATAATAGACTTTTTGCTAGATGTGCATTCCAGCCCTTCCGTAATATTAATAAAAACTTAAAAAATTATTGAATTTAGCATGACCAAGATAGTGTCTTCGTCTAACTTCTGTCATATATTTCGGCAAAACCAAAATTCAAATTTCAAACAAAAAACAAAATTTCACTCATGAAACAAATTTATAAAAGTTTTGTTAAACAATTGGTGGGCAAATGCCAATAACTTCAAAAGAGTTCATAAAATGTTTAATGCACTTCTTATATTATAACGCCAATCATAACAAAGCTTGAAGTATATTAAACAGTCCATTGAATTTTTTGTATGTCCAACATAATGAACCCCCTTTTTCCCGGTTTTTATTTTTTAGCATAGATTATGAAATTATCAGAGAGAATCTTGGTGTAAATGTGTACCAAGAGGGCATTGTTCGCATGGTTCTTTTATGGTATAGCGGAGCTTAACTATCCAACATTATAATCTTAAATTAATTTCCGAATCTTTTAAAACTTTTCTTTAAGGGAAGTTTTGAATACAACAACTAAATGCAGTATTATTGTTTGGCTACATATTTATGTTTTATTATGTCCGCTTCTCATTAAGGTGAAAATTTCCTGTTACAAATAATTCGTGGTTTATATGTTCTAAATAAAATTTACTTTAAACGTTTAATTTTAATAAAATTATTTAACATTACCTCCACAAAACACGCACATGTTCACACAACTTGACCAATACGTTTTTTTTTTTTTTTGGTTACCACACCAGTAGTACTGTATTTAAGTATTGTACTATATACATATACATACATAAAATGTTGTATGCACATTCAGTTATATGTATCGTACTATGAAATGGCCTTGAGGTAAGAAAAAAGTGTGCAAGACGTTGGCAATGCATTGTAAAATGCAATAAAATCTAGGTTATAAAAGCAACTCTAACCGTATACCCACACAAATGCACACTTTATTATACTATATATATTCTATATATACTATATATATGTAAATTTATATAAATGGGTAGGTATGTACATGTTTTTTGTTTCATTCAATGAAAACATAAACAATATCGTGTGGATGTGGATATGGATGTGAATGTGCGTGTTGTTTTTGTTGTAGGTGAACTACTAACAAGAATCATTTGCATATATATTACGGTTAAGAGGAAAAACCCATTTTTCGTCTGTAAAATATTCTACATATACCATCGCACTCACCATAAGAATAACGTTTTTGTCGCTTTCCAACAACAACAAAAAAGTTGTTGTGACTTAAGTCATATCCTTAATGTTGTATTGTAGTATAAACAAATGCATAAAAATTGTATCCTTTTTGTTTTTTCTTTAATATTATTTCTGCTGATATGCACACAAGTTGTTAACACTAAACACTTAACCGCATTTACTCATTATGATGTTTGTTATTGTTATTGTTATGTTATATATATATTTTTTTGATGAGTTTTTATGTTCTCTGCTTTTTTTCCAACATAAAGTCATCACCACAACGCTAATACAGTTTTATACGGTGTGTGGAGAGTTGGCTTGGCTCTGCTGTGATTTGATTCTATGGCGATATTAAATTTTCATATTTCATATTTCTTCCTTCTTTATTCCTTCTTTTTTATAGTACTCTGTGTGTGTATATAAATTTTTAGTTTCTACTCTATTCTGAAGATTTATACCATCATAAAAGCATTACTTTTATATAAAATTTTTTTACATGAAATTCAACTTTTACAACTCAATTAAGGAATCGTAAGAAATGCTGTTGGGTTGTTTTATTATATCATTAAAAATATTTGGTGTAGAGTTTTATGTAATTTTTATTGCATTTCATGGATTATAAATTTAAAATTATTGAAAAAAAATACAACAAAAACTGTAATTTTTTTTACACTTAATTTAATGGCTTTAAATTTTTTTTAATAAATTTTTTATTTGTATAAACTTTTTTATTTTCATTAAATATTTTATTTAATATATTAATTTTTTTTTAATTTTTTTTTAAATATTTGCTACTTTCTTTAAAAAGTAAAAGTTTTTTATTACCAAAAAAAATTAATTTATTCTCTGAACTATGTTTGATTTTCTGTTTATACTCAATGCTGTCGTAAGTAATAAAAATTGTTATTATTGTTAGTGCTTTGAAGTCAGCAGCAGTAATCGTTTTTGTTGTTTTTGTTGTTGTTGTTGTTGTTGTTGTTGTTGATGCATCTTATTTCGTCTTTTATTAATCGGAAATGTTTAATTTGCGTGAAAATTGTTGCTGTAATCAACGACGTTTGTGCACGTTCAAAACATGTTTCAAAAATTTGCAATCATTTAAGCCACCTCACCTCACCACCTCCACCTTTCCACTATTACTACTACTCACCTACTCATACTGCTGTATGATGTTGGGCTGTCAGTAAGTTAAAAAAAAAGGCGTGATATTGTTATTTGGGGATTTCTTTTCTTGCTTACACGTTCGCTTAATGGAGAATTAGGTTAAAAAATAGTTATGCACACACACACACACACACAAACACACACGAACTTTTTCACTTTCTTTCCTCAAGCTGCGTAATTTACATTTTCTTGGCTTATTCTTATTCTTAAGCTGTAATTTTTTTCTTCAATCATTGAATTTCTTTTTAATTTAATGAAATAAGAAAATTTTCATCTTTTTCACATTTAGGCGTTTCTACCGACACTACTTATACATTTTGTTTGTTTTTCATTTTTATTTTGTTTTTGTTTCTTTTTTCTTTTTCAATTTTGTTTGTGCTTGAAATTGTGAACGCGTCACAATTTCGTTATAGAGACGAACATATGAACTTAACTAAACCGCGACCTTTTTAATACTAAAGGAGTTTTCATTCACTTGTGTCATCGTTTCCGCACGAACTTCGAAACATTTCATATACGTTGCGTATATCTCAGAGCTCAGCGTTACTCTCAAACATGCACACCTACATATATACCGTTCGTATCGTGTATAAAGACACGTTTTTTTCCTATTTTTCATACAAATTGTAGTCATTGTCGTTTTTATCACTTAGTGAAAGTTTTATAATGTTTCTCAGAGAGTGAGATGGTGAGATAAAGGGACGCCATGTGAGAGAGAGAGTATTAAACTGTAACAAAACAGATATAAATACATTTTCCCATACATGTAAATGAAAACTGATACTAATATTTTGTTTCTTCCATCAGAGTTCTATGAAAAGCTGAAAATGTTAAAAATTTGACACAAAAAAAAGAGGAAAATGAAATAGAACTACATGGCACATCTGAGAAATTCAATAAAAATTGCAATCATTGGCATGATTACAATTAAGTAAACATCGAGTAGAAGCTTCGATTAAGTGCAACGGAGGGAATAATTCATTTTAATCACGTTAATTCTATAACTGGACATGTGCAATGCTAATTATTGTTTTAATATTCCATTACATGTATGCATGTATGTATTTAAAATCTAATTAACTGTTACGGCCAGGAGTAAAATAGTATTTACGAGTTGTTTGAATATTCACCTATAAAGGGATGTGATGGCAAACAATAATTCTTTGGAGAGTAAATTGTAACCGTAAATTGTAACTGTGAGTGATGGAGAGAGAAAGAGAGCGAGAGAAAGAGAGAATCGTATATCGCGCATGCTTTAATGTTTACGGAGACGGAAACTCAAACAGAGAGTGCCTGCACATAAAATTATAAATGTTTACTATTGTTCTCGCTTCTCTCCCATTAAAAACTAAATGTTATTGTAATTCAGAAAAAATTCAAAATAACAAATACAACCAATGGTTTAAACGACCTTACGGAAAACTAAAAAAAAACATAAAAATTTCCTAAACAAACACACACACACAAGTAAAAGTAAAAATGAACAAATAAACGTATTAGATAAATTATATAAGAAGAAGAAGCCAAGGACATGAAATATGTTGTTTAAATATCCATTAATAACAATATGTATATGCTGTCAACATTATTTATACGCCGTTATCTATGATTTGCTTGTTGTTCCACTAGTCACAAATCCTGTTATCTACAACATGTTTTCGTTAGATTACTATTTCTTCATTCTTTATAGTTTTTCTCAACATTTTCTCATATGTTTTCATACCTTCCACATATCATCCACAACTTTGTCCCAACAGAATGGCTCACTTGTCCCACGTTAGACAACTATCATACACTCATTCTCTCTGTTCAAGTGTTTGTTTATGTAATTTACTCTCACAATTATATGACTTTTTTATAAATCTCTCTCTGTATCTCTCTCTCTATCTCTCCTTACCTTGTTTTTCTAAGCTTTCTTAGTTACGTTATAATTACTAAAAAAACGGAAGCTTTGTCTGTTTTGTCCAAATTGTAATAAAATCTGTTATGAAAAGAAATTTGAAAATGAAAATGAAAATGAAAATCTGTTATGAAAAGAAATTTTCAAAAAAAAAAGGTTTTTTTGGAAAATTTAAATTTTCTATACGGGCATAACAGGCGTATGAGTAATATTTAATTATGATACTTATACGAGTATAATACGACTTCATTAAATATACCCTACATCTCAGGGCAACATATAAGAATTACAAACATAGACAACCCATTCTTTTTTATACCGACCAGGCTGAATAAGTAAACTCTCAATCATGAGTTTTATCCGTCCATATATATCTTGTAATCAACCATTCCTTGGTGGGAATTTTAATATTTTTGAAATTGATGAAATTTGGCACAGAAATGATTTTTGAACAGTCTTTATTGAAAATGTACCCGATCAGTTCACTTTTAAGAGTCCTTCCCATACAAGTCTTTATAAGACATAAACTTTTCATTATTTTTTAAATTTAAAAAAATTGTAATGAAATGTTGCTTAATTGTACTAAATTTGGATCCGATTGAACCATTTTTTCAACCTCTTCTTAGTCTACTTTTCACCGGTTTTACTACCTACTTTAGTAGAGGTTCAGTTATTTAGGCATGATTCCAAATCATGGAAATATTGAAATAAGCTTTATTCACCTAATCAAGTGGCTCAAAAAAATGTTGGTTTTTACCCTGCACCACTTGTAGCAACTTTGTGTGGATGTTTGTAACTTATTATATTATTATTATCAATTATGCCGATCGAATCAGAATCAAAGTGTGAATCGATTTAACCATGTCCGTCTGTACGTCTGTCTGTCTACGTAAATTTGTGCGCAAGCTACAGATAGCTTTTTTTGAGATATTTTAAAGAAATTTGATGCAAAGTTATGTATTGACTCAAAGAGGAATCCCATTGAAAATGAACCGAAACGTATCATTATCCTCATATAAGATCCTACTAAAATGGAAATCCTTATATTGTAAAAAACGCAATTCTTAATATATTTTGACAAAATTTGATAAAGAGTAGTTCATTAACTTTAGCTGTAACAAATTTTCACTCGATGGGACTATTTTTAGAAGCTCTTCCCATATAATAATTTTTCACGAAGTAAATTTTATGGCATTATCTCTGACCCAACAAACCCAATTGTAGCATAATTTAAGGAGTTAAATGGTGTAGGGTATCAAAAGAGGGACGACTTAACCGACTTTAACATTTTGACTTGTTTCGATAGCGTTAGAGTAAAAAATTCGCCAAAAATAGAAAAAAGAAACATATTATAAAAAGATTATCAACTGCTATGCACAATAGATCCTTTTATCATAGTGCATCATTATAATGCTTCAAAACTCAAAGGGAAAGAAACTTTTGCTAAAGAACCACCACTTTTACAAACAGTACATAGAAGCCTTTTCGTTTAAAATATCTGCTAATTCTTACACGCTTTCAGTACAAAATTTAACCACAAAGAATGACATACAAAATTAAAATTAAAATTAATTAGTTTTCTTTCAATAAAGTTTAAATTAATTAACTTGACCAAAACCAAAACAAAGTGTCACGGATCTTATATCGTGCGCCAATACCTCTAGAGATATCTTATAATTAAATGCAAAACAATGCCTACAATAATGCGATTATGTGAAATGTTGTCAAAATATTGAGAAATAACGACAGCAATAGCGCAGTCAATTTGTCTTTTTTGATGTTATAAAATGAAACGAAATCCTTGAAGATAATTGTACGAATTTAAAACAAATATCCTTGAAAACCATATGGCAAAAATCTATAGATGGGAAAGCATTCTATAAATGTTTCAGCTGTAATTCTAAACTTCGCTTCTTGTTTCATGTCTATTGAAAATTCTAGGGGTTACGATTAAGTTTAAGATTCTAAATCGATTTATTTGAAAATTTTACATTTTAAGCCCTTTGAGGTTTATAACACAATATTTAACCAGTTACGTTATAATTTAAAGTCCTCTCAGATTTTTATTGATTGCTATGCAAATGTAACTGTAAGCGAAATTGACGTGTCAACTCAAAAAGCAGGAGAAACACCTTCAACAGTATACAGAGTCAAGGTTTTTTCCTCACTCATCTGTACCTGTACATCTAATATAGTCGACTAAGCTGTACGCATAACAATAACACGACACCAGTAATTCCCAAAAGTTCAACTCACACTAACGCCAACATTTGTAAGTTTTTATTTATTTACTTCTTTTAAAAGATATTTGGTATGTGTGTGCTTGGTTGGCACTTCCGAGCACGTCTTCTTCCAGTTAAATGTGCGGTGCTGGTAAGTGAGTGAGTAAATGAAACAAAATATTTGTGTGGAAAGTTTTTTTGGCCAAATGTTTTTCGGTGCAGGAAAGTTGTTGATGAAGATATGGATATTTCTATAAACACATTTTAAAACTCAGCCCTGAGCCCTTCACACATACGCGAACACGCACTCCCACCCCTACGAATACCACCACATTTCGTACAATGAAAAGAAAGTTTAAAAGGCTGCGAAAATCTATATGCTCAACGCTAAAAAAGAACGTGTTGAGTTGGTTAAACTAACTTTATTCTTCTTGGATGTTTTCGGTGTAAGTTAGTGCCTGTATTTATCAGAAACCCTTTTTCCTTTTGTATTAGAAGATAAGTGGAAAAAGCAACCAAAAACAACAAACTTCGTGCAACATTAAAGAAGGAGAACAAATCCATGTTGTGTTGGTTGCATTTGTTTTCTACTTTCACGCTCTTGCGGTTCATCCTCTATTTTGTATCCCATCTTCACTACATTTATTCTTCAGTTTTTCGTTTTACTTTAGCTTTGTACTGTTTAGTAAACCGTTGGATGATGACAAGTTTGCCAAACTGATGAAATAAAATTCTTTAATTTTTTTCTGTTTTTTTTTGCCCTCGACATGTACGCGCGCAACAAAAAAGTCTATTACCCAGCTATGCATTTAATATTTCAGCAATGTACGCAAACTGAAACGTAAGTACACGCAAGCCTGAAAAGTGTACGATACACAGAATACACACACACCTCCCTCCACTCTACTCTAAAGGGTGTTGGTGTGAATGAAGAAAGCGAACGTAACACAAACCAAACAAGAAGATGTTGCGTGTCTTGTGTTTTCTCCTCTTATAGTTTCGTTGGTTGATCTTTTTGTTGTTGCTGTTGTTGTTGTTTTCGGTCTTTGGGATACCAACGCAAGTAGCCACAATTGCCACAGGACTATACGTTGAGTCTGTTTCAGAAACTTATACCGCCGGAATGGGACTATCCCATAAAAGTACAGTTACGTTCCATCATTCCGCCTACCACACCCCCTCTTAGTTGGGTTTTATTTTAATTTGTTACGTAAACTTTTTGCCTTTAGGTGGCAAGTAAATAAAATGCTCTGTTTTATACTTTTATTTAGAAAAATATCAACTTTTAGTTTTGAGTGGCATCCACTCACGCACACACACTGAACCACATACATACAAATAGTTACACATACGGGTACAAAAATAAATACAAACACATGCAACAAATTTTACTTTTGACAGAGAATGGATTTTTTTTCTTCTTTATTCACCTACACCCCCCTTAATGACGGGACTTTACTAAGTTTGTCATTCCATTTGCCACACGCAGAAAGAGGCTCATTCTTGCTTAGCATCTGTCTGTTGTTACAACATTTACGAAGGTTATATTTTGAAATATTCAGCTAAACGTGTAACTGAATCGAGACAATCATGTCCGTGTGTCTGTCTGTAGTTTACATGCTTGCGGTGATAAATTTTATTCAAACAAAATCTTTTCGGAGCCATGCCCACAATTGACAAAAGTCTCTCTACCAGCCTCATACATAACGCTACGAAGTAGAATTTCAGGACACAATTCATCCATCCAAAAATACGCGAGGTCGGGTACTAAACACGCCCACTATTTAGAAAAAATCAGTTTTTGTACAAATTCCAACTTTATTGAAAAGTATATTAAGGTAGCCCACATATTTTGGATTAAGCCAAATATAGTTTTTTGATTTGCTTTTTTATTAATAACTCAATTTGAAATGCTATCAATTCTCTGCATTTTTAAGTTAAACTTTAACTGAAATCTCTCCTTTTCAATTCCCTATTATGCTTGCATGTAGCATAGTATGGATGGCATTATAATGCTATACGTTTATATTATTGGTGTATTAAATGTTTGGGTCATTGCGTAATGTCTCCATTTTTCCTGCCAAGGATGTCACACTGAGTTGTTGTTGTTGTTATGCGAATATAGAGCTGTTGGTGTGTAATCGCTCTATCCCATAATCTTGTCACTCATTCAACGTGTCGTGCTGCTGATGCTGGTGCTGGTGCTGGTGCTGCCGTTAGTATGCATGTATTGTACATAATGTCATATCTATGTGAGAGCCGAGTGTACGGTTATTCTTGTGTGAATTTCTTTAGTAAGTAAGTAATTCTTTAAAGTTGTTGCTGTTATTTTTATTGTTGCTGTTGTACTGTTATATAACATCAAGCAAGCCACCCCGACAACAACGTTGCACGATTCTACCGGAAAATGGATGATGTTCTCATTTGATGGCACCACGTAAATGTTGCTTTTACTGTAATGGTTATTACAACGTTAAGCTAAAGCATTAAAGTTCTTTAGTTGTTGTTGTTATTGTTGTTGTATTTGTTTCTATATAGATAATACATAGAAAATTGTGTCACTTTTAAACAGAGAAGATTATTATAACTTTTAAAGCTCAAGTATTTTACGTGTGAAATGTTGCCAATGTATGTGTTACCTATAACAACCGTGGTATAAATTTCAAATTTGAAATTTCAACGGAATATGATTACAATAAAAATATATATTATATAAGAATTTTTGTCTCTTTTTTTCTTTTTAATTATCACCACACATCACTACACTCCATCGAACCAATTTCCTATTCCTGTAAATGCGTATAAATAAATATATTACAACAGTGATGGCAATTTAAGCACATGTGCTTACCGTTTGTAAATGTACAATAATATGCACATAAATGCTTCCTTGCACGCACATAACATGCACAAAGTACCAACATTCTCGATGTGGCACGACCATCACTACCATCAACTAAGCCACAGTATGAAACCAAACAATAATTTAGTTGCATTTCTTTACGCTACAAAATGCACATTATCGTGCTTGTGGTTAAAATAGAAACGCCCACACACACACACACACACGTAGCAACGTAGCAACGTTGAATGACAACAGATTGCAATGTTGTGTGACAAACGCTTGAAAATGCAATTTAAGCAATGATAGCAACTATTCATCATTTGAGAAATACAGAGAATAATCAGAATAATATTTGAGTGTGATACAGTTTAGAATGCATTGCTTTTTACTAAACACAAGTTTTTTAAACCAAAAGCTTACGTTTACTGATCTTTTTTAGTCAAAAATTAATATAAAAAAAGTGAATAAAAGTTGGCTTGGGCTAAATGTAAAATATTCATCACATCTACATAAAAAATAGGCGTGGCATAAACCTAATTACACCCTCTATAGTTTATATATTACCTGTCAACTAACAAATCAGCTTCTAAGCCGAAAAGGTTTTTTTGTAAATTGTGGGCGGACCCGTAATACGATCCCGCCCATTTTTGCCACATTAATGTCTGAAGTAATTAAAATTATCAAAACTCAACTTCATAGCTCCATTTTTGTAGCTTAAGAGTAGAGTTTTGTTGATTGTGGGCGTGGCATTTGAACAATGGTGCTCAATTTCCATAGAAAACTTATTATATACAAAATTTCATCTTAATATCATAACACTTACATGAGGCAATACGCAGATGGACATGTCTGGATTTTTGGGGATCCACAGGACTCCTTCTAAAAGTACAAATGGAATGACAATTTTATTATATACACATATGAAATTCTATCATTTACATGGAAGTGATACCATTGATCCCAAATATGCTGAGTCTGATCAATAAAATAACCCCATATATGCTAAGTCTAAGTACCTCTCATTTGCTAATGGCTGTTACTTCATATTTTCGTTCGTTTCACATGATTTTATATTTAAACATAATTATGGATACTTATGGATAAATAATAAAAACAATTTGAATTAAACCGAATAGCACCAACGGACTATTTCGTAACGATTTCTAAATTCGACCAACAAATACAATTAACTGGGTTGGTAACGTTATCTCTCTTAGCTTGAAGAAGAGGAACATAAAAAAAGAACCGAATGGCATTAAATCAACTTTAGCCCAAGCACCTGCTGCGTTCAAAACCGCAAATATATGTATATGTATGCGAGTATGTATATAAGTTGGTTCATACATAAAAAAAAAAAAACAATAATAACAATAACAAACATAAGACAATACATACTTACTAAGTGCTCATACTATTTTATTTATACATATAAAGCTTATCTATGCATTTACAAAAACACACACACACACACACATACCCAAACGACTACATACGTATTTATAAATGTTTCAGCATCTACATATGAAATATGTTGCTGTTATAGTTGTTTTTGTATTTACACTTAAAACGAAGTAACGTAACGTAACGTTCTCTAGTTATTCGTATATGGAGACTTCACATATACCATAGAATACATTTGCGTTTGTTTGTGGCGTGTCTGTATGTTTGGAATGTACGTGTATGTGGAAGTGTGGGAAATTGTTTTTGAAATTGAAAAATTGCTGAACAGCACTAAAACATTCAAATAGAGGTCAGTTAATGCAAATCGTAGAAACCCAACCGTTTCATATATTTCTACTGTATGTGCTCCCAAGTCCATCTCTCTCTCTTAGACTAACTTTATGTTTTCTATATTTTAATATTAATTTTCCAGTTCACATCAAATGCGAGGGTATACTAAGTGTATTGTTCTGTTTGTCAAACCCGGAAGAAGTTGTCAGAGAACCCGACAAATGTATAAACTTTTGATCAGCAACAATATCTGAATTTATATAGCCATGTCCGTCGGGTTGTGTACCGTCTGCTGAAGATATTTCAGGCATAACGCTATTTAAATTGAGCAAAATGGGTTGATAGCCACGCCCACAATGTACAAAGAAGTGTTTTTTTTGTGCAAAATCCGATGCAAAATTGACACCTACTGCATATACCATTAAAAAGCTTAATCAAGTACCCTTCACGCCCACATTTAGATATGGTCTAAGCCAGATAAGCGCATTATTCCATCTTCTAGGAGAAAATTTCAGATATGCCCACAAATATTAATGAATACTTTTGATGAAAAACCGATTTGTCTGTCCTTGTGTTCAGATGTCTAACGCTTCATGTAATTAGTTATACCAGAATATGACATATCTAAAAAATCACTTGCACCACATTTGTTAAACGTTGTTGGCTATTTTTTTCTTTGTTTTACTCAGCTTACGTTTACACCCACTTTGCAGCCTAACTTTAGATTGTTTATGCATGTGTGTGTTTGTGCAGGCACGTGTCCTCGTACAATTTTTCAGCAAGATAAGTAGAAGTTGGTACACTTTGGTGAGGGAAATGCATGGATAGCATGTATATTTTATTTTTTGGCTGTATCATGTTTATGAGCCTTAGCTGAAATTCTACAAGATATACATACATATGCATAATAAATTCGTATATATATATACGTATGCGTGTGTGTGTGACATTTTATGCTTTTGTTTTATTTAAGGAATATAAACAAACTCTATCGCGCCAACTGTCCACTGCATGCATAGTAAAATAAATGCATACCGTTATAAATATTTAAATAAATATTTAAACATTTAAAGTTTAATTATTTTTTTTGTTTATAGCAGCATTTTGTTTATGTAAAAATAGCGCGTTGGATAGTGTGTAACTGATAATAGAAAATAAAATTAGAAAATAGTCGACTACACATGCACTACAAACCGGAAGCGAACAAGAAATTACAAAAAATTGCTTTAAAACTCTTCAGCAAGATATTACTTTTCTTCAACTTGTTGGCAAAGTGTAGCAACTGAACCAAAACCAAAACAGAAACAAATTACTTTCGTAAACAAAATGTACATCTACTTACTTTACTAAATGACTATTTCATCACACTTTAATGCAACATGAAGGTGTCTAAATATTCTGCCATCAAACAAAAGTTACACCAGCTTTATGGATTTTTCGCAATAGATCTAAAACTCTTACAACATAAAGGCAAAAAAAAGAACTGAAGTGAAAATATATAGTTACTAAGAACAACAACAACAACAACAACATTTTATATAGCAATTATTTTAACACATAAAAGTACCAACAACATTATTGTTCGTTTATGGCAAACGATGAAAGTAGTGCCAGCACTCAGACATGTTTTAACAGGCAAATACAGTAAACTTTAGAGATGCACACACACATACATACACACACATGTGCATACATTTCCAACCAATGAATAAATGTTTAAACATGATTTTTGGTATTCTGTGTCCCCCATGAACCTGCACCATTAGTTAATTGCATGTTGCCTCACTTCTCTTCTACGTTTGAAAATGAAATCATATTTTGCGTAAACAGATTCAAACCATATTTCGTTTATGCAGCGCACTCTTGATATTCACTTTAAAATAACACTTTTTGAAATGAATTCAATAAATCTAACAAATCTTTCAAAACCAGTTAAAGCACCCTATACTACTTTGTTTCATAATTTATGCTACAATGAGTTGATTAGAATTAATAAACGCTTAGCCCAAAAAAACATCATTTTATCATCATCAATAAATATCAAAAATCGCGATTTATAGATTGATTACAAAAAACATACATGACCAGACAGACGGACATCGTTAAACCGTTTCAAATGTTGATTACTGAGCTGAACGGTATAATTAGCGTTTATGAATTATAAGCTTGTACTATGTAGTACCTTGCGGTATACAAGGGAGTACAAAAGAGTTGTACGCCTTAAGCTTCTCTTCCTATTCAATTGTGTGCGTAGTTTCTGATATTAAATGACCGACTATTATATTTTTTTTTTTTTTTTATATACATATTAATAATGCTTATACCGTCAAGCATATATCTTGTTTGCTTTTGTTCGCATATACCTAGAAGTCACAACAGAGCATCTCACAATATACTTACAACCACATGCCGCGTACAACAAACGTGACCAATCAAAATTATAAATTATAACACGCCAACATATTAAATACATGTATACCCTTTAAGTGGTATGTGTACTTACAGTTGTATTGTATTTTTACTTTGCATACATTCATATCGTTCCGGCCAAATGTTGACTGTTGCAACACACACTTACGGTAAAGATTATGCGCAAGCAGTAAATCACTTATATGCGTTGCTGTCCTTGTTGTTGTTGTTGTTAATATTAATATTATTGAAAATATTAATTATTTTCATTTGTTTCATCTCTCTTCACTCGTATTTTCCTTTCTTTTTTTTATATTATTTTCTTTTATTTATTTCAATTTTTACAACAAGTTTGTGCACCCGTAACTGGTTGTTTGTTTGTATCCGCGCAATGCAAATAATTATGGTAATGTGCGTGAGTATATATAAGGTAAGAGTGTGTGTGTGTGTGTGCGTGATATTTGTAAGATTTAACGATTTTTAAAATGAAATTCATTTCAGTAATTAACACTTATTTACTGATTGCCTCAAAGTAAACAAATGCGACCGAAACGTACATAACGGCATGTACATGTATATAGAATACATATACAATACATGCATATTTTGTTTATGTGGGTACCACAAAATGACAATTATCAAGAAATGAAAGCTTTACTGTGGTTGGACTTAAACCTTGAATGCTTTTCACATTTGTACGTAAACCATGGTCATGGTTGTTGCACCCATGGTTTCCATTTAAGTATGGGTTAGTATTTTAAGGTAAAAGTAAATTCTAAAGAAATGTTTAAAATAGGGTAATTGTAGGCGTGGTTTTTTTCGATGGCCATTTAATTTCAACTTTGTCGCTTTATTTTTGTATAGTTTTGGGATTTAGTCAATTTAGTAGGTGCGGCTGACAAATCTATGTATGCTTTAATAATGTGGCAGATGTAAGAAATAAGTAAAAAGGCAGCAATTAATGTATTCTTGTGTATACACGTAGATGTATGTAAGAATTGTTAAATCATCATTTGTGGTCGATTGCAATCTCTTAAGGTTTTTGACCTGCCGTATATGCACACGGTAGTAAAAAGTGACATTTTCTTCGTGTTTAGTTTTCAATTTTATTATTTGTAATTATCTTCAAGTTAAAGCATCAACAAAGATCATCCAATTTCTTTTAATTTCATACTCGAGGTGAATTTCTTATAAATTTCACTTCACTTCAACGGGAAAATTTCATCCATATGTTAAGTACACTTTAATTAACCGTAATGTGTAAGCTATGTAAGCCTATGTTTGCGGTGAGACAACCGGTAACGGTATGCTTTGCGGCTGTAAAGTTGGGTTCGCATCAATTTACATGAAAAAAAAGTTCACGTAAGTGGTTACAATTATTATCCGATTGTTGTTTTTGTGGTGGTTGAAGAGTATTCGAAAGAAATTATAACATTATTAACTTGTACAGAAACCCAGTACCAGTACCGATTGATGAAGCTTGTAGCTTGTGTAATATTTTACACCGGGTCACAGTTGTTTTATAATTGTAGTGTTTGTATATGGTGTGTGTGTGCATGTTTTTGCATAATTGCTATAGAAATTTATCCTTTTTATGGTTGTTTTCTAGCCCCCGGTTGCCTCTCTTTAGTCAATTCGATTTCGTTATTTTGTTAATTTTAATGAAACATATGATGAAACGCTTTTTTGTGCCACTTAAATTTTTATAATCCATTTTCCCCATTGCCTGTTTCCCTCATTCCCTTTCTCTTGCCTCATACTCTCGCAGCATTTATGTATTGAATAGTTTATTTAAGGATTCACAAGAACACTGAACTTCATTAGCATTCAAAAGTATTTTCATTATGGAATGAAATTGTTTTCCATCTCTCACATTTTCAATTATCACTTGCTTATACTCTGCTCTTTCTTACGCACACTTTATATTTTCTTTGCGTTCATCTTACTTGTGTGTTGTGGTTTTTGATAGTTGTTATTTTTTTATATTTTTTATATTTTTTAATGTTTTTTTTTTTCTTTATTTTTTAATACACTTCTAATTGAAAATTCATTTTTTTCCTTTTATTATACCGAAAAAAAAGACGAAGTCTCCTTGTGAACTCACTTCAGTTTAATAGATTTTTCTTTTCAAGCTAATTGCCATGATTACCATAAATTGTTGAGATTGAAAATGATAATGATGATAATGGAGAGAGATGAAGTTGATGCTGCTGCTAAAATATGAATAAAGTTCATGAATATGATCCAAATGAATGGAAATTTTTAACAAAATTTGTTCCATATATTGAGTAAACACATTAACAAAAGTAGTATTGCGTCATTTACGTAGACTGGGATGTGTGATCAGATTATATATAAGTAAGGAAACTAAATTAAGCTTAGAACGAACCTCAAGTATCCTTCAACTTAATAAAATTATAACTTAGAGGCGTGTATCTTTCGAATTCATTTTAAGGTGAGTTTTTTGTAAAGTTTTTTTAAAAATTCTCTCCTTCAACCATGCCCTATACAGCATATGGTGCCCAATACTATGTCTATGGGAGTGGCTCTCAACTAGTCTAGTCTAATTCAAAAAGCGGTCTACGTGCAAACACTGGAAACGTCTGTACAAAACTTGAGCTTAATATCTAGATCAGTTTTTTATGTTGACTAAGAATTTATATTCCGTGTAGGGACTCTAACGCTTCCCAAATGACAATGAATCCCTTCTATAAACACTTAATATTAGTGGTCATCATTTTTCGTAATTATTTCACCTTGTAGTTTAGTTAAAATGCAAATATTTCCATTTTTCCATTGAGAGAAGTAAATATTTATGAAATTTTTCTATAGCACATATGACATATATATCTGTGTCATTGTCACATTGCAATTATTAGCACAAATGAATAGAGAAAGGGACATCATTGTACAATATAGACGTGTATACATTTTACCTTGAAAATCATCGAAAAACGTTCTGTTTGCATTTCATATACACGCTGTGATAACACAAAACCAATAAATACACATATACCAGTTACGATAAAGTTACACTTTCACTCTGCTCTTAATAAATATGTACACATGAAATGCATGTTTCAAATTCATGATTGAATTCGACTTTTTGTCAACTTTTTCTAAATAAAAGATCCACCATACGTTGGCATTGATTAGCATGGCATTGTATTTATTCAATTGTATATGCTGGTAGTGTATCATTCATTATGCGAGTGCAAGGTTACAGAGCAAGAAGTAAAAGTTGATATTGTTGAAATTGTAAATGAAAGTACAAATGAATACAAATGACATTTATATGACGTTTGAGATAGATGTACGTTTGGTGATGCACGTTTTGCCATCATTTTTTAACAGAATCTTTTTACATCTGATGGTGACTTACTTCCGAAAACAAATTTATTTCAATTTTTTGAAAGTTTACATAAGATGAAGGGTATACTAAGTTAGTCATTCGGTTTGCAACAGGAAAAGACGCCACAGATCCTACAAAGTATACATATTTCTGATCAGTATCTAAAAATGAGTCAATCTAGACATATAAGTTCGTGTGTCCGTCTGTTTAGGCACTTTTAGTTTTTGGACGAAGATCGCCATTTAAAATAGACAAAATCGGTCAAGAGATATGCCCACAATCAACAAAAATCTATTTATCTGCCACAAAAATTTGCACATGGATACACTGGGTGTTGCAAACGGAAGAACAAACTTAACAGACCCCCCCATCTTATATGGAGGGTATAATAATTAAACCATAAAGTTCGTTCCTTGGTTTCAATTAATAAGAATTAAATGGTTGTGAATTTCATTAAAAATATTTCAAAAATTAATACCAATCAACAACAATTTATCATTTTGCAGTGCAGCCCACGTATAGTGACTCCCTCCACTGAACAAACTTTAAAACTCTTTTTCGTTCATATCACGGCATTCAATCCATAAAAGTTTTTATATTATCATTAATAATGTTGTGGTTCACTGGTGATAAATGTTACACAAAAGCAAAAACATCTCATGCTACATACACCACGTATGCCGAAGTTAAAAAATTAATCTAAAACAAATTTTGCAACCATCGATTGATAATTAATAAACAACAAAACACACAAAATCCAACTAAAAGTAAAACAATATCTGAAAAAAAGTGAAATGAAAAGTTTCCCTTGGAGTGGGTACGAGGAGTAAGGCCAGAGGCAAAGTGCAAAATGCCAAAGTGCGTTAAATTTTTCCCATAATAAAGAAAAAGAGTGACGAGAGTGCCGCTAGAATATAATAAATTTCATTTAGTTTATCATTGTGGGGAAGAAGCACAAAAACAACAACGGCAACAGCGAAACGCATAAGTATTTGCTTACGCTGGCAACCAGCAACTATTGCCACAGGATAAAGCGGCAAAAAAAACTTGAACAAATTTAATTAGAAAATTTTCTCAGATATTTGGTAATAAAAAAAAATTATACATATATGTGTGTGTATAAGAAAAACAACAAAAACAACAACATCTTAAACACATACACACACAGTTATATAAATTGCGAAATTAAAACTATAAGGAAAGGCGGTTATAAGGCAAAAAGTCAAACTGGGACAGCGGCCAAGGGAAACGGAAAAAGAGAAAATGAGGACAGATACTTTATGCAAGTGTATCTGTAAACTATTTGTTATATTAAATACCAAAACAAAAAACAATTCGTAGCTGAAAAGTTTCGCAAAATGTTCGGTAACGTATCGACACATTATTTATAATGGCTCACAAGTGAAAAAATTTTAATATATCAACCAAATTAAAATGCAAGTTGTGGGCGTGACAATCCCGATTTCGATACTAATGAAACCTCGAAGCCGGCTTCTAAATGCTGCAAACCAAATAACAAACTTAGTACATCTGCATAAAACCATAAAATTCGTAATTCGAACGTTTGCCTTGTGAACATTTAAATGATGTTTAAAGGACGTTCGGCATGTATTAAAAGTGTTTGAAAATTCGTCGTTACGTACAAGTTGTTCTCAATTTCAACGTGTATCATGATTGTCCTTTTTCGCTCCTTTGCACTTCTTATAACAAGGCTTATAGTTTTTTTTTTTTTATTGCAGCCACGTATTCACTACACTTTTATACCATGCTCTTAAAACTTAAACGGATCGAACTTTCGGATAAAAAGTTTCTTCTTTTTTTTTTTTTTTTGTTGGCGTTTTTTCTGTTTCCTTCAGTGCATAATACGTCGTCATATTTCCAGAGCAGAGCATACGTTTAATGGCAATAAAGAAGAAGAATATTGGATGTAGCGAAAAAATTTTATACTGTCCACGTAGGATGAACGGTATGCTAAGTTTTGTCCTTCCGTAGGAAACGCCCAAAACCCCACAAGGTTCGATTTAGCATTATCCGTGTGTCTGCTCTAAAATGCTTCTACTTGTCAAAAATTGACATAGAACGCTGAAATTTGAGACAGTTAGTCCTACTTCATATTGTTTCGAAACGATATATAATCGGTTTACAGTCACGCCTACTTTCAGCAAAAGTCTATCCAACAGTCACAAAAAGTTATGCACGAACTTAAATTTGGTACAAATATCGATTTAAAGTAAAAAATGGGCGAGACCCTAATAACAACTACGCCCACAATTTACCAAAAATTTATTCGATTCAGTCTCGCCATTTAAGGTAAAATATGAAAAATCTTTCAATTATTGTTAAAATAGGACGGAGTCGTACTCAAGTATAAAAACATGTGGAGGGTATCCAAAAGTTGGCTTCAGCCAAGTATAGGTTGCTGCTTGTTCTTTTTAAGTATTAACTTAACATATTAAACATATATTTAAACTCCAATAATGCGATCCATTAAAGTTGTAAATTAATTTTTATTTAATTGAAATCTTTTCTTAAAACGTTCCTCTCATAATAAAATAAAATCCCATAAAACGCACAATGAAAAATCAACCGAATGTTGAAAAAAGAAAATAACAAGAACCACATCGACATATATGTTTATAAGGGTGAACACAACATAACCACTAACGAGCAAAATTAGATAAATTTTTGCAAATGAAAGTTTTACCCCAACCAACAAATGGACTGACCCTCCATCTCTCTCTCCATCTCTGCCTCTCTTTCCATATAAAAGCCACAGGTACTTTTTGCGCTTTTATTAAATAACAATGCAGCAGTTCCTAACACTTTTTGGTGATGGGTAAACAAATAGAATACCTCTCAAAATATTACTTTTTATTGAATTATTTAGGGAGTTGATGAAATTACTTTCATTTTGTACAATACATCTATAGAAGCCTTCGTCTCACCTTTTTAGACGAACACGTTATTAGATTAAGTACCACTGCAACAATAAACTGAGTATACATTCATTCAATAAGCAAGAGCACAAGTATTGTACGACAAATTCTGGGAATAAAAGGGTTAAAACTCGGTGTCAGAAAGTGACAACTTAAGTGTATTTCTTTTTTATTTTTTTGGTTTGTGGAACGATACTGGTGCTGGTGCTGCTATGTAACACGTAACTCATATAAATATATTGCTTACACACACATCATAACATATATATAAACCGCAAAACTTTTGTTAAATTGTTAACGGCCACATGTACTGAGAAAACCAACTACGCAGACACATGCGTAAATTTTTATGTACATATGGAAATATGTACATGTGTATGTATGTATTCAATACTAAATTATTTGTCATGAACACATGTAAAATTAGCACTTTGAACAGTTTTCATCAGTATTCATAAACTGTTCCATGAAACGTACATATATATAAAAATGTGACGCATGACAAAATTTCTATTTTTATTACATTGGCACCTATAAGTTGATGTTGTCTTTTATGTACAAAAACCACTGGATGATAAAAATTAGATAGATTGGTTAAATTATAAATTGTTGCCATCATGGAACTTATATTTAGTTCACATTCATAAAAATTTGAAATTTTTATAAAAATTTTATTTTTTTTCAATATTTTTTATTGTTACGAGCAGCATTTTAGAATAAATTTAACATTTTATTTTGATTTAGATGAGAAATCCTAAAAAATACATATATAACTTACTTTGGAAGTATTTGTTCCACTTCATCGAGTACTATAAATTTACACGGCATAGTAGTCAGCACTAAGGAGTTTTTGCAAATTGTAAAGTCCCTTTTTATTCGACCACGCCCATTCTCAACAAATATGTAGAAAAATAACAAAGTTAACCTGTTAACCGACTCAGTACATTTTAGAGAAATTAAGAATGTCTGTTCATCACACTTAATAAAAATGTTGTGTTTTTTTTAATCTGACAAAGAATTAATTTATAATATTTTTTATGGAAAGAAAAGTGTCAAGTGTGGTACCAAGCCTTCACTTGCTGATTTTATGTTTTATATTTTTTTAAGGTGAGGTGTCAACATCAACTGACAACATTTTTTAAGGCATTACTCGATTCAACTTCCTTTTATTTTAGTAAACTAACAACGTTTATGGTTTATTTCTTGATTACATATTATTAAGATATAGCCTAGGATGTAGTCTAGGTGATTGTTTTTAAAAATTTTGAAAAAAAATGCCTAATGAGCTTAAATAACTAAATAATATGGATTTAATTTC
Organism: Ornithomya chloropus; assembly: GCA_963971445.1. NCBI lineage: Eukaryota > Metazoa > Arthropoda > Insecta > Diptera > Hippoboscidae > Ornithomya > Ornithomya chloropus. The sequence goes on from OZ020529.1 coordinate 5,718,652, forward strand.
TTAATTTTTTTCCAAGCCTGGTAAAACCAGTCCTTTCACCCGGTACCCACTTAACATTAACTTTTGTGACACTTTTGTGACACGCTGTATATAGTGTACAGGTATTATAAATGTATAAAGGATACAATATAGAAAAAATGATCAGAAAGTTTAGTTTAGGAAAGTGTGCACATGCACACGTATTTTGAAGGGTTTCATTTAAACAGCAAACTAAAAACATCTATTGACACTTGACATGTTGCAGTGACATTTATTAGGGTCATTGTTTAAAATTGAGACCCTCAATGGATTACCAAACTGTGCTTGTATGTGCATGTCATTATATGAACTCTTCTCTACAAGATATATAATGCACAAGTAAATGCTCAGTTTAACCCGGTGGTAGTATGAAATATAAAATAAAATAAAATTATTTAAAAAAAAAATTTTATTGTCTTTTTTTTAATTTTGCATAGATCAAAATTTATAGAAAAAAATTTAGAAATTTATTTTTTTTTTTTTTTTATCAAAAAATTGTTTTTTTCAGCTCGAGGTACCTCGAGTATTTTTAAAAAAGGTAAAACAAATACAAAAACATTTAACATAATTTATTTATTTATTTTTTCTTTTTAAATAAAAATTAAAATATATATAAAAAATATTTTTTTTATTTTTTTAATTGTGTTTGTTTAGAATATATCAAAATCTTAATAATAAAATCAAAAAAATATAGTAAAAAATATTTTTCTATTAGTTTTTTTCAATTATTATAAGAAAAGAATGAATTTTTTAAAATATTTGTTCTGATAATAACCCACATACGAAATTTCGGGTTAATAGAATATACTTTCTTTTTTTTGTGGCTAATAAAAATACTACAACATAGCAAGCTTTACTTTACCCTTAAACGATATATGATAATGACCAGAAAGTCATTTATTACAATTAAGTGTTTAGTGTTAGATTATGTAGATTTAATACGTATTGTAGTAGTTTCCATATATAAATGTGTATATGAGATCATCAATAGCATAGTTTACATATTGCTCATCACTATAAATTTAACAAAAATATTGATGTTCTTAAATGTTACAATATTGAATATCAACAGAGATGGAGAAAGAACAAGCATTCACTTAACATCGATATACAAATTTATTTAAAAAAGAAAAAAACTAAAGAAATTCCCTTTAGTGTGATAATATATGTGTATGTATGCGTGTGAATTTGTGTATGTATTGATATATAATACGTTCCACTTGTTGTGTCTTTGCTGCTATTGATACTATTTCATTCAAGTCAATTTCATGGTTGGCTTCTTCAACTATCTCCAAGATCATCAACATGCTGAAAAAAAAATGAAAAGAAAATCAGAAACATTTTGGTCATTATAGAATAAAAGCATTTACCATAAAAATAACCTTTAGTATATATATGCATACATACACATACACACTAGCGTACTTTTATACACTATGCATACATATCCTTAAAATGCTCCAAGGGAATTTTTCGTATATCCTTGTTTGTGTTTGTTTAAGAAAATCTCTGGTATTTTATGAGTACAGATTTATAACACAGACACACACTCACACACATATACACAACTATGTACAACATATTGTATAAATTGCGTTTTAATTTAAGAATAAATTGTACAGTGAAGATATTTAATAGGAACATTTAATTTAGCTTGAGTTTGAGATTTAGATAATCTCGACATTTGTTATCACTGAACCTAAAACTAACAAGTAAAACGTAAAGAAAGAACTAAATTTGCCTTAGGTCAAATATTAATTACCCTACACATTTATATACAAACAGTGGGCGTGGCTGGTACATTATTACGCTCTTTAATAGTGTATGTATTAAGCATCAGCTTACAAGTCTAGTTTTATGTGGAGTATGGTTTTTTGTAAATTGTGGGCGCATTTGTTATCCGGCCATGCCTATTTTTGGTATATCAATGGATGGGATACTTGTGGATGTATATACCAAATTTGAAGTTTATAGCTCAATTTTTGTAGCAGTTGTATAGATTTTTGTCGATTGTGGGCGTGGCTCTTGACCGATTTTACCCATTAAATAGCGATCTTCATGCAGAAATTAAAGGTGCCTGTACAAAATTTCACTTTAATATCTCAAAATTCACGCCCGTCAGAATGTCAACAACAACCGGACACTTATGTCTAGATTGACCCAGTTTTTTGATGCTGATCGAGAATATATATACTTTGTAGGGGCTTTGGGGTCTTCAAACTTAGTAAACCCCCTATCTTATCATCTTATGGAGGGTTTACTTAACTAGTCATTTAGGTTTACTAAAAATATGATGGCAATTGTAAGAATGTCGTGCCTTATGTCCCGATTATTTCATTGTTGTTATGTTCTTGTACAAAACGTAAAAATACTTAATGTGGTTTAAGCCTAAACTTTTTTTACATTTATAAATAAAGTGTGGGCGGGGAAGGTACATGATAATGCTTTTTATTAGTAAATATATGGTGTGTCAACTTACAAGACTTTTGCGCTAAAAAAGTGTTGTTTTTTTTTGTAAATTATGGGCGTGTCCATTTTTGGCACATTAACTAAAAATGCCTTAGAATTCACAATAGAGCGTTCCAACAACCGCCGGCAATGAGTTTGAAGATTCAAACAGTCTCTAGAATCACTTTCATGATGGAGCTGATGCATACGTAATAATCATCTCATGTATGGAGTCTTATTTTAAATACTTTGCTAATACTATTGTCTTTTCTAAGCAAGCTGTAGTTAACGAATTTATTTTCATTTTCAAAATGAATTTCATTACGCTTTCACCTTCTGCTTTAAATCTAATAAATTTACTTCCTTTATCTTTGTCGAATGAAATTTCCCTCTCTTTTGATTCCATTATATATACTCAGAGAGAAATCAAGAAATCAAGTGTTTTCTTTTACGTTTCTTCTTCTTACAGTCCTTCATTGTTGTTGTTGTTATTTATTGTGACAAATGTAAAATGAGGACTAAAAAATAAATAAATGATAATCCTCAACGGGCTACTTATTGAACTACACAGTTCTTAATACTGATAGTTATTGTTGTTGTTGTTGTTGATGATAATGATGAAACAACAAGTTAGCTCAACCTATAGTTAGTTAAAGGCCATAATGATTCTTTTCAAAATTACATATTTTACTGCCTTTACACTTATTCGTCTGCTTTGTTTGTTTTAGTAAAACTGAAACGTTTCGATATAAATCGTTTTCAAAGCAATAGGTGGTGTGCATGTATCCAGGGGGCCAAGTAATGTCCATCCCTGTAATCTATATGTATATATACAAAGGTTGTTATTGAAGTGAAGAGCAAGCAAAGTACGCTGTCGCAACACTACCGTTTCCTGTTTAGCACCGGATACAGAGTCAAGAGATTTTCTAAGCATCACTTGTTTCGCTCCGTATGGTGAAAGGTGATAAACTAATAAAAATTAAGTGAAGCTGCACAATAGTCCAGCAATGCATTAACGTTAGAGGATTTTCTTTCTTTTTATTTTTAATTTAATATATTAGAGAATCAGAAGTCAAAGTGAAGGAATACAAATAAACAAAATTAAGGTTATGGAGGAAAGACAAGAGAAATAAAATCAGCTTAGAACTAATCTTAAGTAACCTCGACTCCTGAAGGAAGTCATTCATATATATGACAGCAATACTATAACGAAGAATTACCAATATGAAGACTTATAGTAAGTCTGAGTGTACCAAACGCACCAACAAAAGTTCTATACTGTCCGAACTGAACTCTTTGTGAATAGCGAAAATATTGATATAAACGTGTACATCTCAAAAACGTTATAATAAACGTACAAATATGCGTAGGCACACCCGGAGTTAGAAGGCAAATATATTTAATAATAAAAATCAAAAAACTGTCTATTTGCTTATTGAAATTTACTTTGAAGTTTGCGCAAAACTTCCGAGCAATAAAAAAAATGTTGTTACTGTCGTTTGTAACTTTTCAATACCTTCTTCCTTCCTAACTGCAGATTTTAGCACATACACAATATTTTTTTCTAGACAAACTTTATGCATAATAGAGGAAAGAAAAAAAGTTTTCTTTTTTTTCCTTTGAATCAAACTGAATTCTGAATTGGTCGTTAAGTACTTTGTCTGGAGGTTTTTATTTTTGCTTTTTCTTCTTTTAATATTGTATATATAGTATATTCCCAAAGGGTCTCGTTTAACGGAAGGATATGTTATCGCAACATTTTGTTTGATTTAGTGTCCGAACGTTGTTTGGCACACTACCCAATAGTTCGATTTATAACAACAAAATTGTGAAATTTTTAAAAATCTCTTCTCGTTTTATGATATATGCAGATATGTTTGCATTTTATATAAATGAAGTTATAGAATGCACTTCAATCAGAAAAATTCATCAAATAAAATGTTAGGAAAGAAAAAGTTAAAAATATTATAGTCGCCTATAAACAGCCAAACAAACCCTTCATCACTTGGGTTCACAATTTATGTTATAATGAGTTCAAATATATCAGTAAACGCGAGGAATTGTTGTACAAGTCTTTTCGTGAAATATCGTTATATGAGAATAGGTTCTAAAAATGGTTACATCGAGTCCAAATTTTGCACAGCCCATTATTAAGCTGATTAACTATTCAATATGTAATTTGGTCAAAAAACATTAAGAATTGCGTTTTTTCGTCATATAAAGAATTTTTTTACAATGAGATGTTATATGGATAGGGGTTCGAAGAAAGATCCAATTCGGTCCATTTTTAATAAGGTTCTTTTTTGAGTCGATATATATTCTTGTACCAATTTTTATCGAAATATCTCAAAAAATTAAACCGATAACTTACATACAAATTTATTGGACAGACAGACAGATGTCCAGGCGGATTGACAGATCCTCTTTTTGTCACATCTAGGGATGCCTTAATTAGATATATGCTTATACATAGATACACTTTTGTGGCTTTAAGAGGTTTTTTTCGATTGTGGGCGTGGCACTTGACCAATTTTGACTAATTTAAATCAATTTTTAATCTATTAAAAAAGTTTGAACCAAATTTCAGCCTTGACGGTTCTAAAAAGCAGACAGACGCATCAACAGACAAATCTAAATTGACTCAAATTTTGATGATGATTAATAATTTATAAATGTTTCAGTAACTGAGTGAGCTAAGGTTTTTTTTTAAAGTCTACCCGGGTTCAAATACAGCTGAGGAATAAAGTGAGAAAGTTTTTCAGCTGGAATTTGAACTCAGGTGTCGCGTATGATTGGTAATGCACCAACAGTTAAGAATATTACCATAAAACTCCAGGTTAATTTGACAGACACGTGAACACTTCAGCTTGTAAAAAGCCATACATTATTATTATTATTAATAATAATATATGAATGAAATCTGACTCCTCTTTCTTCCAGATGTTACACACAGATTGTGCACTCTTAGTAAACATTCACTATACATCACCATCTTATACAGAGAGTACAATAAAGTACTTACCCTCTTCTTAACCACTGTATTGTATGTATTGTATGTATATGCATGAATAATATGAAATTTCATCACAGAAAAGAAAATTATTAACTCTTCATTCAACATTTAAAATGTGAACGAATTACTTGGCAATAATTTTCCAATAACAAAGCAACCACATAATTCGTATTTCATATATATAAATATATATATTTTAAGAGCAATAATAAAAATTTCAACTTCCACAGACATTTTTTATAGTAAGCGGATGCAGCAGCAACAAAACTGAATATGGAACTACATTAAAAGTATTTCCCTTTGCTTTGGCAGTATGCGAGTGTGTACTATGCGATGGCAAAGAGAGAGAGAGAGATATTTATGCATACATATATGATATGATTATAAACACCTAAATATTCTGATGGTCAAAGAAAATGATCGCTAAAGTTTTCATTTAATGAATGAACACGTGGAGGGATATGGGAGGACAATAAACAATCAATTATGTTTTGTGATCATTTAAATGTACTTCATGTAACCATAAAACAAAAGTGTATTGAGTAGAAAGTAGAAGAAGAAAGGAATTTATTTTAGCTAAAGTTAGAGGGCGGGGCTTCATTAATCATTAATATGAGGCAAGGTCCCAGGGGAGATCAGTTCTCCTGAAATTTTCAACATTTTCTATGATCTCGTGACAAAATATGATATTCGTTGTTTAGAGGAAACTTTTTAGGTCACTGCGAGCATGCTTATAATTTGCGCTTTTAAATTTCTTTTAATTGTAAATTGGTTCTAAATCGAACATATTATATATATATATGTGTAAGATATATGCTGGAAAGGAAACACTCTTAAAGATGATCGATAAGATCAACATATCTGACTTCAGCTCTTCTCTATATAAATATTATGCAATCATAACATTCGTTATTGTTCAATTTGTTGGAGTGTATTGAAGCACTTAGCATATGTGTGTACATGCTGTATATATTCTGTGTTGGTGTGCTTATGCGGTGGTGGCATAAAGAAAAACGTTAAACTTTAAGTTTGTTGCATCCTGTTACATTTGTATGTGTATTCTTAATGTACAAAAAATGTATAAAGTAATACACAAAAGAAGAAGAATAGCCTGAGTAAAGTAAAATATGACACAGACACACCCACGCATATGTAGATAGATTATACTAACTACGCCATCTATCTAACAAACAATATATTGCCAGTGTATGTGTGTACGTATCAATATATTTGAGACTGTATGTAAACCGCTGTAAATGGGTTGGTATGTCGCTGTTATATGCTTTTTGTAAGTGTATGTTAAATATGTTTTATTTCATTTTATGCATTTCGTTTTATTGTATTTTCTCTTAAGTGAACTCTATGTACACGCTCTCTGTATACGTTTTGTTCTTATGCTTTCACATACAACTTATTTTCAAACATTAGAAGCGTACACGTGCGGCTGCTTTAGTGGCAAGAGGCACAACCCAGCTATAACGTTTACAATTCCCAATTCCCAGAGTCAAAAGAGTCTCTAGCGAGAATATTGTTAACTTATGAATTTTTAACATGACTAACTTCCATTCACGCACAAACACACAAGCAAACTTTCATTCACTCACTCACTCACTCACTCACGGATACTGTTGAATGCCTTTACCGCACTATTTGCTTTTAAGGTCTAACTAAAGTATCTTACAACAGATAATGTCTATTTGGTATGTAAGGGTATATGCTTGGGTATAATACACACAGACTTTGTCTTTTACATCGATGCAGTATTGTAAAGGAGTGTACGAATGTTTGAGTGTTTAAGTGTACAGGAGATGACTTTCTTTAAGCTTTTATACCCCTGCCACAGTTGTAGGAGTGGATATACTAAGTTTGTCATTTCATATGTATCCAGCAAGATTCACAGACTTCACCAGCTTCAAAATCTGTGCTCAAGGTCCTTTTTAATTGAATTTCTTATGGTCGCTCAAAATTGTTGATATTTAGAAGAAATTTACTCCAAACATTTTTTAGAAACATCAAATACTGAAACAATCTAAATTATGTCTATCCGTCTGTCTCTAAGAAAATCATTCTTAATGGCGCAAGAATCAAGATATCGACTCCAAACTCAAGAAAATACTTGAGAGTCTCTCCAGGCGACATATACTGAAAAAAGTGCAATTTTTTTTTTTGGAAACTCTTCTGTATTGCTCGTGGAGTATAAAAGAATAATAGATTAACACCCATGTGGCATAATTATGCAAATGGTTCAAGTCAATTTTATGAACACACTGATTTAAATATTTTTATGGTCATATTTCTTCATCTTTTTCCAAAATTTTGATGTTTTTAGAAAAATTGACTTGGACCACTTTCATAATTATGGACACTTATAATCCTTAGAAAGTTTTTCTTATACTGGTAGTGATTTGGATAAAGAGAAATATGGCTTGCACTTATAATGATCACGCCACGCCCCCATTTGAAACAAATTTTTCTAGGGCACCAAGCTATGAAGTTGAAATTTGGAACACACGTGCACACTTATTCTACAAGTATACACAAATGTGCTGAAGACACGCCTACAATTTGCCAAAAACCGTAGTTTTACGGTAATCAACCTTTAAAATGAAGTAATACATGTTACGCCCATACATATATGCGTAGGGTACCTTTGATTTGGCTTAAGTCAGATATAGCTTTTTTACTTGTTATTTATGCATGCATGTGCATAGAGTATGTGTGTGTGTAATGGAAAATTAGAAGTCACGATATAAGAAAAACTTTTTCAAAAAACTTGATCCACTTTTCTGCTCATGAGAGGGTTTTCTGTTTTCTTCCGCCAACTAAAAGCCGACGTCATATTTTAAAACGCAATAAACTCTATGTTAATGTATGTATGTGTGTATATCACCCTGTATCTCCTCCTCTACCTCTTCCTACTCGTCCTTCCATTCTTCCTTTCTTTACTTGATACTTTCTGTTGGTATATACAAGCAAAAAAATCTGAATTGCTCTTCTTTTTAAAGCAAATCATTATTTATTTTGTTCTATTCGTATATGTGTGGGTGCGTGTATATCATTTAAAACAAAACATCTCGAAAAACTTTTTGGGATGCCATCGAAATGAACCCAAAACGAAAGGAAATGGTTGTCTTAGAGGAATGTCGGTGATTAAAAAGCTTTTTAATGTACAACAAAGTAGTTTATTTAAACAGTTAAGAGCTTTTTCACACATACGCACATTTCCTCTTTGCTTTGAAAAAGATCTTTGTTTTCTTTTTTTTTAATTTAAATGAATAACAAGCAACATACTAGACATGCACAAATTCCATCCAATCCATTCATGTTGGGCTCTACACTAATGCTTAAATTGTAATTTTATTTATTTAAAGATTAATCACTTTTTTTAAATCGCTAAATAATTAATTGTATTCAAAAATTAAAATATAAATAAAAATAAAAGTAAAGAAAAGGAAAAAATACATTTTAATAAGTGCTTTAACCGCACAACACGAAAGCTTTTTTAAATGCTCTATTAAAATCATGCTAATGGATGCTTATGATGCTGACGCTGTTGCTGATGGTGATGGTGATGGTGATGGTGATGATGACGATGATGACAATGATGGCGCTGGCGATGACAACGGTAATGAAAAAGTGGTAATGCGGTTATAGCGGAAGTGATGAATAATGCTAAAATAAACAAGGCAGACTTTACATCGAATTCTGATACGCATTCTCAACACCCTACACTTCTCTGAAAATCAAACATTTTACAAATAATTGCGATTAGTTAACGCCACACACAAATTATAAATCAACAGCACCTAAACACAAATGAAAAATCAAAAGCAAATAAAAATTTCATATAAAAGTTACATGGTGGCAATAAATCTAACTGCATCCTGGTTACGAACGAGAGTAAAAGAACTTATTTTCCCTGCATTATTTTACATTTGAATGTTGTTGTTGTTTCAAGCCAATACAAACAACATATTTGACATACTCTGTCCACGTAGCGTGTGACAAGACTGAATATCACATAAAAACTTGTAAAAAGAAAATTTGCTCTGTATTCAACACTTTAATAAAAACGCAATGTTTTGGTTTATTTTCATACCCTCCTACGCTACAAAATTTTATTATTCTATACGCAACAGCCAAAGGCTTTATGAATATATAAAGTAGGATGTAAAACCTTAATATACATCAAAATGCCAAACCATAGCTGTCCGTATGTCCAGGAGTTTTACTTTTGTTACGTTCCATTATACATATATTTAGCTTCAATATCTAGGTTTCCATTGAAGTTAGGTAGAATCGGTGAAGTGCCACGCCCAAAAAAAAAGTGCCACTCCCAAACAAAACATGTCAGAACTGCACACATAAAGAAAAGGAAACTTAGAATACGTCTTTACAGAGAAGTCTTTAATTCTTGAGCGGTATAAGATAGTAGACACGCCCAAAATTTACAAAATTATTCCTTAATTGCTTAATTATTCATTAATTCAACTATTAAAGTACAATATTCAATAGTATTAATATTCAATAGTCATTAAAAGTTTACAAAAGGAAAGATTTTCAAGATTTCCTTCATTTTCATCTGCCTCAAAAGCTACGAAATTTCATTTACTCCATACGTTGATGGTCGATTAACAGACATGCCCACAATTCTAAGAAATTCAAAAAAAACTTATTGTCTGTTCATATTTTTTATACCTTCTTGGCATAAATTTTATGTCGCACGCTCTTAACAAAAGTTTTTGTAAATAAATAAAGTTTTTCCTAAATTATCTTCTTGGAGGCTAGTTGATTTCATCAAGTACAATTTCTCAGACAATTTTCACAGCTGGCGGTAATTTCTTTAATACATTATGTTAGGCGGCTATCGATGGTCGTCAGATGTGATTGTTAATGACTTAACTATAAACACAAGAGCGGCATTAAGTTAATTTTCTGCAACAGAACAGTTGGAAGTATTTGATTCATTTTAGCCCTTTAATATCGTGATAAGGTTTGATGCTTTTTATTACTCTATACATAGGTTAAACATCTTCTTTGCCAATACCAGCATCAAAATCGTCTCGTCCGTTGTTGGCGCTCTCACGCTGGTATAGCCCCCCCCTCATATGTGACGAGTATCAAAAATTAAAACAATGACCCTTTTTACACACGTTTTTTTCTTGTTACTTGTTCTTTAAAACACAGTCCAAACTTGCAGCAAATTCTCTTATTGTGAAACAGAAATTTATCACAACTGTTTTTTTTTATTCATTGCATATATATGTATATATATGCGTGTGGGTGTGTGAACATTAATATTACACCTTAAGCAACCATTTGTTTGTGTAAGTAACAACTTGTTAAAAGGAAAGTGAAAAATAAACTGAAAGAAAAACTTTTCAATCTGTTTCTTGAGGTAACAATAGAACACAAACAAGTATGTAAACTCCATGTAGTGACACAGTAACATATGTACGCCATATATTTATGTGTATGTGTTTGTGTAATACTATAGCAATATTGTTCAGATGGATACGTGTCTGTATGTATTTAAAATACATCTCTTGTATGTACAATGTGACCAATGTGGCTTTGTGTTGAAATTATGCACATTACAGTTTACACCAAGTACATATAACCTGCTGCTAAATGGCAAGTAACATGTTTGTAGTGCCCATTTCACAAAGGATGATAAATATATTTTCGCAGTATTTGTAACACTTGTAAAGAAATCACAATGAAAATCCCTTAAATCTTATTAAATCAATACGTCTGCACGTACATTTGTTTTCTTTTCTTCTGAATTTCAGCTCAATATCTTAATTTTTGCGACCGTAAACATTCCAAAAACAAACATATGGACGGACAGACTCAAGAATATATGTCCTTCGTAGGCCCTGTGGCGCCTTTTCTGCATGGTGTAAACATACCACACCCATCTCTACAATTTTACGCTACACCCAGACTTTTATGCTCTACAACCCATAGCATTAGAAACTCGAGTGCTATACCATCGACTACGAACTCTTCTAAATGGATGTTAGCACAAATTGTTCTTAGTACAAATACAATGGTATGGTGTAGGGTATTAAATGTTAGAGCTTGATTTATTTTCACTTTCAATTTAAATTAACAAACAATTTTTTGCATATTTCGTGTAGGATACGTGTCTGCACAAAGGAACAAAGACCAATTTTTGAAACTTTATTTGATACTCTATCAAGGTTGTACCCTACCATCCACATTCAACATAACTAATAAACAACCCGCCCATCTGACATAATAACCAAAACTGTCCGTATGAGTTAAGAGTTAAAAAAAAATCTTTTAAACAAATAGAAGAAGAAGAAGAAGAAGAAAAAAACACAACAAAACAAAAACTTTTCATATAAACTTTTTTAACGTATGCAACAACACGACCATCTGCCATCCACACCCACACCTTCATTTCGTGCATTTCGTGCATTACACTGTTATGAAATTCTTATAAATATATTTATAAGATTATATTAAGATCATAAGACACAGTTGACATATATATAGTGCCCACCCACCAGTAAAAACTCTGCCTCGTACGTTTATATGCAGCGCGTTATTATATAAATGCTTCTTCATTTGTATGCCACCACAAAATGTCAGGTGAGAAATATGGGCCGAAACAGAGAAAGGAAGCGTGTTGCGTAGGTGTAGAGCAAGAATTAACTTGTAAATGAGAAAACTTTAGCACCAAGTTTTCAACTGGTGTGTGTACTAGTGTACTAGTAGTAGTAGTACTGGCATAATAAAAAGAAGAAGAATAAGAAGAAGAACGACGGTATAGCATAGAATAGATAAAATAACTTTTATAGTTTCACATGAATATTAAATAAGTGGTTTTATATGAATTTTCATAAGATGTGTTGAACTTGATATGGCACCAACCACACACACGTGCACAAGGACGCCCATGTTCAACACACTTTTTCGACAGTTGCTCTAAAATGAGAAAATACTTACATTAGGTATTAACAAGGGTGCCTAAGATGTGTCGCAAATTCAACACAAAACGTTTAAATATAAAATGGCAAAGTGCTTGAAAATTAATATCCACTCTAGATGTAAGGTTTTTTTAAGCATACAACGACAATAATCTAATGAGGAAACATTACAGAAAAACAAAAAACAATTTACGAATCAAACTATCAAACAGTTGATACCTGGTGGAAGGTCTTTCACGGGGCACACCTTGAGAGCACACACACACAGACCAACATTTCAATTAATTGCTTTTGTTGTTGTTCCCATTCATTCAGCAACTTGGCAACAATTATATTATATAACGTGAAAAAAACAGACTTTATTTGTAATCAATCAATGTAAAGCCTTATGATTTATTAATCATATTATACATGCCTTTGTATACCTCACTTGTACGTATATATGTACAATAGTACGTTGGTAGTTGTATACCTTACACATTACTGTGGGGAATATGCTAAGTTTATCACTACATTTGTAACTCTCAGAGATCATGTTGGTATATATTTGATCAGCATCAACATTTTAGTCAATGTAGCCCTATCTGTATGTACGACTGATGTTAAAACACTTATAGAAGCAAGAATTTGTAGATTAAATGGAAGTCTGCTACGCCCATAATCGACAAAAGTATCTCATAGACTCTCTCCCATAATAGAACTATGGATGAGTATGGATGAGTATTTGTGAGATCAAGTAACGCAAACATTTTATAAAATAAACTCTAATCGGCTCTAAATTTGACTTCATACACATAACACATGTTTTAATGGTTATTAAGAGCGGTCGCTAATGCATATACACCACGCCCACACTTCACACACATATATATATAAAGAATCTAGTATTTGACTTAAGCCACAAAGAAAGGTTTTTAAACATTAACCCGAGATCGGCTGTATACTCACGTTGCCAAAACATGAGGATAAGTTTTACTTCACAATATGAATATATATTCGGGGTTGATTTAGCATTTTCCCTGTTACAAAGAAATGAAGATATCGATGAAAAACTTGGTAAAATTATTAGTTAAGAAAAATTTGTTGCAGAACATGCCCATAGTTTAACAAAAACTCAAAACAAAAGCTCACCTTTTTAAAATCTTAAACTGGTTTTTACACAAAAATTTCCTTAAGATCTCACCCACAATTTATTATATATTATTATCTATGATATGTGGTGCGTGTGCAAAATTCAACTTAAACTGAATTTAATTCTTTTTTTTTTTTGTTCATGTTTACAATTGATATGAAAATGAATCTGTGCCAGTTATTACAGCATCTGCTTGTGTCAGTGCCGTTTATGTTTTGATGATTATAACTGTTGTTGCTGCTGCTTTTTACTTTTGCAATTTCCTGTTAATATCTTCATACGTGTACAGTTTTATATACGATTTTACAAAAGAAAATCCTTCATTTCGCCAAGACTGCCAACACGCTAAGAACACACATTTCATATCTTTTGTGTGTGTCAGTCATAAATTCTCAATTTATTGTGTTAAATATTGCACAACAATCTACTATGTGTACTCATAATTCCGCTTAAACTTAAAGGTAACTGAGTGGTCGTCAAGAGAGGAAAATTTCATAAATTTCTAAATTATAAATATTTTCGTATTATTGGATACCTTTCGTCAAAATAAATTAATTGGTGCAAGTTTGAATTTAAGCGGGATGATTTTACGGTAAGTAAGATGAAAAAATTCAAATCTAAAAATTTCTTCATTTTCTGAAATATCGAGAATATTAATAAGATTAAATCTTAAGTATCCATCACCTATATATATCAATAAGCAATAGGCATGGCAGGGAGATAATTACGCCAGTGTAAGTAATTGCAATCACGTCAGATTCTGTACAAAAAGTGTTTTTTTTTTAAATATGTGAGCATGTCCCGCCCTTTTTTAGTACATCGATCCATGCTCTAATTATAATCATGTCAAATTTTCAAATTTCAATTTTCAAATATCAAATTTTATGTACATAGGTAGATTTTTGTGGCAATGAGAGATTTTTCACGATTCTAGGCGTGGCAATTGGCCGATTTTGGCCCATTATATAGAAATCTACATCTGTACGTAGAAATATTTGTACAAAACTTTAGCGCAATAAATTCACATTTAAATAGTTAAAGTTTCAATCCCAGACACACGAATGGACATTATTTCAGATTTTGAGGCTACGTACAACAATCAGTAGTACTCGTAAACTTTATAGGGTGTATGTATACCCTTCTTTGTAGGGTATCTAAGGCAAACTTAGTAAACCCTCATCACTAAGCTTTAGTCAGTTGGTAATAATGTTACATTTTCGTTAACAAAATGTCGCAGTTTTATGTTCAACTTTTATTACAATTGAAATTAACAAGTAATTTATTTGTGAGTACACACCCCAATGCAAACTTTGTCCTTATATACAACATTGTTTTTTTTTTTTCATTTTTATTAAGTACAAATTTGAAAAGACCTCAATTACCACAAGAAACAGTCACTAATAACACTGATAACATTAAAAGCACGAACTACAGCAGAAACGTGTTTTGTACCAGTTGTGGTTGTCACATGCCAGGGAGTTGTGTTGTAGATAGGGGCAAAACCCTATTCGTCCTCATTGTTGTCACTAATTTGTTCATAATTAAATCGAAAAACAAATTAACAAACAATCACCAACAGAAGAACATACGTACGTACGTACGTACGTACGAACTACATCATAAAATACACCTTGTGCGTGTATGTGTTGAAAGGATGTTCGCGCCCTTAAAAGACAGCAAAGCAAAGCAAAGCAAATACACTCAAAAACGTTTTGTTTTTGTTAATTTTTAAGTTTCGGCCAAATTTAAATAAACATTTACCAAAAATAATATAAAACGCAAAGAATAAATACGAAACTAAAACAATGCCAAAGAAAGAAAGTAGATAAAGAAATTGTTTTAAATTTGTTGGCAAACACAAACAACGGCTGTAGAAACAGTTTGAAAAAGTTCAGTTTGCATTAAATTAGAAACAGGAATGCAAACCATCACAACGAGACCGAACGGAACGACCCTACGGTTGTGTTTCCGAAACAAAATAACAATAACAACAACAACAGCAACAAACAACACTAACAGCTAAATATAAAACTTAAGTATACGGAAGAAAAACAGAAGTAAACGTAAGAACAGTAAATTTGACTTTGGCCGAATCTTAAATACGCTTCAGATCCCTAAACAAACGGTGGCCGTGGCCGTGGCTGATAATTAATGACTAATAAATTGTAATCTGCTCTAAATAAGGTTTTTTGTACATTGTGGGCGTATTCGATCCCACCCATTTTTTTAGCGAATCGTTGATTGCAATAAATTTCAATTTTTAGGAAAATTTTTTCATAGGCGCGTTGCATAAAATCAATGTCACCCAATTTAAATACCAACTTGCGAACAGAAAGCGTAAATTTCTGTCCAAAAATTCAAATTCATTCAAAATTCAAACCTTGAGCGTTGCAATAACAGACGGACATAGGTGGAATGTCTCACATTTTGATGCTGATCCAGAATTATTATACATACGAAAGTTGCATACGGAATGACAAAGTTAGTTCGCCACCCAACTTCAAGTAAAGTGAAAGGTATAACAATGTAACAACATAAATATTATACAAGACACTGCCCCCGTAAGTAAGTAAGTTGTGTAATCACCCACACCCCTTGTCAGCCCCTAAACACGTGAACACTTGAACACTTGAACACTTGCATCCTACAAAACATTCTTACCAGCTGCAGACTATTTGGTTATATTGTAAGATTATTAAGCAAAATAGCAGAAAAATAGCGTGAAAATGTCATTTACAAAATGGACGACAACAATACAAATAAATTTGTACTTGGTACGTACTAGGTACGAACTTGAGTACACAAGCCAAACAAAAGCAATTATTTACGCTGGCGATTCTAATAATGAGTGTACAAGTGGTAAATATACAAACACACACAAGTACTTGTTGTTGTATATGTTTAGCATACCATGCCATACCATACCAACTTATTGAAGTCATTATTTTAGTAGTATTTTAGTCTTGTGCAGAGTCGGCAACATTTTATTTTACATTTAGGAACAATAAACACATCAAAATGCCGGCATTAAGTCATTCATTTTAATTTTGCTGTTATTGTTGTTATTGTTGTTGCTGTTGTTGTTAAATATGTATATAATTTCTTTTTACATGTTGTAATTTTTCCACTTTTCAACACGGGTGCTGAAAAGTGGCTAAGAAGACATAGTTTTTCTTATTACACATGAACACACACATATGGGAAGGAGGCTAGAGAGTAAGCTTGAAACTTGAATGTTGATTATACATAAATATAAAATTACAGTTTCACATAATGCCGGCTTTCTATTCATTCTTGTCACAGACAGTTACACACAAGTGTTGACAATTTCCAGTCGGTAGGTTGGTTTTTGATAGCAATTAAAATTATTGTTGATTTTTAATTGCTGCATAAAGAAGAATAACTAACTAACTTACCCACACACACACGCACACACTCACATATGAAAAGTATTTGTTTGTTGCGACTGTTATAAAACATTTGGATATATATCGTATTGTGACATTTATGAAAGAAAGTTCACTTTCCCTCTCAGTAAAGAAGATAAAAAAGTTTGTTGTTAATGCATATTTTTAATTAGTTCCAGAATTCTAAATCGATTTAACCATATTTGTCCGTTGTCCATGTATCTGTGTTAAACCGCTCGCGATTACAAAAATTGTTATGTCAAGCTTAACTCATATGTATAAACATTCTTTGTTCATGTTATTACTTTGCTACTTAAAGTGAGTATAATCAACAACAACGCCCATCAGACCATGACCTACTCAGTTGAAATTTGGAATAATTAGCGCATTAGTCAATATCATAAAAAACAAATAGGAAAACTACATTCGACTCAAACTAAATCTTTAATAACCTCCACAACAACACACTCCAACACACTCAACATTGTCTAATCATTTACATTTTGTACAACCTCTGGAAATAATGACAATTTTCTAACAATCTCGTTATGTGTTGTGAGAGGAAAAACTACAATACATTTAAAAAAAAAAATGAGAATTTATTTTATGCTAATAACACCTCTTCTTCTTCATCATACACATATGCTAAGTATATAAATGTTTTCCATTCCATTCCATCCAAGTACCTTTTCGTTGCACAATAACCTTATTAAAGTATAAATGGAGTTTTCGTGTTGAAAATCTCATTAACTGTAACGGGTATAATAATATTTTGTTGTAATTGTTGTTAGGTGATTTGTGTGTATGCTGGGTGATACAACGCCCATTTGTTAACAACAGCAACAACAAAAAACAAACACATTTGTTCCCATTTAAATATGAGTGTAAATTTATGTTTTCATGGCGTCTGTATACGTTTTGTTGGTTATGCAGAAAGAGAAAAAACAAAAACAACAACAACAACAGTATGGTCTCCTAACACACGACGACTAATTCATTATCCCATGCACGCATCTCCCTTTAGCGGGGAGGTAGTTCTAAAAAAAAAAAAAATACCAAAAAACGAAACAAAAAAAAACACCATCAAAAATTAACTTACTTATGCATACAAACAAATGCATTCCACACACACGCTCATACATTTAGCTGTACTGGGAATAGAACTTTTTGGCGTTTTTTGTTTGTTTTTTTTTTCGTAGTAAAAAATGTTTATAAAGTCCTGGCTTGTTAACTCTAAAAAAAAAAACAAAAAAAAAACATCAAACTCTTTCCATTTGTGAAATTGTCGTTGGCATTTATATATTTTTTCATATCATTTATACTAATTTAAGTTTGGCCGGTAAAAAGTGCCACGCTGAGTTGCATGATTCACTCAAATATATGAGATTATGAAAAATTCAACTTTGGTGGAGAGTAATTCATAATTAACAGCCCAAGTGCCATGGCGCTTCATTACATTTGCCATAAACATACTTCAGTACTTATTGTATTATTTAAAATATGTTGTTTAAAAAATTAAGTAAACTTACTGCCTCAATAGCACTAATTAACGAAAATTGGTAAAAAATTGGATGTAACATATATGCCTAATATTATAATTCACTAAATTTGAAGAAATATTTGGTGACAGGAATTTCAAAACGGTTCTTATTCTTATTTAAACGAATTGTAACATTTGTCCATCCGTCCGTTTAAAATTGTACAATTTTTAACACAATTTGTTTACTTGTTCTAATGCTTTGAATGTTTTGGCATATGAGTTTTGAAGTACAATGTTGGGCAGAAATTTTTTAGTTAATTTCCTACTTAAGTTGACTGCAATTTGATTCAGAGTTGAGCGTGCAAACAACCAAAATCCATTTGTCAGGCATTAAAATTTAGCTCTAAAGTTGAAGTTTGGTACTTATTATCTATAATAATATATGAAGTGAAAAAATGGGCGTGGTCAGGTAAAACAAAGCTAATAAATTAATTTAAAAAACTGATTCATCATGAAATCAGATTTGTATGTTATGCATACATATTACTGTCACGCCCACATTTGTAAAATTTAGTCTAAGAAAAGTTTTTTACGACTTTTGTTTGAAACTCTAACCAAGACTGTCGGTATGTGTAACTTGATCTGTGTTTATGTGTGTATGTGTTTACATCCACATCTGTAGGTATGTCTCATCCCCAAAAAAGTTTTCTATTTTTAGCAAAAATTAGCTACGATTTCGATTTCGAAATTCGACCTTAATTTAACATTTAACATTTTTCCTTCTTAAACAGCGTGCATGGATGTTGTCTGCAATACTTTTTCGTTTACTTTTTTTTTTCCACTTTACATTTATCCTTTCAATTAAAGCTGCACTCATCAGCCAATCAATAGAGTAATCAATCAATCAGCCAGTTACTCAATCAATACATAATTTTTACGCTATTATGTGTAAATACAAGAACATTTGCCCGTATGCCGTACCGCTGGCTGCATCATGCGTGCACTTGCACTACAAAAACCATATATGCACGTATGGTATAGTATGCGTTACTGCACATATAATATATACGTACGTGTATGTTGAGAAATATATACAATTGAATTGAAATAAAAATTATTGATTGACTCTTTACTTGATGATTGCTCTACTTACTCTTCCGCTCTCTTTCATTCTTAAAAAGTTTGCCCACATATGGGAACATTGTACGTCTATGTTTACGCATACCTTTGCTTTAAATATTGTTTTAAAGATTGTTTGTAAAAGGGTGTAGAAAGTTTTAAATATTTGCTTGGCTATGGCTAGCATTGATCACAGAATATAACAATCTCTTGAAAAATTTATGCAGTTAAAAAAAAACAGAGAAAAATAACTAATTTTATGTTAAATCTTGTATATTCAATTTGAATATACACAGGGTGGGCGTGGCAGATGTAATATAAGAGAAATATAAATATTTTCATGAAAATTTCAGTTCAATCAATTTTTCTGGAAGGTAGATAGAATTTTGTCGATTATGGGCATGGTTCTCAACCGATTTTATCCAATTAATTAAAAAGCATCGTAAGTACGAAAAATATAAATAAACGTATGTACTTAGATTCAACTCCATGTACCAAGTTTTTGACCATGAGAGTACCAACAACAGACGGACGCACGTACACACCTGTCTAGATCGACTTATATGTTGATGCTGATTAAAAAATTTATCAATTTTATATAGGGATCTCTTGCACCTCCCTTTGAGTGTTAAAACTCTACGGTAAACTCGTTTTATGTAAAAAATACAAAAATAATGAATATTTCAAAATGATTGCAATAGTACCGCAAAGGTGGCTTCAAAGCATGAAAGGGTTAAAAAAATTATGATTATACGTCAGGAAGAGAGTTGAATAACATTACATTACCTGAAACATTAGTCCTTGTCCCTTACACTTAGCGGTCGTAACTTTGGTTAGCCCATCTAATGTTGGTTGGTAATGCCTTTATGACCGAAATTTTATTGAAATTTTCTCTAAAACATTGAAAAGGTGTACAAGTGTGCGTTTACCATAGATGCACATATGCATGGAACTGTTTACAGGTAATATAAACACTCAGATGCTTGTGTACTATGCGCAAATACTGGCCGTTTCATTTACATTCATCTGCAAACCATAACAAGGCAACGAATTGAAACTGTGATTGCCCCAGCTAAAGCAATATTGTTTCACATTTGCAATAACACATTTTATATACATTTATGTACATGTGTTTGTGAATGTGTATCAGTCCTACCGCACTACTATACATACTGATTTTTTCATATCCTTCACACTGCAACTAATAGAATATTGAAAGTGTTTGTTGCACTGAAATCCTACACATAAAATGGGGGGGGGGGTATGCAAAGTTTGTCATTTTGTTCCGTGACACTCGGAAGGAGGCGTCAGAGACTCTACGCAGTATATATACATTCTCGATAAGCATCATAAACTGACTGGATCTAGACTTGTATGTCCGTAGGTCTGTCTGTTGTTGGCATTCAGCTACTTTTAGTTTTTGCATGCAAGTCGCTATACCTAGTACATGCACCATGCACCCTACACCATTAGAGGGCGTATATATCTGCCATGCCCACTGTTCCTATGTAGATGTAGAAGGTATTTAAGATTTAGTTGCTTACTTGTTTCATTTAATTTCTTAAAGCCTATGATGCATTGTTGAAAAGTGACGTAGATAAGCTTCATGGTAGTTAGAAAGTTGAATTTTAGAAAATGGAAATTTTTAATATTTTTCTCTTTTTACCTTTCATCCTTGCAGCGACTTCCCTTTGGTGTTTAATATGTAGTCAAATTTCAATTTGCTTTTTTTTTTTCTCTTTTTTCTAATAAGATTCTGGAAGTGACTGCAACTGAACATTAAATGCTTACCAACTTCTTGATAGTTTATTATTATCGATATTTGCTTAAAAATCACCAGCAGGTCTACAAGAAATCTTTTATTTCAATCGATTTTATTATGTAATAATAGTTGATGCTACAGGCTATGAGAAATATTCCCTTTACTCCATATACACTCAAGTTTATAAGAGTGTATATATTTGCTGTAATAGTCAACACCCAAAAGGGCTTTAAATGTTTGAATGTAATGATACAAAAATCTCAAAACTTAGAAAAAAACAAGGAAGAACGTAATTTGGCTTAGACGAATCTTTAAGTACCCTTCAGGCCCTCTAATCGTATATGTAATACATATCAACTTCGACTCTGTAAAGAAAAGATTTTTTAAAAATAGTGTCTGTTAGCCGATCGGCTCTAAATAAATATGTGTACTTCGTAGTTCGATTTTTGTGGCTGATAGATAATCTTTTGTTGATTATGGGCGTGGCTCTCAATCGATTTCATCCAATTAAATTTCACTTGCTTGCAGAAACTCAAAACTTACGACTCAACAACAGCCAAACGATCAGAGAGACATTTCTGATCAAAAATTTAGCATACTTTGTGGAGTCTCTGAGCTTTCTCTCTGAAAGCTCACAAAACAACAAACTTAGTACACCTCTCTTCTTGTATAGAGGCCATTACATACTTAGTATATGTGTATATAACTTGTGAAATGCAAAAGGACCAAATAATAGCAGTATTGTAAAGAAGAAGTCTTTCTAACGATATCATCTTTTCTTGTGATTTTGTTTTGTTTTTTTTCTCTTGATAATGTTTCACTTTTTTGTGGTTTTTACGGATTGTGCATTTTTCTACGCGCAAGATACTTTTGTGTACTGAATATGTTACTTGTATACATATGTGCATGTGTACGTTTTTGTTTTAAATTTTTTCACGCTCTCCTTGTTCTATTATATCAAGAACTACATCCATGTAACCGTTGCTGTTAGCTTGCGGTTAGCATTTCGTATTGACATTTGCTTATGATGTGTAGATACATACATGCATACATAGAGATTGTTACAAAAGCAAATTGAAAACAAAGTTTTGAATTAAATTTCGATTGATCTGCTGAAAAATTTTTAAATCTGAAAATTTTCCTCCTAATTAGCCGAAAGCGTAATAGTTTTAATACAACGTAGATTTGAGCCTTTCAGAGCTAAACTGGCTGGGTGCTTGCAGTTTATTTAGAAACCCCTAAAGCTTCTAATTTCAAAACTGGTGAACATGTCATATTAGTCAGTTAAAAACCTACATTATATACTTTGACAATTCACAGACAATCCAAGCAACTACAAATTTAAGCCATAAACGATGAAAAATACTCAAGATGATAAATCTTTTCTAATCTTTTCATTAGTGCCTCATAGTGATGCTTTGATTCAAAACCTACTTACGATGTTATCGCTACCCATGACTGGCTTAGACCATGAAAATAATTTGTAGTGTGTTTTCACCTTTGTGCAATAATTTTTTTTTTATAGTGTGCAAATGCAAGTGTTCTCGTATACAGCTAATGGACTATTAACTGGTTTCAAATGCTACCAAAGGAGAGTTTCTAAATGGGCACTTAAAATGCACTTGAAAGAGATAGGAGCCAGCCAATACAATTGATACTTGAATTGTGTAGAAGAAAATACTAACCCCTGAAAGTTATGCTCAATTCTCATTTTATTCCAAATCCAAAATCACTTATTAGACATTTCACCTAATGCCGAGGGCATATAAAACTTCTTATTCCGTTTTCAACATATAAAACTTAAAGTATTCATATATATTCTTCATCAACATTAAACTCCCAGTCGATTAAGACATAACCGTCCGTCTGTCTGTCTATTTTTAGCGCTCTCACGGTAATAAATTAATAATATTTTCAATAAAATTATGTACAAATGTGATATTTTTAGTTTCTATACCCAGGATGCTATTTTAATTAGAAAAAAGGTTAGGAGCCACACCCACAAAAAACTACCCATGAACCACCAAAATCGTGCTATGAAATTAAAATATTTATAATTAACCCATCCATCGATACATCCAAACAAAAATGCGTGTGGTTATATAACGCCCACACGCCCATAACTTACAAATTTACAGTACTTGGTGAAAAAATAACCTTGTAAGCTAATATGTAACATATAAACACTAGGAGAAGGCGTAATGCTGTATTTGCCACGCCCACCTCTTTTATATAAATAAGGAAAGTTTTTAAAAACTTAGTTTTTTACTTCCTGTACCTACACTCGTGTTATTGTAAAGGTTAAAAAGTGTTAAAAAATGGTTCTCAGTCGATAAATGCTTTTCAGGATTTTTGGTCTAAATGAAATACGGTTTTTTCTTTTTGTTGGTGCTTGTTTGTTTTTATGTTCTTAACCAATATCAAATGTATCAGTTTTTCGATGATTTTTTTTTCCACAATTTTCTCTCTCTCCATTTCGAGATAGTTTTGATTTGCTTTAGTGATAGTGGCATTGTTGGTGTTGATGGCGTGAAATTCTTTGTTTTGCTTAAATTTGTATCATTGTTTGCATTGTTATGCTGAAAACAACCCCTTTTGTACTTAAGAGTATATTAAGTTTGTGTGGATTTTTATAATTCCTAAGCTCGAGAAACCTCCATCGAGAACCAATTGAAAATCACTTTTAACGTTACATGATCCAAGCCATGCCCAACTGTCTGCCTTTAGTGGGGAACGTATAAAAAAAATATTAGTTACGTTTACATGTGGAAGGTATTTAAGATTTCGTGTCAGCCAAATTTTTCACTTTTTTTTTACACATTTTTTAGTGTGACCATGATGTAGGTTTACTTTGTTTCTTATACGTTCTATGGCAAACGAAAATAACATGAATGAGAGAGAACACAATTATGCGTGTGTGTTCATATTTACATGCAGCTAATTCCTGCCAAGGTTTTCCCCATGTGCAGTATTTGTTTTTGGTGTAGTCCATGCCTGTGGATAGCTACGATGTGTTGCATGTGTAGGGATGAATGTGGTTAACTGGCTGGGTGGCTAGTTGGCTGGCTGACTGGCTGGCTGGCTGTTTATTACCTTACAACGTCTTCTCTGCAGGATTTCATCACGGATTTGGCATTCGTTTGGTGACAGATTTGTTTGATAGTCTCGCATAACTCTCTTTATACACAATTCGCACATAAATACAGCAGCACACTTATTCGTTTTGTTTTTTCATTCTCTTTATTACACTGATTGCAAAGCAGATTTACACACTCACTCACTTACTTACTCGATAACTCGTTCGTTTATTCACACGTAATACTTTAGCAGCCTGTTTGATTGTTTGCTTTTGATGGATGGATGATGCATTGTTGTTGCTGTGCTGTGTTATTGTGTAAAGCTAAAGGGAATTGTTTTATATGTTATCATTGTTATTGTTGGCATTGACATTAGACATTGTTTATATATTCTTATTTATGGCTTTTGTTTAAACAATCGTTACTATTGTTGTTATTGTTGTTGTTGTTGTTGTTGTTATCTATCAGTGTAATTCAGTTTGTTTCGTTTTTTATGCTCGCAATATGAAATTCCCCAACCTTTCCTTTCTCGCACGGCTTTTTCATTTGTTTTTTTTTATGCGCTTTATGATTTGTTATTGGTGTCAAGTACAGACATCAAGTGATCAAACAAAGAACTTGTAATAAACACTGTTGCACTTTTATTTTACCATTTGCTTGCGCGAGTAAGTGTGCGTGCGTATCTTTATTTGCAAGCCTTGAACACTTTATTGTTTACGAGTACATATTAAATGTTTACAACAGAGGCTGAAAATAAATATCGATTCAAAGTAAAAATCATGGATTTTGAATTTGTAATTTTTTTTAAAGCATGCATAAAAATTATGCCTTATAATTCAACGACGATTGGGATATTTAAAAAAAAAATTAAAATTTTGGTTAATATCGATCATAAACAAATTTAATATACTTCTCATGGACACATCTACTGCAAAGTAGGCCGGTCTGCATCTACAACATAAACATGGCGATCCTACCGTTTCCAATTCATTACAAGGCAATACACAAGAAAACAATTTAAACATCCATTGCATTTATTACACAGCGTGTCTTTGATTTAATCGGAATAACTATTAATATTAAGATTTTGAGCTCTTTAATTTCCAAATTCACATAAAATGCATTTAATTATGCATTTTATGAAAGACACGCCCACAATTATAAAATTGTTTATAATATAACAAATTACGCCCACTTTTACATAAATATGATAAACCAGAATTGGGCAGGGCAAATTTGAAATGCCAAGCAAAGACCATTAAATGAACCGTTCAGTGCACACATTGATTAACTCCACTTTTTGAAAAATCTTAAATTTAGGTATCAAAGCACTTGGTATATTCATAACTTTATTATTTCATCGCATTTCTTAATTTTTTTTTTATGAAGTTAATCGATGTGTGTACTGAACGGTTCAAATATAGATCGATACAATTTTATCGATTTTCAATTTTTTTTTAAATTTTCAAAATCGTTATTATATTCATTCATCTTTTGTTTTTTTAATCTTTATTCTTTTTTTAATCTTTATTTTTTAAGCATTATAAATCACAGTAACGATTACGCAGTATTTAAATTAAATTGTTTGAAATAAAAAAATTTTTTAATCGTCTCTGATTTTTATACATCACTAATAAATCAATTAATCTGTTGGATTTAACATTTGTAAGCAAACGATAAATTGTATGATTTTAAGCTCAACACTTAGGTTATGGCATCAAAACTAAAGGGATCACAACTTTAAATTGTTGACATTTTTCTTTTTTATTTTAAAGGAAGAGAGCAATAGTAACAATAATAATAATAATAACAACAACAACAGAAGAAAAACTTATTTGCGGTATACTAATGGAAAACTAAGTTAAATATTAATACTTATCTCCCCAACCATGTGTGGCCACAACATTTACATAATAAGCTGTTTATTGATTTTGAGAGCATGAATGAATGCGTGAACGTATGTATGTACAACACAATGCATATTTATCTGTGTGGGTGTGTTTGTGTGCAAGTTAACATAACTATTGCTATAACATACATTTATGTATATATTGGTTTATGTGCATGTGTGTGTGTGTGTGTGTGTGCGTCTGCGGTTGTGTGAATATGAAGTGCTAACACATAACATTTCAACCATTTTAAGTTTTCATTGCACGTTTATGTTGTCAATTTATATTACCTTCAAGAGTGCAACTGTATACAAACATTGGAATAGCGTTAAACACATACACGCGAGTGTATGCAAGCAAATGTATTTTATTCATATATAAATATATCGAATGATATATTTACGTATTTAACTAAGAATATTTCTACGTTTATAATAAAGTTGCTGCTCTGTCGTTTACACAAGTATACACACTCATCATACATACATATCAATGTAAAGTAAATATATATTACTTTACATTTCTTGCTGTTCACTATTGCTCACGTGACATTTCACTTTGCTATAATATATAAAGATAAAGTGAATTAGCATTTTATATACGTTTTACTTTTAATACCCTACACCTCAAAGTGGTATAAGGGAGAATGTTTGCAACATTTAAACAACAAAGGTCGCAAGAATGTTTAATTGAATCGATCGGAACAGAATCAAAATTTAATCATGTCCGTCTGTCCTTCCATGTATTCCTTGTATTCAATTCCGCAATTTTTTATATATTTTGATGAAATATGTTACATGGATATCTTTTATCCAATCCTTCCATATAATGCCATTATTTCAAAAAAGCCTTTATATGGTAAAGATTCGCCATTCTTTATATTCCTTTATTAAAATTTGGATTTCTTAAAGCTGCTTCCTAGCTAAGTTGGTCACAAGATACAAAACTCACAAAGTTATGATGTTGAAATTTTGTACACTCACACACATGTTGGGGAAGGATAGCAAATACCCACCATAATCCGGCTGGTTAGATGATACATAGTACACACTTTACCACAAACCGTGCCCGATACCCACCACTTCTAAAGTTTTTTATATAGATGTAAAAAGTACCCAAGACTGGCCTTAAACCAAAATTACTTTTTTACATTATAAACAATTTATTTATATAAAAGAAGAAGGGCCACGTCGCACACAGTGTATGCAAGTTTAGTGCTTCAGCTAAGCAGCAAACTGTTTATACAGATGTATGCATTACTCTCATTCTCCCTCTTAATTCGATTAGTGTTTTGCTAGTTTTGTTATTATTATTGTTTCCATCATTCTCTAAATATTATTCAAACTGAAATTTTGATGCTTTTTCTTTTTTATTATTGTACTATTATCAACAATTTCGTTGACCCAGAAAATTGACCAAGAAATATCATATAAAACATATTTCTCTGCTCGCTTCTCTCTCTATGCCAGTATAATCAACTTCATTGCCATCATCATGATTAACATTATTCAACGTTATTATAAGAGTACATAAACAGGTACACAGGTACCATGTATGTACATGTATGTGTTTATATCACCTGTGCTTTTTTATTATAAACATTTGCGAAAATACAAGTATATGTGAGTGTATAAAAATAACAATAACTGTGTGCATAATTGCGGTCGTTTTCCCTGTAAGTAAGTAAGCTCAAGCCCTTCCCATAAGATGGGAAGCATAGTAAGTTTGTCATTCCATTTTCATTTCAATCATTCTGTAAAAGACGCATCACAGAACCTATCGTATATATATTCTTAATCAGCATCAAAATCTGAATCGATTTAGAAATGTTCACCCAGGTGATTGCCTATTGTTTGTGCACTTTTAAAGTCGATCATTTTGATCTATTAAGTTGAAATTTTGTATAAATAGTTTCCTTTTTTTATATTAGAAGAAATAGATCAAATGCCACGCCCACAATCCACAAAAATATATCCATCAGCTATAAAAATTTACGTAAAAATGAAATTTGATACAAATATAGATCTTTTTCAGGTCGTTTATCCTTCGATATGCCAAAAATGGGCGTGTTCGCTTGTAATTTTCCATAAATTCTATTTGGTGCCGAATAACTTGACAAATAATACATACCCTACTAAAGAGTGTTATTAAGTACCTGCTACGCCTACAGTTTGAACATAAATAATGAATAAATAATGGTCAGAGGTACTTAAACTTTGGCCGAAACCGAATTTAATGAACTTTTCTCTTTTCCTCACTATCTATGGCATTCTTTACAATGTAACACGTAGAGTATCCATTATTATGTTACGTATAATTGGCAAAAGAAAAAATATTTTTCAAAAAATATACATTGTGATGAAAAAAGATGAAAACTTTCGAGTAACGGCATAGAATGAAATTTTTTGAAAAAAAAAACTTATATTGGTCTTGATCTTGATCTTGATCTTCTTTTTTCTAAATCTTTTTGTTTGAAGTTTTGTCGCAAAAATTTCATCCTGTGACTGTACTCAAAAGATTGTATTCCTTTTCCTCACCCTGTATATGCTATAAATAATGTTTGCAAAAAAGAAAAAATGAAAATAAGAAAAATATATCCGTTGTTATTATTATTATTATGTTGTTGTTGTTGTATGGAAATTATAATATTGTTTCGTATATTTTCATTTCTCTATTCGTTCTCTCTCTATTGTTTCAGTGAAGCTAGTTGTACAAGCACCAAACAATTTTATAATATTAACAGAAAACATACTCTGCTGTGGTATTAAGTGCTCAAAGAAAGAGCATTTTGCTGTTTACTGTCTTTTGTTTAACTCTGTTATTATATTATATACATATATGTATGCATGTATGTATACACATTATATGGAACGGTTAAACCTTAGTAAGGAATAGTATAGCAGTGCACTAGTTGAGCAGACCGTTAAGTAAACCAGTGAATAATAACGAACATTTCTTCACTTAATGTTTGCATTTTTTACTTCATTCCATTCACTGTGTTTTTCTTATTACACAGTTCTAGTTTTTCTTCACTTTATGATGGTAATGATGATTTACTACCACTAAAATAACAGCAACAGCAGCAACAACAATAATAACAAAGAACAAGAAATCAACAAAAGGAACACAACGTATAAGGAGAAATTCTAAATGTAATGCCGGCTTATGGAAGATATATGAAAATATTATTATGTACTATATACATATACGTACTCCACACAAACACACATTTGTTGTTTGAACGCAGTGTTTGCAAGTTCATAAATATACAATAAATGCATGTGTATGGATTGTATGTTGTGTAATGTGCGGTTTACAGCTCAGTATGGTCTACTTGGTAATAACAATTGTTGCTGTTGTTGTTTTCAATTGCTCTTAAAAAATTATAGGTGTCATAATAACAATTATTATTGTGCGCGCCCAGGCATGAATATGCACAAATGCATTTGTGATAGGGTGCATGTGTATATGTATGCTTTTTTTTTCGTATTTTTTTATGAGATTACATCCGCACACACACACCCATTCATGGAATGGTTATAATAACGAAATTAAAGAGCATTTAAACTGTATAAATTGATTACAGTTGCATACACATGTCTGTCTGTCTGTCCGTCTTCAGTTCAGTTTAGTTTTTGTGCGCATACCTGATACAGGAAAAATGTATAAAAATATATTTAATTTTAATTTTAATTTCATACAGTTGATGCGTTCATTTAGTTTTAGTGAAAGTTTTATTATTTACGTTACGTAAAAGTTAGAGAGTACGATGTTATGGTTGAACAGCACAGATGTTATTAAAAACGTTGCGCGATCACGTTATATGTACAATATTTTGCCATCTTCACTTCTTCTATTATCCACCATTATTATTATTTTATGTGTTGTTGCCATAACTGCCAGAGATCTTTATGAAATTGGTCAAACATTTGCTCGTTTGGAATCCACCTTAAATAGAAAGCAAAAGGGGAGAATTTATGAAAACTGTTTATTTGGTTGTTCTTTATGCAGCACCTGTGCATAGATAAAAAAGTTGAATATAGTTTAGTTTAATTACAGCATTATCATTATGATGCCACTCTTACTGTTTAATACTTTAGTAGTGTTTGCAATAAGTTGTTGGTGGTGGTTGTAAATTTTTAAACAGGAATTTTTAGAAGATAACTTTTGAATATCAGTTTTAAATACGTTTGTTATTCATATGGTAAATAGAAAAAGCAACAATAGTATTTATCTCATATACTTAAATTTACGTATAACGAAGCAAAGTTAACGAAGAAGGCCAGGGACCCTCAAATTATTAGAAAGCTGTTTAAATAGGAACCATTCTCAGGTTCTGATGGTTAAAACAATACAATACAAATGATTTTTGTCTTTAATTAGTTTAAACATATTGGATTGGCAAGTATTTAGTTGCAAATTTTTTCGCCAGATGGATTTTATATTCCGTTTTATTATATGATAGGAATTAAGACACTACCGGAACGACGGCAGAAGGTCATCGACAAAAACGAACAGTACTTTTGCATTCTTCTACTTTTGTATATGTGACAATTTTATCTAGTTTTGTTAAACTAAATTCAATTTTTTATATATATTTTTTTTTTCAAAATTCCTAAAATATTCTAACCATTATTTAGTTGTATTTTCAATGATAAAATTTTCATACATAATAAATAGAAGAAAGATTTATTATTTGTGACATTTGTAACAAAAAAAAAAAAAATCGAGAGAGAGAGAAGGAACAGAAAATCTATGCGATACATTAAGCAATGCAACAAATTACAAAAAAAATTGTTGTTATAATTTGTGGAATAAATTATGTTTACCAAATTAACAAATACAGGGTTCATTAATAAGCGTACAAAGAAAAAAATATTGAAAAAATTTATTGTTTATGGAATTTGCTTACGTTACATAAAATGTAAGGAATAAGCTCCTGTTCTAATTAGCTTCAACTAATTAATGACAACAATTTACAGTTAAATTGTGTGAGTGTGATAAAAAAAAAAGTATAAAAAAACAAATTTAGTTTAGACGCAATCTTAAAAACCGTCCACATCTACAGACAAAATGTGCATGTATGTGGTATTGTATGTTGTATGCATCAATTTAAATGAAGGAATCTGCACTAAAGGAATTGTGGGCGTAACTATTATTCGACGTCACTCATCACTCATCATGGCATCAATTTTGGCACCAAATTAGCTAAACTTCATAACTTAAATAAAACTTAAACATAATATATTTTTGTTGATAATGGGAGTGAATTAACCACGAAAGCGTTTGTAGCAAATTTTGCTATCTTTAGCGTATCATTAACAGACAGACGTACGGACGGATATATCTGAAACGATTTAATCAATAATACATACTTTGTACAGTTGCTAATGCCTTTATTTGGAATAACATCCATACAGCTCCTCACTCATAGGCAGGGTGTATAAAAATTAGTACACATTTATTAGTTTACTTATTAAATTGAACACAAAGAATGCACAAAAAAAAGGAATTTATTATGACCCCACCATAGAGGTGAACTTGTTGATTTATGTAAATATTTATATTTGCAAATCTCGCGTTGTAACAATTGCATATTTCTAAAACAATTTATGCCTTTTGTACGATTTTATTTTATTATTTATTTAGATTTATATACATATTTGACAATGTCAACTAATGTCAATGTTAATCAAATTTATGCTAAATTAAATATCGAATGATTGGTATAATAAAAAAAAAATTAAACTGTCATGAGTATGTATGTGTATGCTAATAAGCACGTTTGAACCAATTTACTAAATTAATTATTATAAATTTATATTTTAATGAATGAAAGTGACTTGATTGCTCAAATACATGATGAAATACATGATTGTATTATTCAATGAATAGACAAAATAATATGAACACCTGATATAAAGGGTGTCGCATTTGCTTTCACTATTTCTCTTCGCCAAATTTATTTTTTTTACAATGCTTTGTGTATGATGTCATGACCATATATGTCGCTTGTAAAACGTTAAACAATTCAGCTGTTTTCGTCAAAAGCTCTGTTGCCAAAATGCAACAAGATGTACTATATTGTATGGTGTTCGTATTATTTTGTTCATTCCCTCAATTTACTTAAAATGATAAAAAGTATAAGAAAGGTTTTCATAAAGCAACACAAAGAAACAAATTATTTTCATATAAAGTATAGTAAGGTAAGCTTGTCTGGTTTTAATACCATAGATGAGCATAAAATGTTAAATGATGTCGCCGTTTCAAACGTCTTTAAACCCCACCACACAATGCTTGGTGATGTATTATATTGTCAATAAAAAAAAAAAAAATTCCTCAATTCAATTACACATGTTTTCTACACTTTGCCAGTTTTCTTTTTCTTTTTAGTTTTAGCTGAAATATAATATAATTTAAAAACTATTTTCCTGACTTTCATGCTTTATAACACTCTCATATATATTATACTCCAACTCTGGCACAAGAAGAACTTTGTATGTATATGCAACAGCAATGCGGTAAGGAAATATAAAATATAAAAAATAAGAAAAACTAAGCTGAAATCTTAAGCACCCTACACATCTATGAATACAGAGGAAGTGTGGCAGGTACATGGTTTTGGTCTTTAATATTGTATGTATGTTATATAACAAGAATTTTTGCCAAGTATAAGGTTGCGGAAATTGTGGACCTACCTGTTATCCCACTTTATCCATTTTTGGCTTATCAATGGATGTTCTACGTATACGCCCGCATACCAAATTTCATATTTTGGGTCAATTTTTGTAGCTGATATACATATTTTTATCAGTTGAGGGCGTGGCAATTGGTCAATTTCGCCCAATCTAAATAGTATGAAAGTCTACATTTGCCTTAGACAAAATCCTAAATACCCTTCACATCTACAAAATAAAGGTAGGCGTGGCAAATAAACAATTACGCTACCTTTTAATGGCTGTAATGGCTGAATTATGTTACACTTCCACTCAAATGTCATATACCAACCAAAAAGAAATTTAAAAATTGTGGGCGTAACTGATAGGTTCATTATAAATATTTCGAAAAATTCCAAATTTCAACTTTGTAGCTGTAAAAGATTTTGTCGATTGTGGGCATGGCATCTAAACAATTTCACCCATTTTTTAATAAAAACCTTTTCTACTCACTTAAATTATCAATATCACCGAAATGTACAATCACAAGCGTTTGAACAGCAGACGTTCTCACACATGAGTTACATGACAAGTTTCGATACTAATCACGAAAATACCAATCAACTTAATATAAACTCGATTTTAAGTAAAGGATACAAAAACTTCAAACTCTGTATAAGAGAATACACAACACAACACAACAAACTTTCTCTCTTTTATTCTCCTCTTTTTTTTACTTTCAATACTTTGGCAGCAGAAAAATTTAATAAAATTATTAGCAATTTGGCAGCATATTGTTAAATAGAGAAGTGCACTCATTCAGCCATACTCCAAATGAAAAAAGTTATTGAAAAAGGAATAAACGAAACCAACAATGTTGACCAAAAGTGTCCATGACAAAAAAAAAAGCCAACATATGGGTAAATTTCATCAAATTTGACTTGCGTTTCAATTTTCTAGGTGGCCAAGCAATACTCAACACAGAAATACATACATGCACACACACACACACACACATGAATACATACATTGCCACCATTCATATTTGACTTTATCTCCATCCATTTGTGCGTATAGCATAGATACGAGTTTTATACACGGACACGTACAATCTTATATAATACTTTTCTTGTACATGTGGATACGTACATGACACTGCGTCAAAAAATAAGTGAACAACAACCAAAAAATAAAAAACACACATACCCACCAGCTGCAAAACTAACTTTTACGTTATGGTTCGCCCAAATATATATATATATATATGATTTTTCTTTGTGGAAATAGATGGAGAAAGGCAATATATTTCTTCAAATTGTTATAGGCATCCAACTGCAAAATTGCAAGCACAGATTAAATTGATCAGTAAATGCTAAATTTAGAGTGTAGTTAATTTATTTATTGATTGTTTTTTAAAAGTCCTCGAAAGTAAATAATAACTATAACCCAAGATGTGAGAGGTGTAACATATACATATGCACCCTACTTCATCAAAGTATTCCAAATTCCTATTTAAATTGACCAATATCGGTAGGAAGCCATGCCCACAATTATTCAAAATCTACCTCACAGTCACGAAAATTATTCTACGAAGTAAAAATTTGGTAGAAATATTTTTCGAAAATGTGCAAAATTCAACGTCGTTGAAAACCTTTACAATGGAAACTATTTTTATCGTAATTAGTTACCTAGCAGGCCCAGTCTTTATATATAGGTGTGGAGCGCGTTTGGTTTTTGACATTTGATCTAAACCAGATGTAGTTTCTTTATGGAACAAGACTGAAGAAGGCGCGCTCAAGACCCAAGCGCGTGACGTTCCATTTGCAACAAGTCAAGGATTGTCATCGGCCAGTAATGTAAATTATGATGATGGAATTATGGAAAAGTTTTAAAAAGTGAACGCTATAACCCTGCTTAGTATATTTACCTATTTATAAATCTAGACAAATCAAATCGTTTTATTATTCCAAGTTATGCTGCATATTATGTCAAATAAAACCAGAGCAAGGAGTGTAGAAACATTTAACATATTTATTAAAATCTTGTACAATTATATATATAACTTCATGCTCCAACATGTGTTAATAAGATGAAGCTTCAAGTCATTCACAAATCATTAGAAAAGACAAACAATAGATAATTTTCATCACCCACAAGAAAACATTCAAGTGACACTTGCGGCCGTTTGCAATCGTTACGAATTACATCACTTTGAAAATCTCCGGGTGTAATGATATATACATACATAATAATGTTAAAATGTTATTATTTGAATAATTGAGAATGTTACAGAGGATCGACTACCACAAATTTATAATAATAATATTATTTTAATACATTTTTGCTGCGTTCTATAAATAATATTAATTTTATAGATTAAATCAATAAATATGGATAATGACAATGCAAAAACAAATAAATGGTGAAATCATCTGAGTGATCAAAAACAGCTCATAC
This sequence comes from Ornithomya chloropus, assembly GCA_963971445.1. Classification (NCBI taxonomy): domain Eukaryota; kingdom Metazoa; phylum Arthropoda; class Insecta; order Diptera; family Hippoboscidae; genus Ornithomya; species Ornithomya chloropus. Next base: position 5,754,069 of record OZ020529.1, read on the forward strand.
AATAAATCAATGTTGAAAGCTTGCGCAGTGATTTCAATACTTAGTAAAATAAAATAGGTTTCAAAGGCGCTAAAGGCAAATGCATTGAAGTTATGTGTAAAATATTGTAGTAAAATAAATTAAAATGTCAAACGACCACGCCCTTTTTCGACACTTCATATCACACGGACATACGAACATGTCTAGACATGTCTTTCCGTCTGATATGTCTGTCATCAACTCTCATTTTAATGCTAATAATATATAATTAATGTATACTTAATAGAATCTTTAACGCCTCCTTCTGGGTGTTGCATGCAGAATAGCAAACTTAGTATACCCCTCATCACTAAGGTAGAGGTTATAATTAATCAATACAATTTATTTTAAATATAGTCTTGATAGAACTAATCTTACAACCCCATCCCATAACACATGAATGCAATAGAATATTAAATAATCAGCTTTCCGTGTTGATGGGGATCCAGACAGCAGCAGCTTAAATGTCCAGCGAGTGGAGAATTTTCTGTTTGTTTGTTGTTATTTCTATTATGCATACATTTATGGTTTGACATATTGGTAACATGGAAAAATCAAACAACAGATTAAATGAGTTTCATATACAGCAACTGTCTCATATGTGGTTGACAGTTGGTGATAAATATTTATTAATATTTGTATTCTGTTGTTGTTTGTATTGTTTTATATTATACAAATAGAAATTAACATAAAATTTCTGTACAGATGCTGAATGGAAGTTATCAAACATGCACACATATGTTTTAGGAGGATTGTGTGAGAGCTCTCAATGGTTTAATTTGAACCAAAATTTGGCGAATTAAATTTAAGGAGGTAAAAAACAAGTGAAAATAAACAAGCATCTATTTCAGTTTTAAATAATACAATTCTGAACAATTTTATCCCATCCTTCGTCAATATATTGTCTTAAATTTCTTTATGGTGGTTAAAAGTATATGGGGGTCATCTTGTTCAAATTTTACAACACTGAGAAGTAGGCCGCGAATACTCTATATCAACATCGAATTCCTTTTCGATTTGTGGTAATCGCAAAAATTGAGACACGTTTTCCAAACCGGGCATAAGTGTTGGTAGTTTTCTATTTTGGATAATTTTAAAATTAGAGCAACTTTTTAAGAATTTTTTACGAAATTATTGCATGTACATGTATTAGAAAGTTTGATGCCTAGATAGTCAAGTTTTCGCCTCAGCCAAATTCAACCTTTCTACCCGTTTCCATTGCTTTAATTAAAATTAAATTTGCAGAAGATAACGAAAATCACTTTACAAATTTACTGTTATTATACTCAACTCAAATTACAGGTTGATTGGCCATTTTATTGAAAGTTTGTGTAACAAGTTATAACGATTCCAGTTTCTTGTGGCACATTAATTACAGTTTAGATATTGGCAGCAATAAAACTTTTCTACAATCCAACTACAACTGCATACCATACCTCACCTATCTTTCATTCTAGATAGAAGACAATTGCAAGACAATTGAATGGTTTTTATGAGTTTGTTGTTTAATTGTGTTTTAATAATTTGAAAAATCAATGAATGCTCTCTGATGGTAATTTCATTAAATTGGAAATTGCTTTCTGATTATGTAGAAGTTTGTTTGCCGTTGTAAAAAAAACATTAAACGAATACTGACCTTATGAGCGTACATTGTTGGATTTCTGTTCAATATGAACTGCTTTTTAATAAACTTTTTGATAAACTTATTTACTAAAAAGCTCTACAACAAAGCAAAGATTTTGTAAACCAACAGCTTTGTACAGTATGTTAAGAAAGAAAAATTATTGCTTCTTTATCTAAAAACATTGAAAAGGATTAAAAATTAACTAATGTTAAGTAATGCAGGCTAATAGACCAACAGAAGGACACATATATATATATAGATGAGTAAAACAATATCAGTTAAGTAGAGGAAGAAATTAAATCCTCATTGATGTACTTTTTTACCATTACCTGTGACATTAATAAGCACGGCAAGTATCCGATCGAACCATTTTTAGAACTCCTTTCTAGATATCTCATGTTTACTAATTCAACTCAACTAATTATATAAAAAGCCTGGTGTAGGGTATTATGTGGTTGGCTAGAATTTACTATAATATATTTACTTATCATTAAACACATTTTTTCAACCTAAGGTTTTCTATTAAACTTTATCCATTAACTTGGTGTCTTGTATTTAATAAAACAACAATACCAACAACAATTACAGATGCCTTGTATCTGCAATGTACATACCCAGTTTTAACCTACTGAAATCAGCACCGTCCGCACCAAAACTAAATTACCACTAACACTATAACAGCAACACACAAACACCATCACTTACCTTTTCATTTTCATAATCGACTTTCAAAGGATTGGTCTTACTCTAAAAGAAGAAAGAAAAAACAATTAAAAAAACTAAATTTGGCTTAAGCCAAATCTCAAATACCCTACATATCTACCTAGAAACGGTGGGCGTGGCAGGAATGTAATAACAGGGTATGTGTTATGTATAAACTTGCGACTTGACTTTTAGACTGAATGCGGTTTTTTATTAATTGTGGGCGTGTCCGTTATCTAACTACACCCATTTTTAGTACATCCATGCAGAGTATAATTATTAATATGAGTACTAAATTCTAATTTCATAGGTCAACTTTAGTGGCATGTATGTATAGATTTTTGTTGATTATAGGCGTGTCCGTTATTCGACCACGCCTATTTTTGACACATTAATGGATGGAATGGTCATAAATATGTGTCCCAATTTCAATTAATTCTGCATATAAATAGATTTTTCTCGATTGTGGACGTGGCTCTTGACCAATTTTTTCCATTATAACAAACGATCGGTATGCAGAAACTAAAGATAGCTGTTCAAAATTTCAGCTCAATATCTCAAAATTTACGACCGCGAGAATGTCAACAACAGACGGACAACAAGGACATACATGTCCCTTTCGACTCAACTTTTGCTACTGGTCATGAATATGTATATATTTTGTAGGGTATCTGACATCTTCTTCTGGGTCTTTTATATGTAGTGACAAACTTAGTATACCCCATCTTATATGGGCGGTATAAAAACCAGGGAACAACATAAGACCAAGTTATTTATAGTATAACAAAATATCTGTACGTTGTAGCTTCTGTAATGTATGTTCGGTACATACGGAAAGTTTTAATGATTATCACCTTTAACTTGGATAAAAGCTAAAAACAAAGTTGTACAAGTATAAAGTAAAAGTTATCAACACCTCTTAACTATAAGGGGGAGTTATCCCTGTATTTAAATAACACACATACTTGTATATGCATTTGTATTGAATATCACCAGTCCTCTGTCCTAAGCATAAGTGTTCTATGCGACAAGCAAAAAAGTTTTAATTATGATTAAAAAAAAAAATTTCCAACATTTTAAAACACTTTCAACCATAATCACTGTTCTGTATAATTTACGCTGTGCTGTAACTATTACGCACTCACTTTAACGAGATGTGTAAGATGATTGCATAAACATCTTCTAATATCTGTACAGCAAGAACAACATTCAAGCTGCCTTAAATGTCCATCCGTAAGTAAACACATGCATTTGATGCGGATTATTGCTGATGTAATAATTTTCGAAAATGACTTATATTGGATTTTCTGAGGTAAGTACACAATCAATGTGAATAATAGTAAAATTCTATATTTGCCCTCCATAATTATCAGTCGTTTGTATATGGTTCCCTTTATTATCATAAACAACATTAACAACAACATCTTCAGCATTCATTCAATCATAACCAAGTTGCAAACAAACCAGGTAAAGAGGAAGTAATTGCTGAAAGGAAGAGGATGGAATGTATGTATTAGAAAGGGGACATGACATGAGCAAGCACACCTACAATTCAACAACTCCTGGCAATTTTCTCTGCACGTAAGTTGATTTAAGGTGCGCCCAAGATGCTCACACATTGCCCACGTTATATTATAATGTTGCTATTGCAGCCAGCTGCTATAATACATATATGAAAATATGCTTTGAAGACAAACAAATACTTACAATTTAATCGCCTACTTAACTATTCTCCATACATAAAAACGTGCATTCCTTGTGTACCTGCACTGCACTGCTGTCAATTTAAAATGACAAAAACTTTCAATATTTAAAAGAAGATAAATCTTGGAAAGACTCTATGTATACATCTAAGCAGTGGGCGTGGCATGTAAACAATTAAGCTTCCTAGGAACTGTTATAGTTTGACTTGAATTTTTTAAATTTTATTATTTAATTATTTTTAAATTATGGGCGTAACTCTTGATCCCGCCCATTTTAAGCACATCGGTGATTAAATTAAATTTAAAAATTAATTCCAGAAATTTTGATTTTATTGATTTTAAAAATCCATCACATTAATGAAAAATAGTGGGCGTGGCAGGTACATGATTTAGTCCTTTACAGTTTATGTATCACATTTCAATTCGAGTATAGGATTATATTTTAAACAAAGTTTATTTTATCCATTATGGGCGTGACTGTTATGCAAACACGCTTATTCCTGGTACATCGATGAATAGACTAATTAGGTTAAGTTAGGTTAATTTGATCAGGTGTACGTCAAAAGGCAATTCACCTAGGCCAATATACGAGTATATGTCCATTAGGTTACCCTTAAAACATACCGTAATACTCAGGAGAACCATCCTTCTTCGCATCTGTTAAGACCTTAGAAATACTATTGTAAAATATTTCTCAGCGACGCAATCGACTTAGACTTGCTACTTTTAGGTATTACAAAAAGTTTAACAAACTTTGTATAACCCCATCATAGGGTAGAGGGTATGCTAATGTTTCTTAAGAAATAATATTTGTCAGGTACTGATAAATGTGAAGAAACGCACAAGTAAACTGTCAATTTCATCAGATTTATGGATCATTTGATATGCTCATCCAATTGTACAGTCACAAGAGGAATATTTCCAAATTGAAGCAAACATGAATTTTAACTTGCTTACATACTGCCATAAACCGCACTTTTAAGAAATCCTCAGAACTGTATACCTTGGCCTTCCTAAATAGTGTTGGTTTACTTACAGATACGTAATTAAGCGTTTGGTCATTAAAAATGTAAACAATTATTAAGCGTAAGAGCTTTGATAAGTGTTGTTTCCATTTATTTTTATACACATTATAGAGCAACACCATGTTGTACAACTGATTTCCACTTTTCTAACCAAGTACGTATGTATATATATATATGTAGTTGTGCTTGTATCTGTTTTGTGTTTGTATTGTTGATTTCTGTTTGTTTACAACTTTCACTAGTATGCACACCCGCAAATGATACCAAGTGGTTGTAAATACAACATCAAAGAAAAACAAATTAATATAAAAGGTAAACAAGAAATAAAGAAAACAAGGACAACGAATAAAAAGACGAAGAAGAATAGTTGTATTAATTAAAGTTTCATTTGTGTAGAAATGTTAGTTGATCTGTATTTGTATTGGTTTTTCTTTTTTTTTTTATGACTATGGAAATACGTAATAGATTGTAAGGAGGTACCTTTACAGATTCTACTGCATGGAGGATTGAATGAAAATGTTTAAAAAATAATCGCAAAAGTAAATATTTACTCGTTGTTTTATTATATATAATAGAAGGTTGTATATTAAGTTACTGTAAAATAGGTAAATTCGATATACAGCCACACCCACTGCCTGTAGAAGGTATATAAGATTTGTCTTGAAAAAATCGAATTAACTGAACTGTAATCAAAGTCATTCCTACTACATTCTCTACACTTTCTACGCCCATATTTGTCACTGTACTTCATTCTCCAAAAACACTTTAAACTAATCATACAAGAGGTATAAGTATGTTCACTAATTTCTACATAGTTGAACATACAAGTTTTTTCTCATCATTAATCAAAAACGTTTTACGCCAAAAAAAAAAAACACTTAAAAAGTATCATTGAAAAATTTATGATACGTTTGCTGTATAAGCTCTTTATACAGCCATAAAATATTTTATGGAAAAAAAGGGGGAAAAAATTAAATTAATTAATCCGCTTAGCTGTCAAAACAAAAATATTAAGCTAGACGGTAAAACTGGCACAGAGCTTTTGGTGTAAAAAAAAAAGAACAAAAATAAGTAAAAAGTTTTCAATAAATTCATTTTTGTGCGCCAAAATTTAGAATATAATTGGTTTAAACTTGCAATAAAATTAAATCGAATGAAGGAATGAAATGAATGAACATTGCCAGATAAAACGAAAAGAAAGCCAACTGGAGATGACACGATAATTTATATATGCTTTTTAAATGTTATTAATTTTTTTTCTTATTTTAAGCAGTTATGGAATGTCGATTTTTATACCCAGAAGAATAACTTTTAAGCGTCATTCATCATCAATAATGCTGTCTTAAATAAAATCACAAAAGCACCAATATTTTCATCCTAATTACAAGTTATTTAAGACCTTGGCAAACACCACGCGCTTTGGTGAGTGAAACCCCCCAGCACCAGATTAAACTAATTATGAAACAAAACAATTTTTATGTCATACCCAGAGGTATTGCACGAATCAATATAAACAGACAACAATCCTATTATGTATCCGTCAAAATATTTATATAAGCTATGACAGCTACACACTGTAGGCTCTTATTATTATGCAACATAAAACTATTATATTAACAACAAAAGCTTATTAGTTGAACTGCGCTAAATATTCATGTGGCTTTTAAATGTTTGGAAAATTGTTTCGTTGTGTAAATTGCTAATAAGAACATGGGTAGTATTCGTTATAATACCTACTTCAACTTACATTTTTACAATTTTAAAGTTCAATGGCATGCCGAACCAACCTCAACTATCCTGATAATATTGTTATCTTGACGCTTCAGGTAAGTTCAAGTTCCAGCTGAAAACCCACTTTCACTTTATTCCTCAGCAGTATTTGAACCCGCGTTCCACAGCATGCAGATTTTATAAAGACTTTAAAAGACCTTAGCCAACTCGGTTGAACTAAAGGTATAATCGAAAGGATTTATGAAACACAGTTATTTATTACACCCTGTCCACTTGAGGTCAATAGTAATTAAATTTGTCCTAAACACCAAATTCCACGCCCACCTTTAATTACACCAATAGACTTAGAACCACTTTCTAAATCGATTGAACCATGTCGGTCTGTCCGTCTCCATGTCATGCAAATTTGTGAGTCAACTACACAGGTTGCATTTTACACAAAGATTGGATTGGCTATTTGTAGAACCACTCCCCACATAAAGTCCTATTTTAAAGTAAATCTTCGTAGGGCAAAAATTCCTAAAATTCTTTTGACAAAATTTTATGAAGATTACATATACCGGACTTGAACTAGGACCGGTTTCGAACCCTCGCCCTTAAAAAATCCGGAGGTGGAATTAATTGCCAAATTTGAACTTAACTTGCATACAAATATTTTCCCAAAAAAATAACATTATAGCGCTTTGAAAACTTATATGAATGAGAACGTGTGGCAAACAGGCAAAGAAAATGAAACCAATTCTTATTAAGGTTGCTTTCTGTTTACATACTTTGAACTTTCCTTCTTTCCTTTTTTCTGTTCTATATACTCAAAGAAAATTTCGCACTGAACTCGAAATTAGAAAAAAGCCTAACGCACGGACCTTAAAAGTACTCTCTAGTACACTAAAGTAAAGGGTTATTCTTTGCAGCGTGTCAATCTGGTTTTTTTTTTCAGTTTCATCAATTGAGTTAAAGCTAAATGCAAACTGTTCGCCTTAAGGTGTCAAGTCTAAAAAATGTTCTAATTCACTTCGCCAAAAGCTTCGCATTTTAGTTTGAGTACACAGCTTAATATCTGCCTCCACTTAAGAGAACTGTATTTTCTCCTAGTCATTCCTTGTACATTTTTTTTACAGTCACTGCATTTATACTCCCTCGGGATAAACAAACTGTAACCATTACTTTGAATACTGCTGCAACAACGATGAAATCGTAAAATAATTGCATTATTTTATAAACTTGTCAGTTCATTAATGGGGTTGAGCTGCCATGCGTCTAAAATAAGATTTTTTTCACTAGAATTTTTTTATTAACTTTAACTTGTTATTGTACGGATACGTTACGTGGCAACGATGCAGTAAAATAGTAAACAAAAATTCCTACATGATGCTGGTGGAAGTTTCTGAGATGATGGCACCACAGAACTGTTGCATTTAGTGTAGCGATTATTACAAAGTTAGGCTCAAGCATAAAACTATTACGTCCCTGTAAAGAGAGTTACTTGTTACACTGCAGCACGAAAGTAACTGGAATCCAAATTGTTTCTAATTCAAAGATAGATTTCATTTCAGGGAAATGCATTTAGTGAGTTGAGATTTTCATTAAACATTTAACTCCTTGGCATTGTTTGGGCGCTTGTTGGTTCACATTGCCGCATTGAATGGCATTAGAACCAATAAGTACAAAATAGTGGTCGAATGCAAATTTTGTTAAATTTAATATACAAATACGCTTACAAACACACACACACACATGTATACGCTTATAAACTAGTAACATTTTCTATGTGGCACAACCATAATTCCCATAAACTAATCCACACAATGTGCAACCACACTTTAATTTAGTTGCAGTATTCTTTACGCTACAAAACGCACATTATAGTGCTTGTGGTCAAATGGTTGCCTATGCAATAATAACAAGAACATGGAACAACAACAATAACAATAACATTGGCGACAGCACAAAATCTACAACGATTTTGGCCAACATACTAAAGTGTATTGTGTAGAGTAGAGTAAGGTAATGATAGCAACAATTTAACGCTAAGTGCATGCGGCGAACATTTCAAGGTAGAAATATATATGTAGGTAAGAAAATGTGCTTGTGTTTTGGTGAGATGGTGCTTAAATATATTTTCTTATCATTTATTTATTGTTGCTGTTCTTGTTGTTGTTGCTTTTATTGTTGTTGTTGCTTTTATTGTTATTCTTTAGAGTTTTACTAATCGGAATGTTTGCCTTTGCACCGCCACTCTACGAAGTATGCACACTTGAAAGCAGTATAAAATTTTCAATTTGTTCACGTTCATCTTACGTCCGTCCCTGTGACCATATATAATTAATACACTCAGAAATCAGAAATTTTTCAATGTTTTTATACCCATCCCATAAAATAGGGTCTATATTAAGTACGTTATTCCATTTGCATTACCCAGAAGAAAGCGTCACTAAGTATATATCTTCTCAATCAACATCAAAATCTAGATCAATCAAGACCTGTCCCTTTGCATGTCCACGTATCTGTAAACATAAAAATTCAGCTGCGAAATTGGAGTTTAGTGCACATAATTATATCGAGTCATTCCATTGATTTTCCAATAACGGTGGTTATTTAAAGACACGCCCACAAAAAAACTCTATTCAAAGCAGAATTCGACTTGTTGTTTGATGGCAATACAAAAGCTAGACCTATGTATCTGATTGTACATACGACGCTTACTATATGTATGTGAAGGCCGAGGGTATTTAAAGGATTTAGTGCTCTAACTCTTGAAGAGTTACTTTAAGCTAAACTAAGATTTTTTCTCCACCTACCACGTTGAGTATTGAGCATTTAAAACGAACCCTTGAAACCTTGATACAAAAGAGGACATAAAGCAACAATAAATTGTTTAACGCATTAACACGTAAAATATTATTTAAAACAATTTCAAGGTTCCTTTGGCTTAATATTATGTTTATGATGGTGGAAAATTTTCTGATACTATGTAAAGTCCTTGAAAAAACAAATGATAAGCGAATGGAAAAGTGGTTGCATATGGCTTTAGCCAAACCTTAAATACGTTTCACATTACACCAAGCATGACTTTAAACGGTTATGGGCTACAATGACATACATTTTCAAATGACAAGCATTTACTTATATATCTATAATATATCCAGTGGATGCTCTGATTTTATACGTTATTTTAAATTAATGTATACCCTCTATGAAGGAAGGGAAGTATACTAATTTTCTTACACCATTTTCAACACCCAACAAAAGACGCCACAAATTGCACTAAATATATATAATCCCGAGCCTTGCGAAAACCTCCCTTCTATTAGACACTTTAGATAAATGTAACCTTAGCCACCGACAGGTCGATACAATGGCATTCCCCCCTGTGATAAAATACCCCATGATAGTACAGCAAAGGTGGTTTTAGTGGGTTAGAGTTTCATACGTCTGGCTTTCGATGCTTTCCACCTAAAGCAAAATCTAAGTATGTCCGGTTGTCTGTATATTGTTGACACACTCAGGGGAGTACGTTTTGATATATTCAGGTGGAATTTTATTCTTATAGTCTCTGCACGTAAATTGGTTAAATCGATCAAAAACTACGCCCACAATAGACAAAAATCTATATTAATCTATATAAATATATATAATCAATTGATCTACAAAGTTGACATTTGTTGTTATATATAATAATAATTATCCCATCCGGAAACAGGCGTGGTCGTATAACAGACCCATTCTCAATTTACAAAAAAACATACTCACAGTACTTGACGCGTCTTTTCTTAGTATGTAGATAAGTAGGGTATTTAGGGCTAGGCCTAAGTGAAATTTAGTTTTTTTTCCTGGTTTTTCATTTGTTTGAAGAGTCGCCTCATTAACATTTAATGATTATCAATAAATTCATTATTATCTTTTTTATTCAGATTTTTCATTACTTTTCTGCATTTTTATTAGAATTTTTCAGTGATTTTATATTCTTCTTCTTGTTTGCTTTATCCTATGATTTTTGATTATTCCTTCTTCTTCATTTTAAGAGTGGCGGCAGTATGCTGACTAGGTTCGAACGCTGATTAGTTATTACCTTAGCTTTTTAATATAAAAATAATATATTTTCAACCATTTTTTTTTTATTATTTTGAAATCGCAATAATGAAAATTTTGAACTTGTAGTTTATCAAAAACTTTTAACGTTTTTTATGTGTATAATTTACTAGTGGTTCGAATGCCCACCTGATCCTTAAATCAAATATAATTTTTATTATATTTTACCCTACACGTAAGATGAAGGGTATACTAACTTTGTCATTCCGTTTGCAACACCCATGAGAAGGCGTCAGAAACCCTACAACCCTATTCTAGAACAACATCAAAAACTGAATCGACTTAGACGTGAGTGTTCATCTGTTATTGGCATTGTTGCCACGCCCACTATTATAGATGTGGAGGGTATTTAAGATGTGACCTAAGCCAAATTTAGTTTTTTCACTTGTTTACTATTTTTTTATCATATTTTTTACTCTGATAGATCCTACAGACATTTTATCCATTAAAACCTTTACCCTATAATTGCCTTTCAAAGGTATTGTTACACTAAATGGCAAATTGACGGATGTCTGTTTTATCTACACTCATCGTTGATTGAATAATAATGGAGAAGTTTTATCGCAAAATTGTCATATTTTTACAAAATACAATAACATTTTAATCAAGTCTACAATGTGGTTTCCTTTTTTTTTTTTTCTTTTTTTTGGGCAAACATTGATTGACAATAACCGAATATTGACATTTGCATAGTGAAAGAAACTCAATTTACTACAATATAACATTTAACACAAAGATTTATTCAATAATTTTTGTATTCCCATCAAGTTGTGATGACTTTGTCGAAACTTTTGTAACAGCCAGTAAAAAAAATTTCAAAGACGGTACAAAGTTGATATAAATTCTGTATCAAATTATATTTATAGGTCTGCCTGTCTTTTTTTGTACATACATTTATAAATCCAGACGCAGGTTGCTATTTAATGTGGTCACGCCCAACGGAATATATCTCTCTGTTTCTAAAATTTACATACGTTCTTTGAAAGTAAAGTAAAGATTTATTTTAAGCGTTTTTACTGATGTTCATTGTTAGATAATGTGCACGCCCACAATTTCAAAGAAACTTTACTAAAAGTAAAACTCAACTTGTAGTTAACGCATAATACATACATCATTAGAGGGTCTAATCATGTACCTCGCACTCCCACCATAGAGGAAAGAATGAAGGAGGGTACTTAGAAGATGGTCTAAGCCAAATTTAGTTTTTTACTTGTTTTACTTGTTGTTTCTTACTTTTAATTGCTAAATACTGCACATTTGTACTTACAGTTTGAAAATTTATGAATATATTAACTAACAAGTAAGAAAACTAAGAAAAAATTTGGCTCAAGCCAAATCTTGAATACCCTCCACATCTACAAAGGTAGGCGTGGCATATATATATATATATTTCTCTCTCTAATAGGGTATGTATTACGTATAAGTTTGTAGGTAAAGTTTTATGGTGAATCCAATTTTTTTGTATATGGTGGACATGTCTGTTATTCGACCATGCTCATTTTTGTCACATCGATGGATAAGATAATCGTAAATATGTGCACCAAATTTCAAGTTCATAGGTCACTTTTGTGGCAAATAAATAGATTTTTGTCGATTGTGGGCGTGGATCTTGACCAATTTTGCCCATTTTAAATAGCGATCTGCGTGCAAAAACTAAAAATCTAAACAAAATGTCCATTCACAATGTACGCCCGTGAGAATGCCACAAATAGACAGACACACGGACATACGGACATACATGTCTAAATCGACTCAGTTTTGGATGCGGATCAAGAATATATATACTTTGTAGGATCTCTGACGCCTCCTTCTGAATGCTGCTAATGGAATGACAAACTTAGTGTTACCCCCCATCTTATGTAGAGAGTATAAAGAGGAATATTTTAGCAGCTATCATCTAAAAGTTAGACTAAGATCGCACCTACAACTATAAAAGGTCGGTGGCGTCGTTTATAGCGTAGCTGTACCATGAATGCAACCGTACTATGCTTTATTGTAAATTTTAAATCATTCACAACAAAGAAAACTTCTTAACATTCCAATGAATCGATTCTTGTAACACACGAAAAACAGCACTCGGCCCGTAGAAAAGACTTTCAAATGGCTAAAATTCATTATGCGCAATATTTTTTTATGAAACTTGACACAATTATTCAGTTCAAGAGGACGTCGTTTACTGTTTTGCCACTTTTTGGGGTCAACTTCAACATAAAATTTGTAAAATGGCAAATTTTATGAAAATTCAATTTTGAAGATATTTTGTGAAAAAAAAAAATTTAGGCTTTTTTCAAAAAACAATTCCTTGCACTTCCTCCATTATACGAACATAATAGCTCTCAAAGTTATTATGTAAAATTTTAAATTATATTTTTTTATTATCCTGAGATTGTGATTTCCTGTCCTTCTTTTTACAAAAAAAAAAAAAATCCTTTATGTTTATGTATGAAGAATGTCTATGGCAAAGTATGCAATTTCCGGTAGATACTCGTTGATTAAAAGTACCAAAAAATTTGTTAAAAGAAAATCACTTTACTTCTGAAACTTTCTCCTCTAAATTATGTTCCAAGCATCCCTTGCACAATGCCAAGTGTACACACATGCTTGCATAACATTTTCTTATGCTGTAGTAAAAAGTTCAATAAATGCTCAAACACACATGCAAGTAGGTGTGCATACATATGTGGATGCTTGTTGCTCTGTTTACACACACACGCACCCTATTCTCTTCACACATAAACCAACAGATAAAATGACAAATCAACTGATGTTGATTTACATATACGCACACAAAAGAAACAAGAAAAACTTCATATAGTTTTGTTTGCTTTTGAAAGTTTTTCATACTTTCTCTCTGTGAAAACTTCACAGCAATAAAAATTGTTGTTATTGTTACACATGCTCTTCAATACCTTTTAACACATAGTAACACATGCAGTGCTTAAGAAGAAGACAAGGGAGAGACGAACTTTTCTTTTACACCGAATTGTGAATTGTTTGTCTTGCATGCATTTTATTTAAATCTTATTCTCTCTCATCATTTTCTTTTCAACGCATTCTCCCCATACGCGTCGCCTCGCTTATCGACAGAATTGCATTATAAAACATTTCATATGTATTTCCTTTCCCATGATTATGTTACATACATACAAACAATGAGTATGCGGCATTGTAAGAACAACCTTGTGTTGTATGAAGAAACCCCTTTAAGGTATAGATTATGTGTACATATCCCAAGTATCCTCCCCCACATGTACAAACATTTATTGAAAATTATGTTTGCATGGAGGGATATGTATGAAAAATTTGCAATTTTCTGCATAATTTTAAAATGAACAATTTTTCAGATTAAATATACAATCAGTCGTTTTCGATCACTACCGTTACATGTTAATCAGATGAAGTAAGTTTTCAAGAGAAGATATTATTTTGAATCAATATGTGTGGGTTAAGTTAGGTTAGGTTAAGTTACCTTAGATTAGATAGGATGGTTGAGCATAGCATATATGTTTTGTGGGCGTGTCTTTAATTTTATACCGCCCACTTGAACCAAATTTCAATTTTGCTTTAATGACCATGAAATATGTTCATATTGGACGTGGCTGTTGTCCTAGCCACTAGAAAACTATCCACTAAAAATATTTGCATTCATTCATCTCGATATATCAACTCTTGTGACCATGACAAATTCAAACACATGGACGGACATACCAAAGACTTTGTTGCTAATTAATAAAATATTTCTGACGCCTCCTTCGGAGTATTGCATACGTAATAATAAACTTATTTTATCCCCCATCTTATGTGAGATAAATTAGTTGTACAATAAAATAAAATAAAAGTCAAGTGATTAAAATATGTAAACTGGAGTTTAATATATTCTATTAAACTTACTTATACACACAAGTATAAACAGCAGCTACGATGTAATATAAACTACCCAAGCCATCCATTGTAAGACAAAAAAAAAACAACAAACTACAATAACCGCAGGAGTATAAACAATTTTTACATGCTTCCTTAATATACGTGTACGTAAAAATTAACACAACAATGAAATCATTTAATTGTGTGTGAGAGAGTATTATATATGTAGGAAGTAGTTGTATATGTTGAAAGTTTTTATATTGTAATAACAACTCTGCATAGAGTATTAAGTACTTTCGTAGTTAACGTATTGTATAATGTTTGTGTAGCATGCGAGAAGTCATGTTTATTGTAAAATTATGATATTTTCAATTTCAATTTTCAACTTATTATAAAGTGAAAAGCAACCTTTTAAGGCAACTTTTCTTCTTCGGGGCGAGAGGTGGAGGTGGTGCATTGTTTAAAACCTTGATATATAGTATTTGATAGGAAACGTATTTTAGTATAAAAATGCTTTTCAAAGAGAAAATTTACCAACTTTCACATATACTTTGAAACATTTTAGCTCATCAAAAAGTTAAGTTACTTAAGTAGGACCATGAACGAGATATATTGTATGTGTAAACTATAGTAATAATGTTCAAAGTGAGAACGAGTATATATTGCATTCTCGTAAAAATCGATAAACACTAAATGAAAATTATGGGATTAACATTTCGGAAAGTTATTCTCTAAAATTCTTTGTTTTATTATATGTTGTTTTTGCTTTGTAAAGGCATTATAGTTTAGTTTATATTCTTCGTTTCAGCATGAAAATCTGTACGGATTTTATACAAAGATCTTTTCTTACTATTTAAGCAAGAAAAGTTAAATTTTGTGATTTTCTCCGAATGAAGCAAATACACAAAAATACATTTAAAATATCATGTTTATGAATGGGTGTCAACATAACATTTACACCTTAACCGACAAAATCTACGCAGTCTATGTCCCATGTAATGTAAATGTTTGTTTATTTTCTTGTACACACGTTTTAAGACTATAAGAAGTAAAATGATCATATTTGGCTATGTTCAAATCTAAAATACCCTATATACAGTTGTGTACAAGTAAGGGGCGTGGCAAGTCTATTATTACATCTATTAAGAGTGTGTTTATTACATATCAATTTGCAAGTCATATTCTGGGCAGATTCTGAAGAAGATTTTTTATGAATGGGGTGGGCGTGTCTGTTATTTGATCAAGTTATTATTAATATTGGCACCAAATTTCTAATTCGTTACTTATTTTTGGTGATTATGCGGATTCGTTGTCAATTGTGGGCGTGGCTCTCTTACTATTTTTCTCCATTTAAAGAGAAAAGTCCTCCTAAAGAAATTAGAAATATGTCTAAATCTCAGACAAAGAGATGGACAAACATCTCTAGATCAACTTAGATCCTGATCTAGAATATAAATACTTTGTGTAGAGCCTGTGACGCCTTCTTCTCATAGATGTTGCAAACGGAACAAGAAACTTATGTAATAAGCAGGGTATAAAAAAGTTCAAAATGTAGCATCTTTACGATTTTCAAGTAGGATATGAATGAATGAAAGAGGCAAACACACACACTTTTGTGGTTTATTCTTACGTCTATCCCAAAGCCCTACTAACTGAGGGATGGATGCATTGGGCTTTGTGCGTGTGTATTTGTGTTTGTGTGTATGTATGTGTGTTTGCAATGTGGTTTTCTGTGTGCCGTTAAAACCGAAAACGGAAGTAAAACCTGTAAATTATACCCATTAAAATTGTCAACATTTATGACCTGCTGCTACATGACAAGGAACATTTTCATTTGCGCTTGTCCTTAATACCCAGTACATACCCAAACATACGCACACAAGAGCATTGTTTTTATGTGGTTTCAACTAGTTTTCAATTAAGTTGGTTTTTGTAATAAACAATTTCGTTTTTTTTTTAATAATTACTTTGTTAGATGAAGTTGCATATTTATTCATATGTGGAATATATAACAAAACATTGCATAAGAAACTACCAGCTACTACATCATTGGACACTCTGTCAAGCTGAAACTGAGATTGTGGAAAGTTCATTGCCAAACTGATACAAGGCAAACAAAAAGCTGACATAATATGCAACAAAGCAAAATAATTAAACACATGAATATGCAAAAAGTGGCTGCACAGAAGGGGGAGGCAGTGCTTCATTTCTCAAAAAACTACTGCACAACAATATGGAAATTGTTCACAAAAACTTTTAAACATATGCAACAATAAATAAAGATACTCTCCTCTTCTCTACTCTGCTCTCCTTTCCACTTCACTTTACACCCACCCACCATTGGTCCTCTTCTTCAACAAACAAAAAAAAATTCATATGAATATATTTTCAAGATTATAATAAAAGTAAAGAAGAAAAAGTTTGCAAACACACACGCACATACATATGTATTTATGAACACTTTTACTAAAAATTAATACAAACATACATTCACTGTTATGGACAACTACAATTTATTTATTCATACACTCTACATACATACTTATTATAAACCTATATAAAGTTTTGTTTTTTCGGTGCGCCACCACAGAGTGTCAGGTGAGATAAAAAGTATATCGTGTATAGGGCGTGAATTATGATATTATACAATAAATAAAACAAAAAAACATTTAGCAGTAAGGTAGGTGGCGGTACATTGCAGAGAAGAAGAAAACAGAGCGAAGAAGGGCACGAAAAATAATTTGTGGTTTAACTTGCATATCAAATGAGTGGTTTCGTTGCAATTTTCATACTAAGTGTTCAAGATGATATAGTAACAGATCTTTTGCTAAACCTACTACTATATGTTTATACACTATATACATATATAAATTTTAGCTTTATAGGTTAATTGTTTTGGCTGATAGATCTATTGCAGGCGTGGCACTTTATGGATTTCGTTCAATTTAAATAGAAAACCTTCGTACAAAGTTTCATTTTAATTTTCAAGACTGGAAGCGTTACCACAAGTAACGAATACATGGACGGTTATGTCTGGATTGATTCAGATTTTGATGCTGATCAAAAATATATATATTGTAGGGGCTCTAGTGCCTCCTTCTGGGTGTTGCAAACAGAATGGCACACATAGTATACTTCTTTCTTATGTGGAGGGTACAATAAGGTTGAAAGCAACAATCATCCGCGTCTATGTACACTTTTGGTGTCTCTTTTATAAGCTTGACAAAAGGTAAGTATATTGTCATTGTTTAGATGCAATGCGTGCGGCGTGGAATGCACTTACGTTTGTAAAGATACTTTGAATAAAATTTTATAAAACTGAGTTTCGAAAATATTTTTATTAAATTTATTATCAAAACACAACATAATGTGCATTGCAGGCGTTATGTTTTGAAAAATATAAACAAAGATAATACTTTGTAGAAAGTGGCGACAACCTCTGGCACATGTTGGAACTGTTGACGTATAAACAAAAAGTTTATATAGCTGAACCACTGAAAAGAAGAAAATAGACGGGTTGCGTTATACGTTTACTTAAAAAATTGTTATGCCAAGACCTCCTTCAACATTCGACTTATACCTTAAGATTATGAAATATCAGTATAGTGTATATCGCATATGCGCATGTATTTGTTTACATAAAATATTACAACAAAAGCAAACAGAGTGGGGAAGACAGGGTGAGATGGGGATGCGTAGAACCACATGACGTTCATTAAATGGCAATTTTGAAAAGCATAAAACTCTGTGTGTGGTAAAAATTTTGGGAAGCAATGAAAGAGACAGATAATTTCCGTTCACCACAACAGAACCGAAATGAAATTCTCTTGCATTCTGGTATGACATGTCCTAACACGTAGAATGCGAAATGGAAATGGTGTGTTCAACAGTTTTTATACCCTGCAACCCATGTGCTAAAGGGTATATTAAGTTTATGCGGATGTTTGCAACTCAACTGATCTATCCCGAATCAAAATTTAAATCGATGCCTGCATGTCGGTCCATGTAAATTTTTGCGCAAGGTGCAGTATTTTTTTAAATATATTTCGATTAATTTTGGTACAATGACTTGTATTGAACCAGAGAGGAACCCTAATAAAAATGGACCAAATGGAACTATTTTTAGAACTTTTCCGCATGCAAGGTCCCGTTATAGAGAAAATCTTTATATAGTAAAAATCGCATTTCTTAATATTTCTGAACAAAATATGGTAAAAATTAGTTAATTAGCCTAATATTTTATGGTGGATTCAATGAGACTATTTTTAGAACCCCTTTCCATATAATGATATATCTCGATATAATTAATCTTCATTTAAAAAAGAGATCGATTCTAAATTTGACACAAAGGGTCTTAGTCTTAGTGACTATTCAAACAATTAAAAATCTATAGACAATCACTGGGCATGGCAGGTAATGCATATATCAACTTTCAAGTTCGATTCTACGTCTAATAAGGTTTATTTCCAAGTTATGGTTGTATCAAATTATACAACCACACCCCTTTTTAGCAAATCGAGGGAACATATAATTAAAAATACTTATTAGCGGCAGATAGATAGTTTTTTGTCGATTGTGGGCATGGCTCCTAACTGCTTTCTATCCATCTACAAATACAACAACTTGCGAATAGAAAATTGTATCAAAATTTACAACTGTGAGACGGACATGCGAACGCACATGCCTAGATCAACTCAGATTTTAATATTGATCAAGTATGTATGTACTTTGTAGAATCACTGACATCTTTTTTTGGGCGTTGCGAACGAAACAACAAACTTAATATTACCACAATCTTATATGGAGGATAAAATTCATCAAACAACGCGATCTCCGTGTAATAAAAACTGAAAAAAAAAACAATTATTTAGGAATAATTTCTTTTATTAGTTAATCACTATTTAAGGTACAAATAAGCGGCGTGCGTATGCAAAAAGTAACCAAAATCATCCCGACATTGACCATAAAGATCATGTATCTTTAAATTACAATTTAATGTCAATTAATTCACTCTGTTTGTAAGTTGACATTTAGTACTACCAGCTAGTAAATGATGGACATTTTTGTGCATTACATTTCACACATTCACATCCATGAAGAACAAAACAAGACAAAGCAAGGTCACAAAGTAATCATTGAGAATATACGAAGCGTAAGATGGGTTGTGCTTTGTTTTGCTATCCATCACAACAGCCATGACTTTTAGTGAGTGTGCTCTTGTTCATGAAATTTCAATTTTTCTGTCACTTGTGTTGCCACAAGAACACAAAAATGCCAACAAAAATTCATTTTCGCCTAAAAGTGTTTATTTCCCAGGATTTTTAATCAATTTCTGTTTAAGTGATTATTAATGAAGCTTTTTGTTTGTTTTGGATATAACACAAACACACACACATACACACACATACGCATATGATACACAAGCATGTGTAACTAATAGAAAAATGGCTTGTTTTTATAGATTACCAGCAGTAAGTACCATACAGATAATAATCTTTATAATATTACATGAGAGAGCTAATTTATTTCCATCCCACAATATAGTTGTTGTTTGTCACTTTATACCCTTCTCTGTCCCTTGGCTGTTTAACCCCAATTTTGTGCTTAAATAGTTTTATTTAATTCTCTATAGTAAGGGCACACTTGCACCACCGTACCATACCGGTCTGTGTATGTATGTGTGTGCGAACATAATGTACAACATAGAAGATCTTGTGGGATTCTATGTGGACATTTTACGTACTATTCGTATACATGAAAATACATACGAATATATATGTATGGAGGGATGTATGTACTGCACTGACTCACATAAACATGCGAATCAAACAGATGTGTTGGTAACAAATTGCTTTGCGTCAAGTGTCATGTAATTACAACACATGACTACCATGTGACAACATGAGTAACGTACACACACACACACACACATAGTTATCACACTCACATTTTATAATAACTATATATAGAATGCGTATGCTTGTGCGTTGGTTGGCTGCTCTGTTTAATACAACACAACACAACACAATTTGTTATGTGCACTTGTATTGTTATAAATGTTACATTGTACACAAGTATGAATGCGCGTATTTTTAAATATACACCTTTTGCTTTTGCTTTTGCTTTTGCTTTTGTTTTTCTCTCCTATATGTGTATACAGGAGGGATACGAAACCTTTTATGCACTGAACAAACAGCAACTGACTGATATTACCACCAACGAATGTTTTATTTAAAGTTAAAGACATCATTTATTTCCTTCCCTTTGACATATAGAGATGGTCAGAGAGAGAGTGGTTACTAATGTCAGTGATATGTTACCACTACAATTACTAACTGGTGTTTATATGCTATTCTCCACACTAAGATGAGGGAGTATACAAAGTTTATCATACCGTTTACAACAAAAACTACAAGAAAACTGATTAGGAATATATACAGTATATATATTTAAGATCCACCCATTAAAATATGAATCGTTAGCGATATGTCCGTCTATTCTTGTTAGCCTCTTTAAAATATTGTACTAAATTTTTTATAAACATTTTTAGTTGCTATTTAAAGTGAGCCAAAACGGTACACTTCCACGCCCACAAACGACAGAAAAAGTTATTTATCGGCCACTATGACATTAGAATTCGTAAAGTAAATCCACCGATTTGTTATAATGAGCGGAATACAGACACGTCCACAATGTAAGAAAAAAAAAATTCTTATAATTCTAACGCGTCCATAATTTGTATATAAATACGTAGGGTATTTGTAAAGTGGCCTAAGCCAACTTTTAGTTTTGTTACTTATTTTGCGCTACATCACTGTAAATTTCCTTCATCCTACTTTTATTAAAGTCATACACAACAGTTGATACGTGTACACATCGCCTTAGATAATTTAAAAAATATGATACCATTAGTAAAATTGAAATATTTATGATTTCTAGGAAGAGGAAAACGAG
This sequence comes from Ornithomya chloropus, assembly GCA_963971445.1. Lineage (NCBI taxonomy): Eukaryota > Metazoa > Arthropoda > Insecta > Diptera > Hippoboscidae > Ornithomya > Ornithomya chloropus. The sequence continues at coordinate 5,775,779 of OZ020529.1, forward strand.
AAATTTATGAAAACAATACGTTACGTTGGTTATACGTTATTTCAGAAATATATATTGTACATAAACTTGATAGATATTTCGTACAAAGTTCCTTTATATGAAGCAACAGAATGTGTTTTTTTTTTAAATATTAAATATTCTCCTACGAAGATAATACGTCAAATCTCAATTAATATATATCCTTCTCATTGTTTTTATACCCTTCACCTAAGATGGAAAGTACACTAAGTTTGCCATTCCGTTTGCAACACTCAGGAGGAGGTCTCAAAAACCCTACAAAGTATATATATTCTTGATCCGCATCCAAAACTGAGTCGATTTATATTTAAATGTCCGTGTGTCCTTCTGTTGTTGGCATTCTCATGGGCGTACATTTTAAGATAGGGGGCTGAAATTTTGACACTTTTAGCCAATTTTAATTTTTGCACGCAGGTCGCTATTCGAAAGGGGCAAAATCGTTTAAGAGCCATGCCCACAATCGACAAAAACCTATATATCTGCCACAAAAATACTGCTGAAACTAAAAATATTTATAAAAAAATATCAACTCAATATCTGAGTACGTGTAGAGTAAACAAAATTTGTCGTAAACCGAATGCATGTTTTTTACATAATATTATCTTTTGTTTTTATAATGTTTTTTTTTTTTAATTTATTTAATGTCTAGACAGGACATGTTTGGTTTTCTTTCAATGTCATTGTTTGACACATACCTGTCAGTTATAAAGGCAGCCATTGGCTGTTGTTGTTGTTGTTTTTATTATTATTTTATGCAACATTTTATACAATAACAAGTTAGAAGGAAAAAAACACCCAACATAAAAATGTAAGCGAATGCAATGTCAACAGAAAGCAAAAATAAAAAATTTTAACAGATTTTTTAAAACAATAAAAAAATGTATGCACAAGTTTAATTAAACCCTTACACAAATACATTTACATTATATTCTTAACCAAATGTAAAAAATTACATTTGGTACATTAAACGTAGATATTATGGTGCAGGCAAAAGCCCGTATGGCTGGTTAGTGTACAAAATGTTTGTATGCAGACGAGAATGAGACCAAACACATCCAACACATATAAAAGCAACACAAATATACAAGCAGGTATGTGTATAATTATGTGAAATTTATGTGGCGTTATTCTGATTATATTATTGTTCATGCTTTGGCCAGAAGATTGCATGACCTAACCTGACCTAACCTGTCAGGTGTTATTTCCCTGTAAATATGTGAATGTATGTATGATGTTATTATACTACTCTGTTTTATACTGGCTGACTGGTTGGCGTGTTTGCCAAAGCTTTCTATAAACAAGTGCTCTGTTAGTTAACTTACGATACTTGTCCGGTCCTGTGCCAAGACAGACGGTATTGTGATGATGATAATAATTAAGGTGTGGTGTCATCCTTTACATGCACGACTTTACCTTTTGCATAAATGGGGATTTCTTGTTTAAATACATGTATGTATGACTGTATGTAAGAATAGTAGCAGGAAGATTTCGGAATTCATTAATTAATTAAATAAATTTAATTATTAAGACCAGCATTCTTTCTTAAACATATAGAAATCATACAAAATATTTCACATTAGAGAACATATAACACAGATATATAAAGTGTGTATATATTTAAATAGTCTCAATCTGATGGTAAAGACAAGTATAGAGTTTGGCCCCTTATTTCCTAAAACGGTTCGTTTTTATAGGTGTTGCGCAAATATGAAATAATGAGTTGTTAGTGTTTAGTTTTCTCAAGAGTATCTTTGCCTTCCTTTATGTCGTTTGTAAACAGTTCATAACATTTGTTTAAAAAGCAATGTAAATAAAACTTCCTTTGTATTAAATGATATTAAAGAAAAGGAGTTGTACAGGTTAAGAGCAGTTCTTATGCAAGCACATATAATATATAGTTAATCGTACACACACATATATCTGTCTTTAGCTAAACCATAATTTATTCTTTTTAAATAATCTCTTCCTTTATTACACACATTCATACATTCTTGCATATAAAGTACTAAGTTTACTAATACCTAGAAAGAGGCGTCAGACACCTTACAAGAGATATATGCTTTTGACACTTAGAGGCACCTCCAGTACCTTTGTGATCACGGCTGCTAAAGAAAAACCAACTGAGTATATGGAACTATCCACTTGGAATAGAGATGACTGTACCAAAACTTCAGCTAAATCTCCTAATTTTTCCTAACATCGGCAGTTTAATATAAAATGGAGACGCGGACATCCTTCAATAGCGTCAGACTGTGAAAAACAATCTTAATGAACCTCCTCTCCCTATTATGTGTGTAGGATATAATTTAAATAAACTGGAAAAGTCAAGCAATTCGTAGTTTGTTAACATACGCCAAAAAAAAAAAATGCGTTACGTCTGTGTGTGTAAGTTCCTCTTCAAGAAAGGAACGTTAGTTTAATCCCTAATTTGTTTCATAATTAACACACAAAAACAGATTTGTAAACAATTGCTGCCATAGGGTACATAAAATACACCTCACGGTTAGCAACTGCGTCCGTCCGCCATTACAGAATGCAATCTCGCATCAGTATTACAACTTACTGAAAAAGTTGTACTTTTTTTTTTTACAGTTTCACCCAATTTGAATAAACATTTCACTACATAGCACAACAACAGCAAAAAAACAGAAACAGAGACATAATGTCAACACCGAAACTAGATAAAGAAATTGTTTAAAATTTGTTGGCAAACGCAACAATATTAACAATAGAATAAACAGAAGCAAAATTAGTTTGAAAAAGTTCCGTTTACATTAAATTAAAAACAGAAATGCAAATAAACACAAACAAACAAAACAAACTGAAGCAACAAAAACTAAAACTGAATAAGTGCAAAATGTTATAGTCGATCAAGCCCGTCTTTTAATACTCTACACCATTTAGACCATTTATGCTAATATTAACTTAGAATATCAGCAAACGCAACATATTATCATATATAGTTAAGTTACGCAATTTGCGAAAAAGTACAATACGGGAAGGGGTTCCAAAAACGTTCCAATCCGGTGCTAATTTGGTACAGTCAAATAAAAAACACCCATCAAGTGTTCTTCAATATGTTGTGTCAAAATATAGCGAATTTTCGTCTTATAAAGTTTTATTTAAAATGTGAGTGAAAGGGTCCTAAAAATGGTCCCTTTTAAGCCATCGAAATATCTTGACATTATGGCCAAAATCTTATACGAGTACACAAACTTACATGGAAAGACACAGGACGGACGGACGGACAATTGATTCAGATTTTGAGATTCCGCAGATTCCTCAGCATAAAAGTTGCAAGCGTTTGCTCAAATTTATATACCCACTTACCACAAGTGGTGTACTTTATAAACAGTTGTCTTTTACTAGGGCCATATATTGGATATCTACCACCTTAAGGCCTACGGCTAGTAAATATGCATAATAAATATGAATTATAAGCGAGTGAGTGGGCGTGTCTTTTATAGATTTCTCTTAATTCCAAGATTGTCCAACTACTACTTTTAACAGAATATCTCAAATTTTGTAAAAGGCAGAATGTTTGCTAAAAGACAGACGGACAGACATGGCTACATCGATTCCAGGTGTTACAAATGTTTCAGCCAAATGAAGTATGCCCCCGATTTTAAGGTGGCTGGTATAAAAACAATGCAACAACGTATATATTAAACAACACAGTGGTGTGTAAGACACTAACAAACACAAACACCCACACACACACCTACTTGAATATACTTAGAGGAAAACATAAAACAATATGTTGTTAGTTATGTTGTAAGATTAGCAAACAACACAAAAGTGCTGAAAGAAAAACAGGGTGAGAAGTCATTTGTAAGGAGCAGTGCTAGCCGAACATAAATGTAACGCCAAACACAAAACTCAAGTACAAGCACTGTACAACAAAAGCAATTATTTACACCAACTATATTTTATAATGACTGTTGACTCAAGAGTACATATGTACTATGTATGAAAACATGCACTCTAGCTATGACCGTAACTTCTGTTTCAAATGTCATTAAACAATATGTTGCAAAAAACAACGCCACGTACACGTAAGAGGAGTATTTTCATTCACATTCACATTCACATTAAGAATCAACAATAAACACATCAAAATGCCGACATTAAGTCATTTATATTATTCACATTTTTACATTTTGTTCTTTTTCCGATTTGTGATTTTTTCTATTTTCTTTTTTTTAGCTGAAATTTTTCACTTCAACACTTTTGCCTGAGAGTGCTAAGAAGGCATATTTCCTTTCACATATAAACAACTCATGCCAACACTTGAATGTTTTGATTACACATAAATATAACATTAAAGCATAGACACATACGCACACACACTCCAAAACGTAGCACATTCATTCATTTACAAAATCCCATAAGAGGAGGTTGACAGTTTCCAGTTGTAAGTTGAAAGCAATTAAAATTATTGTTGATTTTTAATTGCTTCATACAAATAGAACGAAGAATTTAAGAACAAACTGTACAAGAACTTTACAACAAAGTTATTTTCATAGCTCACTGCTCACATATCACTTATAGTAGAGATGTGTGTGCCTATCATTATGTCTACTTTCTATGAAAAACAATGGTGTGTGCTTTTGGCAGATAATTTCATATCCTAAATTATAATAGAAGTATATTGTACGTACTGTTATGTTTACCCAATAATAACATCCCCCAATCCCTGAAAATAGTACAAAAAGCAAGAGTTACAGAAATTATATTTTTGTATTAATACAAAATTTTATAACTATGACCCAATTGTTTCAGTTTGTCTACCTAAAAAAACACCGCTGCTAATTATTTATTTTAGGAACCTTTTGGGGTCGTTTCAGTGTTCTCTAATTTTGTCATTCACTGATATTTTACGAAATTTATTTCGCCTTTAGTGGAAAACTCTATGAATAGCAAGACTCAAGCGTCAGTAAATGTACGAGGGGTGGCTTTAAAGTTATAATAAAAAATAAAATTCAAATAAATTTAATTAAAACGATGAAAAATAAAAAATTATAAACTAAATATGGCTAAAAACAAATAATAAATGCTCTCCACATTTATATGTCAATAATGGGCGTAGCAGGTATTTGCCTGCGCCCTCTATAGTTTATGTTTTACATATAAACTCACAAGTCGGACTCTACCGCAAGCAAAGTTTTTTGTAAATCATGAGAGTGTCATGTAACCACGCCCATTTATAACAAAAGTAATGCACCTATTATAATTATGTACGTCAAACTGTAACTTTATAGCTACATTTTAGGGTCCGTGAAAAATTTTGAGAATATTGTGGGCGTGGCCCTTGGATAAATTTGTTATTAGAACGCTAATGGTTATAAATTTTGATATTTTGAGCTGTTTTAGATACATTTCTACTTTTTGTATGTTAAAACCACGCCCACAATCGACACAAAACTAGTTAACAGCCACAAGTTAACACCTACAAAGTTTAATTTTGTTATATATGTTTATGCCGAGCCCTTCAATCGATATGTAAAAATTAAGATCACGCCCTTTTTTGAACAATTGAAATTCATAAGAATTGTTTTTTGTGCAGAATAAGACAGGAAGTTGATACATAGTACATACACTATTAATTGGCATAATTAGGTACCTAGCACGCCCACTTTCTGTGTCTAGATGTGGGAGTATTTAAGATTTTGTCAAAACTAAAGATGAGTGCGTTTCATCTTCTATTTTTGAACTTAGGCTTTTTATGTAATTACGAGAACTAACATACACTGCAATTAAACCTCTTTAATTAAAAAATAATAATAAAAAAAATAGATGACATCCTTTTCTATATATTTTTATGCATTTTTTGAATCTCTTTTCTAAATATTTTCAGTGTTGAAGCTTTACATTATGTTCTAAAATAGCCGCCAGCACTAAATCGAAAAAAAACACATACAATATCTACGCTTTTGATTTAATTTTGCAATATTGTGAAAATTGACGCTAAAGGCTGTACTTATTATTATTGGGTCTACTGCTGTATACTTTCATTGTGATGCTTAATGCTACACATGCTAGTTAAAGCGACACAAAAACTATCTGTATCAATGCATCCTTCTATGCGTACATGTATGTGCATCTTTTTACAATTTGTATACATATTAGATAATCTCTGAACAAGTTGCACAAATACAAAATGCAAATGAAGCAAAATAATTGAATATGTTGTGAAGAATGTCTTTTTTCCTACATGGAGTAATAATGACCCTTTCTCCTTGGCTTGCGCATTTATTTATTTTTTGAATTTTTATTTCAATCCACAGATTGTACACATGTGTATTTTGCGAATATATTGACATCCATGTTTTGGTGTTGTTTTTGTAGTTTTCTTTTCCATTTTTTTTTCCATATTTTGCCTGAGGTTACCACTTCTTATTGGCATTTGTTTGTGATTTCAGCACATATGCTTTGTATACCATTTATGTGTGTGTGTGTGTGTGTGTGTGTGTGTGTGAATATATTTGTTTGGTAATCTCTTATGTTATGCTTTCATAAGAGATACAAGTAAAAAGATAAATATAATGCAAACTAAACGAATAAAAAAGAAAAAATTTTGGCTTAGAATCAAAATTTGAATCGTTTTAATCATATTCGTCCGTCTGTCCATATACATTGTAATCGACGTACAGGTCGTAATTTCCTACATTTATTGATCAAATTTGGCATAGCCACCTAAGTACAGTAACTTTTTAGAATGGAGATCCTTCTCCATATATTTTAAAATGAGATTTTTTATGACAAAAATTCCCAATTTATGATATTTTTTTTTAATATTTGAGGATAAATAATTAATAATTAAGGGTGCCAAATTTGGACGTGATCGGACTATATTTAGAACCCTTCTCTACACAAAGCTTTTTTACGAAGTGACTTTTTTATGACAATGATGCGCGTTTGATAATCCAACTCAACTAATTATTGCATAAATTGTGGAACCAAGCCTACGATATAAAACTAGAACACATGAATAGAATTCGGACCTCGGTAAAACAATTCGGGATTTAAGATTACAAATATCCGAGCGCAAGTGGTGCCTGTACTCTATATATACCCTATAAAAATATAGTGTAGGGAATAATGACACACTCCATTTATATAACACTTTGGCTTTCACACCCTTACTCGCATTATGGAAAAAAAGCACGTTATGTGGACTCATTATCCTTCCATTTCATCACTAACACTTGGGTAATGAAAGAACCCAACTTAAACTTAGCCTTAGCTGCCTTAAACGCTACTTTTGTTTACGGCGTAATAGATTTTTGAAAAATTCTAAATTACTTCTGCTTCTTTTTCACATCTAATCTACGGGCGGTAACGTGTAACATGTAACGTGTGCTTTCTTGCTTTTATGTAATAACTTTTCTCCATATGGTTGGTATGTGTGCACATGTTCATATGCAGCTAATGGACCATTAACAGGTTTTTAAAAGCTAACGAAAAATGGGAGTTTCTAAATTGTTACTTAAAAGCAATTTGAACGGGGTGCAACCCCCCGCACAAAATTCATATTAAACTATTTAGATGCAACATGCTCCAATGAACGCACCATTCCAGCCCAAAAACAAAATACTTGCATTTCATTTTGGCCAAATTTTTATAAGTTTTCCTAAATTTGTTTTTTTTGCATTTTTTTTGCAATAATTTTCATTCACAGTTTAATTCTTTTCTTTCTTCTCTTTGTGAAGTTTTGTGTGTGTTTGTTTAAATGGTTTTTTTTTCTTCTTTTCTTTTCTTCTCCATTTCACTCCATCTCTTTTTAAAAGCCTAATGCTCGATTCCGTTAAGTGGCACACATATAAAGCAAAAAAATAAAATGAAAATTGAAAACGTAAGACCAACATTTAACTTAAGAAATTGCTTTGATTGCTACCAATTTTCATTTATTTTGTGTTCATCATGTATCTCTTTGCTGTGTTGGGAAAAACTTTCAACAATTTTGCAATTCCGTGCTCGTTCACATTTCATGGAGAGACGCTAGATTGCTTAAGTAAACAGACGGGCTCTGTGAACCAAATAAGGCAAATAAATTTTTAAATGAAAATTAGAGATAATCGCACAAGTAAGTTGAACTTTTATTCAAAGATAAATTAGCAAAGAATTGAAAGAAATTGTCGTTACGAATACGTTAAGCATGTGGGACGATAGGATAATGTCTTGGAATTCTTCAAAACAGAGAGGTTTTGAAGAATTGAATTGAAGTTAAGGATAGAATTTTTATAATGAAATGGTGTGGAGGAGTTGACCTAATGGGATATTTAAATCAATATTGATTTTTCTAACGCAAGATGATAATAATCGTCAGTTTTAATGCTTCTTCAAGAATGCATTTCTATTCCGGCTTTGGCTCCATTAATGAAGAAAGAATCGTTAACATTATGCAGACATCACGTGTATTATTATATCCTCCACTTAAGATGCGACAAGTTCTTAGAAAATGTCTAATATATGAAAATTTGGGCGACTGATCCCCTCTCAGCTAGATGACTGTATATTATTATTACATCAGGGCTCTGCTGCACCGCAATTATTGGGTCTGTAAGCCCGCGTCTTCAGTTCAGGAGTCTTAAGGCTTTCTTAAGCTCTGGTGTAACAGCATTAATGTTGAATGTGCGGTACCTGTTTATTCAGACGGCAGGACCTTCACAGAGTATATGCTTCGGATGCCTGGGTCAGAAATGTCAATTTTTATAATCTTTGATATCTTTCAGAATAATGTTGTTAATCACGAGGGATTAACTTTCTTAACTCACTTCTTTGGCTGAGGGTTTGCTGGAAGATTGGATAAACCTGTTAGTCTATCTTGGATCTTTACAGTTAACCTACAGTTAAGGGTTTAATGTTGGTGATCACTTTAATGTGGATTATTGTGTACTTTCACTTATTGGGCCCATTATTTACAAAAAACAATGAAAAATCTAATATTGGAACACAATCCAACTCGTAAGGTTAGGCATAATACATAAACTATAGAGAGCGTCCGTGCATAAGTTTGAAGATTTGACATACGTTTAATAGTACAATAAATGAGTTTGCTCTTGATTAAAATCCTTCACTGCATATGTATGTTCAATACACAAAAAATATACATAAAATATTGTACGTAATGAAATTTCATATTGAAAAAAATTTGCAAAATTCAATTTATTGGAGTTTTTTTCATTACAAATACAAGTTAAATATTGAGCGGAACAAGCGGAACAATTTGTATAAATGAATACAACTCTCTAGCCTTTGATAAGTGGATAATGGCGCTAATAAAATTATCAACAATTACATAGGCACAGACATACTCAAACACACACATAAACATACACATAAAATTTGTATATTTGGATGTCAACTGTTAACACAAATCATGCACCTACTATAAAATGTAAAAAGCAAAGCGGCGTTCAAAAAAAGTTAAAACTAAAGCATAATATATACAGATGTAGAATGAAATAAAAATTAAATCAAATTAATAATAAAATTGAGAGTTTAATGTTTTTTCTTTTACTATCAAGTACAAAAATGTACATTATGGGTTAAGTCAAGTCGTAGATACCCAACATCAATCAACTCCTATATCCATACCTATACCGTGTGTGTAAATTCTTCAACCTTTTATTCAACATTTTACAAGTAATATGAAAAATTGTTTCTATTGGAATCAATTGAAACAACCAGAATACAAAGACTACCAACATTTCAATTTTAGAACAGAAGAAGAATCTTAGACAGAAAAAGATACATTTTAGTCTGACAAATATGGCTAAATTTAGAATTCGAATCTGGTCAAATGTATATATATATATACATCCTTCCCAATGTTACACACGTTTTAACAAAGTGAATATATCAGCCAGTTCCTTTAGGTGGGTATAAAAATGAAACAATTTGAACGGAAGTGATGTTACGTTAACGTATACGCGTTAGAGCTACTAAATATTCTCTTTTATCGCAAATAGTTTTATAAGCGAGACAGCCATTAAATTCATTTTACTTATAATAAACCAACAACAACAAAAACAAACAATAAAATATGTTTACCTTCGACCAAAATATTAGTTATCCTCCATATTTATACGTTAACTATAGGTGTGAGCATCATGGGCAATAGTGTCCAATTGTCCAATGTGGGCGAAGCATTAGAGATTTCATCTCTTTTGAATTTTAGGACAAAATTTTAATCTCAATATCTGAATTTTTGCGACGAATATGCTTCAACAACAAACGAACGCACGGACAGACGGATGGACATCAATTCAAATTTTTCTGCTCAGCCATAATATATATACTTTGTAAGATTTATGATAGCTCTTTAACATATATATACGTTGTAGATTCATTCTGGGTGTAACAAACAGAGCATCAAATTGAGTATACCATCATCTTATGTGCGGAAAAATTAAAAAAAAACTGTGTAAATAAACAACAAACGCGGAATGAAATAAAATTGGATGTAAGAACGAATGAATGAATGAAATGTTACTTGTACTCATGAAAATATATTTATCTCTATATCACATATACATACACATATAAAAATATATGTATATTTACATATAAATAAGCATGTTTAAGTACTTACACAAACTAATATAAATAAGCATTTGTCTAGGTTTTGTGAACTTTTAGCATGTTATTCCATATAGTTGTGCTCACAAATTGTTGACACGCTTAAGTGGTTGTAGCGTGTCATGTACAATAAGATTGCTTGTAGTCAGAGGACCGTACTTGTTGCCAAACAATACTGCTTTCATTAAAATAATAATAACAAGTAAAAAAACAAATCTTAAATACTCACCACTACATCCTTTATAATAGGGGCATAGCATGGAACCTGATTACGCCCCCTAATATATTAATTCTTTAACATACAAATCGTGTTTTACACAGAAGATGGATTTTTTGTAAATTTTAGTATTTCTTATCTATAATCCAACCACGCCCATTTTTAGAACATCTATAAATGGGGTAATTATAAATTATATCAATTTTGAACTTAACAACTAATTTGTTGGAGCAAATAAAGAAATTTTTTTAGATTATGGGCGTGGCTTTTGACCGATTTTACCCAATTTAAAAAGTGATCCGCTTACAGAAACTAGAAGTATATCTAGTAAATTTCATCTCAAATTTGTTGAGATTGACAACAACAAACGGACAAGTCCAGATGGACTCAAATTTTAATACATTCATCTCCTTCTGGATGTTGCAAACGGCATGACAAATTTAGTGGAAGATATAAAAATGTAGTCAATAATGAAACGAGAAGATTTTCTTACCTACAATATACAATAAATCGCGCCAAATTTAACTCAACGTAAAGGACTTGTTTTTATAACACCTTATCAGGCGTAAATATTTTAAAAAACATTCGAAACATTTGACTTCATAATCGATGCATGACTAAAAATTCATTCGTGTTCAAAGTTTATGAATTTTTAAAATTAACATCCATCCAGGTACCGTTAGGCAAAAGTCGCTGTATATTAAAATTTATTTTACTTGCGTATATTGTATAAATGAATGGTAACTTTTACTTGGAAACTGCATAACGTTAAACCCAAATGTTTTATAAATTGACAAGACAAACGTGCCTTGAAAACGTAAAATGGTGAAAAGGTTATGTTAGCTTTTCACATCCATTCATAACAACACTATAACACACCACTCATCTACATAAACACAATTGAAATTTATATTTGAATATGCGTTTATGTACATGGAACATACATTCAATTCACCATATATTGTTTAATGCGTGTGCTACACAGTAAGTACTGTTGAAGGGAGATTGCTTATCACGTTCATACACCATACGCAATACGTAATATTCGTAAAGGAAGTTACCCAACAATTTAACACGTCAAGTCTGTATTTATATTGATTTTGTTGTAACAAAAAAATACAACAAAATAAATTTCTGGATGATGCATATGAGAAAAGCGCTTTTAAAGGCTTCATTAAGCCCAACAAAGACAACACAAGCTACAATCATTTGATATTAAAACAAGTAAGGCAACTAAATCCTAAATACCTTCCATATCTGCAACGGTGGGCGTGACAATTGCGCCTCTGTATGTATTACGTATCAAGTTGCATGTCAAGTTTTATGGTGAATAGTTATTTGTCTATTGTAGGCGTGTCTATTAACCCACCACTTCCATTTTTGGCACATCGATAGATGGGATGCTTATAGATATAAACGTCAAATTTCACGTTTATAGATCAATTTTTGTGGCAGATAAAGAGATTTTTGTAGATTATGGGCGTGGCTTTTGATCGGACTTACATGTCTAGATTGACTCAGTTTTTGACGCTGATCAAGGCTTTTTCTGGATATTGCAAACGGAAGAACAAACTTAGTATACCTCCCCATCTTATGTGGAGAGTATAATGAATACTTTGTGTGCTCACCAAAAAGATGAATATACGTCTAAAACATGACTTTTGAAATTTCTAAAGCAAGTGTCACACATATACACATTCACTATAATATATATAATAATTTTTTTTATGTATAGATATCTTCTGACTTTTTATTATATTCAATGTTGTTACAATTTTGCGGTCAAACCAACCAAGGGGACTAAATATTATATTAAGAGTAAATATTCCACAATGATACAATATACAGCGTTACAATACGATACACTTAAACATACATACGGGCTTTTACATAGACTTATATATGTGTACTCGTATATCATTTATACGCAGGTTGGTTGCAGAATAAATATGAAAACTCTCGAGTGATGAGAGTTCTAACATGAAATTTTTAAAATAAACTAAAAATTGAGTCAGACACCTTTAGACATATCATAGGTACAAATCATGGGAATGGCAAATAATTGAATAAGACCTCTAATAGTATATTAACTCACGACACGGATTCTGTATGAAAAATTTGTTTTTCTATAAAATGAAAAAAAAACATGACCCTGCCCATTTTTAATATTTTAATGGAAGAGATAATTAAAAATACATAAAATGTCTATCTAAAGATTTTTGTGAATTATGGGCGTGGCTATCATATCAGTTTGCTTAATTTAAATAGAAACTAAAAATCTGTATAAAAAATTTCACTTCAATTATTTCAAAATTTCAATAGTCAGCGTTCTACCAAGACGGACAAAAAGGTTCAAATCGATTCATATATTTATGGGGCGTACTTTGCACGCCTCTTTCTGCTTATTGTAAACGAACAATAAACCTAAAAAACCTTCCTTCCACCCCCTTTAGGAAGGGGTTAAAAAAATTCTATTGTATTTGTAAATACAAGCTTCTATAAACAATATCTAATGCCAATGCCAAATGCAGCAAGTAAACAAATCTCTTTATAACAATACATCACACATCACTGACAAACAATCAACTGAGCTACTATGTGTAGTGAATGTACGAATAAGCAAATGATAGATTGAGCTTTCAAGTACTTTTCCAATCAGTGTGATATACAATATGAGGAGAAGAATGCAACCGGAGTAACTAAATCTGGATATGTGTAAATAGTGTAGACAATCTAGCAAACAAACATATGTCAACAAACACATCACAAACAAAATTCTGTAAAGCAGACACTACTAAGCAATCAGCCACCCCCATCAGCCACTGTATGTATATAATTTAGACACCAAATAAAAATGATACTTAACAATGCGTACCCAAAAAATAAAAACCATGACAGAATTCAGTTTACCATGAAACTAAAGTGAAAGTCTCTTTACTCTGTTAAGGTAGAGGTGGATGTTGTATGCATATGGTTTTGTACATATATACACACATACATACATATTACGTTGTCATTGTACAATACTTTATGTTTACTATGAAATCATACCCAAATCATGGCCAAATAAGAAGAAGAAACAAAAAACAACAATAAGAAACAACACAATATTCACACAAGTTTAGGGATGATTGTACACAAAGCCAAGATTCATATAAAAGTCAAGTAAAATAAAGAAAATATTCAACAAAACAACTGGATTCAGTCTTCAGTCTTTGAGAAGAAACATATCAACTTGAAAATAGTCACACTACGCGTTTGCTAAAAAGAACAAAAAAACGAAAGGAAAGGAAAACAGAAAAGCATCATAGCTTATGTGATATTTGTTAACAAGACAAAAACGTTTATAAAAAAGTAAGAAAAATCAGAAATCAGAAATGACGTGCCAACAATTACACTCACTTACACATACGTTCTAGCAAATATTTACACACTGGCTTGTATTTGCACCGAAATTGATATAATTTGAAATATTTTTTTGAATGAAATGAAAAACAATTGAATAAAAGATATGCGTTCATAATTTGAAGAGTTCTTTTGTGAAAAGTTAAACAAAGTATATGGGGCCTCCAGGGCGTATGAGTATTTTTTTATTATTAATAAACACGATTAAGTCTCTTTATAAAGAAAAAGTCTGAAAAAACGTTAAACAATAAAAGATTTCATTTACACACATTTATTCACTAGCCACGCGTTGAGTAATTGAGTTGAAATTATGTAGAAAGATTTCTACTAGTTTTTTTTTAATTTGTACGTATAAATTTGAATTGGGTTAAATCACGCCCACAATCGACAAAAATCTGTGTAACAGGTGTTGCAAAGATCCTTACAAACTGAATATATCCTTTGCCACATGTAGCACAGGGTATAAAAATGAAATTTACTCCAAGTCAACTTTTATTTATTTAAAGTCGCACTTATTCGGACCGCAGTTATTGGGTCTTTGAGGTTCCTTTCAATTGCTGATATATGCATGTCCTTAAACATATACAATATTATTTCATTTCAATATGATTTATTTACACATTTTGAAAAGCGCATTTCATTCCGTGTCTTTCGTATTGACACTTTAACAGGGCAGTCAGTCATACCTTCAGTGTTGACATTTATTTAGAATATCGTATATAGAGAAAACGTATAAATTATGTAAATAAAACTAGTGAAACGAGAGTGAAAATATGCTGCAATGATTTTTGTATTATTAATAAATATTTCATAAAAATCACAACGAACCACACCATCCAACATCACTACGTCAGGCGGAATGTGATTTGGATGAAATTGTATTTGCTTATTGTTGGTGTAGGTGTGGTTGCGTTATTATTCAACCGTTGATAGCCGATGGTATCATAAGTTAACTGATGCATTCATAACCGTTTTAGACGTTTCAAAATTGTATGACAGAAAATGAAAAATGAAAAACAAAATGAAAAATGAAAAAAATATTCTGTTTAGTCAAATTTTATTCTGTATCAAAAAAAATTTTAGAATGAAATTTTTAAAATACTGCGCGTATTAATGTAATGCTGAACGTGCAACATTTATCGTAGGTGATTACCAACAACTATTCAAATAAACATATAATTACACTCCACATCACTTATGGTACACAGAGCACACATTGCTATGATTAAGCATTAATATCTCAAACAGGCATGTAGTGGCCTGTTAAAATTTGAGATGAGTAAGGGGTGAATGAAATATCTTAGTTAAGGAATTTGTCTACCTAGGTACAGCTGCAAATGTCTTCAATAAGGTCAGCATGTAAGATAAAAAGGAGAATAATGATTGTTAACAGGTCCTACTACGGGCTAGACAGTAAAACCCTCTCTCGTGCGACAAAATCGGATAACAAATAAGAGGTCGACTACAATTTACACAAAACCTTCTTCTGCTTAAGACACAAGTTGTACGTTAAGCCATAATATATATACACCATAACAGAACGTTTCTACACGCTATTTAAATTAAGTAAAATTGGTAAAGAGTCACGCCCACAATCGATTTCAATCTATTTATCTAACATAAAGTATAGGCTATGAAGTTGAAATTTACTACATATATGTATAATTAACCTTTTTAACGATGTACGAAAAATGGGCGTGGTCGTATAACAGATACGCCCACAATATACAAAAAATCGTATACTGGGTAAAACTCGACTTAATGTTAACACATAATATATACTCTATAAGATGGCGTTCATGATCATGCCACGCCCAGTACCATAGTGTTCTTACTAGATAGATTTTAATGCTGATCACAAAGTGTAGTAATAGTGCCTTTGGGGGGCTCCGCTTGGAACAACAAACTGTGCATACATCTGTGAATTTTATTAAAATTATTCAACGCAAGCTAAAATTTTATGTGACTAACTGCCCCCAAAAACTAGCTAACGGCCTGACAGTATTATTGTGCATTTGGAAAAAATACGGTCAATGAGTTTTAATTAGCATTAGCGGTTAAACAAATTTGTTGTTTTTGTTTCCATTGCTTAGGGTCTCTAAAATGCATTTCAATTGGACATGTTTCTTTTCATACCCACGTGCATACATATACATATTCATTATATGATATATGTACGTAGGGAGTATTTATATTTACACACAAAGGCAACAAACAACCAACCAAACATGAAATGGAAAAAAAATATGTTAATTTGCTGTCTGTGTGTGTGTTTGTAAAGGTACATACGTTTTAACATGTTAAATAAATAAACACTCACACAAACAAATATTGGCTGAAGCTGAACAAAAAGAATGATTAAGTAAAGGGGGTTCAAAATGGTTCATATACAACTCAACTAAATATACGCTTATACATATACTTGCAGTTGTTGTTGGTATTGTAAAAATTATAAAAATTGTTCGACTTTTTAAGATGCTTTAACCAAAACATTCCATATGATTCCATATAATCTATCACGTAATCGTAGAGATTGAATTTAATAAACTGATGATTCATTATAAATCCGACTCACAAATAATTTAAATAAAATTACCACAAATAATTCATTTGCTGCAGCATATGCAAATATATAACGGTATAAAATATCAACTATAAAATACACAAGTGTTTGTAATGCTGTGTACACACATGTATGTTCGCTGTGTGAGGTGTTATTATGTTTACACTGGACAACATAACAAATTGCGAATTGTATAATTTGTTTTTGTTGTTGTTATTTGTATTTTTGTTTTTTTATTTTTATGTTATTGTTCCATCGTGTTGTAAGTGTGTTTGTTTATGTTGTGTGTATCCAAATAATTTACATAACTGTTTATTAACGTTTAACATAATTATCAAATGTTTATTAAGCGTACACACCCTCACGCACAAATATTATGTTACTGTCCTGCGGGAATTAGCGGAAAACAAATTATTGCTTTTTTTTTTATACATGTTTGTTAAATGTATACATGTAGTAAAAAGAGACAAGTGAAAAATTAAATTTTGGTTTAGGCCAAATCTTAAATACCCTCCATCTTCATATACAAACTGTGGGCGTGGCAAGTAGCTGATTGTGCTCTGTCACAGTGTAAGTAATACGTATCAACTTAAGCGTCAGATTCTTTGAAAAAAAATGGAAATATTTTAAATGGTGGGCGTGTCCGTTATCCTACCGCGCGAATTTTTGATATATCAAAAATTGCCCCCATTATATATTCAATTTTTACACCCTCCACCTTAGTGGTGAGGATATACCAAGTTTGCTCTTCTGTTTGTAACACTCATGGGTGTGGTCACAGATAACAGACACGCCCACAATTTACAAAAAACCTTATTCACCATAAAACTAGACTTGCAAGCTGATACCTAATACTATTAAAGGGCGCAATATATATATATTTGCCACGCCCACTATTGTAGATGTAAAGGGTATTTAAGATTAGGTCTAAATTTGATTTTATTTTCTTGGTTATAGCTGGAAGAGAATCGACATAAATGATTGTGGGCGTGGCACTTGGTTTATTTTGCCTAATTTAAAATTTTGCCAGATACTAGAAATATTTTTACAAAATTTCAGTTCGATATCTCTCACCTACGCGTTACATTTAACATAGCGCGATAGCGAACTGCATTGACCGCAACTTACCAATTATTTCCTATGATGAAAAAAATGATTTCAGGGTCTTCAAATGATAAAGAGACTTCAGTTCTTCACCACCAGTTTGAAAGATTCCCAGTTCCTAGGAATGCCATGGACTGATTTGGCTCATTTTCAACAGAAGCACTTACAGCTGCAATACTTATGGTACGTTGTCTCAATGGCACAAAAACATCTAATAATGAATATTCTGACTAGAATTTATACATTATAGTATGCCCAGCCTTTGTGGTGGGACGGTAAATACAACCGACAATTGAAGTAAGCGCTCATAAAGTTGCGATCATCAACTCAGAGTTGTTGTGGTAATTTTTTATCATTTTGAAAAGTTCCTCATTTATGTACTTAATCCTGATGAAAATGTTAAGTTTAACTAACGTTTTGACGTTGACAGATCATGAAAACCGGTCAAGGGTGCGTTCGTATTAAAATATAAAATTGTTATGTTACGCCCTTACCTACATAGGTGTACTGTGGCCGTGACATTCACGTGCACTGCATGGCTTAAAGATGAAAATAATTTACAACTCATTTTTTATTTTCTATAAATTATTACTTTATTTTTCTGATTCACTTTTGACTAATTTATCTTTCCCAGATAACTATGTGTGTAATATTAGCACAGAGGTTATTATGAAAATTCAAGTGTATAAAATATTTTATTTCTAGGTGAAAAAAAAGAGATTTTATAACATAACAGATTTCATTTTCTCAATTCATGTTTATATCATTTAAAATTTATTAATAAAAGAATGGTATCAACTATTTTTTGTGCGCTACAAATGCTTTTTTGTGTGTTTTGAACCAAAACTTATATAAAATCTAATAAACAAATGTGTGCTGTAAATGGGTTAATATGTTATCGATACTTATCGATTATGTGTTTAATATAAATATCATTTCAAGTTATGTAACTAACGTTAAATATTTTGCAAATGTTTATGCAACTAATACATATAAATAGAAAAGCTATGTGGGATCCATCTGAAGGCAACTTAAATAAATGGATTCAGAGGGTGGCAAGTGGTTGCAGTAACGTGGCCATTTTATAAAATCTACACTAAATACGTTAAATCTCATAACTGTTATTTTAGAAGAATATATGTATATGTGTGTGTGTGTGTGTTTGTTAAACTTGAACACAAGACGGCATTGTTTACTTATACGAACAGCTAAATATTTATGCATTAAATAATTACTATTCTAATATTTTCATATAAAAACGTTTTTTCCTCTGATTTCTTAACAATTCATATAATTCGTTCATATTTGGTTTTATTAAAAAAAACAGAAAACTTTTTGCTTATAATCTTTCATTGATTTTAACTTAATATGAATGGACTATTTTAAAAATGACCCAAGTCCACCTTCCCGAGAATGTCAAAATTTGAAAAATTCAAATCTATCCAATCATTTGTATATATTTATTAAATATCATTCGTTTTGTTATCGTTTGCATCATTTTTCGTAAACAACACTCAACAGACTTTGGGTTAAACAAATATATAAACTTAAGTACGATTTTTAGCAAATGCTTGTCCGGCTGACTTTACTTTGTGCAGTCACATCGTATCATTCATTTATATTTTCCTGCTGGTACATTTTCTATATAGGTGAACAAGAGAGGGCCAGAGACTGTAGTAACTTGTTCCGTTAATTTAAATAAATGCCAAATGGTGTAAATTCAACAGCAACTACCATCAAATTCATTTTGCAGCTTCTACTGGTGGCTCCGGTGCATTGCCAAATAACTCTTCATAAGAAGGCGCTAAAAAAAGAGATAAAACGTGTCGTTAATTGACTAAAGTACATAATAGACATAAAACTTACGTAATTCATGCTCTTCCGGTGGTGGTCTAATCGTTAAAAAGGATGCTGAGGTAGAAGCTGCTGTATGATTACTGCCGCTGAGATTTACTGTTAGCGGTTGTGGTATTGTTGATTGCTGTGTGATGAGAGTATATTGAGGAGAGTCATCAGTTGGATGGGACGGTGTACTTATAACTGCCAATGGACCGGCATTGATCATCATTGGACTGCTAGAATAAGGCATATACGGTACATTTGTGGCACTGTACAAACTACCTCTGGCTGAAGGACTATTAAATTGTGATGACGATTCGGACGTGTACGATAGAGCGATACCACCGGCCGCCGGACTTAAGGTGACAGCCGATGATTCGGATGCTGTAGAATGCAATGAACTCGATTCACTGTTATTCCCACTGGGTGAACTGTTGGAATCATCCATTGGAGTATACATTGTTGTAGAGTCTGTCCCATTTTCGAATGGATTGCCAGGTATCATATTGTCACAATCGCTTAACCGGGCCACAATGGGTATCGATGTTTCCGTATAATTTGAATACAAATCAAAGGAAAAATTCAATATCAGATTCTTAAAGAAACCTCTCAGTACAGCCTCCACCTTCAACTCATACGTAATATTAATAATTTCCGATCGGGCAGTATCCGTGGGTTGCGCCGTTATCGGTATCACTAATTCGTGAGCAAATGTGCGTTCACTTTTTTTATGCACGGCCCCAGTTTCTTTGGTTGCTATAGTTGCCACTTCAACTTTATCCCATCTAATTGGCAAGAAACTCCAATATGTTACATATTGAAGTACGGTAAAGCGTAACTTTTCCACCGTAGTATTACTACAGTTTGTAACGGATACGCAAATACGTATCGGTTCACCCCGTACGGCAAAATTTTTGGGTAAGAGGGCCACCATTGTTATGGGTCTATTACCAAACAGACTGATTGTTTTTGTTATTTGCTTTTCCAATGGTGTTGGATTTAGTCTATACATGGGCGGTAAGGGCATATTTTTTACGACCGTTACAGGTATAATGTGCCGTTCATCGAACATCCAAGGTCGTTGTAATAAAATACGCAATTTATACTTAATTGCACCATGATTGCCTTTAAAAGTTGATGGTAAGTTCCATCGCAGCGGTACATTAAAGTTAAATCTGTGTTCGCCGGGATCCAACTCCAAGCCGCGCGGCTCAAATGCTGGCAAACTAAACTGATCACGAACGTACATTTGTTTGCCGGTGTAAAATAAACTTTTCGTATCGAGATTGGAGTTTTTGCGCATTATCTCCATCCATTTGCATTTACCCTTCCCAGTGATCTGTACTTTTATGGCTAAATGAATGAAATTTAAAAATAATATTGTTAATAATTATTAATTAGTGTTGCCTTGAACCCTGTTAAATATTGCAAGTAAAAATTTTGTTACAAAACCTACAAGTTTCATTCGTATCGCAAGGTGGCGTTGGTGCTGTTTCTTTTTTCTACTTCACTTCATAAACAAAAAATTTTAACAACCCTGTTTAATTCTCATCTATTGTGAATTCATCATCTATTGTTTATTGTACATATTTGTGAAAATAAAAATGGTCATAATGCTGTGTGCGTGCGGTGGTACCGTGAAAAGTTATGAAATACAAATTCAATTTGTATAATTTTGAAAGCAATTCATGGGAAAAAAGGTAATTTTTCAATTAGTTTGCTTTACGCCGAGAATTTTATTACTTTTCAGCATGTATTTAAAGTATGCCATCCGGTAAGTTGGTCGAATAAAATTGTAATTATGTATGAAGCACACATTTTTTTTCTTCTTTGGAGAATAGAATATATATTTTATACATTGCAGATTAATTGGATAAAAAAAAATTGAGAAAGCCAAAAAGAAAAATGGATTCCGATTTAATAAAAAAAGCGTTATGCTTTCACGGCAAACCTATGCAAAAGATTTGGGACGATGAGAGAGGTGTCGGGGATTTGCAACATATGGGTGTGCCGGAGGACGGCAATTATGCCCTTTATATGGAGCGGCAAAAATTTTTCACATTTCAGGATAGAGCCAAACGTTTAAAATTGCATCAATTTTTAGCACGCAAAGCCGCGGATCTATACGATGCCGACCTAATAAAAATGCAAGCATTGCGAAAAAATTCAAGTACGCTGAGCTTGGAGGAAAAGGAAAAAGGCAAGTACTTAGTTATTGATTATTCAAAAACCGAAAAATAAGCCGAAATTCTTCAAACGTTCGCCTACTGGAAATTAAGTTTTTACTCTTTTACTTTTTACTTGAGTTCAGTACTAATCGTAAAGATTCTGTTAAGTGTTTGTTTTCTGGATTATATAAATGACAGTATGTGTATATGCATACATGTATGTACAGTATATATAATATGTTGCAGAGTATGTATAATAATTTAATTTCTTTACTTTCGGGTGCCTTTTATTATTCAATTTAAATTTTAGTGAATTCATGTGTAGCGCAAATCCCCACCTACGAAATTGTAATGCCGCATAAACAAGACAAATCGAAAATAATGAGACGTGCCCTGGAGTACATACAACCGGGAGACATAATTTACGCTTTAGTTATGCGTACGAAAAGTTCAACATCATCATCACCGCTTATAGTTAAACCGTTATGTACTGGAGAGCCGTGTGTACGCCTCTTGCACGAGTGCAACCTCAAGGTATTGCCTGTGTTCACTTATGATTGCGAGAGAAGTAAAGTCACTGATTTAGTTGCTTCATATTTTAGGCATTTGTACCGGCTCAGCTGTGTGGCACTTTGCCTCTGGATAAGTTGGGAAAACCACGTCCTATTTGTATTAATGATTATGTTTGTTGTGAAATTGTAGAATTCTCCATCGATGCCGAGCGTATGAGCTTGAGTCTGGAGCATACCATAAACAAATATAAAAATGTTAAATTGGGATTGATAACGCAAGAGGAGTTGCCGGCACTGTATCGGTGAGTACAAATGTCCTTGAGAACAGAAGTTATTGAATCATCTTCAAATATGTCCGAGCAGCAAGAGTCTGGACAGTAGTTTGGGCTGTTATGAAGATTATTTGCGCAAATCAAAGGAATTTGAAAATCCCAATTACGACGTCTTGTACACCATGAACGGTCTGGATGTTAGAGACATTTTCAGCGCGATGACCGCATTAAAATGCGAATTTCCGCGACAAGAATACGCTAAAGAGTTACGACAAGTGCAAGCCAGCAAATGGGCATTCAGGTAGGTGTGGTACACTGTCCCATATAAACATAAATATCTGATAACATAACGTTAAGATCGGTGGCAGAAGGCATTGAATATTTTAAAGTTGGTCAGCATGTGGAAGCATTTCAATGCTTGAACAGAGCTCTAAACATAGATCCGCGCAATGTTGAGGGTCTGGTGGCACGCGGAGCATTGTATGCCAATAAGGGCTCCTTCTTAAAGGCGGTGGAGGATTTCGAAAAGGCTTTAAAATTAAATGCATATCATGTGAATGCTCGCAAGTATATGGGGGAGACTTTGGTGGCTTTAGGTCGCAGCTATGAAGAAGACAATCGCATACAGGATGCAGCCAAAGCTTATCGGGACTGTTTAAATATCATACCTAACCACGAGCAAGCGCGCCTCTCCTTTGAAGCTATTCAACAACGCACCGGGGCTGCTGTAGAACCCATAGCAGTGGCGCCTACTTACGAAAACAAACACAACATTGCAGGTATTTGTATATATTTCAAAATCTCCCAAACACCCTGGGTAACGTACTTAACTTATTCAATATATGATGAGATCCAAAGATTCAGTTTAATTCTATTGCTGTTTTTCATCAGAAACGGACAAGTCACATAAGAAACAAAAGTTTAATTCGCCACAATCTAGCACCAATGATTCGAATGTTTCTGAATCTAGCTCAGAATCGGACAGCGACAGTTCCGGTAAATGTTAAATTTTATTTTTATTTACAATACAATCAGATTTTGTACACAATATAAATGGATTAACTGGCAGATGAACAACAACAGCAGACGCCGTCGTCGAAAAAGGCCACCTCACTGTCCCCACTTAGCAAAAAAATGGCTTTACATTCAGCCACAATGGAGGGCAGCAACAAACAGCCCAAATTCAATCAGCCATTTTATATGGCCCAAGCTGTAAGCTCTAGTGCAATGGCCAATGAATTTAAGGTAACTCCTTCCCTCCTGCTGTCACCTTTTGTATAAACATAAAAACAAGAATAAAAAGTGTTTCCACTTCAGTTGGATGAGGATGACACAGGCACTAGAGTACGCCGATTATTACAGGAGGCGTCCAAACACAAAAAGGATAAGAAAAAATCGAAAAAGAAAAAGAGTAAAAAATCGAAAAAAGGAAGCAGCAAAAATAAGGAAGCCACCGCCACCACCAACACCATCTTCGAAGAGGCCTACAAGTATGTTGATAAAAAAATACAATTGAAAATTTTAAATGCTAGACGTTCGTTTATGCGATTATGCGTAGATTTCTTGGCGGCGGGCTGCACATTGAGAATAAACTGAATGAAAATCTAAAACTGTACGAGCAAACCTTGGCGGAAATAAAGAAAAGGCAAAAACAATTACAACCAGTGCCACCTTCCCCTTCAAAACCAGCTGTGATGATACCGCAGCGTCAAAAATCGGAGACGCCACCTAAAGCCCCTTCAATGCGTCTAATGGAAGCAACTACCCCTTTAATAACCCAAGCAGCAACCATATCACTAGCCGCCGGTGGTAAAATTGTTAATTACAATCGAAATCCGGTAGCACCGCCGCCACCCATCATAAAGTCGGAACAGCCAAAATTCTCTTTTCAGATTAAGAAAGCAGTCAAGGTGGACAAGTTCGGTTTGGTGCGCTTGGCTACACCAGCCTTGCCCAAAAGTCCCACAATAACGCCGGAGAGGCCTTCACGCCGATCACGCTCACGGCACAGGTCCCGCAGCCGATCACGATCAAGATCCTACAGCAGACATCGTAGGCGATCTACATCGCGATCGCGTTCACGTTCTCCTTATGGCAGTCGCCGCTACAGATCACGGCGGCGACATCGTTCGTCCCGTTCACATACGCGTTCACGTTCCCACACACCCCGAGGTACGCAACGCTGGAGCCGCGTTGGTCGCAGACGATCACCATCACCTTTTGTGCCGCGTGGTACACCTTCGCCCCGTACACGTTATCGTCGTTCTCGTTCACCGCGATTTTCAAATTCCAGAGACAGACGTTCACCGTATAAAACGTCACGGGGACGGCACGGAAATCGCACTTGGCAACGTCCCGGCTATAAACCACCAAACGTCTCACCGAACTCTTATAAGAGGCCAACTATGGCAAGCCCTTCACCCACGAGTTCCCGGTGGCCACATGACAAATTCGAGGAAAAAAATGATGGCCCTTCCATTGAAGAAATTGACGAAATCATTAACAAAGCCCAAAAGGAACGCAAAGAAGAAATTATCAAACGTGATAAAAACATATTAAAGAAACCGAGCGGTACTTTTTAAAAACTATAAATCCCAACAATAACAAACGTATACATATATACGAATATTTTTTAAATATATATGTATGTGTGCATGCATGAATTTTGAGTCATTATTGAGAAATAAAAGTAAAGAGAACAAATCGAAATCCTCCAACACTCCCATAAATCATTCACAATAGTTTAGTAAGAAGAATACAAAGAACAACGAAATTTACTATTAGTTCAAAGGAAAAAACGGGAGAGAGAACACCTTAGAGAAAAAAAATTAAAAAACGGTGCAGATAGTAAAGTGTATCATGTAACAAATTTCACAGGAGCAGTTTTTCGACATTTAATTTTTCAAAAAAATTTAAATTCATATTAGAGAACGTGAAAAATGTAAAAACCTTTTAAAAAACACTTGGAAAAAGACCTTTGGTTGGCCTCGTATCGCTTGAGTGAAACTCAATGTTTATTAAGTTTATAAAAAGTTTGACAAGATTCTAGAACATAAGAGAATTTAACCAACATATTTAATAAAAGCAATCGAATGTTCATTTGGAATTCATTCATTTGTTGGACAAGAAAAGACATGAACTTTGAGCTCGAGTAGTGCGCTCTCTAAATTTTAGGTTTTAATGAACAACGTACCCTGAGATAGCCAATCATGTATGTAAGTATGCTTCGTATGCATACAATACAAACAAACAAACATAGCGCGTAATTGATAATTTTTGTAATTGAGCGCTAATTTACTTTTGCTTACAGCTGTTGTTGTATTAGAGATACAGCACACTTTTCAAAATACCGTTAAAAAGATGCTTACAAAAATGTTTCGTATTGTAATTTTGGGCGCCCCCGGATCCGGCAAAGGTACTGTCTCCAAACGAATCGTTGACAAGTTCTGCTTTACGCACATAGCACTGGGCGATGTGTTGCGTTTAAATGTGCGCAACAATACCGAATTAGGTAGAGTGGCGAAGAAATACATGTTAAAGGGGGAATTGGTGCCGCATGAGGTCATTATGAAATGCATCCTCAACCACATATCCAAGTTGGATAACAAATCCTGGCTGTTGGATGGCTTTCCCCGTACCTTAGCGCAAGCCACCGCATTGGATGCGGTCGAACATTTGGATGCTGTCATCAATTTGGATGTGCCTCACAAGATAATTATAGAGCGGATTAAAGGTCGTTGGACACATTTGCCATCGGGACGCGTGTACAATGTTGGCTTCAATGAGCCCAAAGTATTCGGTAAGGATGACATAACCGGTGAAGATTTAATTCAACGCGATGACGACAAACCAGATATAGTAGCTAAACGTCTCCAGCTATACGAAGCACAAATTATGCCACTTTTAGATTTCTACAAGAGTCGAAATCTCTTGACGACATTTAAAGGTACAACCACACCCGAAATATGGCCACAAGTGGAAAAGTTTTTAATCGAAAAAACCAAAGATGCCACACTGGCTAATAGAATATAAAAAAAAAATTGTTAAAAAGAATTAATTTGACTACCATTCCAAACGATACCAAATTGTAGCAATGTTATTAAATTATATAAAATTATTGTTAAAAAAGTATATTTGAAATGAAACTTGAATTGAACATTATTGAAGCGCTTTGTGTGAATTTTCGATTGCGTCATGAACGATTGCAAATATGTCTGAATGTGTATAAAACGCATTCATTATCAAGTGTGTGACGGCACCGATTATTACGTTTCCGCACTCAGTGACAATAACATGCAAATACGGTACGTGGTGGTACCTGGACATATCATGCGTACTTCTGCACCAGTTACTAAAGGTCATTATATGTGCGGCTATGCAAATTTACACGTGAAGAGAAGCAGATCATAAACGATGGAGGAGGATGTTTATAAATGTTAATTTAATCAATCTCTCTCTTTCTCTCTCGTACGTGAATATATTACTGCAAAGGGTGGGGTACAACTACCAGGAGATGAGTTAATACATACATGAGATCCTAAGCATAATGAATAATATAGGTCACACCATCTTTATGAGTAAATTATTGTTCTTTGGTTTTAGTTTGGTTTCTCTAAGTCAGGAGTCCGCAACCCTATATCCACCATAGTGCTCATATATTAGAACGAGGGCTAGAAAGTATTAATTTTTTTTTATACCCTTTACTTTAGTTATGAGGGTGTACTAAGTTTGTTCTTCCGTTTGCAATGTCCAGAAGGAGGCGTCAGAGACCCTAGTGGGTATATATATTCTTGATCTGCGTCGAAAACTGAGTATGTCCGTGTGTCCGTCTGTTATTGTCATTCTCATGAACGAAATTTTTGAGATATTGTGCTGAAATTTTGTATACACAGACCCCTATTTAAAATGGGCACAATCGTTCGAGATCCACGCCCACAATCGATAAAAATCTAAATATCTGCCACAAAAATTAAGCTATAAACTTAAAATTTGGCACGTTTATCTATTAAAATTCCGTTTATCGATGCGCCAAAAATGGGCGTGGTCGGTTAACAAATGCGCCCACAATCGACAAAAACCTATGTCTCTGCCGCAAAAATTGACCTATAAACTAAAAATTTGATGCACATATTTCTAGATAACCCATCCATTGATGTGGCAAAAATATCTGTGGTCGTAGACAACAGACCGCCCACAATTTCCAAACAACCATATTCTACATAAAACTAGACTTGCAAGCTGATGACGTAATACATACACTATTAAAGGACCCAATATATATATATATATATATATATATCTGCCACGCCCACCCTTGTAAATGTGAAGAGTATTTAAGATTTTACCTAAGCCAAATTTAGTTTTCTTCTTTACTTTTAGAGATAATTCTCACTCTGGCATATAATGTACAAGTTCAGAAAAAGGTTGCCAGCCCCTGCACTAAACTTCTCGCCAAAACAACAACAACAACACATATTTATGTATATTCATTTCTAAATGTTTGCACTTGTGTGTGTATAAATTTATTATAGATTAATTGCAAAATATTACATGGTGTCACTTTCTACTCAATAGAGAATTAAGACAGATGAGTGCAAGAGTTAATAAGGCCGTCAATAATTGGAGCAATCAAAATAGATTGTAAATAGTAAGGAAAGGTTTGCCTTTGATATAAAAACAATAATAGCTTTATTGCTTGGTAAGACGGCATTGAAGGGAATGTCTTTGTTTGCAAAAAAATACCACGAACTACATACGCATTGCATTCACGATGATTCAACAAATTTTTAATAATGTGAATTTATGATAAAAGTAATTAATTATTCACACTTACCACGTATTTTGGTTCGTTTGGCTAAATTTAACCAAACTTCACCTACGATTGTTTCACCGGCAACATACAAATTATCTGTTTTATCAAGGGTTATGCGCAAACGTTCGCTTTCCATTCTTCAAATGATTTATCTAAATGCTTTTCCTTACGAAATAGTTCAACGCACCCCTTGAAACGGCAAACACCCAATTTAATTTGTTTCTTCTCGTATTTCTCGGCCCCTCCGTTCAACACCAACAATAAATCTCTGCCGCAACACAACCAATTTAACCAAAAATAAAAGAAAAAAAAACTTTATACGTTTCGGTAATGTTTTGAGCATACACAACGAAACGTTTACATATAACTTTAAATTGTTACACTTGCAATAATTTTTTTGTGCCGTTATTTGTAGCTAATTATTCCACTTTTGCATTTTTTTTTTTTTTGGTTTTTTTATGATATTTTTTGCATAATTTTTTTGTTCACTATATATTTTTTTTTTCGTGAGTGTGTTCCTATCCAACAATAAATAATAAACTAATAATTGTTGTGTGCTCTGATTGTGAAACTCAACTCGATTCTTTACTTTATGTTTTCTTTGAATGAATTTTCCTATAACAACAAGAAAAAATCAATCATTCACAATAAGTATACAAAATTTTCCAATAAGAAATATGCTTCATACATGCACAGGGTGTAACAGAGTGGTTGCATTCTGCATTGCATCACTTTTAATAAATTCACGCAGCACAATCAAGGTTATTTGGTTCATTTTTTATTCACATTTATATAGAAATCATGTAATTTTGCTGCACAAATTAGATTGAGGCTTATATTTGGAATGATTAGTAATTTGTAGTAGTTGAAATGTACTTGGATATATAGTCAATACTTTCTTTGCTGCTATTAATTGACAGGGTTGGAAATAATAGTAGTGACAAAACTTTGGTTGGAGAAAAAAGGGCATTTACACCAAATTTCTTTTATATTAATAAAATCTATATCAATAAATAAAATAATAATAAAAAAGCAGCTAAACACCGTAAAGTAAAATTCCTGGCTGGCAATAAATGGTTAGAGAGTATGTACCTAATCTTAAAACAATACTTATTATTTAATAACAAAAATCTATTCTATGCCCAAAATTTGCATATAAAGTTAGGCCATCCATAATTCGGCTAAAAGTGGGCGCGGTATCCAAAAAGTGTAGAAATCGATTATTGCGGCAAAACATAACATTTCTTTCAATAGAATGCACAAAAAAAAACTCAATTAATGCAAAGGTGAAGGGTATCCAAGATTTATCCTAAACCCAATAAATAGTTTCTTTTATTTGTTAGATATATACGTTTCATCATCGAAATTATATCGCTACACATCATGTGTCTCTTAAAATACGGTCACGCACCGGTTGATTTTATATATTTGAGACAAATTTACACTCGTGCAAACACAGACCACACGCACATACACATTCAAAACGATTGTTTGGCACTTCACATAAACCCATGTATTTCTGGATTAATAACAGAACAATGCTTTAAGTACAAAGAGAAGCCTAGCAAATATTCTAAATCAAGTTCACCAACGATTCAGTTTCAATAAGGAGTTGTTCGCGTTTACAACAGTTACAAGGGTATAATGTTGGGTGAAATTTGAATGTGTTTATATGCACAGTGTATAAAAAACATATGGCAAACAATTGCAAGGCATTGTTTTTAAAATTACAATATATAGCAATTTAAGGCGCCAGTTTTTTGTGTTTATAGTCGTCATCAGCGAATGTAATTTATTCACGAGTTTGATCTAATTTATGACATTTTATGCTGTAATACCGATTAATAATGTCTAGCAAATGTACAATCACATTCAATAACAATCCGTTGGGTGTTTATTATGCCGGCCAAGTAGTTTCCGGTACTGTGGAATTAATTACAAATCGGCCCAAAAATATTCGATGTATGTATATTTATCTATTGTACTCATTGTGTATATGCATTAATATGTGTAATAATAACTAACCCTTATTGTTAAATGGAATAAACAATTTTGTTTGGATGACATCATTGGATCAAATCAAAATTTTATATATAATGTGATGCTTACACAAACATATCCTTGCTGGACATATGAGATGGATTTTAGTTCATACCAACAGTTAATGCCTCATACACATACATACGCATTTATGTATAATAATATGTAATAATGAAAACCCGTACAATAATTGCTAATTACCAATTTAATGACCTTCACTTTGTCTACCGCAATCTTTAAAACTGGTTTCAATCTTTTCTGCGAATAAAAAAGTAACTGTTGCAGACGTATTTGGTATCGTAACGCTATAAATATATAATTTATATCTAAATATAACAAATGAAAATGCTTTCAGTCAAGTCCTGCCACCTAATAACCTACATAACCTACTTTCAATGATACAGTTATACAAGTAACATTAATTATTTATTTATTTTACAATGAATTTCTTAGGATCATATCACCTTGAGAAAGCTTATCAAAGAAAAGAGGTTTTAAACATAGTTCGATGCGTTCCAAAATCCCACAATATAATTTGGGTAAAATAACAAAAGCAACAACAGCAAAAACATAATTCAAAAATAACTACAATTGTTGTTTTTCATTTGTACTAAATTAACAAGTAAGAAAACTAAATTTAACTTAGACCAAATCTTAAACCATCTCCACATGTAGACACAAACGATGGGCGTGGCAAGTACATTATTCCGACCTCTCTAATATATTAAGCATCAGCTTTCAAGTCGAATTTTATACCGAGTATGTTTTTTTTTGTAAATTGTGGGCGTGGTCGTATAAGAGACATAATTTTGGCATATCGGTAAATAGAAAAATTATGGACATGTAAATCAAATTTCAACTTAATAGCTCAATTTTTGTGGCAGATATAAAGATTTTTATCGATTGTGGGCGTGCCTCTGAACCGATTTTTCTCATTTTAAATAGCGATCTGTGTGCAGTAAATAAAAATGTCTGTTTACAACATTTCAGCTCAATATCTCAAAATTTTGCACCTGTGGGACATACGGACACTTGAGCCTAGATCTACTTTGTAGAGTCTCTGACGCCTCTTTCTGAGTGTTGCAAACGTAATGACAAACTTAGTGTACCGGCCATCTTATGTGGAGGGTTTAAAAACAACAATTTATAAATATATAATAGCAACGCATGGCGTATCAGCAAGTACTTAATATAAGTTTTATGTACGTGCATAAACAAATAGGTATATGTACTTGATGATGGACTGAAAGTCTTTACATCATTTCATATATTGTAAGCAAGTCTTTGTTCCAACACATGAAATCATTATCTGGTTATTGAGATAAACCGTTTACACTCACCACCCTCTTACTTTGTATTATTTAAGAAGGATTGTCTTTGTAATAATTCATCAATATGTGTTGGCATTACAACAACAACGAGTCTTGTTATTCAATTTTGAAGCTTAAAAGATAATAACTTGACCCACAATTGACATGAGAAACACCCGCACAAATCATTTAATTAAAGCCAACATTCGTTCTTAATCAAAAAAATTAACGATAATAATAATAATAATAGAATTACAACAACTTACAATACTTGTATCTCTTGTAAATACTCTTAGCTATAGTCATAACTATAAGTGGCTACGCTGAAGTGCGCTGGACCGAGAATATTGTCAAGCAAGATACCCATGGTGAACGTAAGAATACTATCGAAACGTATTCAGCTTCCGAAATATATTACAGTAGCGAGAATCAAGTGTATGGGCATGGTAGTAATGACAGTGGGCAAATGGAATTGCCAGCTGGCAAGTATGTATTTCCATTTCAAGCCACCATACCGCCAAATGCTCCCACCTCATTCAATGGGGCCTGGGGTCAAATAGAACATGAAGTCAGTGTCATTATAGATCGTGTCATGCGTTACAACAATATATTCAAACAGCCATTTACCGTTATCGCACCACACGATTTGAATCTCAATCCCAGTCATGCGGTAAGTTTCCGGATTGATTATTATTGGTGGAATTTTTTGGTTTTTCTTTGGTTTCATTTGTGAATTTTCAGCATCCTTTGCATGAAGTGGGAGAAAAAACATTTTTTTGGAGTTTATGCTGTGGCAATCAAGGACCCATGGTGATGACAGTCAATATACCATATTCGGCGTATGCTCCTGGGCAAAAAGTTCATTTTAACATAATCTTGGATAATCAGTCGGAGATTAATTGTACTGATGTTAAAGTACGCTTGATGAAAAAGGTGGTTTACACCTGTCATGCACCAGAAACGAAAACAAAATCTACCGAACTTAAGGTGGCTGACAATCATTGTGGTGATGTCATCAAATTGAACAAGGCGGAATTTAATGAGTATTTACAGTTACCCTCCACCACACCCTCATCCTTGGAAAGTTGTAAAATTATAAAAGTTTCCTATGTGTTAAAATTTATCGCCAAAACGTCACGCCTACACAGAGATTTGATAATAGAATTCCCCTTAACCATCGGTACTGTGCCCATATATGCCAGTATGCTGAACACTACCGGGACCATTACAAATCAACCTGGCACTGCCGTATATAAGCCGTTGGGTATGTACTAGAAAGATTTCTTACAATTGTTTTGTGATTGAAATATTTTTTCTTATACGCGCGTACATATGTAAAACAGCACCGCCCATGTATGAAGAGGACTCACGTTCTGAACAATTCGAAAGCAATACGTTTAAGCCGCGTTATCCGGTATTTTTAAATGATGCCAAATCAGCAATGGATAGTACAGGACCGACAGCAAGTAATGGTTTATATCCCACAGCTCAGGTGGATGCAATTGAGACAATTGCGGCACCTGCGGCACCCATTCTGGAGCCACAACCTACAGCACCTGTACCACCTGCATTTGTGACCAATACAATGTCAGATCAACCATCTAAGGCTGGTATAACGCAGCAGCCGTCATTTGAAGTTTTAGGTTTCAGTTTGCCGCCAGACTATGAGCCTACGCCCAATGCACCACCGCAGCACATTTAAATGCAAATATTCTGCCCGTACATGAATATATGTACGACGAACTTTACACTACTCTCTCTTTTCTACACATATACACTTTTTTGTACTCTCCCTGAATATATACTGAATATATATTTTATACATACATAAAAAAATTAAATATATATTTTATTTTTGTATGATATTTCAAGTGTTTTGAGCTTTTTTGTTCATAACGTAAAGGCAGGGCCAAAGGTATGGATATATGGTATGGTCACGTATTTATGTCGACTTCTCTCAATGCTATCAAAAACAAAGAAAACTAAATTTGGCTTTGGCCAAATCTTAAACACCTTAAATACCCTCCATATCCATAACGGTAGGAGTGACAACTAGCCCTCTCATAGTGTATATATTACGCAAGCTTGAAAGTCGAGTTTTACCTGGAGTATGGTGTTTTATAAATTGTGGACGTGTAACATATCCGACCATGCCCATTTTTGGCACATCGATGAAGCTAATATTTATAGACGTACATACTAAATTTCAACTAAATAACTCAATTTTTGTGGCAAATATATATATTTTTATCGATTGTGGGCGGGGCTCTTGACCGATTTTGCCCATTTTAAAAAGCCATCTGCGTACTAAAACTAAAAGTGTCTGTACTAAATTTCAGCTCAATATCTTAAAATTTACGCTCTTAAGAATTCGAACAACCCACACGGACACACGGACATACATGTTTAAAGCCTCTGACGTCTTCTTCTAGGTGTTGCAAACGGAAAGACAAACTTTGTATACCCGCCATCTTATGATATTGTTAGATGTAGAGAAGTCATTCAAGGTAAATGAAACATAAAAAAGCTTTTAAGATAGAAATTGTATTCAGTAAGTTTAACTCTTCCATCTTCTTTGTCCTACCTAATAATCATTTTTAATTAAACATAAATCTCCTTCGACGTATGTTTCGTATAAATTTAAAAAGATTTTTATTTTATACATATATAGTGCCTAGACCTCCCTTGTTCACCATAGAAAAGTTATATAAAATTAATTATATGTACACACCTACAGACACCTTCCCACAATACACACTTATATTCTTATATTCAATTTTAAACCTATTTGTTCATATATCCCATATAAGGCACTTGTGTGCTTGCTTATGTGCTAAAAATTCCACTTGATCTGTTTCAACTTATCGTATATACTAAAATACAAAGCGGTCGTTAGGCTGGATTTTAATAGAGTGGGGGCCACACCCTTGTACAAGCCCCGAATACCTTCCGATTTGATAGTTTCACGTATACAGCTATACACACCCGTACATTGTATATTCTGACCGAACGTTTGACGATGTGATTCAAAACCTTGTATTTGTAAACGTTTTTTCACCAAATCAAACGGGTAGACAATCGTTTTAGATAGCATGCCCGAAGAGGCACCCATTATTAGTAGTGTCCAGGTAGGCAATTGACTAAAATGAAAAACGAAATCATTATTTTAACGAAGATTTATGGATGTTTATACTCTAAGCTGTACCTTCTCTCCTCCACCTGAAACATTTTGCAAGCTGATTGTGAGAAGAGGCGATAAAACATAAAATTCGAACCCATTAACGGTGTAATCTGCAGCAATGCTGACGATAGTCCCCGATACATGCCCGACACACCTTCCTGCCGTATAATTGCTGCAACAGCTCGCGTTGCATTGCGGTATCCTTTGCTCTTGTCTTGAGCAATAAGGCGTGTACGTATTACATCTAGGGGTGTGGTCACAATAACGGCTGTACTACCCGCTGCAGCGCCACATACAAAATTCGTTAGATTTGGTTTGTCCTCAAGGTAGGCGGTTTGCTTGGCAAACAAACTAAGCTGCTCGTACGTCCAGAATTGTGAGATGCCATACATTATACTTAAAATCTGAGCAGGATTGTGTCCTTTCCAGAACGCCAACAGACCTTCCTCACGGAAAATTGTGCGTACCGCTTGTCCAATAGACACGTACTTTGATTTGTCACCCAGAGCCCTTGTACCACCCAATGGTTCCACTTGCAGTTGAAAACGAATCTTCAACACATCAAATGGCTGACAAGTGCATCTGGTAATGGCGGCCGCCAGCCCTCCCGAAATGATTTGTTGAATTTGTTCTCCAGTGCTGTGCGTTTTCATTTTGGAAATACTTTTTGGTATGGGTTGTATTGGCAAAGCGTGTGTAACTGTTGCGTTTGTGTTAGCTGGAGAGTTATTTGTGGTGGTAGCGACGGTTTCTATTTGAGCTGTCATCGTTACTGTAGCATTCGTTTACTGCTTTAGCCTATTGCACCGAGTTTCGAAATGACTTTCTTTCATTTATTGGTTTAGAGGCATATTTTCAGTTCTGCTGGAAAGCTTTGAATGAGAAACAAAATGTAGCTGAATTGAAATGATTTCGGATATGTTAAAAATAAATATCTGGCTATGAACTCAAAGGTCATACTTTATGTATATGAGGTTTAAAATTCATGACTAAAATTAGAATCTTTGAATTTATCATAAACCAACCAAATTGAGCTTTCAGAGACCGGTGTGTGTGTGTTTAAAAGAATCAAATGTTTATACAAATTATTAAGCTGAAACTTGGTAGAACTATTTTTAATCCATGTCGCCAGATTTGTACCTAAAATGTCAGAGGCGTGCACAATTGAAAAATTGTGAAATCTTGTTTATTCATCCATGTCATAAAAACGGCATTTGAACACATAGCAAGGCCTCAGTTTACATATAAATGGAAATGGATTCCAATGGATTCATCTAAGCCTCTTCTATATAAAAACATGCATGTCTATGTGTTCGTCAGTACATTTTCATCATATAAAAATTCTCACTTTTTGTAATTGACAAAGCATCAATCAAATCTCAATCACTTTTGATACTGATAAACGGTGTAAGCAGCAGTGCAATCATTTCGTTACCATGACATGGAAAATTATGCTTTGGCCACATTAAAAAGTAATGGAAACGATGAATTCCAAAGCCACACTGTATAGAAAACGTATGATATTTAGAAAGTTTTGAAAAACAAAAATTATTATGCTACTCCTTCACGCTATACATTAAGCAAGACTAACAATTGTTGGCTTACCTGCAGTTATTGCAAAGCTTTATTTGAGCTAATAATTCAAAAAATTTCTTAAACATTAAGCTGCAGCCAAAACGTATATATTTTGCACATTGAAAGCAGCTTTTTCCCCAAAAAAAAAAAAAACTTTCTTTTTGATGATAGACTGCTGAAGACTTCTTAAAATTTTACGACATTTTTCTTAGCTTAAGCATAAATGATTATGTTTGAGTTATTTTGTTAAATTTGTTGTTGTTCGCTGCTCACACAATAACAAGTTTTTCCAGTTGGTTAAACAAATTTGGAAATCCAAAGAGTTACGTCAATAAAAAAGTGAAATTTTTTATTATTTATTGTAAACAAAAACATATGGGTTAAGCGTTATGGTTAAAAAAACAAAAAAAAACTACTTTAAACAGCTGTTGTCCATAGAAGAATATCTGTTTACTAAATTAAATAAATACACCGAAGTCTCTTTTTGCACGTATTTTTTTTACACGAATTTGATTTAACACGAAATAAAACGAAAATAAAATTCTCTTTTTACACGAATTGTTTTGTTTTAACACGATTTTCATTTTTTTTTTAAGTCTGGAATCAATATATTTTTCCATTTAGGAAATAACTTTTTTACACGAACTTTTTTTGGGAATGTATCTATCGTGTAAAAAGAGGGTTAGATGTACTTAACTAATTTAAAAAAATACAATTTTTTTATTATAAATATTTTCAACAAATTAACAGAGCTGTAATAATAAAATAGTTTAAATTTGTTGCCGGCTGTATAGCCGATCACAAATAATCCTTAAAATTCTATTTGAAAAAATTTTAAAAATGGAAAAATTGTCGATTAATAATAAGATTTGTTTATATTTTAATCATCAACAACTAATTACAGAAATGTACCGAAAATATACTCAACAAAGCGATCATTATTACACCTTAAAAAATGATTTATTTAATTTTCAAGCCAAAGACTCATCGAAAATGGTTCAAAGTGAGTTGGAAGCTAGCACTACACAGGATGAAAACCTTGTAAAAGCGAAAACGAGAAAACGGAAAAAATCCAAAACCAATGATGAAGCTGAAACAGAGTTGTACCAACAATTGAAACCCTTCCTACTAGACATACAAAAAAATTTTTTAAATTGTTACCAAAACTTGAATAATATGTCGCGCGTCTGGGAGGAGAATTGTGAATTTCCCCAATTTAAAGGTTGCAATAATTTGGAGCAATTCCAGATCGTAACATTTGGCCAGCAGGAATTTTTAATACCTCCCCTAACGTGCTTTTTCAATTATGATATTAAATGTTTGCCGGAACTTGTTGCAACATTAAACCGGTACGATTTAATTGTGATGGATATGCCGTGGCACAATAAATACATACGACGCTTGAAAAGGGCCAAACGTTCTCTCGCTTATAAAATGCTCGATAGCGAGGAATTAAAAGCCATGCCCATTACCCAACTAATGCACTCTAATACCATAGTAGCCTTATGGTGTACCAATTCGAAGCAACATCAACAAGCACTCCTTAACACTATGCTTCCAACTTGGAATTTGCAACTAGTTCACAAACTCAGATGGTTTAAGCTGAATACGAAAGGAGATCTCATTGGTCCTCTCAAGGCGGAAGGTTCTAAACAACCATACGAAATATTGTACATAACATGTCACAAAGACAGAGATCAAAAAGACTTTGACGAGCTGAGAAGAATTGATTTTATATTAAGTGTACCCAGCATCATACACTCTCACAAGCCACCCCTCTATGATTGGCTAAAGCATTACATGCCCGATTCGGGAGGAAGCAAATGCTTGGAACTTTTCGCTCGATACCTGCAGCCACACTTTACATCCATAGGCTTAGAGGTGTTACGATTAATGGATACACGTTTGTTTAATAAAGTTTGTAAGTAAATCATGTATTACAAGCATATTTATTTTTGTTCAAAGCATACATGGGTGAGTAGGAGCATGGATACCAATTGAAATGAAAATCGTGAATACAGCGTAATTCAGTAAATGCGTGCTGTGATGGATGTCGTTTAGTAGAAATGATTTAAATAAGAAAGAAAAACACATGTTGGGATTAAGTAAGATATTATTCCTCATTTTGGCCGGACTTGACAGCCGGTGCTGGAGTCTCCTTGTCCTTCTTCTTCATTCCCGAAACTATATCATCGATGCGCAACAAAAGTATGGCCGTCTCCACGGCTGTTTTATATGTTTGCATTTTTACAGCCATCGGCTCCCAAATACCTTTAACATTCATATCAACTATATCACCGGTCTCACCATCAATGCCCCATGCACACACCCCATCGCCAGAGTACGAGGCATGCTTGGCCCTCAGGGCAGTGAGCGTACGTATAGTGTTGGCACCGCAATTCTGGGCCAATGTGCGCGGTATAATCTCCAGGGCCTCGGCCACAGCTGTATAGGGTCCCTTCAATTGTTTGCGCCTAAGTAACTGTGAGACAGCCATCTCTACAGCACCACCACCCGCCACAATACGAGGTTCTAAGATCAAATTTCTGGCTACATGCAGAGCATCCTGTAAATTGCGTTCCGTCTCGTTTAGAATGTCTTTTGATGCGCCCCGCAACAGTATAGTGCATGCCTTGGCGTCTTTGCATTCGGTAACGAATGTAAAATATTCATCACCGATTTTCTTAATCTCAAACAGACCAGCACCGGTGCCCACATCTCCCTCACTTAGCTCTTCTGTACGATTAACAATGGTGGCTCCACAGGCGCGAGCTATACGCAAATTGTCGCTTTTGCGTACACGACGAATGGCCGTGATGCCAGCCTTTAATAAGTAATGTTGAGCCAGATCGGATACTCCTTTTTCAGTGAACACCACATCAGGTTTGAGGGCAATAACATCGGCGCAGATGCGCTGTACAAACTCCTCCTCAATTTGAAGCATGCGAGTAAAGTCTTGCTCACCAATAATTTCCACACTAGTCTGACTTTCACCCTTTTTATACTCCAGTGGACAATCCAACAGTACAATGCGAGGATTTTCAATGTAGCGTCGCATTTTTGGATGAGTCACATCCTTATTAAGCATTACACCCTTCACTACACACGATTCTTCAATCGAGCCACCGGGTATTTTTTCCACCTTGGCATAGCTGGATGTATAAAAAAATAAAGAAATCTTATACTTGTAAATAAATGAATAAAGAATTGAAAAACTTAGGCTACTCACCGCTTGATGTCCACTTCCAAGCGACCATTTTCATTTAAGGTCACCATTTGGACTGCTTCGAGAGCAATCTTTACAGCCAAATCTGACCATTTACCAATAAATTTGGTACCCACACATGCCTTTACCACTTCGGCCATTTTCTCCTTGTTTCCCAACTCCAGCGGAACACTCAAATCATTTTGCAAATGCTTGATAATATCCTCTAAAGCCTCCCGGTAAGCACGTATAATTACAGTAGGATGCATTTGTTCATGAAGGAATTGTTCGGCAGCTGCCAACATTTCACCAGCCAATACGATAACGGAAGTGGTACCGTCGCCCACTTCTTCATCCTGAGTCCTGGCAATTTCAATCATACTCTTTGCAGCGGGATGCTGAACAGTTATCTCACGTAATATGGCATTACCATCGTTTGTCATAACTATACCGCCCATAGGATCCATTAACATTTTCAGCATGGCCTGTGGTCCCAAACATGTACGTATTACATCAGCAACGGCCTAAAAATTAAACAGATGGCTCACATAGTGAATCATTTATTATGCACATATACACACAAACTACCTTTCCGGCATTAATATTGTCTAACTGAATTTTGCGGCCCGAGTCGCGCTTTGTGTTTTGGCCTAAAATTAAATATTTCCATATAAAAACTATGTACACATTAATGAATTGTTGAAGAATTTACTTAAAACCAATATGGGTTGAGGTCCACCAAACATTTTTAATAAATTCTATAAAATCTTTTATCAAAATCAGTAACAAAAAAACTCGTGTAAACTTTTGCGTTGATATTTTCAGAATTGCAAAAAACTAGGTGAGGTTATGTTTGTGAGAATCATTGTGAATTTGACAATTCGAGAATATTCAACGAAACGCTATATCTATGCAACGATATTACGTGATAGTACTTATCAGCATGAAAAAAGCAAATCGGAACTTAAATGAACTTAACAAAAATTCACATCTCAATTTTTTTTTTTTTAAGTTTTAAAACTTTAAAGAGATCAATAAAAGAATATTTAATTGCGTTAGTAATGTTAATTAAAGAGAGACATTTATTTTTTTATTACTTGCTTCTTATTTTAGTGCATTTTTTCAGTCAATAATGACACTGTTTTACGCACATACACACGATACATAAAATTAATATTAGAAAACATAAAAATATTCACCTTATTATTACTTTAAAGTTGACGTTCATCTTAAAATCGTAACCAAACCAAAACTATAAATCTTCATCCATTTTGTCCACTTTAGCATAATTAAAATCTACATTGTAAGCATTATTATTATCCAGCATATCATCTCTAAGATTATTATTATCATTGTCATTATCATTATCATTGTCAACGCCAATTTCCACGTCAGTCGATTTCAGTTGCTCATTTAAAACGTTCTTTTGCCCGGTCGGAGCGTCCTCGAGTAAACGAAGTACTGGAGGTGGCTGCCACAATACCAATGCTGTACACGGACCTTCATTACGATTTAATAATGCCTCTGGTAAATAAGATGTCCGTCTATACTGATCTTGTATTTGTTTCAATTCATCGCATAATGTAATGCGGTTGGCCCTTCTAAGCTTTTCCTCCAATTCCTTGGCAGTAACTTTATAGTCAGCATAAGTGAGATTTGTGAAACATTTTCCCGTATTTGCAATTGGAGTATTCATTTCTTGGGCAGCATTGTGTTGTATATAATCGCTGGATATGTGAAGGCCATTAAAATGGGCTGTAATCTTTTCCTCTGATATGAATTGTTTCGTAGGTCTACAGAAACATTGCATAGAATACTTGTTAGAAAAAATATACAATAATTGTAGAATGTATTCTTACACTTCCGGTACAATGATTTCGGATTTTCGTTTCTGATGCAATGATGCCCGCCGCAACTCGTATTCATTATGTGGTATATGGCCTGAAAATTGCATGACACCGTCACCATGTTCAGAAGCTTTCATTTTCCAAGGCATCGAGTCCATACTCCAGTTTGGTGCAGGCGTTGGCATAAAATGTGGCAAAGGAGCACCCATAACATTGCAACCGGGTTCGGTAGGAAAGTACAATAGTTGCTGTTGTCCATCTAAAACAGCTGGATTCCTATAATAATAATAATAATGTTTAAAATAAATGATTATGTATCTAATAATAATATAAAAATGTTTACTGACAGATTTTCCTGTTCCGTGTTCATAAACGTTAAACACAATTTTCTATATCTCAAATAAAATACTAAACAAATCGTCTTGTTTTAGATATATCATTTATTTAATTAGGCAAGTGTGTATTGCAGTAGTAGAAAATTCTAGATTATGAACACATAGCACAGTGTAGCGCGGACAAGTTTCATGTAAAAAATCGAAAAACCACAATGTATGAATGTTTATTTTTTATACACGATAGTTAAAAACTTATTACACTTTATTCAGCATAATTTTTAGAATACAAAATTTATTATTTTGTTATTAAAAATTTTTGTTAAAGGCAGCTGAAGGAAGCTTTGATCATGTTATTAACAACAAATTACACCAAATTGAAGCAGAATTAAAACCAACAAGATGAAACGTATTGGAGCGGCTGCTTCAGAGCATTATAACAATTTTTTGATACGCTAATTATGGCATAACTGTTATGACAACAAATACAGGGACGTGCAATGCAAATGCAAATGCACATCCCTGCAATTGTGGCTCCAAAATACTCATAGAGACATAAATACGAACAACAGAAAACAAACGTTGTGTAAGTTTTACAATATTTTTATAAGTTTTGTTAAGGGATAAATTTCTCTTATAAAATGGATGACAAAAAAATAAGTTTCGGTTTTAATAAATTACAAAAGAAGGCACCGTTGGTGGTAAAAAAAGAACCGCCAAAGTCAGCTGCCAAAGAATTTATTAAATGTTTGGAAGGCCATGAAATTAAATTATTGCAGTAAGTGCATTTGTTCAATATCAAATTGAGGAAATGCTTTTTAAATTAAGTTTTATTGTACTATTTAGAGATAAACCGAAACAAACTGCTTTGATTATCCCGCTAAAAGAGAGTCAAAGAACTTCCACAGCTTTAGCCAGCTTAATGAAAAGAAGAGCTGTTCTGTTGGATGAAGAAGATCCTAAAAGTGAAGCAAATTCCAGAGTTGAGAAGATACCACATGAAAGCGATAAACAAAAACCGGAAAGTTTAGAGGAAAGGGCTGCACGGGAAATTCTAGAAGCGACCAAGGAAAAAACTGATGCGCCAGTTTCCAACTTAGTATTGCCCGTATTAAAGGCTGATGAATTACCTTTGGATGGTGCCCAAGAATCCACCATAGATGACTATGAACGCATACCTGTTACAGAATTTGGTAAAGCTATGCTCAGAGGAATGGGCTGGGTAGATCCACCACCTGAAAATATAAATAGTGGTGCCAAAGAGGACACAATCTTTAAAATGAGACCCAAAGGTATGGGCC
This sequence comes from Ornithomya chloropus, assembly GCA_963971445.1. Taxonomy (NCBI): domain Eukaryota; kingdom Metazoa; phylum Arthropoda; class Insecta; order Diptera; family Hippoboscidae; genus Ornithomya; species Ornithomya chloropus. The sequence goes on from OZ020529.1 coordinate 5,819,064, forward strand.
TAGGGGCCGACAAAGTCTTGAAGCCTAAACCTCTATTAGTACCGCCCGAGCCTAATGAAGTACTAGAAATCAAACGCAATGCCTTCGTGCGAATAATAGGAGGAAAATTTAAAGATTCCTATGGCCAAATAGAGGATTTTGATACTTATGCAGGGCGCGTCATCGTAAAAATGGCTCTGGGTAATAATAAAGAGTCCTTTGATGACTTTCTATGCAATCCAGTTACTGCCAGGGAATACGCTCAATACAGCAAGTGTATAAGTAAGTATCAAGTATGTATGCTTCTATAAAAAGAAACTTAACGCCAAGATTATATTTGATTACAGACAATGCTAAATACGAAGCATATAAACGCAAAGAGAAAACTGTAAAAGAAAAAAATTGTGATGGAATAGCAGAGCAAAAGTATATTGATGTGAAAATGAAGCAAGAAGACAACAACTCCAAGGTATACAAAGTAATTGGCAAATACGAAAAGCGAGATTCAGAAAAGAATGTCACTGAAAAAAGTTCTTTATCCTCCGATAGGAATGATTACAAACATAGACACAAAAGCCATTCACATAAATTTGAAAATGATGATTATAAATTAAAGCATTCGAATGGAAGGGAATGTAAAAAGTCGGATCGAGACAAAAAACCTTTAGGATCCGACAGCGATTCCGATGTAGAATATAAGCAGCGACAACATGGAAAGACGCATAAAAGCAAAATGCAACAATATCACAAAAGCAAAGAAAGACGAAAGGAAGACACACGGTCGACCGAGCAGTTTTCAGAGTCCTCTGAAGAGGAAGTGCACAGGAGGAAACATAAAAAGAAGAGCAAGAAGAGTAAAAAGCAACGTGACCGCTCTCGGTCATCTAGAAGGAGTTAGAAATTCCAATCAACTAACTTTTATTTTTATTGGTATTATTTTATTTGGGTATTCATACATGCATTGAGAATCATTTACGTAGTCGTAATTTATAAATTCAAAATATTTTTATGTAATGTTAGTAAAGTCTTACATTCTATGACTGACTTAACCACAGCTAATAAATATATTAACATGTAATATATTTTTTGTTTGTTTGTTTCCAAGTTGGAATTAATGAGACGCAGATTGTATAAATTCTTAGATACAATTTCCATAGATCAAGTGTTTGTGTGATGTAATGTTTCATGTTTTTTTGTATGTATATGTATGTAATGTGTTTGAGATTGAACGATCAGTTCAAGCTATAGTTATCAACTACAAAGTTTATTTTTAATTCACACGTAATGGCGACAGATATGGCAGATGATGTGTTAATCGTTTGATTGTATGAGTTTATGAATTGAGATAAAAGGAATATAATAATAATGCTTTGGTCGCTATTTGTAGTTTCTCATATTATAAGCATTTGCTTTTTTAAAACGTCTCCTCTCCATGAGCAGCATTGTTCGTGTATAACGTTGCAATAAACTTTGTTTCCTTTCTGCCCGTCCCAAATATTTATTCATCTTTCTTTGGTATCTCTTGTGGTTTTTTTTGACTATTAATGTTTAGGAGACAACATACTTTTGTTTTCAATTTTTTAAGGACACCTTTGTCCTGCATGCCAGGATATAAGGCGAGCCCCATAGTTAAGGCATACATCAGAAAATAATTATTCATTATTGCACCAATCCAAGCCATAATTAACAACGCGCTACCCATTATGATAACGAACTAGAATTAATGTTTATTAAAAAAAAAAAAACCAAAATCATTTATAAAACAAACTGCACTAACCATTGTAGATTTGGGCTCTTTGTTGGTAAACAAATATTCATACCAAGCTGTCAACTGTACTTTTAAGGTGAACAATTGTTCCACCACACGCTCAAACGACTCCTCCTGTTTGCCAGACCAATCATCCGTATTGCACAATAATCGTGTGATCGATGGATATAGGAAATCAAATAAAAGTCCAATTAAACCGCACAGCGACAACATAGTCACTACGGACATATCCAACCACCACAAAATCAGGTAAAATAAAGTTATACTGCTGCATATAATTGCCGGATAATAATTCCTTTCCCAGGTTAATATACTATCCATGCGTACAATAACATTACGCATTGGCTCCAAATCATGCTTCAACTTATTAAAGGCTCGTTTCTGTTGTAAAAATGTCAGAATAAAAGGTTAACACAAACGCTACTCGAATTTGAAAAATCGAACATTGAAGGTGCTATACACCATTCTTGTTACCTGATCAACTTGCGACATATTGACCAATATTGCAAATCTTTTGTAAGATATTTATTTGCACAATTACTATAAATAATTTTTTGGAAGTATTTAATTTATTTAAAGAAAATTTATTGATTTTGCTTGACAACAGAGTTCTATTTTTGGAGAATAATTCTAGTTGTTCTGTGAAAAAGATTAGAGATGTGTACTCTTTACACGTCTAGTTTATTTAAAGAAATCAATTGAACTGAGAGAAGTAATGAAGTTTCAAGAAATGTTCTCTAAAATTGCATTCTATTGCTTATAGAGTGAAATGCGAAATAAAACAACAAAAATATATATGTATATATGTATATTTTGTTTAAAAATTAAATATACAGTTGGGTCACAAATAAATAATTTGTTCTTTCAACATTGTGACGGTTGCATGACAATTTTATACAAAATGTTAAATGGGGAATACAAAAACAACAATAAAAATATATATGCCGTTATGTAGTTCGGTTAAGTGAGAGACAATTCATGGGTTTATAGAAAGTGCTATAACTAAATAACCACCGTACTTTAGGAAGGAAAAATTACGCTATAATTCAAAATTTACATTGTGTTGCGCATTAAAAATTAGTAGTAATTAAAAAAAAAAAAAAAGAAAAGAGTGATATAAAAGATAAAATTCAAATAGTTTGGGCCAAACTCCCGCATTCGATAGCTGTATAATTCTTAAAGAAAAGTTACACTGAAGATTAAAAAAATTTGTAATTGTGCCAATTATGTTTTAAAAGTTAAGTAAGCGTTTTGAATAAAAATGTAATTAAATCAGGTTTTAAATTATTTTACAAAATTGACTGATTGTAGACGTATTTGTGACACACACGGATGAAAGATATGAAAAGAAAAGATGTAATAAAATTCAATTCAAATAAAATAAAATAGTAGTTGTCTCACAATAAACTTAAGCTTAAAACTTATTTTACTTTCCGCAGTTGTGGTGGGTATTCAAATATACTATAATTAATTATGTACAAAAGTTTTTACTTTACTATCGAATGAGAGAATTGGACTACTGAATGATGAACTGAATGTGTTCCCGTTTAAAGTTAGCGTAACTTTGCGGCTGCGTTGTAAGGATTGGGCGGTGTTATTACGCACATTTGCAAACTTTATGTTTTCTCCTCTTTCTCCTTATTATACCGTACAAGCTCCTTCAGAAATTGAGCTTTCGGCTTCATAACATTGGGCCGATCGCCACGACAATTGGGACAATACCATTTACCTTTCGGTTTTAACACCAACGATACACATGAAAAGTGGAACCATTCAATGGGACATAAATCATTATCGCATAGAATCATTTCACCGTAAGAAATCTGCAACAGATATAGTAACGAATCAGTGATGCACGTGTTATACAGATGAAATCAATTTCAATTTACCTGATTGCATATGCAGTAAGTGGGCTCATCGGGATCAATTGGATCGGGTGGGGGTGTCTCTTCTCGGGCATTGGCTTGTGTTGATTGTGCACCGCGAGCCTTTCGCTTCTTCTTTTTACCACTGCTATTATTGCCCGCATTACTGCTACTTGTACTACTACCCGCTGCTCCACCGCCTCCTAACGTACTAGCCACACCCGAACTGCTTGTTTGGTTTTGGTTAGTGTTTTTCTTTTGTCCCGCACTGACATTTGAGGACTTTTGTGCAGAATTTCGGTCACTGTTATTACCCCCTTCATTCGCTGAATTCGATTCATTGCCGCCTAATTCTGCATTAGCAATGGCATCATTGCGACGTCGGGACCGTTTATTGATACGTTGACTTTCTGCAACACCGCTTGTATTTACTCCATTGCCATTGGAGATACCTACTGGTGTACCAGAGTTGGTACCCGAACGATCCGAATTCGGTGTCGAATTACCAGCCACATTGGTGCCTGCGGAACCCAAATAGACAGAATTCGTTACACCAGCACCATAAACTAAAGATTAGTTTATTATATAAATTGACATTACTTGTATGACAATTTCAGTTGGCTCACCTCCATTACTACTGGCTACACCAGTACCCGATGCAACAATTGGGTTATCACCGCGAGACGGACTCTGGATGCGTGCTTGTTTTTGTGGTGGTGTAACTCCACACGCTTCTATTTGCACTGTATCTTCCTTCTCATCTTTAATATCCAAATTCTTCTGATCCGCATCCAACTGACGAGTTTTGTGATCAATCAATTCTTGCAATTGATTAACAATTTTCATTTTCTCATCACCCAACTCTTGCGCTTGTATCAGTTTCTGTTGCATGCGAGTAACGGAACGAGCCCGCCTCCCAGAATTACCATCACCACAACTTTGCGAGGATCTCCACAAGTCATAATAATGATCCACTTCACGCAACAAGTCTAGTTTCACAGAAATCAATGATTTTATAAAATTTTGCGGACACAATTCAACATTTTTACTTAAACTTACTTCGATACTGTACATCAATATCTCGAATCCTTGACAAATACCGTTGTACGTCGTCCGGCAAATTTTCCACTGAATCAATGTAATTATCAACATAGGTTGCCGAAAATAACGCCTCGTCCATATTTTTCGTAAATTTTACACGAAAATTTCCAGATAAGTTGGACATAAATGTTACAATTGCGCGTCTTTGTACATCTGAACTCACTCGATATTATTTTGTTATGTTTTGTAAAAAAAATGGCTACATACACCAACACTAATGCTTAAACGATGTACTATAATCACAACAAATACTGTACTTTTTCGTAAAGTAGTTTTTTTTTGCTTTTTTCTACTTAAACATAACATTTAACTTTATTGGACATTTTATACACCTTTGAAATACAAATAAAATATTGCAATGTACACACACAACACAATCTATTAAACATTATAAGTTGCTTTTTGCTTTTTTGATAATAAGTTACTGGTGGGTAATAATGGGTTATTACTTTACAATAAGCAAAATGGTGGCCATACAGAGATGCATTGCAACTTGTATTGTAGTTGCAAATTTACTTTTCCTGGACTATTGCTTTTTATTAAGTTAATGTAATAGTTCAAAAATTATTGCAAATAAATCATAAGAAAGGAAAGTATAACTAAATCCTCCATTTTTAAATTTTCGCAAATGCAATTTTTTAATAATTTTCAAACTGGTTATTATTGTTATCGTTTATTTTGCAACTATGCGCGTTTTGTTCTAGCTGCTCTAAGTAATCGAGTAATCGTTGTAGAATACTCTTGTTAGAGCGGTATAAATGAATTTGAAAAACGGCATTAATTCGCAATCATCTTTCGTGGTCAGTTGTGTTTTCTCCATCGCCTAGTTTTTTGTGTGTGTAATAAAAGTCAATTGATTTGTGTTCTGTTCTCGCCGAGTTTTTTCAGCTTTTGTTACTTTACTCATTAAGTAACCGTGTAAAAGATATTAAAATTATTATATTATAACAATATATGTATATTACGCATTCACTACAGTAAAGTGTGTATTAAACGTGGTACAAACGTATAAACAGTAGTTTACGCACATATAATAATCGTGTAAACGTTAATCGTAACGAAAAAGAACCCTTTCCTACATAAATCTCTTAAACTTGATAAAAATTTTAAACGAAATGACGAGCTTCGAAGGCATTAATGACAACAACAAACCATCTAGCAAGTAAGTGAACAATTTTATTAATTATTTCCATATAACTAAAATATCAGTCACCATTTTTCTCGATCACCATTTTGATTGTTCATGAGGGATGGTGTCTTGGAGTCCTTTTGTTCTTTGTTCTCCTTCAGTTCTCTTTTTATAGGTAGTTGTTCTCTATGTAAAGTGTTTTTTTATTTTGTTTTAAAACTAAATTATTCATGCTCAATCTTTTATTCTTTTAGCCAGTTTTTATATTATATATATGTGTGTGTGTATGTTGTCAATATAAATTTTTCTTCTACCTGAACTATTACACAATTAAGTATGGATTTATGTATTATTCACGAAGGAGTAGTATTACTTTTGCGGGAAAATATTTTTGGAAGCTAAAATACTGATAAACCCTCCTTCCAGTCATTTTCATTTATTTATCAAACACGTGTAATTTAATTTTTCGGTTCTCAACCATTAATCCATTGCTTCATGTATTGGTTTTTTGCAAAGAAACAACAATTTTTAGTAATAATGAATCACCATTAGAGGCCTAGGTAAATATGCATGCACGAAACAATAGTAAACCAATTGTGGGTATATAATGTATAAACAGTTTTTAAACATATTGCAGACAAATAAATTCAGATCAGTACTAACTTGTAGGTCTTGTTATGTGAAAAAACGTTCCCTGCACTATGGTACTCTAGTATCATTTGGAACCTTTGGTAGGCGCTGGAACAAATAAAACAATGTAAATATTTCTTTTGTGTACACACATATGTTTTTGATATTCAACCTACGTGATAATATTCTTGTTCGATTACTTGTTTTTACCTTATTGATAGTGTTTCAAACATTCGTATAAAAATTATTCAACTTGCCACTGGGCTTGAGCTGGAGTTGGTTCCATGAATTTTCAACTGAATTTGCTTAAATTGTTTGTATTGTTGTGTTTGTTGTTTGAATATAAAAAAGAAGCATTTTTGTTGTTTGTTTCGGGTGGAGTTTAAGAAAAGTTGTGCTCTGTGTTGAAATGAAAGACAAGAAAGCGCACCTGCCCTTCGGGATGGTACGAAATGAAGTGTTTATAAAAGTAAGTGACATCCCTTGAGTTGCATTTTATGGCATATTTTTCACTATTTTACAATTATAGCACAAAAATGCTAACGAAAATAGTTGTTGCACAGTTTTTGTGAATGCACGTATATTGTCTTTGTTGTTGTCGAAAATTTTAATGAGTCATCGAAGTTTGCTATCTAAACATGAATGAATAATTTTGCAGTTAGGCCATAAAATATATCATATGCCGCTACAGATAAAACAGAGTTTGTGTACACAATTTACTTATTAAGTTGACTGCAAAAACATGACACACACATGAGACACACATAAAATTATGTTCAGATGATTTTGTTAAATTAAGCGAGCGAAGAAGACTGCTTGGTATTCTATTGTATAGAAATTGCAGAACACGCCAAGTGCGTACTAAGGGGTTATTCCCATTTACGTGTACGCACATAACTATAAAGTTGCGACTAAAGACGGCGCCGCTTGGACGCCACAACAAATATTCACACCCAATAATCAGCAAGTATGGTGCTGTCAACAAAGGTGGCTTTTGTTTCGTTGTAAAAGGAGTAAGTAGTAAATAAATGTGTTTTACTGTTCTCTTGAAAGATGATGATGATGATGATGATAGTGAAAAAGTCAACACTTGTATGTGCTCAGTTAATGCTCCAAACCGTCACTTCATTTGACATTTATAAGACATTCAATCTAAAGTCTTTTTCTCTATGAAAAATCATGCATTTTCTGAGTCATTTATAATGGTAAGAAAAATTTCATTGAATCCTTTGACTTTAATTTTTACAAATTTTAAATAATTCATTGTCCACATGTTACGAAGAATATTTAATTTGCCAAAAATACAAATTTAAAATTTTGTATAAATATTTATATGTAGACCAATGCGTCTGGTTGAATTGTATACATGCCGCACCTTCATTTGCTTATAAATGTGGCGGACATTCCAGATTTGGCCTAAGCCTAGGTATAGCTTTCTTATTAGTTTTATTTTCAAAAAAATATTATACAAAATTTCTCTTCTCTTCTGACCTTACCATCTTCTGTTATCTCCGCCTGCTTTGTTTAGTTATTAAATTATGTCAATGAGATTATTAATATTTTGAATAAACAATTCATACAACACTTAAGTGGCCGGCATTGCTCAAAGAAAGAATGCTTTTTCATCAATTTCTTTACTTACGCACACGTTCGTAACGCTCAGTGAGGGGGGGGCGGACAGAGTTGTACGCGAATTTTCGAAAAAAAAGTCTATTATTGTTGTGAATTCTAACAAATATGTTGAATTTCGAATATGAAAGCAATAGTTATGCCATCCCTTCTGCTTTAGTAGCGTAATGATGCTTATGGATGGATAGACTCAATATATTTGAGTTGAAAAATTTTAAAACAAATCATTTTTATTTCGATTATTATGCCCTGCACCACTTTTGGCAAAGGATGGTATACTAAGTTTGTAACTATTAAGAATCCAAACAATCTGAATCAATTTAATCATTTACATCCATATGTCTGTATGTCCATGTAAATTTGTATGTAAGCTGCAAGTAGCATTTTTTGAGATATTTTGATGAAATTTGGTACAAGGACCTTTATTGAGCCAAATAGGAATCCTATTGAAAATGGATCGAATCGAACCAATTTTACAACCCCTCCCCATATAAGAACCTAATTACGAAGTAAGTGGCTCGCTTATACAACGAAACTAATTGTAGCATAATTTAAGGAGCTAAGTGGTATAGAGTACTAAATGGTCGGACTTGACCGACTATAACATTTTCACTGGTATTTAATAGAAAATGCATAAATAACGCCAAAGATTTCGTACCAGCTCGTAAATGCACAAAACATCCTATTGAGCGTCTAAAGCATCCCTTTTGAAAATTTCTATTATTAATTCATAAGCACACATCGGTTATGGTGATACAATGTGCATAAGTGTCATTGTGCTAGCTAATATGATGGGATGCATTACTCAAAACTGAAAGTTAACTATTTATAGAAAAAAAATGCTCTAAATGGCGGAAAGCCACTCCTTGAATGAAACTTGAACAATGTCTCCTTGAATAATGAAATTCAAATTAAAAAAAATGAAACTAAAACGGTGTGTAATGGAAAGCATAATTCTCACAATCAATGAAGTTTGTCTTGTACTCAGTTTTTATCATAATCATCCACAAAAACTGGTTGTATTTTGTTGAACCAATCAAGTGGTTTTTCTTAATGTTAATAATCAAAATTCATTATAAACACTAAAATATTTATATGAATGTATAACCAATACTTGTACGTATATGTGTGTGTATGCATATATAATCTATTATCAACTTGCCTGGCCTTGTTAACATATAAATTGTATAACAATTGGTTCTCATTCCATTTATTAATCGTTATACCTTAATGTTGGTTAGTTTAAGAAATGTTTCCGTTCATTTTTGTATATTTTAATAGTTTGGCGAATGCCTCATATATGTATGATTTAAGTAATTACGCCATAACAACGCCCTAAGTTTAAATATTCAAACAACGTAGTACAGTCGACGACGTTTTAATGTAATTAAAGTTATAGTCTAACTGAGGAAAAACTCCATAGCAAAATATGTAATACAGCTCCAGGGATTGATTGGTATCTTGTTAGTGGAAAAACAAAGAAGTTCCAAGGCTTGCATCTATTGAAATGGAATATTTAAAATATAATATATTAAATGGAAGTTTATTCATTTGACATAAACATATATGTGTGTTTGTATGTATGTATTAAAATGTTAGCTTTTTAGGGGTTGGTTAACATTTGCTAAATTCATATGACACTACTAATTTGGTGGGTTGCGTGGCAGGGTATAAAAAGAAGCGAAAGTTCCAAATAATATCCTACAGTAAGTTTAAGTAACCTTTTTAGGCCCTAACTTTTACCTTTTGGACTTAGGCTCAATTTAATCGAGTCAAGATCTGTACCATGTGGTTCAAACTGTACAGTTAGACAAATAATATACAAAAATGAGGAGAAAATCCTCAACTGTGCATCTTTTCTGATGAGCTCCACTTTAGAATGAATTATGTGTCGCACTCTGGTAGAATGACGTGTTTGCTGTCCTACAGACAAAACTTAAGAAGACGTCCAGAAGGTCGAAGCGTTCTCTTTTGAAACAGGGGGAACAGTGGAAAGGTTTTTATCGGCCAGTAGCGATGATGATGATTATGATCTTTTTTAGTATCGTTCAAAGCGAATAATTGTCAGGTAGATGTCGCTTCACCAAAAACTCTAATTGGGGAAGTTTTTTTTTTAAATTAAACGATTTTGATTTTGACCAATTTTTCTTAAAAACTTGAGAATATTACGTTTTTGCCTGTAATGATTCATTATATTATCCACTGTGGCGTTGGGGGTATATTAAGTTTGTCATTCCCTTTGGGCTCCCAAATATTTTTATAAAAAAATTCTGAAAAATCTTCCCACTGAACACAAGTTTGCCTCAGTTTGTCACTCTCCAACAAAGAATATTATACGAAAATAGTTTATATCAGCGTCAAGATTTCAGGCAATAAAAGCTTTTATAAAAGCTGAATCAAAATTAATCATACTGTTGCTATATGTGTATGATCAAAGAAACCAAAGGAACTGATTTAAAAAAGAAAAACGTGAACCTAAAATAAAAGGCGTAGGCTCACCCATATTTGGTAGTTATCCCATAAAGTGCAAGCACACTCTTATTATTACATACAATCATGACGACAACACATATAGGAAAACCTGAATTATTTACCGAACGTGAGGTGCGTTAATCAAAAGATTCCAACTTTTTGCCTTCCATACGTTTGGTTGCATGTGTGTTTACGAAAAGAAAAACGACATTTAATGACAGTAGGAAGTTGAAGATCTTCTTGCATGACGATGTATGTGCGTTTATTTACGTTTATATTTACGACTGCACACAATGAATATTTGAGGTTTACTTTATGGCGAATCACAGAAGAAATGCGAATAAAAACGATATAGAAATTGGTGGAGCAAGATTTTTGGTTGGTGTGTGGTTGTGTTTGTGTGTTGGTACGTGCAGCCACGTCGAAATGAATAATGCCGTTTTGTATATTTAAAACATAAATAACACCCTGTACTACTCAACACACGCTTACGTAGGTGTTGTTTTATAATGGATCTAACATGAAAGAAACCAGAAATTGTTTGTTAGGATTAAATGGGTAGAAATGATATTTTTGTTGGTTAGATTTTCTAATTTGTTATCCTAAACCAGTGGTCGACAATGTGCTGCTGCAAAGCAAACCTTTTATTTTCCTAGATTTGTCCTAGGGTGGTTATAATTAGACTCTACAAACTTTATATATTTGTGTGATCAACCTAATCGATCTACCCTCGCTAAAAATTCGAGTAACTGGCTAAGATTTAATCGCTCAGCTACATAATAATACATGTTGCATTCAGATTGTAACAACAAATGTATGAAAATGTAGAAAATATTCTTGAAGAACGAGAAAATTGTGTACGAAATTACACGTCTGTGTGGGAATGAACTCTAATTAAATGTCAATCGAAACACCACAAATGGGTAAGTTCGTTGCTCTGAGTCTAATTATAGGTAGCAATGGTACTTACGTGAGGCACGTACACATTCTAAAATTGTCTGCATTAGAACAACACTACACATACATATGGTATGCGTGAATATCGTGTATTTTATATGAGCTTGTACATATTTTATGTCCCCCCCTGCATTAACATGTTTTATGGGATATATTGTATATGAATAAATTTCGTAAGTAAATATTGATGTACATGTACTTGGTTTTACAGTTGTGGCAGTAAATTGTACTGTAATTATAATATCGCGTGACCACTGTCATTCTTTGTACCTTACAATCAGTTAGCCGTTTGAGTTTACCATTAATGCTGTTAAAACATTTGTAACGTAGTATAAATTTACTGAATAAAATGCCGAACTATGTCTGTCTGTCTGTCTTTTCATGTCTCTGCCATTTGTGAAACCTCATATGTCGACTTCAAACTTGGTAATAATTTCTAAAAAAAACATGTTTGTTTCTGAATTGAATTCTGAATTGAGTTTAGTGATTCATATAACTTAAAAAAGCTAATTTTTAAATTTTTAAACTTTTTTAATCGATCTTGGAATTATTATTTTTTTTTAATCTTATAGAATTTAGCCGCGCCCACAATTAAGAAAAATCTTCTCTGAACCTAAAAATAAAGCTACAAACGTTATATATACTATAGGTATAGATGTTATGCAAATGGGCGTTGTTAAATAATAGACACGCCCACAATTTAGAAAAAATCCTTTTTCATGCACTGTTAAGTACATATTTAAATAGTCGCGAAAGGAGATCAGAGCGTACCTGCCACGCCTACAGACTTTGAATAAGTTGGGAGGTGGGTTTTCCAAGATTCCGTCTAAGCGAATTGTCACGTTTTTAATGTAAGCGATGAATTATGTTAGAATTGTACTCATAAATCAATATAGTCACGCCCACATTCTAAAAGAATTTTAAGAAAATTAAAATTATTGTATATTTTGACATATAGAGCCGACGAGTACATTTAATCCAAGTCACATGTGACTTGTTCACATGATTAAGGAGCTAAATAATAATTGATCCTTTCATGAAATAGGGGGCATTTCTTGTTTCCTGCCACTAGTATTATTCAGTAAATTACAAACATTTAAAAATTTCTATAGAATTGAGTGGAGTAAAAAACGTGCATGCTATAAAAAATCATCATGTCGCAGAGCATGTCAATGTTTCACATAAAGGGATAAATTATAATAGACCACGCCAACAGTGCATGTATCCTCCCACCAACATGCATATATAAGTTCAATAGAAACATTACAAGGTCCTGTAATTATTTCACCTTGCTCTCTGTTCTTGCAACTGCTGCTTCTCTACCATACAAAATCATAACTTCGTAACAGTATTCATTTGTCTTTCCAAGATATTTCTAATTGAGAGACATGCAACATAAGGTACGAATATGTGTAAGAAACAATATGGAATTTTTATTCATATAGGGTGAGAAAAGTTACGCTTTGTAAGGTAGCCTAGCCTAACATTCCAAAGGTATTCTATTGTACAATGAACACTCACTAGAAATATAATCCAGACACTACTTGAACACGTCATTCGTTTATCAGTAAGAATTGTAAAACAGACTCATTCAGATTTTCATATGTTTACCAACAAAATAATGCTGATAATGTCACCCGTTCGTTAGAATTGCGTCATGAGAGAGAAAATCCCTCTAGTGCTGTGTGGTGGAGGTACAAAAGTGAAAGTTAAAGGTAAACCGTAAGCACGTAATAAACACGAATGGGTCGATGGGTAACGATGGCCAAAAGGTAATGGAACTAATTAAAACGTATGCACTGAAATAACGTAATCACCGAAGGGTCAATGAACGGTTGGAATTTCGCATTATTGTTTACAAAACTAATAACACAATACAATGCAAACGTGTGCTGGATCTTTATGGGAAAATGTTGTTAATTGTAACAACAATTATGGAATAGAAATGTATTAGAACCACTCGGTAAATACATAGTCTATGCTTTCTTTCTTTCTTTTATTACCGAACAAAAAACTAATTAAACTCATGAAACGATTAATTACGTGTATGGGCAAAAGTACAAACAATTGTTAAACAAAATTTCATATAATTTATGCGCACTACTCTTCACTCACTGCTAAACAGCCCTACCCTTGGTGAGAGGCATACTAAGTTTGTTATTCCGAATGTAGCACTCAGAAGAAACACCTTACAAAGTATATATAATCAGTATTTGAGTACATCTGGACATGTCCGACCGTGTGGCGGGGAATGTTTGATATATTGAGGAGAAAATTTTGTTTACCCATGCGTTTCTAGTATTTATACGAAGGTTATTGGCAAAATCGTTTGAGAGCCACGCCCACAATCGGTGTAAAACTATCAAAGTGGTACCAAAGGTGGGCTTTAAAAATGAAATTGAGTACACATACATATTTATAACTATTCCATTCATCGATGAGCCACAAATAGGCGTGGTTGGATAACTGACACGCCCATAATTTACAAAAAAAACTTATTTGGCGTGGAATCCGACTTGCAAGTTGAGGTTGAGGGCTTAAACAGGTACCTGCCACGCCCCTTGTTTCTAAATAGATGAGATTTAAGCCAATATCAATATCAAGCAGAATACATTTCTGTAAAGTTTGGAATCAACATCTCAATTTTCGAGATCAAGAGAAGCGGACACACAGACAGACATATCTAAGTCGACTAAGTATATACGATATGCAGATTATATATACTTTTTTGAGTCTCCGACGTCTTCTCCTGGACCTTTTGACAAAGTCACATATACCTCCAATCTTGTGTGTACAGAAATTTTTAAGAGAATTGTAAAAACTTTAATTTTTCTTTCTATCCCGCCTCCTTTGCACAGGGCAGAATTATCCATCTGTCAAGCCTTTTAAATCGCATCAAGGTAAATGTTATTTAAGATTTGAATCAAGATAATTATATAGCTGTTTATACTTGTTTCTGTTATGTTTTGGAACGTAACTAATAAATAAAAAGAGAGATTAAAAAACAACAAAACTACAATACAATGCAACTGCAAATACTAAAAAGAGTGTGTGATGCATGTTTCGCGGCAACAATTTATGGCCATCGTGGTGTAAAATATTTTCATTTTTACTAGACGGTTCTTCACCGTAATGCTCTATTTATGGTGGCGTTCCAAATACCAGAATGTACTTGAATTGTTGCTGAATGTGTTTATTAACATTTTTTTTATGTTCTGCTAATAATTTAGCAGCAGTGTGTAAAGTTTGACAGCTGAGAAGATATAAATTATTTCAGTCATTGTCTCGAAACGATTTGAAGCATGATTTTTTCACATTCAAAAATTAACAATGCATCCAAGTGTGTTGTAGTGTTTACTGCATTATATGATTAGAAGACTTTTCTTATACACTCCACATAAGACGAGGGGTATTATACTAAGTTTATCATTCTGTTTGCAACACCCAGAAGGAGGCGTCAGAGACTCTAAAAAGTATATATATTCTTGATCAGCATCTAAAACATAGTCGCTCTAGACACGTATGCCTGAGCGTCCGTGTGTCTGTCTGTTGTTGTCATTTACACGGTTGTAAAGTTTAAGATATTGAATTAAAATTTTGTACAGACTCTTTTAGTTTTTTCACGCAGATCTCTATTTAAAATGGGCTAAATAGGTTAAGAGCCACGCCCATAATTGACAAAAATCTATATATCTGCCACAAAAATTGACCTATGAACTTGAAATTTGGTATGTATATATATAAGTATCTCAGCCACCAATGTGCCAAAAGTGGGCATGGTCGGATAACAAACCCGACTATAATTTACAAAAAACTATACTCAGTGTAAAATTCGATCTGCAAGGTGATAAGTAATATATACACTATAATCATATACCTGCCACGCCCACTCTTCACATGTAGATGTGGAGGGTATTTAAGATTTGGCCTAAGCTAAATTTAGTTTTATTATTTGTTTTACTGTGTGGGTGTGAATAAGGAGTTGTAAGAAACTTTTTACTTTAAACACCCTCAATGATAATAAGAAGAGTTTAATAACTCAATTTTTTTTTTTCACATTGACTCCAAAGCATAATTGTACTGAATTTAAGCCCGACATTGAGATATTAATTTGTTCTCTTTGTGTCAAAAGAAAATGCAAGAGGCTGTGAATTACCAGAGAGGGCGGCAAAAAGTAAATGAAATCAGCCAACCACGCAGTTTTGTTGACACATGTAGTTAAGCATCAGTAAGTGTAAATATAAGTTCGTCTATATAGACATGGGTGGCGTACATACATAAAAGAGGTATAAGTAGAAAAATGTCTTGCAATTGCAATCGAGTTTATCATCTGTAGGTGGTAATGAAATTATACGATTAATTAAGTTTTTGACGAAATCAAAGTCAAGCTTTCGACTCAAATTTATAAAACTTAATTGAGTTTAACTTGCTTTGTTGCATTTGACATCTTGCTTATTTATTTAATTATAACAAACTTACTTTCTTTTCATAATTTTTAAGCATTTTTCATATTTTGTCGACCAATTAAGGGATGCTAAGCATGCAAGAAAGTCTTCTTTAGGTTGCTCCCCCTCCTCTTACGCCTTCTCTATGATAAAAGGATTTCCTGTGAGTATATCACGTCTTATTTCTCGGCACTAGGCCCTTGTTGGTACGAGGTTTGGCTTCAACGCGATCCAAAATTCGCAATTCTTAACATTTTTCAATGAAAATTTGTAAATAACTTTTACTTCATCTAAATATTAAATTTTATATTTTTGGACCGGATTGGACCATTTTTAGAACCTTTATCTTAATGAATATTTTCAAGGGATAACTTTTTATAGGACAATGACTCGCATTTACACATACAACAAAATAAGCTATAGTATGAAGGGTATTAAATGATCGGGCTTGGCTGCCTCACTATAATTTTTTCACTTGTCTTTTGTTTACACATATTGTGCTTGTCCCATAGAAAGGATTTATTTTAAAGATGCATTCCATTACCAAATAAGTAGTTGTCAAGCAGTAGCACTGATGATGGAACAGCTTCCGCTTAAATTCATGCGCATTTTATAACCAAAACAGCCCAACGCAACGATTCAGGTGCAGTACTCGTAAACTCTAGAAAATCTAAATATAACTGTATTTATACAGCATAGACAGAAAAGGAGAGCACAAAACATACCAAAGATCACATTAATGATAAATGTTCGTGTCAATTGGCCATGTTTAATATACTCGAAGTGTGTTAATCCATTCAGTACTGTATGCATGAGATATTTAAGTAATGTAGTATTCCAGGAAAGACGTACATATATGTATATAAAAGGCAAAAGGCTTGCGTTGCAATTTGTTGATCTTAAAGTGTTTGATTTCATATGCAAGGATCGCAAAAAAACTAAGTGAAACACTTAATCATCATAAAAATAATATAAAATAAAATGTGTCTACACTCATCTTAGAAATATCTTAAATATATATATGATCAGCTTCAAAATCTGAGACGATCTAGAAGTGTCTGTATTCCAGCAGCTTTCCTAATACTTGACCAATTTTAATATCACGTCCAAGCAAGTAATGATAAATAAGTGCATGCATGCATGCAGATTTTTTTAAACCGATAATTAAGATTAGAAATAAAAGAAAAATTATTGTATAGAAATTTTTCAAGTCATCACAAACGTACAGATAAACTTATTATACCACATAGTGATTTCTTTTTAACAAAAGAAGAAAAAAAGTGCAACTTGAGGAATCCAAATATTTCGATGCCAGTGTAGATCGTTAGATAATGTAAAGCTTAATTAATGCATTTTTATATGAAGCGGTCAGACAGGATCACTGTATGGAGCCAATATTTCATTTGTATACAATAAGCGGAGACTCCACATGTAGACAGACATGTATGTATGTGTGTGTATGTACATCAAAACAGTTGAATTGTTGAATTGTTTTAAATTAATTGAAGTTATTTTTGTGCATATAACATTCAATCCGTCTTGTTATCGTGAGCATAACGTATATCAGAGCAAATACTATGAAAAAAAACGAAAAAGACTTTATGCACGAAAGTCTAACTTTACATTTTCTCTCAGTCAATACAATACATTCTTGCCGGCTACACACAATATTTCATATGTAATAATAACCAGGAAATGCTGCTAAATTATTCAGTTCAATAACCGACCAAAACAAGTACAAAGAATTCTTAAAGTTGTTGGTTGTGTGCGGTTGCCGCCGTTCTTTTTTTAATGCACGATTGCTTTAACAAAATCTTAACGTAACTGCTACATATTAGCTTTAAATTTTTTTTATTGTTTCACCTAGTTAATCATCGTCTATGAAATACAGATTAAGTTAATTATACACGACTTTTCTCTTTTCTTAAACTAACAACTTAAGGTTGGCAACATTTTTACGTTAAAAGTTTGTCTTAAAGTCCGATTATACGTCGCTTTTGTGCTAGTTGGGCATTTATTTAATGATTAAATTGTAATAAATCTTTTACCTAATAATGACGGTCACGTTTCTACTGCACCACAACTCATCAGAATGTACAATTTGTCTTTTTTTCCTTTCTATAAATATGCAAATTGAAAAGTGGTCGCGTCACCGCGTATGTGTGCGTACGCGCGTGCAATTCAATTTGTTATTTGCAAGTTGGACAAGTCTGACCACTTGATGTAAAGCAGTTAAATGGATATTCAAGGAAATTTCGATTATGATCTATTGGCCCTTTGGCCTATTGAGAATGTAATGGACGTCCATACATCATCTATGCATGTACATCTATGCAGGTTGTATGCCTGCCTTCATAAACACAAAGAAAGAGGATCATTATAAAAAAGCTAGCTCGATAATATTTATTAATGTCTACATAATTTGCTGCACTCTGCTTATACACATACAAGCGGAATACTTACACAATGATGTGTAGTTGATGTATTGTTATGTGAGCTTCATTGTGATTTGCACAATTTATTTGATTGGAATCATAAGAAGTAATTATTGACAGTCTTCAGTGTGTTTGCAATCCTACGCATCATTAAACTGTCAACTTATGATGAATTAAATGAAATTTTTATACCCTCTACTAAGTTGGTTATTCCACTTGCGCATCATCTAAAAGTAGCCGTCAAGGCGTATTTATTCTTGGTCAGCATCAAAATTTGATCGAATCATCTTCCATCCTTGTGTCTATGTGTTCGAGTGTTGTTGAAACTCTCATGGTCCTAAATTTTTAAAGATTTATAGTTTCTTCAAGCAGGTTGTTAAATTATTTGGGACAAATCCATTGAGATTTACGCCCACAATTGATAAAAATCTATCCATCAGTTCAAAGTTGAATTTCGGCCTTAACCAAAAAATTTTATAAAATCGTAGAGGCACTCTTTTTAGACGTTGTTGGTCCTTCAGTGCTTCAAAAAACTATATTATGCCATCTAAACTTTTAATAGCTAGCTTAGTATAATGCCTGGATATACAGTAAATAGTTTCTTTGTCTACTGTTTAACAAGAAATTGGAGTAGTTTTTTTTTCAATGTAGGAGTCAGTGTCTGTACATTGTACCTCACACGTATTCTTGTAATATTATACAAGAATAACAAATAACATTATTTTGTACATGTAAAGGTAACATGATAGCATACTTTGGTAGACTATGTTATAATTAAAGACTCCCACAAAACATATGCAACTACATACACGATATTATTGTGGTTACTTATTCCCATCTATGACTAAAGCTCACTCACCACCCAAACTGACTGACATGTGTCGATAATGACAATTTTTTTTAGTAAAACTGTAGCAATAGCGAATATGTTTGGTACCTTTTAAGGGTGTGTTGCTGCACCGTTTATTGAAGCAACTGAGCAGGCAGACAGGCACGCGTTGGAATGATAACTGATGAGCAGCCATAAAACTGCTGTAAAATCATTATATTGTCATTTGTTTACTAGGCTTTTATATATATATAATACATGTTTATTACTACTACTAATATATACACATACACATACACATAAACATGTTTATATCCATTATTACATTATTAGTTTGAAAAGTTATGACAGACACACTTCCTGTTTTAGAGTAAAGTGTGTTGTTTGTTGGTGGTTTGAATGTATACATTGTATATATTATTAGGTGTGGTGGTTTACACACAATGTATTGCACTATGAAAAGAAAGCATACAATAATCAGAAATGTGCAATTTCGGTTATCTTTTGATTAATTCAAATAATTGTAATTTAAATTACAATTTTACCATTTTGGGGCGGGAGACATTATTAAACATATAAAGAGTAAAGATTTTACAAGGAAATGCTTAATGGAATGAAGACATTGAAATATGGAAATCCATAATAAGATAAGATTTTTTTAATAAAATTACTTTATTATAAATGGTTTTCCTTTACAAATCACAACTCGTTGATCTTTCGGATGATTCATTCATTTCTGGTTAAGTGGTATTTTCCTTTTTCATGTAGTAAGAGTGTCACCGTGGGTGCTAGTGGAATCTATATACCTGACGAAGGCTGTTGATCATTCAGTTTGTTTTTCGGAAGTATTATTTTCTTTAAGATCAACAGTCAATGTTGAAGGGTCTGATTTTTCCCATATCTTTAATATATGTTCGTCTTAAAATAATTATACTTTCCCCCATAGTATGGTGGTTTAGTAATATATACTTAATCAGCATCAATCAACCTGAATCAATTTAGACATGTGTTTATTTTACATACCGTCCACATGTCATCTTAGGTTGATGAATAAGTTTGTGCTCTTTTTCGTGAAACGTAATGCTTTATGGAAAACAAGGCTGACTTTACATCATTTGGCTCTACAAAATATGCTACAATTAGTTTACTTATGTCGGGAGGTATTGCTGTATAAGTCTCTTCGTAAAATATCATTATATTGTAAGGGGTTCTAAAAATAGGCCGATCGGGTCCACATTTTGCACAACTAATTTTTAAGCTAATTAACTATTCTTCTCCAAAATGATGTACAAATTTATTAAAAATTGCAATTTTTTTCCATCTGAATAAGTCTTCATAAAGCTCTACCTCCACTTCTTCATCTTCAATAACAGCCAATCTTTGTGTGTTATTGTCCACTGAACATGGTCGTCGCCTTGACTGTTTGGATATAAAAATTTATTCCAAACTTAACTTGCTCTCTATTACAAATGGCTAAGGCCATAAAAATGATTGCAATTAGCTTTTTCTAAATATACAATTCATAGCCATGGCAATCCAACCGCAAGCTATTGTTTATTTGATGTAAGAACGAACTCTCTGTGAGGATAATTACTTCCTACAAAGATTATTCACTAATTTGAATCATCATCATAAATTTATCTGTGTAGTGTAGTAGAGATTGTTTGTTGAGAAAACAAATCAAGAGATCTATATATTAAGTAAACTAGAGATTCCAACAGATTTATGTATCATACCACTATATAGGCACATTATAAAAATAAATTATATGATTTTCTTGTGCGAAAAGTCAAGCATACAGAGAGGAAGGTTCATTGCATTGAATAAGTTTATAACTCCAAACTCCATGTAATCTTATCATAAATCATGATTCTAAAGAAAAACCAGAACAGCACATATATGTACATGTGTATATGTATATGTGTTGTTCATTTTTGTTTTTTTACCACCAACCACATAACATTCATTAATCTATTAAGAGATCTTCAGTTAAAACAAAAAAAATATGAAAAACGAAAAATCAAGAAGGCAAAGATGTGAAATGTGCTGAAATAAACCATAACCTTGAATGAAATATGAATGCCATTGCGGTTTTTATATAGCCATCATATTACAGTGGGGCGGTGGTATACTAACTTTGTGACTTGATTTGCGAAATGTTAAAAGGTTGCGTTAAAGATAATGTATGTGTTCTTCATAACCTGATAATCTGACTCGATCTAGAGGTGTCTGTCGAGTTAGTTAGAAGCTAATGCAAAAAATCTTTTACACAAAAACTTTTCTTTAGCTAGTGGGCCCAAAATGTTTATTCCGCTTGGACCCCCCCGAGTACCTATATATAACTGTGAGCCTCTTCATCTATTAATAAAGTTCACATGGCTCCAATAATTGAAATATTGACCCAAAATTTACTGCAGATAGCCACGCCCACATACTTTTACACTCACAGAGAGTGCTGGCTACAAAGTTTATACTTAATGTACATAAAAAGTGAATCGTGTCTTGAAAATCGTGTGAATCAAATAACAGTCACGCCCATAATTTAAAGAGAAAGCTATATATGGAAGATAATGTTTTGACGGCTGATATCTTAATTTTTTAATGTTATATTTTAATATACTTTGAAATGTGCAGCAATAGCATACAAGCCACGCCTCCATTTTACTTATAGTATAAATGTGGAGGGAACACAAAATTTGGCTTAAACTTTTTTACTTGTTTTGTTTATAATGCAATTTTTCGAGAGAATTTGTGCACACACACACACACGCAGAAGCATTCATTCACACACTCATTTGAAAACTTAACTCCACATATAAATTGTAAGTTGAATTATAATTAAAGACCATAAATCTGTTTACAAAGTTTACAGCGAGAAATATATTTTGAAAACTTTTTTAATGCTTTTAGTGCTGAGGTGGGCAAAATTCCAAAAATAAAGGGTTAGAATTTCTTTCTGTACGTATATATATGAACACAGAAGGGAATTGTTTTTTTGGTATTCATTTAAGCCTTGGAAAATTCTTTCATTATTTATGCGTTATTGGTGTGCTTCCATCACAAAATGAAGCTATTTCTTTTAGTTTAATATCAAGCAACTACCATTTTTGGGGTGCACGATGAGTTAACCAACCACCCTGACTCGTGTCGCTAGGAGGTTTCAATTTAAGTGATTTCAAGTGTCAAACATTTGCAATGACAATCCACAACCCCATTGGGTTTTTAATGGATGTGTAAAATATGCAAATTTGACATTTTATTAGCGTGGGTGTGTGAGTATACTCTTCATATCCACATGGGTTTAATTTCATGTAAATTTGAAATTTTTTTATACCCTCCAACTAAACAATGGCTCTGGTATATACCCTGAGGGAGCCTTTAACTATCTCTGGGTCAGCAACGACTACATTCTGTGGAGGCCTAGGTGGATATATTCCTGAATAAATTATGTTATGTTGACAATCACAAGTTGAAGAGTGTCTACTAAGTGGTGTAAACCACTTCTTTTTACATATTCTTTTTACATATTTAAAACAACAACGACAACGACTCCCTTAAAACAATGTTTCTTTGCGCCTGTTTATTATCCCAATGATTCACAATATTTGTATAAAAGTCCAATGGCTGACTGGCTCTTGTATAAATGGAGAAGGCATATGGAATATATCTCAATGAAGTTTTAATTTGTATAAAGTGTGCAAAATTTCACATTTGTCGGTGCTTTACGGCATTTCACCTTATTACGTAAAAGTCACGCAACAAAATCCCCGTTAAGCTCTAAAGACCATTTATTTGCGGTATTGTATTATAAGGAAAATCGTATAATTTGTCAAGTCTACCATTTGGGTAATCCATGGTAATGTAATTTGTACGTGTGGAGTGTCTGAAGTGACGGAAACTGTTCTCGTTAAATTGTTTTAAAAAAGTAACTTTAAGAAGATTTGATTTAACTGTATGAGGAAAGCGCACGCGGTAGATTTTTATACTTTCTCCCAGCATAAATTAGATTCAAGTATAATAGCAGCAAATAATCTTGAAGTACGTTTGAAAGAAATTCTGTATAGAGTTAAGGCGCAGTTGAACCTAAATAGGAAAGGAATCTTGCTCTACTTGCAACACATTTTATGTATTACTGTGGCAGCCTAATAAATGTTTATGATAATGCGGTAACCGATTTAGTTGGTTGTTATGGTGGTCAAAAGCAAAAGCTTACAGTGGCACAAACACTACAAAAAAGTAAATAACTAAATTTGGCTTAAAACAAATCAAGTGACAGCAACGCGCACACAATTGGGGGCCCTCTAATGGGGTACGTTTTAAACTTCTTAGCTCAATTTCTGTTGTCTATAGTTAGATTTTATCGATTATGGGCGTGGCTCTTAACTAATTTTGCTCAATTTAAAGATATCTACAAAATGTCAGTTTAAACTTTACAAACGTGAGAATGTCAACATGACACATGGACATGTCTAGATGGGCTCATATTTTGATGACGATTTGATAAGAATTCATATTTTTTGTTGTGTGTTGAGTGTTGCAAACGGATTAGTTAACTTACACATAGTATCCTCCTCCATTTTATGCGGCTGCTATAAAAAAACTCATTAAAATATATGATAGCTGAGTTAACATGCTACTTGTATATACCTTAGCAGATTGTCCTACAAAGGAAAAGGATTAACCATGCCAAAAACAAAACGTTATTACAATAAAAAGAAAACAATGGTAGGGGGGTTGTATGTAAAAGCCGGAGAATCATTTTGCCAGTCAAAAAAAAGTAATCTATTTTTTACATAATTTACATATTTAGTCAAGATTTGATCCAAAGAAAATATGGTTTTTTAATTGTGTGCTTATATGTTAATACATTGGTTTACCACCTCTACCATCATCTCTACTGAGTCTCTTGCTTTTATTTTATACACACTTAAATTTTTGTTTTTCGATAGATTTTACACCGAAAGATCATTGACCACAAATGACAGCGTATGCTAAACAAACGGTTCACTTGTTTGTCTACCAATTTCCCTGCAGTGGTCATTGGCATAAGTTTTTAGTTGTTGTTTTTTTATGTATGTTTTATACATTTTAATTTTATTACATAGTAAAAGCATTGTCGCTGCAATTGTTGTTAAGCAGCACTAATGCTAAAAGCAGTTAACTAACAAATTTATTCTTGTTATATTGTTAGCTGTTCTTACTAGCTATGAATAATAATAAGATATGTGTTTTTGTAGGCTGGGGCAACACCTCTATGGTTGGAGTGTTACTTATAGAAAATGTTTATAACTATCAGAAGGATTTTAAGGAATGTACAGGTTGGTTTAAAATCGATCAATCGATCAATCAATCAATTATAAAATAAAAAGTTGAAAATTGGAACATGTGTCTCGTAGAAGGTTTCACTATATCCCAGGTAAACTTTTTTGGCCTCTTAAAGAGTGGTAGACTTTCCCTTTATAGGAAAGTAATTTGAGACTTACCTCTTTATATGTTAAAGAGAGAAAGAGATAGAGATGTTTGTTAGAAGTTTTTTGTTGGGATATAAATGTCACTACTCCCATATACACCTTTTTCATATATGCGTTATGACTCAACGGCTGTGCTGTACTGTAGACTCACACTTAAATTTACTTCTACTTTCTCTTCTTCTCTCTTTCTCTCTCTCTCTCACTTTGTGTAGTCTAGTTTTTCGTGCGATTATGTAAGGATTCTAAAATCGATAAATGTTTAACAAAAGGGTTATAAACATGCATGAGTATTATTTGCTTTGCATACATTTTCTGTGTTAATGCATTCAACCGTATTTTTGTTGTGTTCGCTGCATTTAAGACCGTATTACATGTCTCTTGTTTCAGTCAGACTAGATAAATGTTAAGTAAAAGAGTCAACCCCTGAAAACAAATAATAAAAAATTCTTCAGAAAAATAAGTAAACATGCAAGGGTTGACAATGCGTTAAGCGTATAACCAAATTTTCTATAAAAAGTTGATTTAAGAAAAAAAAAATTATGATTTTTCCTAAAAAACTCGACATAAATTAAAATAAGTAAAAAACAAATAAAAATGTTATAGTCAGTCAAGACCGACCATTAAATACCTCCACACCCATTAGCTCCTTAGATTATGCTACAATTAGTTAAAAATCTGTACACACTGCCATGTAAGTTAATTCGTGAAACTATGTGAAGGAGTTGTAAAAATAGTCCGATCGGGTCCAAATTTCGCACAGACATATAAAGTTAGTTAACTAATCTTCATCGAATTTTGTCAAAAAATATTAAGAATTGCGATTTTTTGCTATATAAAGACTTCCATTACAATAGGACGTTATATGAAGAGAGGTTCTAAAAATGGTTCGATTCGGTGATTTTTCAAAAGGGTAAAATACTTTAATATACATAGTAGTTCGATTATATCTTCCTGTAGTATATGTAGGAGTCAGTTTTTGTGCCAAATAAGGTCTTTTTTGTGAATTGTGGGCGTGTCCGTTATTGTGCAAAGATTACTTGCAGATATGTTAACTATATTTTAACTATGGTTTAATTTTTGTCAAATGAGGGCGTGGCTCTCCTTCGATTTGGCCCAATTCAAATAAAAAAATTGCGAGTAATCACTAAAAATGTTTTTGAGAACATTTCAGTTCAATATTGGTGACGCTGAGAGTGCTAAGAAAAGACAAAGTCGTGGCTAATAATTTCAAATTAACCGCGTTAGTAGATCAAATTCAGATTGCTTATTATTAATATATAGACTTCGTAATATTTCCGACATTTTTATTTTAGAATTTTCAAACATCAAATTTAGTAAACCGCCCATAATATGTGGAGGGTATAAACATAATTATCAGTACTTAAACAAACGTCCATACTTTAACACTTTGAAATAAAAACTACTTAATTGAAAATTTTACTAATTAATCATATGTTAACACTTGATTGTTATCTAAATGGCGAGTTTCCTTGCCTACAAAGATTTTTCCTCCCTTTCATTTCATCTTGTAAATTACCATATTTACCATAGAAATTGAAATTAACTTCGTAAGAGAACTGTAAATGATAAAGATCACCAGCTTCTATAATAACTGAGTAAAGTGAACAGTGCTTAGTGTTTCATGCAGTGACCCCATAACGATGCGTTTGCATCAGAAGCAATTTAACTTCTTATCTGAGGTCATTTATCGTAAATAGAAAGAAACACTCTGCCTTTTTACAGCTTATAAAATAGCTTATAGGAATTAGAGAATGATAAAGAATTCATAAGAGAGGTTTTTTAATACGATAATTAATCACCCTGAATACAATTACAGTACAATTCTTTGTTTGGGTAGAGTTTTGTGCAACCGACAGTTCGACATATGCTTTAAATTGGTTGATCAGTGTTTAAATGAGTTTAATTTATATACGCGTATAAAGATTTTGCCAGATACGTTACTTCATATGAAACACATTGTATTACGTTAGCGACGCCTTGTCTTTCCATTATCAAGATGAACTCTTTGTACAAATATACGTTTAGTTAGCAATGTTTTAAAACGACTTAAAGTACCTACTGAAATAAGAACTTTTTGTTTTTGTTATTTTGTAATCGAATTTAGGTTAGTTTTTCTTAAAAGTCTTGAACAAAAGAGAAACGTTGTTGTTTTTTGCTGATATGTTTGTTGATTTGAGCGAACATGTTTTTTTGATTTGTTTGGTTAACATTTAACCTGTTTTTTTACCCTACAAGTATGTACGTACATTTGTAACTCCCAAATAACTTAACATAAATTGGGCTTGACATAGCAGTCGGGACAGAGTGACTTTCTTTATCGCTACTTGTGTGTCTGTCTTATTTAATTGTTTACATGTTAATAGATACAAATTAAAATTGCCGCCCTAACATATATATGCAAATCGTGGGTGTGGTAGGTACACCTTCAAAGTTTTCATGAGAAGAGAGAGAATGTGTGTTACTACGCCCATATTTAGCGCTTTTATGAATGGGCTCTTAAATCAACTTCAGAACTCATGTTTGGTGACAATTTCATAGGTTTTTATCGATTGTGGGCGTGGCTGTTAACCCATTTTAAATAGGAACTACTCACAAGAATACCTGTATTCAATTTCTGGTCGATATGTAAATTTTTTGCCACCATACGCATATCAACAACTCGCGGACGTACGGACATGGTTAATTCGACTCTGATTACAATTTGTTTTTTAACGTTCCATGATGATTTTTAAGAAATTATAGCTAAAATTTTGTTTCATTATACTAAAGGAATGATTGTAGAGGTATCGCATGGTCGAACTCAACTGACTATGTAACATTTTCGCTTTTGTTTTATCTTGGGACGACTTGGTTATTAATGTTCTGAATGAATATGACAGATTGAGCGTTTGTTTGCATGTGTGTAAGTGGAACAATAACGAGAGCAATGTACTTCCGCTGATTGTAGAAGCTTCTATAGTTCTACTTATTCATTGAGATATATCAAAATCAATTTGTTGCCAAGATGTAATGCGTTGCTTGTATATGAACGCTTGGTGAAACACGTCTTTGTAAGAATTTTTTGATCACAATGTTTGACAAATGCTGTGCCGAAAAAAGATGCGAGTTTCACTTTATCTTATTTCTTTTGCCATTTCTTTTATCGGATTCTTAAGAAGTAATTTTGTTGTAATGGAAGAAACACATGTTTCTTGCAGCAGTTAGTCCGCGTGGTACGACTGTATACGATATATGGGAATATTATTGTAATTTTTTTTTAAAGATAATGATTTAAGACAAGAAATGTTCTTTTCGCATATATCTTTTTATATCTTTGTATGTAAAGGAAAGGAGTATGCAAAAGAAAAACTCTAGTTGAGTTAATGGGTAACAGGTTTAAGGAAGAAAGTTCTTTCGCTGTTGCTGTCAAGCAGTGCTTACCTTTGTTATGGTTGATAGTGAAAGCTCAAGTGTTGTTGTGTACACTTATTAGAATATTATCTTCTCTCTGTACTGCCTTTAAAGCAAAGGTACGATTTTTAATTTCCCGCTTAATTGGAAGTGAAATAGTTGAAAAGGGATACTTTCCATTCACCACAAGTTTGCTTTACTACTTAAGAATTATTTCACTAAGTTATAATTCCTTGAGAATTAGTTATGATTTCAAAAGTTTTGTTAAACTTTTAATCAAACAATGCAAGAAATTGCAGCTAGTAGCAGCCACCACAACAGTATCAACCGTTAAAAGCGAAAAAACGTTTTTTTTTTATACTTTATTCACCTATACCAACACCATGCACGTATGGAGCCCGCAGGTTAAGTGAAAAAAACGAAACAGGTTCAATCAATGGACTTGAAAAGTAACAAGCCAAGAAAAGACTTCTAAAAAGCTTCTTTACAAAACGAAAAAACCTGCAAGGTATGGTGTTTGTACATAAATCATTTTTTTTCCACTTGATGGGCATCGCGCTGTTAGACGATTTCTGCTATTTCCTCTGCTTCTCTTTTGTTTCATCATCTTCATTTTATAGTCTTTGGAAAAGTTGCTTTTTTTCTCAGCAAATCGTATACATTTTTATACCCTATAATGGTGGTGATATATTAAGTTTGTCTATGCGTTTGTAACTACCGGCCGCAACTATTGATTTATTAAACTGGAATATGGACAGTTTTTAAAATGATCAAAATCGCTACACATGCCGGTCCGCGTGTCCAGCATTCCTACGGTAGCAAAATATTTAACTGAAATTTTGTCATACATTTATTTTCTATATGCAGGATACTGCTTGAATTGTACAAAATCGCTTAAAAGCCACGCCCACAATTGAAATATATCCTCTATATTACCTCTTCCATGGATGTGCCAAAAATGAGCAGAATAGGATAACCGCCACGCCCACAATGAACTTAATAAAACTTATTTAACGTAGAATCCAACTTGAGGGGGCGTAATTATGTCCCTGCCACACCCACAACTTACCTATAATTTACAGGGTACTTAAGTTTAGACTTGAGCGACATATAGATTTTCAACTTGTTGTTGTTGTATTTGGTTGTTGGCAAACATTTTAATCGTTTACAATTTATTGTTTATAACGATAATAGAGTTTGATTAAATACTGTGACGGTGAAGACCATTAAAACATAGAAACTTGGTATGTAGAAATGCCTGT
This sequence comes from Ornithomya chloropus, assembly GCA_963971445.1. Lineage (NCBI taxonomy): Eukaryota > Metazoa > Arthropoda > Insecta > Diptera > Hippoboscidae > Ornithomya > Ornithomya chloropus. The sequence continues at coordinate 5,848,447 of OZ020529.1, forward strand.
TATTTCTGTACCATCATCTTGTGTTGATTTGCCGTCTGTCCCATAATTCAGTCTACCTGTTATTCGTTCACCCATTAATTTTTCATTTGTATGTAGAGAATTTACAATATTTTCTATTAAAGTTTCTTCATTCTCGTTTTTTTTTATAAGGAAGTGTTTTGATTGATAATGATGACACCAGCTATGCTATAATAGAATCATTTCGGTTTTACTTTTTTCATTTTTTGTAATTGCCTAAGAAACACTTTTTTTTATACCGGTTATTTAATATATGCCCATTATGTGTTTTCTGTTTTTCATTCATGAGATTGAAAAGTGATTGTCATTGAGATTTCACATAATTGCTATAAACAATTTGATATGGAATGGAGTATTTTTTTTGTATATTGATTTTTCAAAAAGTTTAGATTTATACGGTTCATTTCATGAGGATCTTTTGAGCTATTTCATGGTGGTTACCAACGGACTGATAAACTTAGTAAACCGTAATTAATTTTTTTAAATTTCTTGTTTAAGTTAATAAAACAATTTCTCTACAATGGTTTGTGTCATTGCTGAATTTTAGTGTTGCTGCCGTTATACCATGCAAAAGTTTATCTAAGTTAAGAACCCATAGGTAAGGTGAAATTGTCATAAATAACTTTTCATTATAGCAAAGTTTATGGGAAGTTGTGTTTAATGCGACAAAAATTTTTATGCTTAGAATAAGAAGTTTGTTGGACTTGATATATTAAAGTACGCATAAAAGCTAAAAAAAAACTAATAAAACAATATTAATAGAGGATCCTACATCACTCGGTTATATATTCACTCCATAAAGCAGAAGTTAGTCATTAGAATTTTACTTTTTTTTTTTTTGCCCTAATGGGGTGGTTAAGCAAGATTTATTATGTAATTTTAAATTTAATTCATATACGGTGGAGGGATACACTAAGTTTGCCTTTCCATTTGCAACACTTAGTAGGACCTTTCAGTTACATCATTAAGTATATCGTAAATGCTTAAAAATATGGGTCGACATATCCGTCTGTCGGTGCAGCCGTGTGTGAATTATTATAACAAACTTTGTGTACCTGAATATATGTAAAAGTTTCAAATGTATATTTGAATTTAATAAACACAATAGTTTATACTTGTCATCACATTGTTCAACCACGTGCCTAACGTCACCAATAATTTTCTGAAGTAGGCGTTTAAATCATTTCCTTAATTTGATATTTTTGCATAAATCACTTTTTTGTTTGAACAAACAATTTCACTAATCACAATACAATGCAATATAATTCATATACAAATGTCGCTACAAAATTGAAATTGAAAGTGACAAATATGAGCCAAATGTTATTGTCAACACCAAGAGCGAACGGCCTGCTGCTGCCAACAATCGTGACAATAATAGACGTTTTTATTTAACTTATTTCACTTACACAACTAACGTTAATTTATTTTATTCGATCATTGTGTCTATGGAGTATATTTTTATTCAAGTACACACACACACATGCATACATACATACATACATGCACACATATGTTATGAATTTCAGTGCCACACTTAATGTAATCTTCCGCCATAAATAATGGTTAAACATTAAAGAAAAAAAAGAAGAAAAAAAACCAGTTGTACTCTGTTTATGACCATGTCTATACAAGTATGTTGCGATATTAGATAAACATAATAAAGATGATGATGGAGTATTCAGTTGGCGAATTAAGTGTATAAAGCGATTCAAATGTAATCCATCAAAACGCACAAGAGACAAAGCAAACAAACACACCAAACAAAACTAAACAACAAAAAAATACTCAAACGCAGTGGAACTGCTGCTAGTCCCATGGCTGTGGCTGCATAGTAAATGTGACGGTCATCATCGACACGCATGAGCCTCTTGCTAGGACGTTGTGTAAAAGAAAAAGAGTTTTAAAGATATATGTGCCCAACTTGAATTTTGGTTGTTGCTGCTGTTACTGATGTTGTTGTTGTTAGGTAGTACCAGTTAACTAGCGTCTGCTTTCTAGTATTCATCTCAAATGATAGATAAAGTAGTTGTCAGTTTTATACGAAACACACAAAATCTCCCATCCTTACGTTGAAGCACTCGCAAGATTTGAAGGAAAATTTGAGAAATGGGGAAAACCTGTTGATGGCTTTCAGCAGTGGTAGTACAAGTAGTAGCGGCAGTAAACATGCATTTAATGATAAATTTGATAAGCACATGTATACGTACGCACCAAAGTATTGTTTTGTTAATAGTCGGTGTGATTAACATTTGACTTGAACACATACACAAAGGATAGTAAAAAAGTAACACCTTCCTTCCTTTTTACAACATTTATAGATAATTTTCACACCTTTTTTGGTTGGATACCGTTTAATAAGCGGTTTATTTATAGCTTGGGCTAAATCTTGGATACCCTATGCTTTGATAAAAACATTTCATGAAACTATATGAATGTATTGTTATGAATATAATGAGATTTTTGTTGATTGATCGGGTACCTGTTAACAAACGTGAACTATTATAAATTACACAATATATTAAACTTCCTATTCCATTAGAAGGAGGCTCTCCACAGCCCCTACAAAGTATGTATCTTGATCAGCAACAAAATCAGGGTCGATTTAAACATGATCGTTGGAATGCTCTCAGTCGTAAATTTTGAGATTTTATACAAATATTTCTAGCATCTGTACATAGATTTCTATTTAAATTGAACAAAATCGGTTGAGAGCCACGCCCACAATCGACAAAAATAAAGCTAGGAACTTGAAATTTGGTACAAGTAGGTGAGACTTCCATCAATATGCCAAAAGGAGGCGCGGTCGCATTACAGACGCCCCAAAATTTTCAAAAAACTGTACTTGGTGTAATTTCCGACTTGTAAGGTGATCAGAGTATATAGTCAGGTACCTGCCACGCCCACTATTTTTATATACAGATTCGGCCTAAGCCATGTATATTTTTTTTCTTGGTTCATATGAGCAATCCCAAAACATAATAGATATGTCTAGGTAGACTCAGATTTTTTAATGCTTCAAATGATACTGCTGCACTTAGTTGACTGACACTTGTCCACACAATTATGAAAATTTCAAAAATAATTTTTAATCTTAATGCGATTCATTCATATGATTAATAATTATGGCTAATCTTTATATACTGGAAGTTCATAAAAGTATAAAAATGTTCATATCTCTGTAAAAACAATCAATCAAGTGGCCTGTCATTCAATCGATCAATCAGTCAGCATAGCTAACCAATCATTTAAAAGTCATAAAATTTGTAGTCATAAGTAATTTTCTTTTATTGTATTTTTTGTTTTTTAAGTACGCACGCGTTGCTCATAAATGTTTTTCTGCAAAATATTAAATCCGAAATTTTACTACGTGCCAAAAATTGGCTTAACTGTTATGCTGCCCCTTCGTTAGTCACTTGATTGATAATTGTTCATCTATATGTACAATACATATGCACAAAATTTACTTAATTTAAACCAATATAGAGAGAGGTAAGTGGCAGAGAGATACACCAAAATATTTTGGTTGTCATTTAAATTAATCTTGACAAGTTTATATTGATTTATTTTGCCTTACCGCCGTATTAATCATGAAGTGGTGGTAGAAAGTGAGAAAGTAAAGAAAGAGGTTAAAAAATCACACAAATAAGCATAACGCATGAGTGTGTTTGCAAAGGGTTTTGCATATATCTGTCTATGCATTTGTGTCGGTACGTCCGTTCTTCAAGAAATAAGAGGTTTACAAAAAAAGGCGTTGTGCATATAAATTATGCTATTAATAATGCTTACATTTAAACAGTTATTCATCCTCATTAATATTTGCTTCAGGTATTTATTGTATCCTTTTGCAAATTTAAATGCCTTTGCGTCATAGTTTTATACCCTTCACACAAGATGCGGGTATATCAAGAAGGTAGCCACAGGGATTCTACAAAGTATATATTATGTAGCCATGTCCGTCCGTGTTGCTTCTTGTTGTAATACCCACGGTTGTAAATTAAGGTGACATTAGGAACAAACATTTCTAGTTTTTGCACATGGCTTTAAATTGGGTAAAAATCGGTTAAGAGCCACGCCCACAATTGACAAAAATCTATCTATGACTTATAAAAATTAACTTAGAACATATATTATTAATTGACCCAACCATAGATGGACATGGTTGGATACGCCCACAATTTAGAAAAAAAAATATTTAGTACAAAATTGATTTAAGTTTAACATAACTTACAAGAGGGCGTCATCCGGCAGACACCACGCCCACATTTTGTACATGCGTATAAAGGTTATTTAAGATTCATTTTTTTCTATTTTTACTTGAAGGATTTTCTTGATATATGCACTTTTTGTAATAGGATAAGCTATACCGTTAGAGCAACTATATTTTTTTCTCTCAAACAGTTTTAAGTGCATAAGTGCGAGTGTCTCATCCAAGTGATTTTATCATTAAAGGAAATCTTATTAGACACATGTTTTAAAGTTTTATTACCTGTTGGATTGGCAATCAATGCAATTTGACAGCTTTTACCGAAAAAAGCTGATTAGATTCGAATAACTTCTCTCTCAATAATCATTTAATCGCATAAATCTTCTTTGCAGCGCTTGCTTGGCCATTGGTTTTATCAAACATACACTTGACATCTAAATGCAAATATTATGTTTTTGTTTTTTGTTTGTTTGTTTTTTTGGTGTTTATTTCTTTGAATATTTGAAATTTGTTTAAATGACACATTGTTGGGTGTGTGAGTATGTATGTATTTTCCTTGTTACAACAATTTGTTTTGCATCTCTTTTTTCTAAAGCCGAATCGACGTTTTTGTGTAGCAAGTGTCAAATGCCAATATTACTGGTAAATAAGCTTTTAGACAGACATTAGTTAGTGCTGTGCTATGTGACAATGCTCTGCGGTGTGGCATGGTGTAAAATGTATTTAAATTATAATTAACGTTTGATTAACCAGTACTTTTCATGGAAAGATTAATGGGTGGGTATTTTTTTTTACTTCTACTTAAATTCAAACACTTTTTTTATGTTAGTTATAAAAAAAAAACAAGTTTGAAAACTGAATTTGGCTTAGGTCAAATCTTAAATACGGCTCTCTACGTCTGCATACAAACAATGGGCGCGACAGGTATATGATTACACCCTGTAATGTATTACGTATCAGTTTACAAGCCGAGTTTTACGCTGAGTATGGCTTTTGGTAAATTGTGGGCGTGTCTGTTAACCGACCGTGCCCAGTTTTGGCGCATTGGTGGATGGGATAACCTTAAATAAGGACACCGAATTTCAAGTTCATAGGTCAATTTTTGTGGCAGATATATAGATTTTTGTTAATTGTGGGCGATTCTGTTATACGACCATGCCCTTTTTTGGTATATCGACGGAGGGAATAATTGCAAATATAATATGTGTGCCAAATTTCAACTTCTTAGGTCAATTTTTTTGACAGATAAATCGATTTTAATCGATTGTGGGCGTGGGCGTTGTATTCCCCCCATCTAATGTAGAGGCTATAACAACAACCTATAACAATGTCGTTTATCAAACTATATAAGTACATATATATTGAATTTGAATATATTCAATTGCAATCATATCATGCATAGGTAAGAAAAGAGTCATATCTTATATGACTATACCATACAAGATGTGACCCTTTTCTTGCCTGTTTGCCATATTTTACATAATTTACGATCACAGACATGTTGATATGAAAGATTCAGTGTTTACTTGCCTTCTATGCGGCACTATTTGAAAACATGCTGCCATTGCAAGAAAAGCACTTGATGTCTAATTGATGAAGGAGGGCAATGTACTTGTGTTTTACATAGACTGTAAAACATTTTCTAAAAATATTTATAATAATTTTTTCTTGTAATCTCAAGAGTTATGTCATCTAAGGCTAACTGTAGCTCTGGCAAAATTACATATATTCACAAATACAAACACAATGTAATAATGAATATGATTTAAGCCAAATATTAAATACCCTACACATACGTTACACGTGGACTATAGGCGTGACAGAGTGCCTTCTTTCATCGACTGTAACATATTTATCTTAATGGCCGAGGGTTGTTATTGTTTAACCACAATTTTTATGAGGTCTGAAAGGAATTTTTGTCATTTATGCGCGTGTCTACTAAACATTTTTGACTATTTTAAATGGGATTAGAGAACTACCGCAATGGACTCAATGAATGTAGCAAATTTCAGCTCGATATCAAATTTTTTCCATTTTAAAACTGAAGCCTTTATTTTGGTAGTTACAAACGAAAAGATACACTTAGTACATCACTTATGTTTTTTATCTCTAATAAGAATAAAAAATGAACAAAATGCACACACAGTGTATACCCGCACATAAATGTCGAAATCATTTATATCATTGACCTAAAGCAAAAACACAACATTTTATAAATAATGTGTGTGTGTGTATATATATTGTGTTAAAATGATTATTACGTTATAAACAGATAAAAATTTCCGCATTTGTATGTTGCGAGATGCCTAATGAATTATATTTCATAATTAGGTTGAAAATAGGCGCAAGACGGTATAACTCAAATTTAATTTACAGGAACTTTGAAAAAAAGCAAAAATTGAAAATGAATTCATCGTAAAATGTGGTCATAGTTACCGAATTCATGTCATTTATGGATACTTCCTGTCAGTGATGGTATTCTTAGTAAACCAAAAACCTAAATAGTTTGTTATTGGCCTGGGATGATAATGATTATACACATTTGTTTAGAGTGATGTTCTGTTGTTATGTGTTTTTTTTCCTAGATGTCTGAATGTTTGTTTTATAGAAGGAAAGATTATAAAAAAACACTAAAAAATCTGTAAACTTTTTTGAAGAACCTCTTCTCGTCATGTCTATTCCCAAGTAAGCCTAACACCTTGTGTTAATTACTTTTCTACTACTCTCTGATATGAACCTTTTTTTTATATTAAAGTATAAAAGTGACTAAAAAACAAATGAATAAGTGTTACGTACATATATTAAATACCTAAACGGCAAATATCACACCCACCTTCAATTATAGCGATAGATTCAGAATCAACATATGAATCGATTTAAACCTGTCCATCTGTCCATCCACATAAATTATCGCAAGCTAAAGGTTGCCTTTGTGAGATATTTTGATGAAATTTGGTACAAGTACATAATGGGGCTCAGAAAGGAACTCTATTGAAAATGAACCGAATCGCATCATTTTTAGAACCCCTCCCTATATAAGGCTTTTTTATAACGCAAGTCTTTATATGGCAAAGAATCGCAATTTTTAATATTTTTTGACAAAATTTGGTAAAGAATGATTAATTAGTGTTATAATTATGACGTGCTAAATTTGCATTCCACCGGGTTACTTTTAGAACCCCTTCCTATAAAACGATTTTTCACGAAGAGACTTATGCAACATTGCTTCGCGTTTATAGACGCAACTTAACTAATTGCAGCATAATTTATGGATCCAAGTAGTGTAGGGCATTAAGTGGTCGGTCTGGACCGACTACAACATTTCTACTTGTTTCTCCAAAGAATGTTTATGTGTAATTAAGAAAAAGTACTTACTACTTTTTTTATAATGGGTCAACATGTGAAAATATTTGGTTATGGAAAGCAACAACGGCTTAATACTTACTCGTGCTGCTTACTTTCGTAATGAGCGGACTGATGGTGTATGTGGGTCGTAGACATACTTGGTATGGCCTGTTAATTGACTTAATGGCTTTATAACTTAACTTTATGGCCAGCCACACATAAAACAACGGCTTCATGAAATTTTAATTAATGGAATGAATTGTACTTTTCATTAGTAGTTAGTAGCCTAACAGCTAATAATATGTATATGTAATAGGAAGTGAGTTCTTAAGAAACAGAACAGAGATCTTATAGATAACAATTAAATTTAGTAAGAAATGTATTTGTTGTTGTTGTTGGGGAAACACTCTTAATATCTGTCCAAATATTTTGGCATAATTGTTAAGCACTTCTATAAACAATTTTAAATGTATTGCCGCAAAGGCTATCTGGGTGTCTTTATAATCAAAATTGAAGAGAAAGTAAAATGCGTCCAAAAATATAATATATGTCTATATGAGTTTGTATTGTGGTTTGAAGTGGTGCACGCGCTATAGCAAACCGCACATTTTAATTAAAAATACACAAAAACACCCGGTACCAACACCCAATAAGTTTTCTCTGCCTATTTTCAATAAAGACATGTTTACAATGTAACTGAACAATCATTTCATAGTGTGTACAAAGTAACAACAACAACAATATGATGCAAACATGATGAGGGATTGCCAATAACATAGTATCGAATACACGATATGAAAGCTTCACCATTAGTATCCACTTATTCTACAGTTATCTGCACAGATCTGTGCTTCCCTCCCATCCATCCATCCATCACTCACATACTGTTGTTTGGTTTAGAAATTTGTATACAAATGCAGACATGTTGATTTCTAATTCCAAAGGATTACTTTTAAAAAAGTTGCAAGTTAAAGATTGATTAGAAAGAATGCATGTTGTATATATTCGGTGGATTTATGCGAGGGTATAAATATGTGGCAAAATTTAACTCTTAAGGAGAAAAAAAAGAAGTTTAAAAACGAATTGTTTTGTACTACTTTGAAAGAGACTGTAGATTATTTCTAAAAATATCAAAAATTTTTAACTGGGGCACAAACTGCACTGCCCTACAAACAGTAGGCGTGGTAGGTATCTGATTGCGCGGTCTATACTTTATGCATTAGGTATCAACCATGACGTGTTCTGTATCAAAAAAGACTCTTTGTAAATTGTGGGCGTTTTTGTTATGTGACCCCGCCTTTTTCGATGAATGGTTGGGCTAATTATAAATATGTTTACAAAATGAAGTTGACTTCATAGTTCGAAAATTTAACGCTGATGGATAGATTTTCATCGATTGTGGGCGTGGCATTTGAGAGATTCTTCCCAATGTAAAAATAAAAGTCATCCTTCACACAGTTATTAGAAATAAAATTTCATCTCAATATCACAAAATTGTCGACCGTGAGCGTTCCTACAACTGGCAGACACTCTAAGCAACATGGCCAGATCGATTAATATTGTGATGCTGATCATTATTATTCACTATATATACTTGGTAGGATCCCCGGCGCCATATTTTGTGTATTATAAAGGGTATGACAAATGTAGTGCACCACGTACCCCTCCTCTTTATATGGAAGACGTAGATATGTTCTCAGATTGTAAATTTTTCCTTTTATTTATATAACCTACTAAAGCGTTGTTTTCGTCTAAGAAGGTAAACATTCGTAATATTGTAGTTTTTTATGCCACAGAGTCACATGGTAGACCTCTAGTAACTCTATCGTTTTCACATAAATTTTTTTTACACGTTACATGAAACTGTATATATAGCGCTTCGTAAATGTTTATTTGATTTATAGGAATTGTGTGTTAGGGGGGAGGAGAGCACGTTGTACGGCACTGTAGTGTACAAAGAATGTACAATATTTAGATCCATATAAGTGATAACAGACAGCTTGAGACAGCTTGACAGATGGATAACACGACAGCTCTGTATGTTTGTTTACACATCTATAAAAGTGTGGCCTATTAAAATACTATTACATTTCTTTCCACTAATCAATAATAATAATAATAATAACATGCAGAGTGAGTGGGGCGCCCATAGGCTAGTGCGTGTGTGTGTGTGTGTGTGTGTATATGTTTGTAATTATATTTTGTATTGAGCGGTAAAGTGTTGGTTACATGATTAAAACAACACACACAGAAATCCTATCGCACCAATCCTCTACCCAATAATGATTGATTGCTTTTCTCATGATTTTTTCTTTCTTTTTTATTTCTTTTTAATTCAATCACAGGCATCTTTCAATCTGACCGTAGCGGCCGTGATAATAACAAATCGCACAAAAATCTAGTTAGTTAGTTAGTTAAGGTGAAAGAAAGTTGTCTTGAGTGTATATAGTGTGTTTTTTTCTTTGTATGCTGTGTTCAAGTCATTAAATTCTATCCTTTTCTTTGCCTTTTTCTACACATTTCCATTCCTCACCCTCCTCGCGGCTGCTTGATGTGCACAGCTGAATTAAAAAAGAAAATTATATGATATTATAAATAAAAATAAGTGAAAAAAAAATACATATAAATTGCAGTTGAGTTCGAATTGTTCATACCCATCATATCTCCACACAAGGTTGGCAGAAACATTTTTATTTTAGATGTAGTGCTTGCAAGCTGTTACAATCGCTTTGTTTAAGCGAGCAAACCGCCTCCCTGTGAAGGCTAATGAATGCTATAATAATAAAATTTATATGATTTTATATAAAAAGTAATATTTTTGTTGTCTTCACTCAGCGCACTGCAGCTACTTCCTTCACAATTTTCCAAAATGATTTCTTCTTTATAACATCACGTTGTAGATTTCAGTTTAATTACGTTTTATACGAAAGATATAATCTATGTGTTGTTATTGTGCTTTTGAGATTTATTTTCTTCACTTTACTTGTTAACTGAAATCTTTTTTAAGGTGAGTTGGTGGTTGGTATGATGTTTGCTTGGGTTAGTTGGTTGGTTAGTGGTTGGTTCAATTCGTTAGGTGTACGAATAGTTAAAAATAAAAAGTACGGTAAAGTGTTGCACTAAATTATAGCCAATGCTTAGATATAACGAGAGAAGCAATATAATTGAGGTTTTCCTCGGCGCAAGGTGTGAAGTATTGTTTAATTTCTTCTTTTTCGTTTATAATGACTGTTCCTCGTAACCACATAAATAAATAATTTTTGTTTACTGTTTTCACACGTTCTTAAACTTTTCATATGTTGGGGTGTGTGCTGGGTTAGGAATGTTGGGCTTTGGAAACTTTGCTTAACACCGTTAGCAGTGATTGTCATTTTCATTGCGCAAAGGGACGTTTCATTGTAAGTCTCGGTTAATGTCAATTTAATTTTTATTGAATTTTCTTGTAAGTCAGTCAAGCACACAAAGTATACCATTGAAGTAGATCAGAATGATTTGTGTTCCATTTTAATTGATAAACTTTAAGCAAAAGCTTTATCTTCAATCGCAGTAGCGGGCTACACAAATGTCAACTATAATATACTTGGATGTCGTGGTTGTTTGGTATCTGATAACAAGTTTCTCTTACTGAAATCTGCATGTAATTGAATAATGGCAAATTAATTATTCTAATTGAAAATAATTCAACAACAGGTAGAGGGGATTAGAGAAGGTAGCATAAGGGAACTTATTATTAAATGTTCTTCCATTCATTTGTTTTCATTTCAATGTTAATAAGAAGCCTCTCACTTCTAGGGTAATACCTCTAAAAGCATCAGGTGTTCATTTAAGTTAATTCTGTCTTTTTTTAATGCAGGAAAATAATTTCTTTTTTACAATAAGTGCTTTAAGTGTTATTGCGTAAGGATGAACGAAACTTAATTAAATTTAATGTAATTTTTTATTTTATTGAAGGTATTTAATAGGAAAGCAATTAAAATGAAGTAAAAAAGTAAAATATGGCTTACTTCGAATCTTAAATACCCTTCACATTTATATAGAAATAGTGGGTGTGGCAAGTATTTGATTGCACCCCTAAATAGTGTACGTAATACGCAGGATTCTACACCAAAAGTGTTTTTTTTAATTGTGGGCGTATCCCGCCCATTTTTGGATGTTTTAATTATAGTCATGTGTACTAAAGTTTCAAATAATGCCTCAATTTTTATAATTGTTAGATATATATTTGCGACAACTGTGGGCGTGGCACTTCACCGATATTGCCCAATTTATATAGGAACTTGTCTACGAAAACTAGGACTATTTGTGTAAAATTTCAGTTCAATAAGTCAAGATTTTCAGCCGTGGCCACTTCAGCAGGAGAAGGACGCACGGATGGATATGGCTACATCACTCAGATAAGAACTCTGATACCTTTTTACTAAGACCTTTCCTGTTGTAAACAGTATACCCCCCATTTTATATTAAGGGTATAAAAATAAATAAACTTCCTACAGCATTAAAGCATTATTCACTGAATTTTTATGTTAATATTACATTTTAAATTACTCAAGAGCCATTAACAAAACCTACCAACATTTGAACACGACTTTAATTGATCTTTTTAAGGTATATGTAGTTAATAGAAACACACCAATGTTTCTAACGGTCTGTACCATTTCTGTCTAACGGTATGTGAAAGGGAATAGTCGTCACATCATTTATTTCATTGAATTCGTAACCTCGAAGTCGTCGTACTTTTTTTTTCTTGTTTTGGTAAATTCAATTTAATTTTAAACAATCGTACTTCCTTCTATCTTCTCCTGCCTTTCACTCGTTGCAATACAATTAAATGTAGGTGTGAAATAAGAAGATAATATAGAAAAAAAAACGGAATGATTAATGCAATTTCCTTTATAAACAAAATTACATTTGTATCATCAATTATATGTAAAAGGCAAAAAGCCATCACGAAATAATAATTTTTAATAAAAAAAACCTTACTTATATAAATAAGGTAAGTGTATAATATAAATTGAAAGGGGCACAGTTTTGTAAAAGAAATAATAACGAAAAAATATATATATTTTTTTAATCAATTAACCATGAAAAAAAGTATTGAATGGCAAGAGAATGAAGGAGAAGCGGTTTATAAGCTGCTAGTATAAGAGTAAACAAAAGTGCAGGTGTTAATTTTATAGTAAATGTTTGGTTTTATACCCATTCAGCCTGAATCGAAGCTTAATTTCCCATTTGCCATCACAACTATGCGAAGCTTCTAATAGAAAGATGAAGGAGAGTGCTTAAGATTTATCTTAAATCTTCCTTATATAGGGTACACCCTACACTATAAAGTAGTATAAGTATCAATGTATTCATGCAAATACCTTTTATTATACTAATGGGTTCAAAATCTGTATTGATTTTATCATATACGTCGGTCCGTTCATGTATGTTGCAGCCTACAGACCGTAATTTTTGATTTATGTTCATGAAATTTGCGACAAGGAGGACCAGCCACTATTGAAAGTGAACCTAATCGGTTCATTTTGAAAATACTCGCCTTATAACAGTAAATTTGCAAATAAGAATTTATGTTCTATAACAAAAAATTTAATCAATCGAAATTTTTATAAAATTTGGCCAAAAATAAAGAAATGTAGCAATGTTTGATCTAGATTAGAATATTTTTAGACTTCTTTCCAGACAAAGCTTCTTTACGAAGTGACTTCAAATGAATTCAATTAATTGTAGCACACAGGCTGAGAAAAAAAGTTGGAAACTCTCGAATTTTTCAAAAAAACCATTAAATACAAAAGGTGTCGGGTTAGAAGAGGAAATGTCAAGTTCAACTTTTTTTTAACCCAAAGTTTTTTGTATTTGAAGTTTTTCGAACAATTTCATCCTATGTCGTTGCTTGGGAGTGTCCATATTTTTGCTTTTTACGAAGCACATATTATGTAAAGCATATTTCTACGCCAACATCACAGAATATCAACATGTTAGGCATTCCAACGAAAAACGAAAGTGACATAGATAAGTTAAAAATAGATTTTATACGCGTTTTATGTGAGAAGACTGATGTTTAAGGTGGACATGCGGACAATTCAGTTTGAATTTTCTTCATTTTAAAATAAAGTGAAATTAATTATAATAATGTTATAATAATACAGGATGCAGACATAAAATGTAGAAAAGATAATTTCCCTCTTATATTGTTATCTTCATTTAAGACTGTTTATCCGGTGCTAAAAACGTTTTCTCTCTCTCATTCCTCGCTAAACATAACAAATTGTTTTTATCTGTGATGTGAGAAAACCTGCTGGGATGGTGAAGTACACGTTTCCACATCCATATCTTAAGCATAATACTAATTTATACAAAACTCAAACATGCACATCTATTTCTTGAAAGAATCTGTCTGGTTCGTTTGGTCACAACATCATTAACTACAGCAACAGCCACATAATTAAAATTACATTCTCATATGTTGAAGTCCAAGAATCGTTGCGATGTATGATGGGGTGCTGTTATGTTATAAAATGTATTTATTTTATTGTGTCAAAAACATATCAACAACTTACCTTCGGCTGAAAGAAAAGTGAGGTGTTGTGTGTTTTTTTCTCTAACTTGTGTTTTATACGTTAGTATAAATAGTGTCAGTTAATAATAAGTCGATACTTCCTCAAGTACGTACGCTAAGGTATACTCTTTGGCAGACGTATAGGCGCGTTTTGTTATGCCTACAAATTAGTTACATTCACAGCACATACCTATTGTCTTGTCAATAATTGATGGTATGCATTGTAATTACGTATACTTTGATTTCTTTCTTTTTTTTTTCTATTTTCTATTGTGAAGTAACTTTCTGTTAAGATTTGTAATTTTTCATACCCTCTACATAAGAAAGGAGATATACTGCGTTTGTTATATCGTTTGCAAAACGTGGGTTTATATTCAAATTTGAATTAAATTTACTCATGTCCGTCTGTTGACGGCACGAAAACTTAGACACTAAGCTGATATTAAGCGTGCTCCTGTGTAAATTGGACAGAATCGTTTAAGTATCACGCCTACAATGTTTAAATTTGAAAATGGGCGGGGTTGTATAACATACACACCTACAGCCGAAACCCAGTGCTTAGAAAATTTGCTCCAAATCTCTTCACGTACCGTAAAGGGTTCGGGTATCATACTTTGGGAAACACTGGTTTAAGGTAATATGTGTAAACTGACATAATAAAATACTTAAATGCTTAATACAAAGCTGTATTCTCACGTTTATTCACTTCACTTATTCACTTCAAATGTATTTCTTTTAATTTCTTCCTGAACAATGTCTCCGAATATTTCTTACAATTGTAAATTCCTTTTATTTTTAATGATACCCGATAAATGTAAAAAAGCATTGACAATATGGAGCTTTTCAGCAATCCGTCATTTATTAGTTATTTATATATGTATGTATGCATGTATTTATTACTTGAACAAAAAACGAAGCATAACAAATTTTCATAAAGCAATTGCATCAATTTCCATTTATATCAACTTGAACAAGCAAACGGAGCACTCCATGGTGCGGCGTATGTTGAGTGGACTGTATAATAATAAATAAAAATATGACTACAGAAAAGAAAAGAAATCAATTTCATATTTGTTGCGTCCAAGAAATTATAGACCAAACAAACTACTCATCTGAGCATTATATACGAATAGAATTACTGACTGAGTTGATGATGAGATGTGGCTGTTATGTACGTATGTTATAGAAACATAGAGTGATAGGTGGAATGGACGGACGGATGGACAGACGGACGCACAGCAAGACAAACGGATAACAATAAAGAAGAAAATTGTGTTCATATTTTTGTAACAAATGCAATTAACATAAACCAGATGCTGTGCAACCAAAGTGAGTTGTTGTTATTGTTGTATTGTTATAGATGTGATGAAAAAATCTAGGATGCTTGTATATAAACCCAGTGGTAAAGATAAATGGATGCCATGGCATAAAAGCTTTACTCAAGTGCCTCATTGTTTATGGTGTGTAATCAATAAGAGATTGTGTGTGTGTGTGTAATATGTCCAACCGTCTGTTTAAGAAAGAAACAACACATTTTTTAACGCTTTCCTATTGATAGACAACAATAGCAGCAACAATACTGCACAGATCTATCCCAGATAGGCACAAGGCACACGGTCAAGAAGCGTCACTTATGTTGGTTATATAGCAAATATAAAGAAAGAAGATGTTTCTTGCAAAGAAAGCATTTGTTCAACATAAAATCGGAATACATTACATGCACACCATGCCAACTAATGCATCAGTTATGAAATATGAATAAATCCAGACACGTAGTGTTGGGTATTAAATTATGGGGGGATGGATAGAAACTATTTTCACAATTCTCGTCATAGAATATCTTTTATATATATATGAAAATTGCGACTTTTCTCCCTATGCAGTTACGCGCCTGGATAAATGAGAACTTTTAAATTATAATTTAATTCTTACATATTTTTTGGCACATCCATCAATAGATGGAGGGTAATTATAAATAAGTATAAGAAATTTCAGCTTCATAGATTTTTGTTAATTGAGGGCGTGGTCCTCTCGACCAATTCAAATAGCGTACCAAATTTAAAAGTGTCTGGACAAAATTTCAACTCAATGTCTCAAAACTTAAGAATATCAATAACAGATGGACGCACGGACATATATATCTACATATCTAGATGGACTCCGTTTTTTATTCTGATTAAGAATATACTTCGAAGAGACTGTGATGCCTCTTTCTAGATGTTGCAAATGGAATGAAAAACTTAGTACACTGCAATCTTATGTGGAGGGTATAATAAACAACCAATAGCAAAAACTTAAAATGTATTAAAATTATTACATTGTTGCGTATAATTTGTCTCCGTATTATACCAATCCAATCCAATTCAGTTCAGTATCGTGTGGTATTGTATTGAAATTAATTTTCAAAATCATTCAACTATAAAAACTGAAATAAATGTTTTGTAATCATTTCTACTTTACGTATTGTTTATATGTACGCGCTTGTTACATGTTGCAGTTTGTTATTGTTACTGTGGAAAGATCAATTTGTAAAGCAATTATAGCTTCCATTATCGATTCCATTTATACATAAAATAGCACTAAATGAAATCTATTGAACCATGAGATAACATCTTGCGACGATCACCCTTTTTCCCCTTGCCACTGCACTACTACTATTACGGAGCTACTCTACTCAACTCAAGCAAATCATTGATTTGTAAAAATCAAATGAGTTACGTTTTTATGGCGTTTGGTCGCTGGGACTTTCTTTTTTTTTTTTTTTATTACTTCGTTTTGAACTTCCTCAACTGATAAAGTCAAGGTTTTTCTGGTACAATTGCATTTCGTTGAATTTGTGTTGGAAATGAAAGTGAAATTATGGGCACAGAAAATGCATTTTTTGTACAATTGTAACAAACTGTATGAAATATGATCAAAGGTGAAGGTTGAATATTGTTTTATTGCAGGAGGAGAAGTATTCAAAGTTTATTGAATCATTTGCTACCACTAGAATGTTGATCATATAGAAAAATACTCTCTTTTAAGTAAGGTTAAATAAATGAAATGTTAGTACACATATAAATAAGGGGTTTTTCAACAAGGGCATAACAATTTTACATTTAAATGAAAAAGGTATCAATAGAGATATTGGGCTGAAATTTACTCCAGGTGCAGGACAAACTGTACAAATACAGATACAGTAAGATAACTCAAAGGCCTACATTAAAAAAAAACCATATTTGATGACTTTTAGATGAAAATGCATTAATAACCTTTAAAATAAAGTAATTGGTTACTTGCCACGCCAACACTTTGTATATGGATGTGTAGGATGTGTAAGATTTGGTTTAAGCCATTTTTAGTTTTGCTTACTCTTTACTTGTTCAATAACTAATAACATTGTATTTAAATTTTTTCTCTTTTGCAGGTAAGTACGATCATATTTGACCCCCTATTATTGAAATGTTGTGGATTTTCAGGTAAGCTTAGCAAAAACAAACAAAAACAAAAAATTGTCACAGATATTCGAAAAAATTTAAATAAAAAAATTAATGCATAACAAAATACAGTTAGGTGTGAAACCAGATAATTACAACAATAATAACAACAATACAATAAATACAGTCATTAACAAAAGTTACACATTTATGACATTTATTAATAATGTGATAGATGGCTACCTCTAGGCGGAGCAGCCTGATTAGTTAGCGGTGAACAGCTTGCCAACCGCTTGTCAATTAGTGACTTGCATATTGATGTCATCGATCGTGGCCATCAATGATACTAATACTACAACTACTACTACTACTACTACAGCTACTATCAGAGATTGGTCAGAATAATCGCTTCTGCTTATGACAGGCAATAAAACTAATTGTTTATTACAATAATAACTGTATGCAGAAAATGTATAATTATTTTGTAGTTTTTTGTTGCCTACAACTATGACGACAATACACAGCAGCAACAACAGCAACAGCACTCAGGCCAGCATTGACAACTCGGAAATGCTGTTGCATTATTATTACTATTATTATTATCAGTTGTTGCATTTGATTGAGCATCACCATGATGATAATGACCATGGTGAACCTCATCATCAACATCATCATCGTCATCATATTCCAACCACAACTATGCAGATTTATGTACAAATATGTGTGCAGTCGTGTGTGGTGTGGTGTGGTATGTGGTGGTGGTGGTGGTGGTGCTGCTGCTGCTATGATAAAATAGTACAACAACGTTACGTACTGCATAGAAAACACAAAGTAGGCAGGCAGGCCGGTAAGCCGTCATGCTTAAGAGTCAATCCAAGGAGAAAAAAATTAACGGAATAAAAAAAAAAATAGAAATAGTTGTAATTTGAAATTAGCGATGTGTGTACGGGACTCGGTATTGTCGCTATTGGTTGGTTGCTTGGCTACTGCTCAACCGTCAACTGCTGCTACTAGTGTGCCTGTCACTGCTACCGCTAAAATGCACTGCAGTACACTACACCACTTGGGTACACAGTTGTTATACGCTTGAGTAATATATTTGTTGCCGTGTGTGTGGCCAATTGGTACTTACATGTCTACCAACGATCTTGAGAGCCGCGTTCAGTTGTATGCTGACGATGCGTTGGTTTTGCAATAACAAGAAGCTAGCAGGCAAGGCAGACCTGCTAGCAAAACACCATCATCAATATGTAGTGGAGCTAAGAAAAACAAAAACAAAAACAAAAAAGCAAAAAAGTGTGTTGCATGACAACAAGGTGACACCCAGGAGGCCAAACTCTATAAAAACTGCCACAACTACTGTTTTTTCTTATTAGAGGCTACTGCCAGCTTCGAGGCTGAAGCGCGCCATTTACTGCGATAATTTGTGGAAAAATTCATTGCATTTCTATGTAATTTTCTTGCGTTACTCTTGCTGTTATTGTTATTGTTAGTGTTGTTCTTGTTGCAGCAGCTGCTATTTATTTTTTCAATATTTTAGCGCCTGTTAATAATTCAGCGTGAAATTGTAACAATTTTTTAATTGCATTCGTACCAATTTTTTCTGCTCTACGTTATCTGTGCGCTATTATCTGGTTGTATATGGATGTGAAGAGAATAAAAGTAAAATGGAGCCACACATATAACTCCGCTGCTATGCGTATATAATTGAAAATTATCTGTTCATTGCTAAATAAATTGTTTTTTGTTTTTTTTTATTTAAGAAAAACCAACACAATCAATTTTTATGTAATCTCTTAAAGATGTTTATACAAACATATTGGAAACGTACACACACGTACAACTACATATAAGTGTAGAGTATAAAATAATCGCTTATAATAATTGAGATGTTTTGATGTGAGCGGCCTCCTCCTAACCCCCATGGGGGTGGCTTTTCGATTTCACAGATTTAAATGAAAAATCTCTATAATAGGCGTAAGTAAACCAACGAACGTCCAACATAATTAAGCTGTTGGTGGGAATTAGTTACCACTGAGACAATGTTTGCATTGAACTCAATTTTACCAGCTTTTCAGTTGTTTCAATATACACTCACTCCTGTGGGGGGGAAGGTGGGGAGTGTCTACAAAAAAAAATTAAATTTCTTTTTGAAAACAAGTTTATTGTAATATTGTACACACCCCTTGGTGACTATGAGAAATTATTATGTTGAATTAAAATTATTTTTCTTTGTCGCTAGCAAATCAAATCCTTTTATGGTTGTTAAACAAAGCAATTTTTGAAAAAACGTGTTTACTCCTGAGAGTAGTGTTATTATAAATTTGATATATACACTAAATCTTGGATATTATCCTTCTTCAAGCATTTACATACATATTTTTTTAAAGTAAAGTTTCCCTTTGTCGCACAGTGGCTCATTTTTATACCCTACACCACAATGTGGTAAAAGGGTATGTTCTAGTGTATTTGGGCTTCTTCTAACCTGTAAACGCCACGCCCTCTATTATAACGATCAGGTCAGAATCAATATCTGATTTTGTAAACAACCTACAGGCCGCCACTTTGGATATTTTTCGATGAAATTTGTTACAAATTTGATCTTCTGCGCCAAAAACAGTCACTATTGCAAATGGACTTGATTGGTCTATTTATAGAACTTCTTTCCATATAACGCCAAAAATTTAGTGAAAAGTAATTAATTAGCTTAATAATTGACTATGATCGAATTTTAAACCAAAACAGGCCATTTTTAGAACCCTTTTCCATATAACGCTTTTTTACGATGTGAATTTTTTTTGACAAGAACTTGTGTTAAATTAATAAATAGAATAAATTGTGAAACTAAGAAGTGTAGGGTATAAAATGGTTCAATAGAATCGATTATAATATTTAATATACATGTTTCTTTCAGGGACTTTAAGATCTATTTCGGACAGACATTTAGATATGAATAGATCGATTTAGAACGAAAAATATTTACCGTAGTGCATCGGAGGTGTCTTTATAGGTTTTCAAAAAACTTAATGACAGCTTCACTCCCACAACGCTGGCGTATAATTAATCAGAAAATGTGCAAAACTATGGTAAATTTTTAAATAGCGTTTATTTTCACTTTTATACAATATTATGTTGTTGTTGTTGTTGTTGATGTTGATTTTGTTTTTACGGCGTTTTCGGTTAGCATGATGAACGATTTTATGGTACGCTTCGTAAGATCATAAATGTAAACATTTTATAACGCTGCATTCATGGAAGCCCTCATAAAAGTACGAAAACTGTACGTTTTCTTATGAAGAGTTAAAGAAAGGAGTAGAGGTATATAAAGTGATAAATGTTTGTTTTTTTATACCGTCCATCTTATTAGTGAGGGTACGCTAAGTAGGCCATTCCAATTGCAAGTATCATCGAACGGAGGCATCAGAGTCGATATAGACAAAGTCAAATATTTTTTGGATTATGAAATTTCATAGATACCAATACTCGAACCCTTGGGGGCCCACTAATATTTGTATGTCTATTTCTGAAAGGGTCCCCACCACAAAAATTGAGATATTCAGGGGAATTTTTGGACAGACATTCTTAAATTATTCAAAACAATGATTGGAAGAGGTTAACATTAACGCCCACTATTAGCAAAAATCTATCATAGTTGAAAAACGGTACACACATTTATGTGTGTTCCACCCACTTATATGTTAGATATGGGCGGGGTCGGATAACACAATAAAAAACCTAAATTTAAGCGTAACGAACATTTTCAACAGAGTTAAAAGAATACATGCCATGCCCACAATTAACTCAAACATACGAAGGGTACCGAAAATGTGATTTAAGCCTAAAATAACTTTTCTACTTGTTACTTGCTTGAAGCAATCAACGCACGTAAAATACAATACAGGCGCACGCTTAAAAGTTCTTTACACTCTTGACCCAATTTTACACACTAATGTGTTTTACGCAGCACACACAACACTCTCATTCATTTTTGTTGTAGTAGTTTCATCAAGTGCGTGATGCAATCTGTCAACGTATGGAATATATGAAAAGATTCCTTGTTATTATTATAGTATTCACCAGACCTGCACCACCACACACAACCACATTTACTTTTTCCTACACACTTACCTTCTTTCATCCCATTTAAGAAAGACAAATTTCGATTGTGTGTGTGTGTGTCTGTGCAAATTTCATCTCTTACGAATTCTTGGATATATTTTTATATATGTATATGCGTGCGTGTGTATGTGTTCAGCTGTTATTATATACGACGTATGCTAAACTATTTTTAAAATACCGGCTATGTATGTGGAGCCCGTATAAGCCCGAATACACGCAATACGATATAGTATCGTCAAGTTGTCATTGTGTGAATGTAGGCCAATGAACAGATTCACAACATAGTTCTCTGGTGTTCTGTTCTATAAAACACTTGCACGCACACACTCACTTTTGCGTATACATATGTCTAATTTTATAAATAAACTTGTGCATGGCATGTAAATAATTGTCCGGTAAGAGTGTTGGCAATTATATGCGTTATATATGGTGGTGTGAAAAGAATGTGTTTTACTTCTTATGTTGCAACTCTCCTTTACATACAGAATGATGAAGCCTTAATGGGTTTCTTTACGTTCCATATATATATGGAGAAAAGCGGAAAAACTCAAGGCATACTTCTCTGGCTGTTAACCGCGTTCCACACGTAATGTCTTATTATTCCAGTTTCATGTACATGTGTCAATGATTGTACGTTAATTTGTGCCTAATCATGTTTTAATCAATTTTAATGACTTACAGCAACAAGAACAACAGAGGAGATGTATTAAAAACTTTATGACTTTATTCTGCATTTATGTGCAATAGAACAATCGAGAGAGATAAACGTTAAAAACGTTTCCTTTTACGTACGTCAACATGTATCTAAACATTTCGTTTTGGCTACAAAATAATTTAACGGTTATTGAACTAGCGGAAAAATCAAAGATGAGTCACTAACGTACGGTTGTTTTTTCTAGAGATTTTATTTAAATCTACGTGAAACGTGACGAGAAATATTTCGGTATACAATAATAACTCTTTCGCTCTATATTGTCTAACGTAGAAAACGATTGAAATTCTCATTATTTTTATGGTGAATTGCTTATTCACCACTCACGGGTCTGGTGTGTTGTGGAGAAATCATACAGAGAGTAAGAAAAAACACTGAGACAAAATAGAAAGCAGCATTATGTTTAATTTGAAAACAAATGAAAATGTTATAGTTGATTGTATGCGACCATTTCATACCCTACGCCTCTTACTGCCACAATTTGTGCTAAATTTCAAGTACATTACAAATTTTTTGTACCACATAGGTAGATTTTTACCAATTGTGGGCGTGGCTCTTCACCGAACTTAACTCAAAAAGCAAATAGAAATAAATGTACAAAATATCAGACAATGAGGTCTTCCTCTGGGTATTGCAAACGGAATGACAAATACTTTCAATAGTGATCGTCTCTAACAGAGAGACGGACGTGATGAAATTGATTCAAATTTGGGTTTTGAACCGATTACTACAATTAAGAATGGGTCTAGGATGCGTTGTTCATATTTTCACAAAAACAATTTACTCTTGTACCACATTGCGTAGTGTAGGGTATAAACAGCTGATATATTCTCTCATTAACTGTTTGTTGTTATGTGTATCTCCAATTTTAATATTATGTACAATACTTCAGTGGTGTATTTTATGTCGTATTTGTGTGTGTATGTTGTGTTGGGGAAATTTTTTACTTCTTTACCTCCATACACTCATAGAGACTCCTCTTACTCAACGGGCGGCCATGGGTTGTGAGCTTATAATGTTTACCATAGTGCTGGGCATGTGTGTGCACTTACAGTAGAGTGAGCATAGTGTACTTTATGCTGGATCGATATATAAAATGTTTTCCACTTTTCCAACAATACTTCAGTCTTAAGCTTAATACTGCAACATACACTTCGTGGTGGTGTATTTTAAATGTTGAACGTTGAATAAAAAATATAGAATTTTTAAATCTCTTGTATAATAAATTTAAAAAAAAACAAGCTAACGAAGAAAGCTCTTCCATTTTATCCATACATCGTAAAGATTTTTAAAACACATCTTCTTCTAAGTGCACAGGTTTTAAAAATTACGACTTTTTTTTTAACGAACTGCTCTGCTGTTATAAAACAGTTCTTAAATGAGAAAAAATATATAAAATAACAAAGAAAATTGTTTATTTGTGAGTAAAGTAATTTTTAATATAAACGGACTTTTTTTTCTTAAAATATTCAAGTAACTGTGAAATGAAAGTTTTTGATGTGAAATGTGAAAAAAAAGAGGAAAAGCTTTTTGCATATATTGCGGTTGCACTGTGACCCTTATCCTAATAAATGGGGTTGTTGGGCCTAACCCAACAGCATCCTTATTATTTTTCATCTATCACAAGTTTACTCGCCTGCACTCATATGTCCTCTCTTCGTTTTCTATTTGTATACGCATGCATTCGGGGAAAGAAAGCTACGGGAATGTTTAACGTCTTCTCCCCCAGATATACAATCACTGGAATTTTAAAATTGTGCAGTTTTTCTGAAAGAATCCATTTTGTAACACATTTCACAGTTGCTTGTGGAAAAAATGTTTTATTAAAATTCACTGCAATTCAAACTAAATGAAGATCGAAAAAGATCGAAAAGAATTGTTAAAGATTGATAAAAATAAAATATGTTTATCTCTTCCTTTCCTTTAATTTGTGCTACATTTAGATTTTGTTACACAAAAATAAATTGTTAACTAATCGTTATTGCTAAAGTGAAGGCCCCAGTTATTTAGCATTTTTCACATAGCTTTGTCCATATATTGAGAACTTAAACTTATCCACAAACGCATACAGAACTATGGCCGCCTATGCTGCTTTTAAACACGTTGAACTTTACAATGTGGGCAAAACCAAGAAAAGGTAAGCTAAGCTGCTCCCTGAAAAGAAGGTGTATGTGCATGTGGTGGAGAGAGAACTCCACATTTATTATTATTCTCAGTTCATTAGGGAAGAAGTGTACATACTTTAAATTAACCTTCGTTATAACAATATTTGTGTACACACAAATACAAACATAGCTTATGTTTTAATACAAACTTTTGTAACTCATACGCTATGAAGTCTTTTTAGTTAGTGTGATGCTTACTTTTAGTTTCGTGCCAATTTCAAATACTCATCACATCAATTTATTATTATACAGCATCAAAAACTGAGTCTCTACACCCTTGTGCCAGACTTGAATATTCACAACATCACAATGTTAGTGAGGATTCAATTGATATTAAAACGTTATAAAAAAATGTTTATCTATATGTATATAGTTGAAGTCAAATTTGGAAATAGAAAAAAATCACTTGTATAGAATTTTTTAGCGAATGTCTGTACGTCCACTTTTCTTTATTTTTTCAAATTAATCAGAATTAAGTGAAAATGTTTCAAGTCGATTATACCCCACTATTCAATATCCTATACACTTACTTAGTTTACTTATGCTGAAATTAGTTTAATGGTTGGTATCAGTAAACGCGTGGCATTGTCATATAAGTGACTTTGTGAAATATCGTTTTATGGAAAGTGGCTCTTTATTATTAATAGCACAATAATTATTAAGTCATTTCATCACTAAATTTTGTCCAAAAATATGAATAATTGCAACTTTATGCCTTCAGATAACAGGACCTCATATGGGGAGGCGTTCTAAAAAGAGTTCAATACGGTCCATTTTCACCAAGATTCCTCTTTCGATCAAAATCTATCTTTGTACCAAATTTCATCGAAATATCTTAATATCTTTGGTTATGCACAAATTTACATGGTTAGATAACAAAGAGACAGACAGACGGACATGGTTAAAACAATTCAGAAAGTGATTCTTAAGATGGGTGTGCGATTTGCTGTTTGGGAGTAACAAACATCCGCACAAATTTTATATATCCCTTGTGACAAGTGGTACAGTGTATAAAAAACATTTCATGTCATGTTAAAACATGTTAAAGAACTGATATACAAGCTACTAGAAATTTATTCGTCATATTGCATTTTTAGTAATAATTGTATTGAATGCAAAAAAAATATCGTTTAAAGCAAATATTTAGTCGTGTGTGGTTTTTGACGAATTGTTCGTGGCACACTGTGGTACTAAAAATATTGTCAATAAATAATATTGACTATCAGACATGTTGTTTGTTAGTTGCAATAAAATGAAGCAACACAAAAAAAAACTGTTACAAAAATTAAGTGAAATTTATGCAATTGTTTGTAACTTTTTCCTACAGTTTGTCTATGTAATCAAAATTAGAAATGAAAACTAAGTTAATGTAGTCAGTGTCTGGATGTATCCATGTACACTGCGTGACAAATATTTAGAAAAGTTTCTAAATTTTATACTTTTCAGAAAACAGGGTGGGGGGTGTACTAAGTTTATTGTTCCGTTTGCAACGCCCAGAAGACCCCACAAAGTATTTATATTTATGCATGCACAAGGGACTCAATAGTCGCGGGATTTAATACAACTAATATTCTTAACGAGCATCGAAATTTGAATGGAAACAACGTGTCCGTCTGTGTGTCCAGACGTGACTTGTATGGATGTTGCTGCCTTTCTAACGGTCGTAAATTTTTCAAATTTTTTACAGATACTTCTAGTACTACTGTAAAAGTGCCAACAACTGACAAACATACGGACATACATCTCTATCTCGACTCTGTTCTTTATGATGACCAAGAATATATATACTATGTAAGGTCTCTGACGCTTCCTTCCAAGTGCTGCAAACGGAATGACAAACTCAGTATACCCCCCTCTTATGTTGAGGGTTGACAAAAACATACAACTTTACAAAGACTTTCGACTCTTCAGTTTTCAACAACAAGAAAACAGACTCCAAAGATTTTGTAAACATTTTTGTCAGGCACCATTTTTTATTTTTATTATACAAAGTGTGAAGACAGCAAACAGCGGGAAGTTTTCAACACATATTAATTATCATATAATGTGTTTTTCATTAGAAAAAAAGAAAAAAAAGGTAATACAAGTAATACAACAATTATTTAAAAAAAACAAGTCTCTTCAAACAAACAAGTGAGAAAGCTATATAATCTGGGATGTATCCCTCACAAGGTGCTTATTTGAAACAATTGTTTCAACAATGTTGTTTTATTTAATAACCATTAAATGCAATTTTGAAAGTTGAAAAATCATCCTCGTAATGTTTTAACCATAATTAGGGAAAATATTGCGAAAATTTTGAAACAAAGTCGAAATTTATTCCCGTTATGAAATTGTTTATATATGTTTTCAGTTCATTGCGCCCTTTACTCAGATATCACAATGCTTAAAAATCCTCACTAAGTAAAAACACGCCTTTTTCATCATAGATAAACAGCATGAAACAAAAAGTGTTAACTTTTACTGTTAGCATTGTGAAACGGACAAAACAACAACAACAACAACATTTACTTAATACATTGTGCAAAATCAATATAATATCCTAGTGATGTCCTAAGTAAGCCGACACACAATCGCAAACCAATAAAGGGAGTTTAGAGTTAGGTGCCAAATACAAAAACATTTGCATGTTGTGTAAAAACATGAAACTGGCAACTTCTGCCAAAACGAATTCAAGTGTGAATGTGTCTTTACTTGTCTATGTTTTTGGCACAGTGTCCATAGAACACATACAAGAGCATGGTGCATTGAACTTTACAAGAGAGGGGGTGGGGTAATAAAAAAATCAATAATAATAATAATAATACACACATACAATACATCTGGACATTAGATAGATGAAGCAAAACCTCGTGACAATTATCTGTCTAATACCAGCTACAGTTTTATTGAGTGTCATTCAGCGTTTGCACTGATTCTTAAAGCTACAAAATCATTTTCATGTAATAATATCCCAGTTAATGATAAGTTATAAACCGATAGCATGCCATAATAATAACAATAATGAAATATTTATGTCATGGAAACAGTTCGTGCACCTACCCACACAGATAGATTGTCTACGTAAACGTTTAAAGATAAAACGGTTTAAAGCGAACACTTCAATTATTAGGGGTTGTTCATACACAACACAACAATAGCACACGTTATTAATGTACACTGTTTAGCAAGTGAACGATATGTAATAATAATGGAAATGGGTTTGAAAAGCTTTTAAAAGAAAGTTTATTTTACAAAAAAAATCCATGAAGGGCTTAAAATGATTTCTCACAATATTTATACTCTAGACACTTGCCGTAAAAATAACATCAAAATAGGGCATAAAAGTAAACAAATTAATAACAATAATGACGCTTTCATTGTTTGTCATCTGACATGCACAACTTTGCAAAGCGGATTTCCACGAAGGTATAAAAATGTGAAATATTCTCCCAGGGTTTTCTTTTTCAACTATTGAACATAAATATTTGTTATAAATTTTGCAGATAAATAACTTAAACTGCCTAAAATTGACAAATCAAAATTTAATAAAGAGTTTCTACTAAATTTATGATTCTCCTAGCAACGCGCATTATGGGCATATTGATGAAATGTGCGTTAGTTTAGTCTATGTCCGTATATCCAGTTGTTATAGAAATGCTTATAATTGCCAAAATGCAAATATTAAGCTTATGTCATGGAAACAGCATTAAGCTGAAGTTTTTTAAAGACTTTTTCGATAAATTCTATGCCATTCCTAAAATGATATAGAATTCATTTAACCATCACTTACATAAATTGCAAGCATTTTTTGTTACATAAATGTTATCTTTTGATACTATAAATAAAAGGACTTCAAAACTATACATAATTTAAAGAAATACTTAAAAAAATCTTTATTTTATGGTAAAAAATATGCAATTTAAAACGACAACACATTCCCTACTGCACTCTATTTTACAAACCTTTCAATTTGATACCCGTAGGGAATACATTGTAAAGTAA
The DNA here is from genome assembly GCA_963971445.1 of Ornithomya chloropus. NCBI lineage: Eukaryota > Metazoa > Arthropoda > Insecta > Diptera > Hippoboscidae > Ornithomya > Ornithomya chloropus. The sequence goes on from OZ020529.1 coordinate 5,876,975, forward strand.
ACTTTCTTAACATCTGAACATCTGAACGTCATATTAAATTTAAAGTAAAACCATTTCAACGCACACTATTCGTCATAGTCTTTCATTTGATGCCCATATCTTATAGATTATAAAAAAAAACTTGGTAAATTCAACATGGCAGACGCCATAATGTTATATCTATTATATTGGATTTTGACTGTAATATCTATAATGTATTATTTAAACTTCTTTGTATATAGATTGGGTCCTTAAATTGGTAATTGAGGACCGCCATAATTGATTTGTTGCAATTTTGTTTCACTTTTTACTTTATACTGCTTAAATTCTTTCATTTGATGTCCATATTTAGATAGATTATAAAGAGTATATACAGATAAGATCGAATAAATTGAATAGATTATGAAGAGTAATAATATAGCATCTTCGGGCACTCGCCATATCGAATTTAGTATATTGCCACTTAGCTTATAGCTTTCTACTTGTCAAGTCCTTTCATTTGATACCTATATTATATATGTTTTAAAGAAAGAAAGAATCGATTTTCTCTATGTGAAGGACCGCCTAATTTATACATAATCTATAAGCTTTATGGTCGGCTATTTAAATTGGGCAAAATCGGCCAAAATCTGTCTGTCAACTACAAAAATTAACCTACAAAATGAAGGTCTTTCATTGATCTGCCGAATATGAGCGGATTCATATAACAGACACGCCCACAATTCACAAAAATTTACTTTATATACAAAAACTGACATGAAAGTTGATCCTTATTATATACCCCATTAAAGGGCGTGATCAGTAACCTGCCCCGCCCATATTTTATATATAAATATGGAGAATGTTGCAGAATTGGTTCAAGCAAAAATGAGCGGGCCGTTTAAGCTCGCTTGGTACTATACCAAACATTGAGAAGGGTCATAATTGCATTAGCAATATAAGAAATATCACGTTTTCTTACGTTTTTTTGATGTTCACATTCAAATGTATCGAGGTTAAAAAGTATTAATTGAAAAATGAAATAATTATATTCTTTATTATTGAAAGATACCACACCTAACCTAGTGCGTAAGCGCAATCTCTCAATGTCAACTGAAGCTGTGCCAACTGTATTAAGTAATTGTATAACGTGGTACCAAAAAAATCATGATCATGTTAGAATCTAAGAATCTGAGCGTTCGTTTGATTGTGATGTTGGAGAAATTTATTACCTCAATAAATAACATAAAGTATTGTATGGAATATTAGTTTGCCTTGATTTGGCAGCCAGTTACGTAATTGAATACGTTTGCAATTCTTATAAAAAAATTTAGCCATGTAATGAATATTGGTGTTTTTGATACTCAAAGCTGCTCCATTGAAGATGAAGCTTCGTTCAAGGTTGATAACGAAATACAATTCCAAAAGTCGGTCATTGGCAATATTGTACAATACAAACGTCTCATACTTGAGCAACATACATACATACATATATTCTCGCAGTATTCCAACCATGTCTGTTTGAATTTGGTATTTGGTTTACGAAAGCGGCGAGTGGTTCTTAACGTTCAGAAAACTTCCTTCATTTCTTTTCATGTTTTTTTATACTCTCCACATAAGATGGGGGTATACTACGCTTGTCATTCCGTTTACAATACCCAGGAGGAGGAAGTGTACATATTCTTGATCGGTGTCAAAAACTCAGTCGATTTACCCATCATCTTGATCACACATTCACTGTGGCATACTCTGTTTACTAAACCTCCAAAAATCTCTTAAATTATATATTTTTTTTTTATATAAATATTGCGGAACACAGCCCCACGTGTTAAATCTTTTTATAGCAATTAGCGACTTTCTTCGTGTTGTTTCGTATCAAAGTTGTGCATCGATTGAATAAAAAGGAGGTGGTGGCACAATGCGCTTTATAACATAATAAAGATAAAAATCTTTATTTTGCCGATGTGTACGCCACATCAAAACCAAATATTGTTATTATTCGTCATTCGTTATTATTAATAGTCTTTGACATATATTTGTATGTATGTATGTGAGTATGGGAACGAATGTACGCGTAAAGCGTACATATGTGCCTCGTGGCGGCATGGGCGTATTCATTAAGCTTTCTTAAATTATAGTACAATCACACAATCACACATGATTTATTTAAAGTTACAATGTGTACGTGAACACACACTTGCAAACATTGATTGTGTACATCATTTAGTGATTTTTCACATTTTTGCATATTTTAGAAAGTCCTTTCCATTTTGAGTGTATGCAACCGTGTATGTGTGTGTGGTTTATAATAAAAACTATTAATAATCATCACCGTTGTATAAATGTCAACATTTTGTGTATGCATGCTGTACATCCATCTTGCTGTTTCTTAAGGCAACTTTCCAACTCATAATAATGATAATAAAAAAAGTCCTTTCGCTATCATGAGCGATCTTTGTTTGACATCACGGCCAAAACAGTTTTTTATATGGGTAAACAAGCAAATCAATCAGACAGATATTCGTTAACCACCAAGTGTGTGCTTACACACACACACGTATGTGTGGTACATTGTTAATAAACAGAAATATACTAACAATGACTAATTGTCGTTTAATCTGCCGAGTTCAATTCATAGGCACATGCTTTCATACAGTTAATGACAAAAGTTATGATACATCAATAAGTCGGGCAATTATAAAATGATTTCGGGCATATATTGAATCTTAAAAAACTTAATTCACTAATGTATCCTTTAGGATGGGTGGTATATTAGGTTAATCCTAGAGTTTGCAACACCTACAAGAAGCATTCAAAGACTCTACAAATCTATATTTTTAATCTCTTTCAAAATTTGAATTTATATACATGGACGGACGTGTTCCCATAACTTATTTAAATGCTGAGAGTCACAAAAATTTAAGATATTGAGCTGAAATTTTATTTGTTTGTATTGATATTTTCTTATAAAAACATTTCTAGATTAAGTTCACATCAAATTGAGTGGAATCTTTAAAATGCCACGCCCACAATCAACAATAATCTATCTATCACTTACAAACCTTAAGCCATGAAGTTGAAATTTCTAACACATACTTATAAATAGCTTGTTCTGGGAAGTGCCACGCCCACAACCGACAATAATCTATCTATCAGCCACAAAAATTCAATTATAAAATTGAAATGCTACACATGCTTATAGTTAACCTATGTACCAATATATCAAAAATGGGCGGCACGCCCATAATTTTCAAAAAATTTACTTAGTGAAGATATCGACATGCTAGTTGACACATAATAAGTATACTTCTACGGAGCACAATCAAGTATCTGCCACGCCCACTATTTTTTGATACGTAGGGCACTTAAGATATGACTTGAACCAATTTTGGTTTTTTACAACATTCTTTCCATTTGATTTTTAGTTTTTTCTGAATGGTGCATGAAGACATTTGCGTTTCACTGTATAAACAAAGATACGCATCCATTACTGTTGCTGTTATTGTTATTGTCGTTGCATTGTAACCAATTGATTGAGAAATTTTCTTGTGTTTATAGTATATAGGTGTGATTGTTTGTTTGTATTGACATTGTCTGGTGCTTAACATTTATTTCTCTTGCAATCCAACGAACATCTGCGGTTAGCTTATAATATTCTACATGCATGAACATGTGTGTTTACAGTTACACACAAGTATAAATTATTGGATTTCTTTTCATTATTAATTTTCGTTTTCCACACATTTGCATTGCAACCATTTATCATTTATATGCCATCAATAATGTCTTTGAATATTTCTTCATTTGGTTTTTTTCTTCATTTTTTTCTGTATTTCTTGTTTGTTTGAAATAATAAATATCGTGAGATATGGTATTTGCATATGGATAGAAAAGAAAACAGAATTGCGATGATTATTATTATTTTACAAAAACAAAAAAAACGTTATTTTATTTAAGGTAAACACGAACGAAACCACATAACATAACACTTGGTTGCCACTGGCACCAAAAACACCTCAATTTTTCGATTCCACTATATTGTCGGTTGGAATAGAGTTATTGCCCACACCTACACATACAATCACATATATGGATACGTGTAGGTATTTGTGTATAATGGCTCTTTTTTGTTAATCCGTTGTCATTGGCAAATTGAAAAGTTATTAGCACGGTCTGACTCAACGTATGGACAAGTATTTTATTTAACGATTTATTTGACATCTATTTTACACCATTAGTTGAGTGTACGGTGTGTATGTGTTTTATTTATACCATTTATGTATTAGTGTTAATGCTCTTTTGTCATTTCCCCCCTCAACAAATAATTATGTCGCGGCGACAGTTGCTGCAAAACTTATCCCCGTCTGCCAGAGCATTAAATTGTTTACACAAGTTTTTCTACATTTTCTTATCTTCCCCATGAATTTGATAAAAAAGAGTGTGTTCCTAATCAAAGAAAAGGCAAATAAAATAAATATGCAACAGTTCCAAGGTGTGTCGATTGGATTTATTGACTTTGCAACACGAGTCCTAACATTTAGATAATCTCTAGAACATATTGTTTTGTACGTTATAGAAATGCTGCTAGAAAGCACTATCTTTAGCTGTATACTGCCATCAGATGCGGCGTTACAAACTGAATATAATTCCAAGCCAATCGAAGTCAATTCCAATAATAATCAATTTCTTTCATCCACTTTAGTTGAATGAATTTCATTGCAATTTAAATAATTTATTAAAAATAATTGAACTAATTGTTTGGTTCCATTCTTGTTGTAGTTTGTAGTTGCAAATGTACGACGAGTGCTTACAATTATTTTCCCATAATATATTTTTCGTTGCTTTTATCTCTTTCGCATTTACATATTTCACACATTATATGCTAATAACTCACACAATATATCTTTATATACTGCAAGTTGTCTGTATGTTTAAAAATGTTAGCTTTTTGGATATCGCGAATGCATGTAAATGACATTTGTCAGCCAACACAATGGCATACAATGGAAAAAAAAACATTAAAAAAAAGCGAAATGATTGGCTTAAGTCACATTTTAAATACCTTCTATAGCAATATAGAAAAAGTGGGCGTGGTAGGTAAATGATTTACGCCCCTTTTCGTTTATGTATGTATTTCGAATTAAATTGTATTTTATGTCGAATAAGATTTTTCATAAATTGTGGGTGTGTCCCGCCCGCTTTTGTCATATTGATGGACTCTCTAATTGTAAATATGCGTTTCAGGGAAAATATAGGGAAATTTTAGTGACTCATGGAGAGATTTTTGTGGATTTAGGGCGTGGCCTGTGGAACGTTTATTCCAATATAAATAACAACTAACGCACACAAACTAAAAAATTTCATTCAAAATTTGTAGACCAGTTAGAGTTTCGGCAACAGGCAGACCTCTTGATAGACTTGACTAAACTAATTCTAGATTTTAATGCTAATCAAGAATATGTACAGGGTATGGACAAAATAATATGAACACCTATTATAAAGGGTTATGCAGTGACAATCCTTTTATAAATGTTAGCTGGGCACGTAAACCGTGCAATACATACGTGGCGCATTATTTACACGGAAACAGTGTTGCCAACATGCAAGAAGATGTACTTTATTGCATGGTGTTCATATTATTTTGTTCATCTCCTGTATATTTATATAGTCCCGCAAGCCTCCCCCTGGGTGTTGCAAACGCAATAACCAACTTGGTATACCCCTCCCAAAGTGTACAGTTGAATAGTTTTGTAGACGCGGGCAAATGCTACACAGAAAAAAGAAGAAATGAATAAATATTTTAACATTATGCATATTTGTTGTTTTTGTAAACAACTCTTCCAACATGCTAAATATATGTGTTGTTGCATGTATGCCGCCGCCGCCGCTGTTGTCTCACTAAAGACTCACTACACTTACGCTTACTAATGGAGTACAACAAGAAGAAGAAAAAGAGGTAAAAAAAATGGAAAATCTGAGTTTGTATCCGATTTAAATTGTTGTTGTTTTAGCACTTGCTACAACGACTGCTGGTGTTATTATGTCGGAATTTCTTTCTTTTTTTTTCTTCTTTCATTTTATTCACCATGATTTTATTACAATGTTGGATGTGTACAACACGTACAATGTACATATTTTAGCAAAACAACAGAAACAGATGCACCCGAAGAAAAGCACAATTACTGACTTACTTACTAGTATTTAGATGTTGGTTTTTCTTATGATGCATTGTATGAGAGTTGCTATTAGCGTTTGTGCTATTGTTGTTGTTGTTGTTATTATTGTTATTGAAATGTATTTAAACAAAAATAGCTGAAGATGTTTCGATACCATGACCACCAATTGTATGCATTTGTGTTTTTTTTTAACAGAAAACATGAAAAAGAGCCATCCTAGCGGCGGCGTTGTCTGTGTGTGTTGTTTGACAGGCACTCACTCTATGACTAGCTGTGCTACTGGTACATCGTCTTTCTCTATTTTTACAGATTTTTCTTCTGCCTGTGATGTTTTATTTTTCAATTTTTTATTCATTTTTTTTTCTGTTTTTTTTGGTAACTTTTTCGACATTTTCGAATCGACAGCATAACATTGATTTATGTGGCAGACCAGGTCTGCCTGTCTATCCAGACGAAAAAAATTGAAGAAAAAATGTTGTTATTGTTGTTGTATTTTCGTATTTTGATTTGCAGTTTCTTAACAGAGTCAGTCACACTCTTATTGTATAAAGCAGCGCAAGTTTTTTTTTTTAATAAATTTTCTTTTTTTTTGGTTTTTTCTTGTCTTGCGTCTATATTGCAGTGATGACAGGTTGAGAGACTAAAACTGTATATTTTACGCTGTTTTTTATATAAATTAGACTTTCATTTTGATTGTGGTTCGGTTCGGTTTGGTTTTCACAACAGCAAATGCATGCATAGCTTGCACAAGATTACTTATTAATTTGTGCGAGCCATGTATGTATTGGTGTATACGTGAGCACATTATATTGGCGAATTAACGAAATGGTCAGCCAGCCCCTCAATGATCGACTATGAGAAAATCTTTTAATATGGAAATCTCCTTTGCAGTGCATCTGTATTTGTGCATATTTACTTAATGACCGTTCGTAACTTTTAAAGTGGTCGTAAATTGTAAACATTTTTTACATTATATTGTATGTGAACGTATTAGCATTAGCAATAAACTATCAGCACTTTATGTGTATACGTGTATAAACGTGAAACATATTCTGTAACGTGGAGAGAAAACGCGGCTTCACAGAGGCATCTTCTTTTGCTGCTTCTTTTCATTTTTCTGGTTCAATATGGTATGGAAACGTAGAAATCATTTTCATAAATTTCTCATGACCTTACCAGTGACTACCGCTATAAAATTTAAGCTTTCTGCCAATTCCCATTTATTGTACATACACTCTGGGTTGCCATTTAAATAATACGATTATTTATAATTCATAACCAAAACCAAATGGGTTTCAAATACAAGTCATGTGATATTAGCTTAGTTAGGTCGATTGGAAGACTTATGACGCATTTAATTTGCCGAATCTTAGAAAAAAAAAAAAAGAAGAAGAATTTTTCTTTTATAAAATCAATAAAATTAATAAATAATTAATGTCTTATATGGAATAATATAAAGCATAGAATACATGTTAATGGTTGTTGTTGTTGTTGTTGTTGTTTTACATGTTCTCAAAAATTAATATATTAACACGAAATTTGTTACAAACATTTCTCAGTTTTGTATACGTTTATGTGAAGTGCCAACCACGCCCACAATCTACAAAAATCATTCTATATTAACCGAAATATTATATACAGAATGTGGACAAAATAATATGAACACGTGACATATACACAATATTTATTTATTAATAAGGTGTTGGGCCACCATTTACTTTAACAACAGCTGCAATTCTTTGCGGACTAGATTCATAGAATGTTTGAATAGTTCTGCTCTCGTTTTTACCGCGGCAGTTTTATGGTGTCTTGCCACAATCCCTTTTAATGTTCGTCGATCTCTGTTAACTTTGAGTTTCGTCTAATGTTCCCTCTTCGCCGATGATGTTTTATTACGTTTTCTGTAAGCTGTCATTACCGTGGATACTGTCGCTCGTGAAATTTAAAAAATTCAGCTGTTTCATATACGTTCACAATTTACAAAAACAAATCGATTTGGACTCACAATCCGACCTGCAAGTTGACACAATATAAAGGTACCAGCTGCATCAACGGTAACAAACAAAATTGAAGACATTCTAAATTTGGACCATATAACCATGGATCATTTCTATAAAGTCTTCCCTGATTGGTTGGAGCAATCAGTGGAACAATTGCTTTTTGCAACTTTCATTCATATTCATATGCTGCACACGACAGCTGTTGCTGAACATATGGCGCAACAAAATGATTTTGCCGTCACCCATTATACCTTATATTGAAGTCTTAATTTTTTTAATTTTTCGTGCAATACAATGACACTTAACAAGCAATTATCTAATTGTCCATAATTGTGAAATTTATATTGCTCCGTTGTTAAACAACATATTGTGTTGTAGGTAATTTGTTGGCGAGAAGGTGTTTTTTTGTTTTTTGTGCTTCGATCATCATTACAAGAAAGTAATAAATGTACAATAACAATTTGTAGGCAGCAGGCAGGTACGTGGTAGTGAATTCTCCATGTGGTGGCGGTGGTGTTGTTGGTGTTGTTGGTGTTGTTACAAGTCGTGATGATGGCGCTGCTGTTTATTTTTAGTTAAATGAAAATGACCAAAAATAAAATATAATTTTTTTTGTAAGCAAACGGTCAGGACAGTTTACAAGCCAAACACCACATGATCACCAGTGTTCATATATGTCGTAAGCATTGAGTTGTTTGGAGGTATACACCTAACATCTAACGCTACAATATATGCTTTGCTTGGAGGAGCGCATTTAAGTTTAATGAAAAATGAAGAAGAAGAAGAAAAAGAAGGCTACAGCATAACTGCACATTTTCTTGTTAGAGTTGTTTAGCGAAATTTTTGTAATATTTTCACAGTCGGCGTTTCCCTCTTTATCACCATTTAACATGTACATGCATGCATACCAATATATTGATGTGTTCATATATGTTTATGATGTTTTGTTATATTGTAGGTTTTACTTCTTTATTATTGTTGTTGTAATTTACTCGTTCATGTATGTACATGATGATGGTGGGTGTTTAGTTTATGTTTTTAATAAAGTTGTTATGTGTGTGGATTCGGTAGTTTTTTGTTTTGTTTTATTTTGTTTTCAAGTTCTCCATCACCTTGGTTTTTATACCCGCTACCTTAGTGATGGCAGTTTCCTAAGTTTGCTATTCCGTTTGCTACACACAGAAATAGGCATCACAGACACCCCACAAAGTATATATATTCTTGATCACCATCAAAATTTGACTCGATATAGATATGTCCGTCCGATATTGATAATTTTAAATTTGAAGATATTAAGCTTACATTTTGCACATAATCATTTCGTTTCTGCTGGCAATATGCTGTTGAAATTGGACAAAATTGATCAAGAATCTCAATCGATAAAAATCGATATATTTGTCGAAAAAATTAAACTGAAATTTGAAATTTGATCTAAATATTTGTAATTACCTTATCCATCGATGAGCCAAAGTGGGCGTAAACAGATCAAAGACACGCCCCTAATGTACAAACAACTTTCTAGAACGTCAAACTTAAGTTTCCAGTTGTAATACATACACTATTAAAAGGTACTATCATATATCTGCCACGCCCACCTTTTGTATATCGATGTGGAGCGTATTTAAGATTTGGTCCAAACCAAATTTAGTTTTCTCTTGTAAGATGATGTTGATCGTAAATTATTTTTGATCACTATATAAGATCTAGCGCATAAGCGTGTGTGTGTGTGTGTGTGTGTGTGTCGCTTCGCATAGCATATGCTGCCATAAAACATAAGAACTGCTCTTTCATTGACAATGTCAGGTAAAATTTAACGCCTTTGGCTAAACTGTCAAAAGACATTTATTGATTAAATTGTTATTGTTGTAGTGATTTTGGGTGGGAGAGAGGCGAAATATACTTTTTTAACCTTATATACGACCGTCTTACAAATGCACAAGAAAAACATCATTACGATCGTCGTAGACATTTATGTAAAATTGGCCAAAAGCGAGAAATGTATGAAAGGTTGTGTTGTGTTGTGTTGCTGCTACCGTTGTTGTTGTTGTTGTTATGGCGTGTGTTTGTTAGACGAATAACGCCGAAAACCGACAGCTACTGCCAAATATAGTTATTTACCATAATCTGGAGGGCAGTTGAATATGAAGAAAGGAAAAAAAAAAAAACAATATTTTCCTTTAACTAACCGCGCCTGCCTCACACGGCCAATTACAATCATCATTGTAACCAGAGGTTATTTACTTATTGCCTTTCCATATTGAAACGCAATTGATTTACAGTGAAGTGTACAATTTGTATAATTTGTTGTGTTTTGTAGATTGCACGGAGGGGGAAATGGCTTTTTAAGTGTTTAATAAAAACAACAAAATGCATTTTTTCAGGTTTAACAACAAAAACATTATAAATGTTGTAATGTTAAAGAAAATATTTTATTAGACATTGTATGGGTGGGTACATTGTAATAATTCTTTATAAACAGGAGTTCAATTAAGAGCAGGTTTCAATCTTTACTTTGGCTCCAGTGACATTTATGTAACATACCTCCACCCAGAATCAGATTGTGTGAATCAATTTAAATCATTTTATAAAAAAAACCAAGAGGTGCCAAAAATGGTCATTATTGGCCCAAGAGGTACCCCTGTGACATAACAAAAATGCATCAATAAACGCGAACTGTAGATTGATTACAAGAAATCAACGGACGGATAGACGGACATGGTTTTATTAAATCAGGTTTGGATTCTCAGCCGATCGGTGTAATTAATGTTGTGCAATAAATTTACTCTATCCAAAGATTTATTCAAAGACATCCAAATAGATGTAGAAGACATCTCAAAGACACGCCCCCTACATAACAAATTATTTTGCTGCAGAATCTTTGAACATTTATATGAAGTATAACAAATACTTTAATATTCGTTAAAACAAAACTCCACTCTATATACGCTACGCATGCGCCCACCAGTAATGTAAAAATGTGGAAATCATCCCCGTTGTAGTCCAAGCCAAATGAGTCTTTTTTTTACCTATTAATTTTCAAATAAAATGCTTCATCCATCCTTTTAGAACTCTAGCCTTAAAGCGTTGAAAATCTTATAAACAACCAGAGCAACAATAAACAATAGCTCAAGTGCAATTCCTGGGAACGTAACTAATGAGATTAATTTGCTTTTAGTGCAGAGTATGCTGTACAAGTATAATGAGAGAAATGAAAGATAATTTGCTGCAGCGAATTCTATAAATTGTATGTCACTTCGGGGATTATTAAGTCCAAAGAACTGCAACAACAGTAATAATGGTTGGAAATCCAGAACAGTACGTGTGCTCTCCGTACACATTAGAATGCAATAATTTCTTAGAAACACACCCGCCCAACTAACTTTTGTGCTCATTACCTCCATTTTATCCATAAATGTTTGTTTATGTTGGTACAGTGGTGTGAGCTTAATATGTTTTGGTAACAAAAGTCAAAAAATAATAATAAAAGGTGGAAAATTAGTGCCACAACAATGTCTTGAGAAGAAATGTATACAAACCGAACAATAAATATCATAAAAAAAACATTTGAAATTTTTTAGCATCATCATCATGACGGCTATTATTGTTATAACATTGAACATTGTAAGCGAATCTTTCACATACACACAAACGCTTAATGTTATGAATTCATAAAACATTGCAACAGACAGCAGATGAACACAACAAATTACTGCTAGCAAGTAAATTTAAATATTTTGTGCAAACTTGTCGGTATTTGTATAAAATGTTTATAAATAGTTGGTGTCTGCATGTGAGTACATAGATTAATTAATGTTGTAATCGGCATGTGCTCCAATTTCAAATTCATTAAAAGCGTCTGCTCAGCTACTCCACATGCATTTAAGCAATTCTTGTTTGAGTTGGAGTTAGAAAATGTTTTTATGTTGTGTTTCATACAACAATGTGCAATAAATGCACTTGCTACATTACATGATATGCAAATTCAATGAAAAATGAAAAATGAAGAAAAATTGTTTAGCTTCTTGTATTAACCAAACACAACGCAATAATTTATTATTTACACAAGACCAGTACAGCGGTACAGTGGTACGTGGTTTATACTTTCAAATTTACCACCAAAACAAGAACAGTTAAAAACAAGTAAGAAAACTAAATGTGACTTAGGCCAAATTTTAAAAACCCTTCACTTTTACATGCAAGCTGTGGGCGTGGCAGGTATGTGACTATGCCCTCTAATGGGGTATGTATTATGTATCAGCTTGCAAGTGGAGTTTTTCGCTGAGAATGTTTTTTGTAAATTGTGGGCGTACCTGTTATCCGACCACGCCCATTTTTAGCACATCGATGGATGGGATAATTACGAATATACCTACCAAATTTCAACTTCCTAGCTCAGTTTTTGTGGCAGATAAATACATTGTTGTCAATTGTGGGCGTGGCTCTTGACCGATTTTTCAAGTGCCAAGTAGCGATCTGCTTGCTGAAACTAAAATGGTCTGTTCAAAAATTTCAGCTAAATATCTCAAAATTTGTGTCCGTAAGAATGTCAACAACAGATGGACACACGGACACATATGTCTAGATCAGTTTGATCAGACTCAGTTTATGATGCTGACGTAAAATAATTATACTCTGTGGGGTTTCTGTTGCAAAGGGAACAACAAACCTAATACATCTCCCATCTAATGTGAAGGGTATATAAGTTCATTTTTACAGTGTGTAGATGTACACAATAAAACTTACTTAAAATGATAATGAATGTATGTGTAGTTTTTATGAATTTTGTATTTCGATTACTCTATAGTAAAATGTAGTAAAATATTTTGCTTGCTAATGCCAACTAGTCTGTACTGTAAGTACTGGCTTTTGTTATCCCTTTACACCATTTTAAATATATTGAACGTTCATTATTTCGGCTACACATTTGCATATTTATATTCCATTTTACTGTTGAGTAAACATTTTTGTTAAAATCATGAATGGAAAAAAGAAATTAACAATGAATGTGCACTTGTTTGAATAATGGCCCGTGTTTATGGTTATGGTTCAATAGTTTTTTTTCAAATTACAACAGAAAGGAAAATCTGACAATTTTGATATAAGTGCACATGAACTGGACTTAACTGAACTCAACTAACTAACTGTTTGTGGTTGCACCTGTTCAAGTAAAACTATAGCGCGCATGATTACCTCAAACAGATTTTGAGGAGTATTTATTACCACCAACAGTCCTACCACTACCACCACTGTATTATAGGCAGTTATCAGGAAAAAAGAAATAAAAAATAAAAAACCATTTTCAATTCCAATAATAAATATGCTTAAAAACATTGTGAAAAGTAAAAGAAACACAACACAGTAGTGAGCGCAGTACTTGTACATACATGCAAACATATTCATTTACATCTCTGTGTATCCATTTATGTTACCATTGCAAAAAGGAAAACTCACATCACCCCATACAACGTAACGTACGTTTTATAGGTAACTTAACTGTTATTGTTATGTTTATAGCTGGGTCACGGTTTTGTTTTTGGTCGCACACGTTTTTTTGGTTATTCATAAGAATTGTAATTCAACACTTTTTATACACGAAACCAAATGTGGCAAAGAGGGTATATTAAGTTTGTGCAGATGTTTGTAACATCTAAACGGTACATCTACAATTATACCAATCGAATCAGAATCAAAGTGTGAAACGATTTAGGCATGTCCGTCAGTCCAAGCAAATTTGTGCGCAAGCTACAGGTTGCATTTTCTGAGATAATTCGATGAAATTTGGTATAAGGATATGTATTGGGTCAAAGTTGAATCCTGTTGAAAATGAACCGGATGGGATCATTTTTAGAACCGTTCTCCATACAAGGTTCTATTATAAAGGGAGTCTTTATTCATTTAATCACAATTCTTAATATTTTTTGACAATATTTAGTAAATAATAGTTGATTGGCTTAATAAAAATAAATAACAAATCTGGACAAAACGAAGTATTTTTAAATTTCCATGCAAAGATATTTAACGAAGTGATTTCTTCGCGCGTACTATTACTAAAAGTAATTCCAGCAAAATTTGTAAAACTAAATAAATGTAAATATATGAAATGATCGAATAGAACGATTTAGAACGTTTTCACCTGGTTGGTTTTTTATTTTTATGTTTTATACTCTTCGCTTAAGCTAGTCGATCTAGTAAGATACTTTAGTCCGCGTTTATGTATGTGTTATGTTTACTGTTAAAGGGTAATTGTCACGCCCACATTTTGTATGTAAATGTGAAGGGTATTTTCGATTTGGTTTAAGTCAAATTTAGCTTTTTTTCAACTCATTTTTTACAATCATTTTACAAAGCTAGTGACACTGTGTTGAAAAAAAAACAAAAAAAAATGAAACATTGATGAGGTTGGAAGTTGTTTAAATGCACTTGTCCTAAAGTCAGATAATCTACGCTTTACTGATTTTTCACATTTCATTAGTTTTCGTTCCCTCCATTACATAGATTAGATAATGAAACATCATACATTTCCGTTTTGCGAAAATTTTTATTACGTATTATTCGGAAATTTTCAATTTTCTACAAAAAACATGACCCAGCTGAGGCAAACGTACAGAAATCGTAAAAACTTTCACTTGAAAAGGGGAACTGCCTTCTAAAATTATATAAATAGTTTTGCTCAACATGATTTGCCTTTTCCTACAATGCATACATACTTGGTTTGGTACTCGGTACTTGGCATTTGGCACTTGGCAAGTTAATAAGTTAATGTTGATATAACAAGTCAAACAATGTTGCAGTCGGTCAAGCCCACCAAATTATTAAATTTAAATAAAGTAAGTTTGTAGTTGAAATAGTTTCAGAATGGTTTTAATTTTTGCTTAACTGTTAGCTGTTGTTGCGCTTGCAACATTTGTTATAAAAGAGAAATCATTTGAACAAATTAATCATCAACTGTAAATAATTTCAATAATGAGATTACACAAAATTTTCATTATTTCGGTTTTTTTTTTCTTGAAAAATATGATACATTAGGAAAAAACAAACGGAATGAAACCAAGCGTACAGAGTTGCAGTTGCTTTGCTTTTCGTTATGTTATTATGCACACATACTAAACACCTCTGTGCTGTGTGTACATAGACAACACTTTGAATAAATGCTGCAATTAATATAGTTTGTGTTGAATTTAAT
Source organism: Ornithomya chloropus (assembly GCA_963971445.1). Lineage (NCBI taxonomy): Eukaryota > Metazoa > Arthropoda > Insecta > Diptera > Hippoboscidae > Ornithomya > Ornithomya chloropus. Next base: position 5,892,292 of record OZ020529.1, read on the forward strand.
GGGGAAAAACAAAACTGAAATGTATGCATACATGCCTACATCGGCAAATGCATATTTGTAGTTTATGTTACAATGCATTGTTGGTGCTGTGAGAGACTTGAGGAAAAAGTGTGCAGTAAAAGAAAATGAGGGTTAATTAGCTTATATTGCTAACGTGGTGTTTATAGTTGTATGCATGTATGTATGTATGTAAATGCCTACAAAATACTTTCCCACTCCTATTGTGTTTGTCTGTTGCTGTTGCTGTTGCTTTGCTTTGTTTTTTGGCATTGTAATCTTATGAATTTCTTTTGATTTCCGTTTACATTGTTGTTTGTGTGTGATTAAGTGTTTCGGTTTAAAGTTTAATTTTTTACGTTTTTTTTTCTTACATTCATACACCAAATATTTACACTTCCTCACTGCTAATGCTAATTATGTGGCTGTAATTTAACTGTGTTTTGATTGGTTTTGTATGTTGTATAGGTGTGTATGTGTGTGTGTGTGTAGGTATGTAGAAATTGCATGACCTCTTATCGTAAATCATTATTATTATTATTATATGTAAACGTAGGTATATGCTCTGCACACGGAGATGATTACAACATCTTGTGCAAATTAATTATTTTTTTACATATCTCGTCCAATTATACAAACAGTTCAATGGATTGTATTATGATACGTTCAAATTGATCTGAATGCTATAAAACTCATACATATACATGCATACGTAGTGTAGATATATACATATATACCAAAAAGTGGGCGTGGCATATACTTGATAATGCAAGAAAACCCTGTTTTGTTAGAAAATTTGACTTTTTTTTATTGATTCGTAATACTTTAAACTATTTGAAGGCGTCGGAAAGCTGCCACAGTTCACATATATAGAATGGAGGGCATTTAAGATTAAATTTAAGTGAATTTTTTTTATGCTCTTATTTCCCATTTAATACCATTTTACTACCCATTGTTAGCCTAAAGGTTTCCTTAAATCATATTTGAATAAAACATTTATTTATTATAGTTTTCAAGCCGCTTAACTAGCGCTCACAAGCTTTCACATGCTGTAGACATGGGTGAGAAATTAATAACTATTTCAACGGCAATTCGCTGCACATGATTCAATCGCACAGCAGTTAACATAAAACATAATGCCTGGTCGTACCTCATTCAAAAACCCAAGTGTTCCATATTTTTCTCTCCATATGTGTTGTGTTACGTTGTGTTGTGTTGTGTCCACATATGTTCAAATGAACGGTCAGGCGAAAGGATTTCTATTTTCTAACGAAATCTTTCACTAAGACCCCACCTCCGAGTAAAAAAGAAATACTTGTAATAAAGAAAGGAAAAAAAACCGGACAGAAAATCTTGGAAAATATTGTCATTGCATTTATTACACACATATGTATTTATGAGTGTGTAGTTAATTTAATTGTGTGTTTAGTTATCCCGTAAATATGCATATTTATTGCATGTTGCAATTTGGGGTGCAAGCAAGCAAGCTAACACATCTTGTTAAAAGTAATATAAAACCAGGAGTAAAAGTAGTTTGTTAGTTTTCGAAAGGTCATAATTTACAGTTTACGTTGGAGGAAAATGCAGAAAAATGTTCTTTTTTTTTTCTTCTGCCATTTCTGCCATGTAGTGCAGTTTTTATACTCTAAGCATAACATGGGTATAAACCAAATTCGTCACTCAGTACAGAAGGCTTTCAAGACCCTGCATTCAAATCAATAAAAGATTTATTGTTTAAGGCCAAGTCCACAAAGCTGGTATTTCAGACAGAAGCATGAAAGCATAATTAGCACTCAAGTCTCTAAGGCGGAAGATTGTAGGTTGGAGCCGTCATCGCCTCTTCGCAGAACCTTTAGGTATCACAATCGGATACGCTTTGATTTCTTATTTGATGTGTGAAGGTACCAAGGTGCAATTTCCCTTGTGGAAGTTCTTTCAGTTTGAAGTCACTTCAGAAGTACAGGGTAGCCATTCAGACACATCGTGTGTGGTTACTTTTTCTTCAAAATGAATTGTTCATTTTTGACCCTGGAATATTTCTACATGTTTACATTTCAGCTTGAGAGAGCATCGTTGGCGGGTATTTAAGATTTGGCCATAACTTGGCTTTTTCTAACTTGAGTTTTTTATATCATCCTAAGTAAGCAGTTAAGCAATCAGTAGGTGATAGATGGTCACGCCGGCAGGCAGGCAGGCAAGCTGATATATGTTGTTTTTTAATTGTGAATAAACATAAATTTGAAATACATACACCATGCAAGTGTGTGCTGTCAGATTCTAATGTATGATGTACATTCATAAAACGACATTTTGAACTTGAGAAAATGCAATTATTTATCGTAAAGTGTGTTTGTATGTGTGTGTGTGTTTGTGATAAATTATTCGTGTTTATATTTGAACCCATTTCGTTAGAGATTTAACTTAATTTTGTTAAGTCCCAGACATATCTCAAACGAAATCTTAAGTATCTAAACGATAAAAAGTTTAACCGTTATGTAAAACATTCAGCATTGAATTTATTTCAATATATAATCAATCCAATCATTAATAAATGAATGTTTATTACATGGAGGGCAGGAAAGTCGGACAGCCTAAGCCGGAAAGGCTAAAGACTGTAATTAAAAAAACATCTTGTTATAAACAATGCAACAACAAATTGTCTGCTTTCTATTACAATGCCCCCCACCACCTGGATATTGTAAACTAATGTTAATTACTAATAACAATCGAAACAATTAAAATTATGAACAAGTGGAAATGTTATAAACGGCCAAGATCGATCAATCAATATCCCCGACGCCACTCACTTCCACAATTTCTTTAGATGTGTAAATGCGAGTCATTGTCATTCACTTAGTGAAAAATCCTTATATATGTTGGATGGAGAGGTTCTAAAAATGAGTCGATCTGGCCTAATAATTAGTTTTAAGGCCAAGTAAAGGATTTGTATTGATTTTTTATTAAAAATTTTTAGAGATAATGAAAATTTTCTCTACAACGGCTCAATTTGGGAAAAAATTTTACATGAAAAAGGGTTCCAAATAATTCTGATCAGGTCCAAATTTGTTATATTTCATTATTAAGTTATTTAACCAGCTTTTGGAAAAAAAAAGGTCAAGAATTGCGAATTTTCGGCATATAAAACTTTACTTTATAAAAGGCCGTTATATGGGGAGAGGTTCTAAAAATGGTATAATTCAGTTCATTTTTAAAAAGATTCTTCTTTAAGGCAAAATATCTCCTTATAAGAAATTTCAGTTAAAAAATGCAATCGATAGCTTCTTCACAGCTACATAGAATTCAGACAGAGGGACGGACAAGAAAGTGATTCTTGATCAACGAGTATAATAAACATCCGCACAAACTTATTATACCCAAGTATAGTAGGGTATACAAGTTAAAAAAGGAAACTGTTTTTTCTTTATTTGTTAAGGATGTATTTTTCATTTACACACAGAGTCATTACCACAAGTTTCCTTTTTATTAACCATGTGGTGTAATTGTGTGTCATTTAAATCAGAGTTAGCCCACCCATGCAGTGCGTGTGAAAGTGGTAGACAGGAAAAAACCTTATAGCAAACACGTTCTATGCATACCTTATGTATCAAATCATCCAGACTAAACTGTGACCATAAATATTTGGTAAACGAATGCCGTCAAATACTTTCCTTGTCAACAACGCTTGCAAACGCTAACATTCTAATAAACTGTACAAGTAATGATTTGTTGTTGAAAACATTGACAATTTCAATTTGCAGGTTGTACCCAATTAATATATTTGCGCCGAGTGGATATCATATTACGTTGACGACAGCGAACCAACCAAGAAACCCAATCTTTAGCATTTACTCAGATTTTACAAAAAAAAAAACATGAAAATGAAAATACAAAAAGAGAAAAGTAGACAAAAGTTTGGTTATGTACAAGTACAAACACACATACAAAACGTACTTATATTACCTTTCCAAACTGTAGAGAAGTTGGAACATTTTTTTCAAGTTGAACCGAACCGCCGTTGTGTTGTGTAGCAGCGGCGCATACGGTTAATTATTTATGTGATCGTTTGTTATGATTTAATTTCAATTATTTTTACTATAAATATGCTATAAATTTATAGAAAATAATTGAACGGTCAATTGCAACTGGCTGCAGGCGTTTTGTTGTTGTGTTTACTTGGTTATATTATGAACAAACAATCACTTGTATGCAATTTATTGTAATTTAAGTGACAGCCATGAGAGAGTTCATAAAGCGGACGGAAGAAAACATAATATAGTAAAGAGGAACGCTGAAATGGAGTAGATAATATTAACAGTTGTCGCTATCTGTTTAGAGATATTTATCAAAAGAAGAAAGAGTTATTATATGTCATTAATAGTTGCAGTATAATGTCCGGCGTGGTTGGAGTGGTTGGCCCCCAGACCACAAGAAAGTAACATTTTAATGTTTTAATCGTTTACAGCTGTAAACTATTTTGTATATGCGTAAATAAATGTTATCCTCCATAAAATATCAACAGCTTCACTGTATGTGGTATTCAGTACATTAATTAATTTATGTGGAATAAAATCTTGGGGAATATAAACGAGTAAAAAAGTAAATTTGTTTAAATCTTATAATCCTATGGGTGTGGCGCATACACGATTATGCCTCCTAATCGTGTATGTTTTAGTGTCAAGTTGAATTCCACATCAAGTATGTTTTTTTTGCAAATTGTAAGCGTATCTGTAATCTGCTCATTTTTGGGACATATGTAATTCAGTCGTATTATTTATGTAGGTCAATTTTAGTGGCAGAGGAATGGATACATTTTTTTTTTTCGATTGTGGGCGTGACACTTGATGGATACACTATTTATTAGTACGTAATCTAAATTTCAACTCTTTTGTAGCTTAGAGGTAGATTTTTGTCATTTATGGGCGTGACCGATTTCGCCCAATTTAAAAAGCAATACACGCGAACTAACACTCGATACAAAATTTCAGCTCAATATCTCAAAATTTACAACCGTGAGGGTGCTAACAATAGTTGGACGTACTGACGGACATTTCTGTTTTAAGACAGATTTTGATGACAATCAAGAATATAAAGACCTTGCAGGATGTTTGAGGAACAAAAAAACTTAGTTTATGTGATGTTTAGTTAAGCTAACAACTAACAGCTAAATTCTTTTTTATAATGAACGATTTATAGTTAATGTCTGAATCGACTAAATCATGTCCGTCTGTCCTTCCATAGAAATTTTTGTGTAAGGCCATAAAAGTCAAACATTTTGAATATGAATTTTAATAACAAAACATGTCTAGACTTTAATGGGTCTATTCCTAGAGCTTCCTCTCTACATAACCCCTACAATAAACTTTTATTTAATAAAATTTTACATTTATAATAATAAAGAAAAGAATTTTCAACAAAAGTAGCTTAAAAATGAACTGTGGTAAATTTTCGAACAATCAGACCATTTTCAGAACCTCACAAATTTAAGCATTGTGTAGCAACAAATTTTAAATTATCAAAAATTTTTTTTTCCAAATATAAATAAAATAAAATTTTACTTTTTTTATATATAGTAAAAGCACATATTTTGTAGAACAAGGTGGTGTAGGGTTTGACGGCCTATAACACGTTCACTTATTAACATTACAGTCAGGAAATGTTGCGCCAATTATGGTTCAAACATCGTATATATTGGCTTGGAAAGTGGCGGTGAGGGTAATAATTATAAGTCATAACATTATTATGTGTGTGTGTGTGTGTGTGTTGGTATTTAACAAATCGTTAACAAAAATCATATAAACAGTTTTGCATGACACTAAATACGTAATTGGTTAATAAAGAGGAATTTATGTTTTGTGATTGTGTTTTAAAGTCAAATAAACGTATATGCCACCACCGAATAGTGGCCTGAAAACGTCATCATTGCATATAGTCAGTCGAACGTTCAAACAACGAACACAAAACCATATAAAATGGTTTTCTTTAAATATATTTTTGCACATTCATCACATAACACATGTAACAGTAACAGTAACAGTCCGTGCTATTAAGTGGCATAAATGTGAAAGTTAATGAGCATTTATGTCGTAAATTCCTTATTAAAAAAAACGCAAGAAAATTTGAAAGGCTTTTGAACCATTTTCAACGCTCATTCCACCAAGGATGTGTTTGCTTAATTATATAAATTAAATACATAACGTGAAATATTAATAATAAAAATGTTATGTTCATTGTCCATGTTACCGGATATTAATTTTGTAAAATCATAAAAAAAGTTATCCGTTATGGCTTTAACGGTAAGGATGTTTACTACTATTTAGAAAACTTTCTATTTAATCTGGTAAAATGTCGGCACCTTTCTTCTTAATAAGTTTACGGAAAATTTAGAAATTGTGTTGAAGGGTAGGAATGGAAGGAAGGACATTTTCTCTAAATACTCTGTTGTGTATAATTATTTTGTATCTCTCTATATAAAACAATTTTGAAATTTGCTATCTTCTATATCTACATACAAAAAAAGTGGGCGTGGCAAGTATTTAAAATTACATTACTTATCAACTAACAAGTCGGATTCAGTGCCAAATACTGTTGTTGTTGTTTTTTTGTAAATTATAAGCATGACTATTATACGACCCCGCCCATATTTGTCTCATCGATGCATAGACTAAATTTATATAAATATATCCAGTTTCATTTTCTTAAATCGATTTTAGTGGCTGATAGATCGATTGTGGGAGTGACTGCTGTTCGACTCCGCCCATTTTTGGCACATCGACGCATAAATAAGAATAGATACGTTTGTAGGCCCAATCTCGTCTCTGAAGGTCAATTTTAAAGTCTGATAGATATATTTTTGTCAATTGTGGGCGTGGCTGTCAAACGTTTTCACCCAATTTAAATAGATTACTCAGGGTGCTTAAACTAGAATTCAGGTCAATACAACAACTTTTTTACAACCGTGAGAACAGACAGACATACTGACGGACATATCTAAATCCATTCAGATTTTCATGCTTATTAAGAATATGTATAATTCAATGGGTTTGTGATGCTTTCTTCTGGGTGTTGCAGACCCATTATGCAGCTTAGTATACCACCATCCTAAGTGGAGGGTATTAACACGATTCATGTGTCCATAAATTTATTACGAATCATAAAATTATTTTTAGAACTCGTTTTTTTTTTCAGCATAAAAAGAATCGTTTCGCAAAAATGACGTTATGACCTAAATATAAAATTAGTACATTTGTATTTGGGAAGAAATGAGAATAAAAGATATATTCCACGAGACTCATAAAAAAAACTTGTTAACACTTTTGTGTTATCATTAAATCTTATATAATTAGAGCTAAGTGTAGCGGTTATGTTTTCCAAAAATATTACGAAATTTAATACTCCACTAAAGTGAAGAAATATGAGCACTGGGTTGGTCCAACACAACCATACATAATAATATAAAAACCACATAATTGTTGCTTCTATTCAAATTTAGTGCAAATACAGGCTCACACCAACGAGCTTAATTGAAATTAATCATAATTACCTATCAATGTATATAGCGATGAAATAAGAAAAAAATTACTTTCTGACACGCAACACACACACACATATGTCATGTGCTAAGACCATTTATGTTATGTTGGTTTGCCTCCCATCAGATGGGCAAAAAGAGACTGAGTTAACAATACAAGAATCGCATTAGGAGGATATGATGATTGCAGTATCATCGCACACACATCATTATTAAAATTGTTTGTTGTGTTACTTGCTGTATTTATAACGTCAACGTCTGTCGCGCTGATATCTTTTCTTAAATCATCATCTGTAGGAAATTGTTTAGAAAATGATCTTCAGTTGTTGCAAGATATTCGTTCAGAGCATTATTTTAATAGCATTAAATCTGCATTCTGTTTAAGTGTTAAAGCCTTTACCACCAATACCAACAATCAACGCAATGGATAACAAAGCATTGTTTGTTGCATTGCCCTAGAGCGGTCGCTGCAACAAACATTTGCATTCGCATTCACATTCGCTTTAGCTGGCAACATATCAGCCACACTTGCATTTAAAACCGACACTGTTTGACATTTGTATTGTGTAGGAAAGGAAAAAAAAATTCAATTTTTCAAATATTTTTTTTTTCCTTTTGCTTCGTTCCACTATAGTGCACGTTAAGAAGAGATGTGTTACCGAAATTATATGCAGCTGTGTGAAGATTTCCTTTGATTCAATCAAATTTAACAAAACAAACAGCAACAGCAACAACAATAAAACATACAATGTATTGCAACAATTTACAGATGTTTGAAATTCAAGAATTGTTGTTGTTTTAATTTATTGTATATTATTTGGAAAAAGATAAAAATGATAATAATTTTATATTTTGTTCATTGTCACTCGTATTGTTGTTGTTGTGGTCAATAAAAGAGTTTATAAATATTTGTTATTCAAATTGTGTCATGAGGTGGCGTTAAGTGTATTGTCAATTAAAGGGAAGAGAACATGTACCTGCCACGCCCATATATGTGATGGGGTATTGGCCTAAGTTCAATTTAGTTTCTTTAAATATTTTTATATTTAATTTCTTACTTTCCTGCAATGGCAGGCACACTTAAGGTGGTTCCTAATACATAACAAAATTTGTACACTCAACGCTTTTACATTATAATAATAACAGCATTGTGTTCGCTTTTGTATGACTTTGTAAAACAACAAATTTTGAAAGAAAAAAATACAATACAATACCTTTCAGCTATTCAGCAGTTGTTATCTGCTAACAATTAATTACCTACCTTAACATGAGTTCAAGAACACCTAATAAATAAAAAAACAAATATATACATATAACAACAACAACAACAACAACAACAACAATAGCAATGTAATAATAATCGTGTATACGTATCTAATGTAATTGTGTGCAGCGTTGCATTAAGATGATCAACCTTAAAGAGTGCTGCGTTAAATTAACTGCAATATCTAATTAAGAATCTTAAGTACAAGTCGAGAATCTTTTTATTTATTGCGAACCAACCACTGAAGCATTCACAGAAACGTGATCTCCACTATGTTGTTCATAATAAATGTTAAGAAAGTAGATGGAAAATAAATTTCATGGCTATTTGATTCGGCATAGTAGGTGCATGTATATGTTATTTGTAAAGAAGAAGATGGAGAATTTCCTAATTAATGTTTCCTTTTGTTTTTTTTTATTTTTAGGGTCTTGAGACCTCCAGGTGGTGGTACCAGTGACATTTTCGGCGGTGATATGCCTCAAACACCACGCGCTCTCGTTAAAAATCACATGCAATCGAGCATATTTTCCACAGAGAAAGATCATGTCAAAAATAGCGGTAAGAGTGAATTTACTTTTCAAATTTTATTTGCACAATTATTTTCTTTTGTTCTTTATCAAATCATATTTACCCTACATACTACACACAGCAGCTACATACAGTATCTTTTGTTAAGGCTAAGCTTTCAGCTTCTTTTTTCCTTGTTTTTAAATGCTTTTTATTTCCTTTCTCATTACATACAAATTTTTGTAAATACTTGAACAACATCCACTTATTGTGTCATTTATTTTATTTTCATAAATTTTATACCCTACACCACTTGCGGCAAAGGGTGTGTTCAGTTTGTGCGAACGTTTGTCTCTCACAAACGGTAAATGTCACACCCACCTTCAATTATACCAATTCAGAGTCCAAATCTAAGATATAATCATGTCCGTCGGTCTGTCCATGTAAATGTGTAAGCAAGATCCAGGCCGTATTTTTAGAGATATTTCCATGAAATTTGGTACAAGAACATGTATATGTAAAGAGAAACTCTATTGAAAACGGACCGAATAGAAAGATTCTTAGAACCCCTCTCCATATAGTGTCTTCTTATAAAGGAAATGTTTATAAAGCGAAAATTTGCCATTCCTAATATTTTTTGACAAAATTTGATGAAGAATAGTTCAGTGATTTAGTGATATGTGCCAAATTTCGATCCTATGGGCCATTTTAAGGCTGTGACCATGCACTTACTGACACCACTCAACTTATTGTAGCATAATTTGTGTAACCAAGTGGTATGGGGTTTTAAAGGTTGGCCTTGACCGACCATAACTATTTCACTTCAAACACTACCATGTAGTTATAAAGTCGGTGTAATACTTTTTGTTTATAAGAGAAATAATTCAGTTAATGAATTGCTTTCTTTTTCTCTTTCTTTCTTTTTTTGTAAAATATATGTAAAATATTCAAATCTTTGCAGTACGTCAAGGAGCTCACAGATTCTATTTCATTGGTATTGTTGCAAATAAATATATAAAATTTTTTAGTTCATTTTTTATAACTTTTCTTAATGTTTTTTTTTTTTTAATTTATGTTTTTTATAATTTTGAATTTTTTACAATAAATGTTTTTAAAACCTTCCATCTCAGTTTTGATAGGATATTAAATTACAGCTTGTATCTCTAATTCGGTATCAGAAAGAACATCAGAATTATTACAAAATCGAATTAGATGAACATGTAATCTTTCCGTTATTCAAATCATATTAAAATAAAAGTTTAGAAGGGGCTTTCATCTCTAGTTAAACCGTTTAAGCTAAGCTATCTAGAACCAGAACTTGAAGTTCTACTAATTATTCCGAAACGTTCATAAGCTTCATACCGAAAAAATGTATTCAAAATAGTTCAACGACTTTAAGTAACAGGCACGCCCACAACAAAGAAACCTTTTTTGTGTGCGGAATCCGATGTTAATGTTGATACACTATCATGCGATGTAATCAGGTACCGTTCACGCCCACATTTTCATATACCCGTGTATAAAATTGTTAAGTTTTGTTTTATTTTGCAATTTTTTTAAATATTTCAAGAAATTTTATTTTTAGACCAAATATGATCATTATAGAAAACATTGTTTTTTGAAAGCCTTCCCATATAAAATCCTATTAAATGGAGAAAATCCTCAATTTTGAATATATTTTTAACAATGGTTCTTAAAAAACAGTACTTTTTCCTCGTGATAAATTTAATTCCGATTGAAGTGTAACATTAAGGTGGGGTTCCTCCTTTCCATATAAGACTTTATCAAGAAAGATTTAATATATTTTTAAAGGAAAATAGCTAAATTTAATAAATTTAAATAAATTAGGAGCTAACTTAGTTTATATATTATAATTTTTTTCATAAAATGACTTAAAAGGAAAAAAACTCTGCTTTATTATTATTTATCACATTAAAGTTGTAAAGTTGAAACTCATTGGAGTAAAATATTAAATGGGCGGACTACTGTGTCTTGGCACTTAATCATTAGGTAAAACATTCAAAGAAGGAAAACTTTGAAGATGGAGGGCATCGAAAAACTCGGCTTGAACCGAGTGTAGTTCATGTACATTCTTGTTGTTGCTAAGTACCTTTTGTATGCACCAAAAATTATCAAAAGATTTAGATATTCAAGCCGCTTGCCACACCCACCATTAATTTTCCTTTTGTTTTATCTATCCACTCACAAAAAATATCCGCGAGCACTGCACAGTATTCTAAATAAGCGCTAATTTTAACACAAATCGCGTTCAATATACTTTTAACTTCTGACCACATTTAAATTTATGCTACAAACAAATTGTTGTTATCTTAATAAAAAATGATATATAGTTACGTGCGAGTAAGTATTTTACAAAAAAAATTACACTAATAAACTGTAATTTAAATTTCAATTGAAAGGCGAACCTTTGCAAATTATATGGTGATTACCCGGGGAAGTGAAAGAATGAAAAACCTCCACCTAAAATATTGTACACCAGTTGACTATTATTTGTTAAGCAAAGAAAAAAAAAAAGAAAAGAAACGAAACGAAAAGACAGTGATCTTCACTGTGGCACTAGAGTTTACCCGTGAATATACTCTTTCGAGGCAATTTTCGCTCCCGTTAACGTCAAATGCGCAATTGTGTTAACATAATATTTATGCAGAATTTGTTATGGATTCAACCCAACACAAATTTGAGAGATTAGCAACACCAAACTACCACGGCCAGATAGTCAAACATTGATAGGTCAGGCAGTCTATCTGTTTTCATTTTCTCTTCTTTTTCTTTTGTGTGTGCGATGCTTTCTATCACGTTCATTTGTTCAATCTGCGCCACTCTACGAGTAATATGTGTTGGAGGGAAATGTTTTTATTTTTTTGTTTTTGTTTTGATAGCCATTTAAATACTTGTGTGTTTGGGTGTTAATGTTCACTTCAACTCCAACTCCTCTGCTTCATTTTTAGTCAATCGTTACCAACTTTATGTGGATTAGCTTGACTGTAGGCTATAAAGACACAAATGCATACGAGGGTGGATGTGGCTATCATTCGTATATATTGCAGCTTAAATACCGAATGTTGATTTCATTTATCGATAGGTTATAGCCAAACACTTTTTTATTACCACCGATTGTTAGCTGAATGCCTCAAGGAAGTGTACTTATGTGTACAAGAGTGCACACATACACACAATCTATTATATTTAAATTATAACGTTAGCAATACACGTAACGTGGTGTACTTTTGAAAATTTGTGTTAAAAATTAAACGAGGAATAAAGGAAATTTGGTTTAAGCCAAATGTTAAGTATTCTTCACCACCATTAACATAATGGGAGTGGCATGCATAACATGCAAGTAATTTATTGATATGCGCATACTGGTCACGCCCATTTTTGGCATTATGGTGGAAAAGCAAAATCTACTGAATTTGCACTTTTTAGATAATAGATAGATTCTTATCACTTATGGGCGTGGCTCTCAACTTTTGTCCACTATACATGCAAAAATTTTCATAATAGTTGTACAAAAATTTCAGCTCGATATCTCAGAATTTACGACCGTGAGATTGCGAACAGTTGACGGACACACGGACGGTGCGAGCATGTTCATCAAGCATGTATAAATTTATTTGTAAAGTCTTTGACGTCGCCTTCTGGGTATTGCAAATGCAACGCCTACCTTAGTGTACTCCCACCTTTAAGGGGGAGGGTTTAGAAACTATTACATTTACATGCATATCAGTCTTCGTTATCTTGCAAGTAGCGTCTCTCCTGTACTTTGCAAATTTTTCAACTTTTTGTCAGTCGTCGTCAATAATTTCCTTTTCCTTTGTTCAATAACCAATAGTTTGAGTTAATTAAAGAAAAAAGAAAACGTTTACTTACAATTGTATTAATGTTTAATTACTGTAAATAAATGTCTGTCTAATTCAAACAGTTTCATTATTGTCTCATAATATATAATTTTCACAATTTTATTGACCACAAATCTCTGTTTGACTGATAACAAAATGTTAACAACATTTTTTACACCATGCTCGGCTTTTTATTCATTATTTGTCTTTAATTATTATTTCATAGGTGACCATCCCCGTCGCGCTCAAAAGAATTTGGACTCGTATCAGCGTTTGTTTGGTGAGCCCGAACGTCCAATGACTCCTGCCAAAAATCATATGAAAAGCAACATTCCATTTGGCTCGACTACTGCTGAGGCTGCTCAAGCTCTTATCGCCAATGGCAATGGTCACTACAATGGCAAAAGCGGTTCAGTGTCGTCGGCTTCATCATCGGTTTCTTCGTCCACTGAAAATCTTAAAATCAATGGTCACTCAAAAACAGGTATTAAAATGAAATTTAGCTGAAAAAGAGCAAGACTTGCATCAAATGTGCGAATTTCAATCATCAAATCAGTTACGTTTTTAACTTGATCTCAAATATATTTTTATTCAATCAGTACACTTCTCAATTTCTTTTCAATTATTAGAAACAGACAGAATTGTTGTTTAAATATCAAAATAGTTAGAAAAATAAAAAATAAAAAAGAGTGAGCAAAAAGGGACGCAAAACTTATCCTAGAAGGCTTCATCTATTGAAGGTCTCATTTCAAACTTATATTGACCATTTAGATTCGAATTAATTTTGCTATATATATATATATATATATATATTTTGAATTAGTCATATTTTTGAATTAAATATTTGAACGCTGAACTTGACAAAAAAGAATATTGCGCAAAATGAGTCGTGAGTAGAGCAATAACCGATATTGTGAAAGAATATTTTGTTTACGATATAATATAAATTCAGAACCTGATGAAATGTGTCCACCTCCTGTGTCCTCGTCCACATCGCCACGGACAGAAAAATCGGAAGCTAGCACTATAGACATGAACTGTGAGGAGAGAAAATCTATAAATTCGGCACGTTCGAAAATAACGGAGCGTCCAGATGTTGGATCCATACACGAAAGTAGTCAAACACGTCGAGATTCGGGTTGTAATCCAGATAACCCCAATTCATTGACCACCGCTTCGGAAACTCACAATCGTGAAGAACCGTTAGAAGCGTGCGTTGATAAGCCACCTAAGCCTGCTACCCCGCGCAATCCCATTACCGGTTTAGGTCTAGGCAATGATGGTGTGGGTGGCTTGAAACCAAAGAAACCGAAAAGCCGTCGAGGTGATAAAAATTACTTTAAAAATTGTCGTTAATGTACCGTCAGCATGACGGGACTTGCGTTTTTTTAAATGCGCATACTTTTGAAAGACATTTGTCGTAATTGGTCTTCCAATCAATATACATAAATCCGATTCCATATTAGCTTTAGAAATAAATTTTGAGAATTCAAAGCTTTTTAATCGAAAATTGTGTTAATTCTTTTCAGATGGAAATCCAGTGACTGGCGAGGGTTACAAAACAAATGATTATAATAACCATACACCCAGCATGAATGGTGCCAATCAGATTATCAATAAAAACCGCATTCCACCTGGCGGTTACTCTTCGGGTTTATGGTAAATCCTTTTTTTTTTTGGCTAAAAAGAAACTTCATGTAAACGAAATCAAGAAGCAGAGTAACACGAAGAAGAGCAATTACAAGAAAGATCACCTAAGAGTGGAGACAACTAACGAAATATGATGTTGAATTAATACAAACAAAAAAAAAAAAAAAAACAAAAACAAAAAGAGACTATGCAAGCAACCACATTTAATACTAATATTAAAAAATATTAATATAAAAACTAGTATTTATAGAGAAACTCTTGACAGAAAATTCATAATTTAAGTTAAGACACAAACCGTCACAAAACCAATCAATCAAATTTTGATTTTCCAAAACGAACAAATTCAAATTCTCATCTTCTTCTTACATAACATCTCAACAACAACTCTTTCCACTCATTTGTACTACCACAACTCTCTCTCAGTTCATCAATATTGAACGCCCTTAATAATGTAACAACTAAAAATAAATTCTATTCACATTTTTATAAAAAAAATAAAAAAAACAAAAAACCACAAAAAGATCAATCTTGAATGATTCTATATACAAGCAATGTATATTTGTGCCTAACGGTAATCATATATATATATAATATATAAAGGTGCTGCAAAATATAAAATAAATATTGGATACATATGCTCTAATAACGGAAATTGAATTGCAACCAATTGACGGGCTTGACGCATTTTAAAAAGCAATCAAATAACAAAAACTTTTTAAAGCATTTTATCATCATTTAACTGAAGTACTCTAAAGTACAACATGGCATTAAGAGAATAGTTTTGCTTTTATTGTTTAATCCAAGTACATATGTACGTGCATGCATTCATAATGCTTACTGCATCCATCGAAATTTCCTTCTTTCAACCCACACAACACAACACAACACTTACTGTTGTTGTCATCATTAATAAATCACATTATTGTCACATCTGTCGACCCAAATCAACATAATTACATATAATAATCATTATAAAACCATGTACTGAAATTAAATATAATTTTCATTCATGCATTCACATTTTCGCATTGTATTATTTAACTTTAACTTTAATTTCATGAGAACATTTTTTATAATCATTCATTATATTGAGAAAAATCATTTTATATATCTTATATTATAATCACAAATCATACACACATACATATTTACATTTACATATATATATTTACCCTACAATTTTTATGTGCATCCATTCACACATATACGTTTTATAAATCACTCTCGTACATAAGTTTCTATACTTTGAAAAAAATATTCGTTTTCTACTCCAAGTTGTTCTTAAAGATATTTCTGCTCACAATAACTCTCATCAACATCATTACCATCATCTTTGGTAACAAAGCGAATATATTTATATATATATTATATATATATAAATAAATAAATAAATAAAACATAATCAAAAACACACGTGCATCTTTTATTTTCACATTGTAGAGATTCATGCATATGTAAAAGGTGAAGAACAAGTACTGTATCATATATAGGAATATATTAACTTCACAACTATGACGAATTTTTTAAACAATAATCAATTTTTGTTTGTTTAATTTCCTATAATAAAAACATTTAAAAAAACGTAGAAAAATCGCTTGTGTTTCTTTTAATTGCTATAATTGTACCAACTCTATGTAAGTATGTAGTAATTAATTAAAATGACACACAAACCTGGGAAATTCATCATGTGGTTATTATGAGTATTTCAGCTCATTTTATTATGTCATACTTCACATTACAGTGGAGGGTATACTATGCTCGGGGATCATGTTTAGTATTTATTATATATTTATCTATACTTTTGATCAACATCATCTAGTAGTTGCTTAAAGCATATCGGAGGCATTATTTTTCTAGGTAAACTCCAGAAAATGCTTAAGGGTACATTACTTGTTTAAGTAAAGTGCAACAGTTTGTATAAAACCACTATTTTATATAAAGCGGTAGCTATAAATATATATCAATAAAACAATAAATCCGGACTCGTTTAGCTTAGCTTCAATTTAATTTGTATTTATATTGAGAGGGTTTAGCTTTGGGCTTAAAAGCATTCAATAGATTTGCTAGCTTGTCTTTCATAGGTGCTGAAAATATAATGATACCTAATACAGGTGCTCTAAAGGAGCATTAAAACGTTGACAACAAATTCTTAACTAAAAGCCAAATCAACAACGCGTTTATAAATCACTTATTTTATTTATCTACATTTTCATTATTTGCGCAATTTTCAACACTATTGTTTTTGGATTGAGTTTTAGCTTCGTTTAAAGGTGACTCCAATTCTATAGTCACTGGCCCATCGTTTTGTATATGAACTTGCATATACGCACCAAATTTGCCATCTATAAGGAATGAAAAGTGTTATCATTTATAATTTAAAGTTACTATTTAATATAGTTAACCTTTAACTTTGGTAGCATCATATTGTTTTGCTAAGCAAGTTAGAAAACTTTGATAAAGCTGTTGAGCCTGTTCGCCTTGCATGGCTAAATGGAAATCTGGCTTATTGCCCTTTAAACGATGATACAAAGTAAACTGTGAGACACATAATATTTCTAAATGTTCATCCTTAACACTTTTCTGCCAACGTTTACCGGATTGATCGTCGAATAGGCGCAGACCCAATAGTTTACGAGATCTAGAAATATATATTTACTTAAAAACTTATAAAGGATTTAAAAAAATTACAAACTTACAAGTATTCCACGTCTTTATCGGTATCTGTTTGAGTAATGCCTACCAGAACACACAAACCACGTCCTATACAACTAATCAGTTCATCACCCACTATAGAAAAGCTTTTAAAAATGAATTATCACATAGTTACAAAAGCGAAATTCTGAATTAAATACCAGTTACTTTGGCGCTGGTTACACGCTGTACTATTGCTTTCATTACTTTTATTCCTTTGTAATATTTATTTTTTGAAATAAATGAAATTAAACATTGCAAGAACTAATTTATGAATTGTATACACAGCTGATTAGATTACAAATATTCAAGTTGGCAATTCCGCGATTTTACCGCTCATGTAATCTCATTCGTCTCTAACAAATTCTAATAAGAAAATTTCAAATAATAGGAATACAACTAATTCTCTATTTGTGACGAATTTGATTTAACACGAGTTAAAATGAAAAAATCTCTTTTTACACGAATTGTTTTGTTTTAACACGATTTTCAATTTTTAAGTCTGGAACCAATCTACTATTCTTCTATTTAGCAAATATCTGTTTTTACACGAATTTTTTGGAAACGTATATATCGTGTAAAGAGAGAATTAGGTGTAAATAGTTTTTCATTTAATAATAATTTTTTTTAAGCGAACCATTTTTAATGCATATAAACGAATCAAATACCATGCAAACCATTTGACAATTACGATTGGAAGAACCCAAATAGATAGGGAAATTTTCCATAAAATCTTATGTGTTCGACCAATTAAACACGAGTATAAAATTTCAGAAAATTTTCTTTTATTAGAAAACTCCTTTAAATTAAATTGGCACCGGAGGCTTCTCTAAATGTTCGGGTAATTCTTGTATCTCCGTTTTTTTAGCAATTAAAGCGACACCCTCCGGTAAATTACGTTCAATATATTCCAGAAAGGTATCTAAAGTAGAGCCGGTTAACTTGTGGAAATTCATGTAACGAATATAGGTTCGTATCTCATATTGAACTCGATGTTTTTTGTAAATATGTACACATTTTAATAATGTTTGACGGTCTTTAATAGCTTTACGTTCGGCCCAGCTAGAAAGCACAAAATGCTATAATAAAGTTAACTATAATTCCGAATTTTGTAATCTCACCATTTGCCCACTTCTATATCCAAATGACCAGCAGCTGTGGTAGCAAACCAGGAATAACTTTTCAACACTGCTGGATCCATACCTCTCAGTTCAACCTCCAATTTACTATAGAGTTTGTCATATTCCACTGGTACATCCGGTGTCTCTGTTAAATTGCTATTAGCTGTATTAGCTGAAGCTTCTGCAGCAAATCTTCGTAGAGCCGTTAAGTTGAGACCGCATTGGGATTTTATTGAATTTCTTATAGCCTGAAGAATTAGATAAGTAGATAAATTTATTGTTCAAGTAACAAAGTAAAGAAAACTTACTGAAATCATTATTATTGATTGTTTTATTATTAACGAAAATTGCTTAAAATTATGCAAATAAAAAATTCTCTAAACAAAACAGCTGATCGCTACAATATTCTTATTGGAAAATAATACAAAATACAGCCGGCTTTTGCACAAGTAGAAAAATACCGCTATTAATGAAATTTTTTTCTTCATTATTTGTAAATATCTTCTTGGTGTTTTTTTCGTATCTAGCTATATAGCAAATATAAATTTCTCCAGCACGTGTGTTTATTTTAAACGCTTATTGGATTATTTAATTCTATTTTTACTATAAAATACATCATTATGGAGCATCAAGGTATTACATGGTATTTAATGTATATAAATTACAATATTTTAACTAAGTACGAATAGATGAAGCAGACATTCCCACTGCTCTTAGTTACGATGAAGATTCCGATGATATTAATATTGATTCAGAGGAAGAATCTATGAATGATGAAGAGCAAACTACATGCTTGTTTTGCAAAGAAGTTTTACGGAATGTAGACGAAGCAATAAAACATGTTGAAAATGACCATAATATAAAATTCTCCATGCTAAAGAGTAAATTCCAAATGGATCAATATTCATTTATAAAATTGATAAATTGCATACGTCACGAACACATAACTGCAGATGCACTGTATCAAGCGCAAGAACCTTTTTGGCTGGAGGAAAAGTACTTGAAACCCAAAGATTATGAACCATGGTTAACTTATGGTACCATTTGATAATAACTTAATTTAATTCATTCATTAAAGTGAGATCTTGTAGATTATGAATGTATAGAAACAACGAACATTAATGGTGCTGACAAGGACGTCAATGGTGATTTAAGAGCGCTAGTGGCCACTTTAAAGCAACAAATCAAAGTTCAAAATGATCAATTGGAGGATGCCGCTCACAATATGGCAGTAATGCGGAAAACTTTTCAACGCATTATAGAAAAAGACGATTCACAGACTAAATTGAAATGCTCAGCCGACCATTTACCCCTTAAGCATGATGAAGGTTATTTTGAGAATTATGATCATTTTGGTATACATCACGAAATGCTGACAGTAAGTTAATGATATAAAAACACCATTTTGATAAAAAGCAAACGTATTATCTAATAATAGGATACAGTGCGCACCTCAAGTTATAGAGATGCTTTTTTGAAAAATCAAGAATTCGTCCAAGGCAAAGATGTATTGGATGTGGGTTGCGGCACTGGTATTTTGTCCATCTTTGCTGCTCTAGCAGGTGCTAATAAAGTTATTGGTATAGACAACTCCAACATTGTACACCGGGCAATGAGTATTGTTCAGTAGGTTTCATGTATAAATTTGTAGTTATGCCCCGATTTAAATTTTGTGTGTTCTCTTAAATAGGAAAAATAACATAGCCAATGTCAGTTTGGTGAAGGGACGCTTGGAAGATACGGTTTTACCACAAGAAAAATTCGACATCATAGTCTCTGAATGGATGGGTTACTTTTTACTTTTCGAAGGTATGCTGGACAGTATAATATATGCTAGAGATCACCATTTAAAAGCTGGTGGCATTCTGTTACCCAATCGTTGCACCATGAGTATAGTAGGCTATGGCGACGATGACTTATTCAAGCAGCATATTACCTTTTGGAACAATGTTTATGGTTTGAATATGTCGACTATGCGCGAACAAGTACTGCATGAACCTCTAATTGATGTAACATCGCCCCAACATGTCCTTACGGAAGCCAATTGTATATCAGATCTAGATTTACATAAAGTGGATCTAAACTATTCCAATTTCAAGCATAATTTTGAGCTTTCATGCATCAAGGATGGAACTCTGTCGGCTTTTGTGGGTTATTTTGATGTTTACTTTGATTTACCTCAACCTGTAATGTTCAGCACATCACCGAAATGCAAGCCCACGCACTGGAAGCAAGTGGTATTTTTCCTGGAAGATGTACGGCTGGTAAATAAAGGTGATGTAATAAAGGGTAGTATTCAATGTAAACGCAGCACCAAGTGTACGCGCTCTTTGAACATTACTTTAAACGTATTTGATAAGCACTATACTTACTATTTGGATTAATAAGAATAAAGGAAGAGAAGCAAGTTTTTTTTAATTAAAAAAATTTAAGGAGCTCTATGAAAAGCATAACTTAATGTGTGTGACAATGAAAATTAAAAATTATATTCATTTTATTGTTAATTCAAGTGCGCCTAAGCCGTAGTAACCTCTACCTCGGAAGCGGGTATGTCGGGTTCTTCGTCATTATAGACATTCTCGGCCATTTGCCACACTTGCATAATATTATCCTCAGACACTGAGCAAATAATCCATGGTTCATTGGGATTCCAAGAGAAATCTGATATTTTTGCGGTGTGACCGCCATGTATGAACAACAATTCCGGTGGACCGTCTTCAGCATCCTCTGGACTTTGCTCTTCTCCTATTTTGGATAGATCCCACACGTGAAGGCGTCGATCCGTTCCCGACGAAGCTAATATTGTTTCATTATGAGGTGACCATTGCACCTGGAATATTTCGTCCTTGTGAGATTCGAACGAATGCAATTTAAGTTTTAAATTGCGTAAATCCCACAAGGCCACAGTTTTGTCAGCCGAACCAGTGGCTAATATAAATTCGGAATAGGGATTGAAGCTGAGACAGTTAACCTCAGCGGTGTGCGCGTCGACAGTGTGCGAAGGCTTAGATGTGTTGTTGTTGCGGGTATCCCAAATCATTAACTTTTGATCATCTGCAACAGAGCCAAACAAAGATTCATGCAACAAGTGCCAAGCGACATCTTCAACTACAGCGGTATGACCAGTAAATATATTCTTGGCATCGATAACGCGATGCTCCTTAGGTGTGGCATTAATATCCCACAAGCATATGGTGTGATCATCAGATGCAGACAGTAAATATCCATTTAAATTAGGATTCCACGATAAGCCGTAACCCTCTTTTTGATGACCCCGCAAGCGTAAATCGGGTTGGCACTCTCCGGATGGTTCTGGCTTGCTCGGATGCTTGGTATAGTCAAAAACCAATACATCGCTAGAAGGTGTTTTGGTAGCTATTACACAAGCATTCTGAGGCATGTATCGGGCTCGATTCACTTCACCCTCATGATTTATCTTGATTTCAATCTCAATTTTACCGCACATGGAACCAAATCCACCAAATTCACCTTTCTCGTTGTCATAATGGGAGCCATCGAAATGGGCATCCTCGCTGGGCAATTGAACACTTGCGATTAGTAAGTGGTTTTGTTCGTCAGAGGTGTGGGTGCCCAATATCAAGCGATGTATGGAATAATCTTTGCCCTCTTGTTTAGTAACATCCGGTAACCACTGAGCCGTTAACGACGGCCACTCCAAAGCATGGGTCATAACCAAATCATACAGAAATGGTGTATTCTTTTTCCATATCTTATATTCTTCGTTAATGACACGCTCCTCGACGGCATCATCGAACGATTCCGCTATTAATACAAACAAACATTAAACGTCTGATTAATTGATGAAATAAATGAATAAAACTTGCCATTATCACTGCGATCCACCATAATTTGAAGAAATAAACTACTTTTGAATAATTATTAATAAATTTCAAACGATTTGTTACCAACAAATTTGCACAACTCTACAGCAATGAATGTCTAAAGCGAAATGCAAGCAGTGACTTATTTATGACTGAAACACATAGCGCGTACTTGCATAGTGCATGACAGCGCACAATTGTCAAATTACAGTTTGCATTCACCAAAGTGTGGTGGTGAATGCTCTATGTGTGGTGACTTTGAACATACGTTAGATTTATAAATAGTTGTGAAATTGTTTGTTTTTAAAAAAAGCATTATCTTGCATAAAAGAAAATGAACAAATTAAATGGAATGTGTTTTATTTATTTATTTAGTTGTTTTTTATGCCATCAAAGAATTTTAAATCATCGAATTAAGTTCAATGAATATTATAAAATCGGATTTTTTAGAATAGAGGTGAAATTGTAATGACTGATTAACAAGTGAAAGAATCAAACTCGATTGATTGAAATTAAGACTGATACTAATTATGTATCTGTGGAGTACACACAGAATGTACTCGGACAACGTCTAAACAACAATAGGGAGCTCAAAGTCTAGCAGAGTCTAGTGGAGTGGTGGTACTAAAAGTATATGAACTTAGGAGGTACTGTGCACAGTTGTAATAATTGTAACGCGTGCCTTATATTTTATTTATTATATTTCTTTAGTGGTAATGATTCATTGAGAATGGATAACAAAGTATTTTATGTAAGTAATTATAACAATAAAACCGTTATATCTCATTACTGTATAAATCATTTACATATAAACGCTACTTAACAGTTTCCAATTAAATAGTAATTAAAAACGAACTTTGTGTTTTCGTAGAAATATCCCAAAATCTCTCATTTGATTGGTTGTTGTTTTTTGTTTGTTTAATTTCTTGAGTAATTTTATCTGCTAAACTGAGACAGCTCAACCGAAACAATTGAATGTAATTTTGAAAGGCAAGATTAAAAACTCACTTTAACGATTGATTATTCAGTTGTTTACTCAGCAGCAGACGCTTTACACTATAAACCGCTTTTTTTTAACTTATTTAGAACAAATTTTCAAATATTATTAAAAAAATATTCACAATTATTAATCAAACTAAAGTAAGTGATTTGTTAAATACTAGTTAGTTAACAATTGCACAAAACTAGAGTGCGTATGCAAAATAAGTGAAAAAAATGTTCAACAATACTTTTACAAATGCGTTCTTGGGAAAGATACATCTTCGCGTGTGCAATGGGAATATTTGTGCACAAATATGTAAAAATCTTTATTTACATAAGTAACCTGTTTTATTCATTAACAAGAAAAGCAAAGAAATGAATTTCAAAATATTCGCATTTTATTTCAAGGTTATGAACAAAAGAACTCGGGGGGAATTTTTGTTTTTTGTTTTTTATTTTACAATAAATGTATTGTAAGGGTCAAAATTGATAACTTTTAAAGTTTTGTATTTAATTTATGTGTGTCAAGTATAATTATAAATAAAGAGATAATTACAATAACTACATGTCTATGGAGATTTCAATTGGCCAAGAAATTATTTAAAAATAAACTAGATTTTGAACTAAACATTTAATTTTGATCCCTTTATATGATAGTATGGGAAGTACCGAAAATGATGTTCTGCTCAAGAATTTTTAATAAAAAGCTACAATACACCGTGAATTAAAATTAAAATAAAATAGTGAAAAAGTTAGGGTTAGGGGTATAGGTATCCCCTATGAATAGGAGAGTATATATCACTTTGTCAAAACGTTTGACACGTCCAAAAGTAGACCCTGTTCAACGTACAGCTCTACTTGCAAATTGAAATATAAACTATTAAGGGACGTAATCATATACCTGCCATGTCCACTGTTTATATGTAGATGTAGATATAGATGAGGATGTGGATATGGTATTTAAGATTTGGCTGAAGCCAAACTTAGTTTTCTTACTTATTGTTATTATTGTACTTTGTTGCAGATGTTATCACTAACTTCTAGAGGTTCGCTTATCGTATACCTCTTAGTCTTAGCTTATATATGTTCTTCACATCAACAAGACCCATCGGCTGTAACTATCAATAATCCAACAATACGTACTCGCGGCTTTGCTGATATTGTTCAACCGGTAGAAGATGCCTCAAATACTCAAAATGACTTTCAGTCAATATCTGGTCGTTCACAGTGCAATTGTGTACCCTATCATTTGTGTGATCCCACAACGGGGAATGTGGACGCAGAAGAAGAAACTTTTGATGGTTTTGGTTTAATTGATTTGCGTTTCGGCGAGAATGAGAATAACGCTCCCGCTTGTCCACACTTCTTGGATGTGTGCTGTGAAGGGGAAAAAGTTCAAAATAGAAGTTTAACACCGGTACCGCAGGATGAAAGACCGTATCGTCCACAAGGTTGTGGAATACGTAATGTGGGCGGCATTGATTTTAATTTAATTGGGGCCAATAACAATGAAGCGGGATTTGGTGAATTTCCTTGGACTGTGGCCCTGCTGTTGACCAGTAATTCTTCATATTTTTGCACTGGCTCCTTGATACACCCTCAAGTGGTGCTGACTGCTGTGCATTGCATAAATGAACCGCCCAATAATGATTTCTTTGTACGAGCTGGAGAATGGGATACACAGACCACCAAGGAACGCCTTCCATTTGTTGAACGTGGAGTGAAGCAAATAATTTTACATCCTCAGTTTAATTATAGGAACGCGGCTTATGATTTTGCGTTAGTTGTATTAGAAGAACCATACACATTAGGTGACCATATAAACGTGGTGTGTTTACCTCCACAAAATGTTGCACCCGCTGCTCGAACTGTTTGCTTTTCTACAGGCTGGGGTAAATTGGCGTTTGGTGCTGAGAACCGTTTCAGTGCCATCATGAAGCGTGTTCCTTTGCCAATTGTGGAAAGAAGCACTTGTCAGGAGCAGCTTCGTGCCACACGTTTAGGTCCGCGATTTGCTTTGGATCGCTCTTTCATATGTGCGGGTGGTCAACGAGATGTGGACACATGTCAAGGGGATGGTGGTGCCCCCTTAGTTTGCCCCATCGGCATATCGTCCGATCAGCGTTACGAACAGAGCGGTATCGTAGCCTGGGGTATTGGATGTAATGATGAGATTCCCGCTGCTTATGCTGACGTTAGTTTGGTGCGCAACTGGATCGATGAACAAATGTTGGCCAACGGTTTCGACCCCTCTTCCTATTCAACAAATATTTAATTAATTAGAGTAGGGTGTAAGTGATAAGTAAGTTTGAAATAACCAAAAATTAGTCATCCCAACAAATGACAGATGATTACTACTTTCACATGAATTTAATTCCAAGTATTTAAAAGTTACTGAATCTAACGGTTTACATTAAAACCAGTACGATTTTATTAGTCATGATATTGTCATTTTACTTTTGCATAACGCTAGTTAAGTAATCTAATAATAAACATTTCTTAAATAAATTTACAGTTATTATTAATCGACTTTTAAATGATAGTCAAAGCTTTGCTCTTTTCCCTCCTTGCTGAAGATGCGCACATAGGCTCGTTGAAAGCCAAACGTTAGCATGGCTAAATACGGAAAATAGTACATGATTTGTTCGTTCATCCATATGCGGAAGTTCAAGTACAACCGCACAATGGTGTACTTATGCAGATAGGTTACTATAAATAAACCATAAAACACTATAAAGCGGTCCCACCAATTCAAGTCTTTGTAGAAGCGATGTTGATTTGGATCCAGGGTTGTACCGGGTGCATTATCAAAATCGAAATACTCGTAGCCTTTAACCCAGGCCAACCGTTTGGTAAAGTAAACATATGAACCATAGGTTAGGGAGGTGTTGTAGGGCCATAAGCCGCCTATCAAAGCTTTGGCTAGATTTTCGAATTCTGCGGTAGTACTCTCTAAAGCGGGCACATATACGCGACGTCGCACTATATCCAATCTCGATTTTGTTACAGCCCACTCCTCTCCACAAATATTATACTCATCCTTTATGCCCAAAAGATAACCCAACACTCTCCACATATGAGAGGTCGCTTCCAAGAAGTCATCATCGTACAATTGTATGCGATGAGCACCCAGTGTTATGAAACCAATAAAGCCGAATTGTGTTAAGGCCAAGTCTTTTTGTGTTATTTGGCCAGCACCCTTTCTGACACAACCACGGCTCGACAGGGCGTGAGCCTTACGAACAGCTCGCAAACTAATCCAAAATTTCGAAGATCTCCTGGCTGGTGAATATTTGTACCAAGCATTAGTATGCATTATGGTGCGTACATAGCGTCGATATGCAGTGGCATTGGTGGATGATTGTCGTGTACAAGTCAGCACATTCAAAATGGATGGTATAGCGAAGACAGCAACCAAACCAGCCAACATGCCACTGTGTAGGACAAAACGATATTTGTCCATGTAGCTCTGACCACTAGCGGATGAAACAAAAATATATATAAAAGTGAGTGGAAATGCTATGGTCGATCAAGCCGATCCATTTAATACCCTACCCACCTTTCTTACATTTGTACAGCAATCCACATAACAAGTTGTTTGGTAAACGCTAACATCATATAAAAATCATTTTGTGAAAAATTGTTTTGGGCAGGGAGGATTCAGGAATTGTTCGATCCCGTTTAACACTAGAATCTCAACTTTAGGCTAAGAGAAAGTAATTTAAGAATGGGTGTTCAAAAAATATCAACAATTTGCATCGTTTTAGAAAAAAAAAAAACGATAATTGGGAAGCGATCTGACGGATCTAAATTTAGTTTAGTCCATTAAAAACCTTTTCTTCCTCAACTTTTGCGAAAAAAATGCGACCAATTTCGAATTTTCTTTATATAAAAAAGCTCAAGACATTATGTAAGGAGAGGTTCTTTTATATGAATCCATTTTTAAAGGATTTCGCCCTTGAGATTGTGTCAAGTTTTTTCAAAATATCTCAAAAATTGTGGCCCATAGGTTGCGCACAAATTTTCATGCACAGACAGACTGACGAACATGGTTAGATGGGTTCAAACAGTGATTCTAAAAAGATCAGTATAATAAAACTATAAATAATTCTTTAGCTGCAACTTAATGTACCTTCTACTACTGCTGATCATAACTGATCTTTTCTACTCAGAAAAAAACTGA
The DNA here is from genome assembly GCA_963971445.1 of Ornithomya chloropus. NCBI lineage: Eukaryota > Metazoa > Arthropoda > Insecta > Diptera > Hippoboscidae > Ornithomya > Ornithomya chloropus. The sequence goes on from OZ020529.1 coordinate 5,919,916, forward strand.
CGAAAATTATAAGTAGTGTACTGTTTGGTAAGAGGACTTTGCCTATTGTAGCGTTTCGATGCTTTTGATTGCAGTTGTTTTTTATTATTTATAGTGCATGAATTTTTTATTGTATATATTCATTTATAGGTGATAACGTAATGGATTATGAATATAGAGAGAGAGTAATATAGAGAATATTACCGAGGCTTTGTTTGCAATATAAATTCAAGTAATGAATAAAAGTAACGGACACGCACCAATTAAGAACTATTTACACAAACAATCTATATACTAACTGCAATTATTCATTTGTACAGTTACAAATACAAAGAAAGGTAGGGCGTTGGGGAGACTTTATTTTCCAACTCACCGCTTGAATAGTTCCTCATCATAATAGGGAGGCATTTCCATTTCATATTGACTATCGCCCTCTTGGCTGCCATCATTCAGTAAATGCTCCAAATACGCTTCAGCATCCGCATCTTCTTTAAGCGTTTCCGAATTTGCCTTCATTTTCTTAATATTTGAATTCCGTTTGCATTTGTCACTTTCTAAAATGTTTGAAAAGAAAACAAATCTATTCATATTTTATCGTATACATACAAGCAAGTGAAAACGAAACAATTTGAATTAAATAAAACTGAATTTAAAAAAAATATTGACAAAACGTTGAAAACAAAGCGTTGAAGCTGTAAAACCACTATAATGTAATATTGAAATGAGAGATTTGCAATAAAACCGACAGTGACCAACCATGTTATCGCAAATGTTCATTTACAGATAGAAAGTTTTCAATGACTACAAAAACGTATAAATGTAAAAACATCTGTGCTTAAGTTTGTTGTTACTACACATTTGGATCTCTTCCTAATTATGTAAACAAAGTCTTTTTTGAAAAATGTTCACCTAAATATATCAAATAAATGTTACAAAAATACCTTTAGCACTTGCCTTTACTGTAGGTTTTCACTTTCTTGTTGTACTTTAATATTTATAGTATTTTATTAAACTGAGAATATCTTACAAAATGCACTTTCCTGATAGTAATAGTCACTGCCTTAAGTTAATGAAGAAGACTGCTTTATAAACGAATGAAAAGTTGTATTAATAGTAATAATAATAACAGCTCGTGTGTAACTATTTAGTGTAAAAGAGTAGTTCCAGCATTATTAACAGAACTGTTAGCATAAAGCTGCATCCTAAAAGTATGCATTAAAATAAAGAATATATTCATATTGCATAAAGCGTTTGTTTACATCGTGCAAAAGCACTGATTCATATGTGTGGGAATATATATAGAATCCTATGTTGCTGCATGTAGTAGTGAAGAGTATTTAAATATTCGATTTAATGTTGATTTTAAATAGCTCAGAAACATGTAAAAAAGCCATATCTTAGATACCCGTGGTGAGCTTGGTATACAAAATATATGCCTGGCGATTGATGCTTATAAATTATGGGCGTGGTTATAAATTATCAAAACTTTTAATATGAAATCAGCATTATTTATACAAGAAGAAGCTATCAAGTTTGAAACGACACAAGTAAAAAGACTAAATTTGTGTTAAGAAATAGATATATATATATAGTAAACTGTGGGCGTGGCAGGCACCTAATAACGCCTTTTATTTATGTTGGTATAATATGTCAACTTTCACGTTTTATTCTACATCAAGTATAGTTTTTTGCAAAAAGTGGATATATCTGTTATTCAACCACGCCCTTTTTTTGGCATATCGATAGATTTTCTAATTATATATATGTGCCCCATATTTGTACTGCATATATTCTTTTTTGTGGCCTATGAAAAGACTTTCGTCAAGTGTGGGCGTGGCCAATTGAACGATTTTGTCAAATCTTAAAGGATTAAAGAACTCCGACTATCTAATCATTGTGAATATTTCTTATGCTACAAGAAAAGAGTTACAAAGTTGAAATTTTGTACATACCTTGAAAATAAAAAGTATCGGATATGATAACGCCTACAATTTATAAAAATCGTATTTGGTGAAAAATTTATCCTTTAAGATAAAAAATATCATAAACTTTATTAATAGTCTAAGGAAGTTGTAATTGTATATGCGCGGCTCCCATTATTTGTATTTTATTTCCATTCGAACAAGTCCAAATATTATAGTCGGTCAAACCCGACCATCATATACTCTAACAACATAATATTTTGAATTTTCTTTGTAGTAGTTTTATTTATTTACCAAAAATTGTTAAATCAGTAATCATTGTAATTACTCTGCAACATAACATTCGAATTTGAAACTTTAACAACATCTTAAATAATTTGTGCTGATTTTTCTAATTATATAGCATTTTGGAACAAGTTTTATTATCCGTTTTTTCTCTTCTTATAAATAAAATGCATACCGGATTAAATACGAGGAGTATTAAGGAGTGCTGCAACTGCACTCTGCATTTGTCAACTTTATGTCATTGATTATATTATATAATATATAACACTAAGCACAAAACTGCATCACTAAGAGGACTGCAATGATTCATATATACAATGTAATGAATGGTATGCGTGTATAAAATTAATTTAAAATAAATAGAACGCAAAACTGGCAAGATAAAGAACAAAGGAAAATGCACTTAAGATATATTTGGTGTGCTCAATACATTGCCTATGAAATATAATATAAATATATAAATTAAAAGTCATGTAGTGTATAAAAAGGAGAAGTGTGAATAATGTTTAAATACATTCAATACTTCCAACCAAATGCATGATGAACAATGTTTGTGGGTGCCAAAAATCGTTTCATATACATACATATTAAATGTTAATAAACAGTCTTATTTATCAAATATAATACAGCGATACAAATATCAAATATGTGTGGCGCTATTAACAAAATTCCTAGAATTTTGGGTAATTTGAAAAAGAAAGAAAATGGTGGCGTAAAAAAATATGAGCGCGTTAGACACTTTATATATTTATGATATAAGGTACCATAGTTATGTTTATAAGAATTATTTAATTATACCCTCCACCTTAGTGATGAGGGTATACTAAGTTTTCTCTTCCCAGAGGCAGGCGTCAGAGACCCTACAAAGTATATATATTCTTGATTAGCATCAAAAACTGAGTCGCTTTAGACATGTATGTCCGGGCGTCCGTGTGTCCGTTTGTTGTGGCATTCACATAGGTGTAAATTTTGAAATATTGAGGCACTTTTAGTTTTTTCACGCAGATCGCTATTTAAAATAGGCAAAATTAGTCAAGAACCACACCCACAATCAACAAAAATCTATATATCTGCCATAAATGTTGACCTATGAACTTGAAATTTGGTGCATATATTTATAGTTATTCCATCCATCGATGTGAAAATAGGTGTGGTTGAATAACAGAAGCGCCCACAATTTACAAAAAACTATACTCCACATAAAATTCGACTTTCAAGCTGATACGTAATACATACATACACTATTAGAGCGTTTAATCACATACCACGCTCACTATTGATGATGTGAAGGGTCTATAAGATTTGGTCTAAGCCAAATTTAGTTTTCTTACTTGTTATAGCACAGTGTAGTGTAGTGTAAGTGCGTGTTAAGATGTTTGGTTTGTGTTTTATATAGATTTTGTTTTGTATTATATTGTTATTGTTGTTGTTGTTGTTATTCGATATGCAGCTGATGGATATGTTTTAGAGCATTTTCATTATTAATTAAATACATTTGCGCGAATTATCTAATATTCTTAATTTACATACAATACATCTTAAATCAGATCACTTTTGAAAATGAATTAAATGTAAATTTATAAAATTTATTAGCTTTGCTTAACACTTTAAATAGAATATTATTTTTTTGCTTAATGCCTTGAATACTTTATTGTTACAATACTAATTGTTTTGTTATATTTTTATCAACTTCTCTTTCCTTATCTAATGTTAATTGAGTCTGTTTAATGGTGTTTGTGTCTATTGTTGCATTATTACTACTTGATGAGCTCTCTCGATTATTCTTATTATTATTATTTGTTATGAGTTGTGTTTTGATTGGATTTTTAGAATGTTGTGTTACGTTCTTAATTTCGGTCAAATGAAAACGATTCCTTCGTTGGGTTGTATTACGTACAGAGGTCAACCCATTCAAATAATCCTTATTTGAGGATTGGTACGACAATGATGGCCTCACATGATGCTTGTGTGCATGAGAGTAAAACGAATGGTGAGTATTGTGATGAGGCTGCTTCCACGGCTTACGTCTAATATTTTCTGTGCTATACCAACGATTTCTGGAAATTTAAAAAAGAACGTATTGCACACTATTTAAAAACTTTATAAACTTTACACATTACACTCACTGCACTATTTTCTTCTTTTTCGCTAGTATACCATCATAATCCATACGATTCGAAATAAAGTTATTGGTTACAGACACGGACTGTGCATTGTCCTTGTAATCTTTAGAATACGAAAAAATACGTTTAATTAAGGAAATTATTTATGTCCAAGAATAATCTTCTCACCCTGTTTTCTTTTAGAAGCGATTGGTGGTAAGCTAGGCAAACTATTGCCATTGTAAGAAGGAGTGAATGATGATTTTTTCATAGTACAACTCTTGCCTTTGCAGCTTTTCAGTTGTTTTAGAGCATCATGCATAAATGCTTTCTCAGCTAAGCTTAAAGAGGAGGCACTGTTTAATGTTTCATAGGGATCTGTAATAAAATGATTTTTTTATTAAGTAATGTTTAGTTTTATTAAACTTTTCCGTCTATTTAATTGTCACCTAGTTTTAAATCGTAGTAGGTTATTAAACCCGTGGTGAATTCACAATATAAATAATTATGTGTGGTATTTATTGTCCTTAAGCAGGAGTAGGTATTATTGTTGGCATTCATACAAAAACAGAAAGGGGCGTCATGCCATAGAGGCGGTGTACGCCAATGACTACTGTCATGCGAGAAACAGTTCATTTTTTCCGCAAGACATTCTTTCTCCAACCGAGCTTTCTTCATACGTTTCCGTTCTTTTCTACGCTGACGTTCTTGCCTCAATTTGCGACGTTCCTCTCGTGCCAGTTCCTTGGAATCCATAAAACTGCAAATGAAGTCATACTCATAAAATACAAGACATTTTGCAATTAATTGCGTTACAGTACCTTTGGGCTTCATGTTCACAATAACATTCAGCTGGCTCCGAAAATTGCTCTTTCTGCAACTGGAAGTGATCATTTAGTAAAGTTCTTTCAGATTCCTTTTCTTCCACCATATTATTATGTGGCATCTTTGATGTGGTTTCCATGGTTGTTATATTATAAGTGGGGGCTTCAGTGCTGAAGTTAGCTGCAGTGCAAAAAATTCATATGATTTTAAATTTTTATGTAAATTATTTCACCTCACCTTCATTTATTGCTGACAATAGAAACTTATTAACGGTGCTCGTCTCCGCTTCCTTTATAAGTGACGTTGAATTATCCGCTTTAGAGGTAATTACACTCCTATTAGAAACATTTGGCACTTGTTGGTGATCTTCATTAATTAACTTTTTACTTAATGCAGTTTGTGTTGTCAAGGTGCTTGGCATAGGCGTTGGCGTATTACTTAGTGTTAATTTTTGTTTATGTGGACGGTGGTGATGATAGTAACTCTGATGATGGTAATTATGATGATGATGACGATCTTGTTGTTGATGAGGTGATTGATAATTGTTAAGAGAAGAACCCTTTTTGCGTCCTTTCAGATGTGAACCGAAATAATCAGTATTTGTCTGACCGTAAATGTTTGTTTCGATCGGTGCAGTAAAAAATTCATTATTCCAATGACGACTCTGCTGTTGCTGCAATTTATTCTCCCTCAACTGCTTTTTAATATCCTTCAAGTACGTAATCTTATCCTTTAAAACCCTAATCAACATATCAATTTGATTTCGTGATTTGCGCCAGGTTTTCTCGTCATCATATATTATGTCGGAGCAATTAACTCTGCCCGTTTGAGATTCCACATAACATCGTGTTCCCACCCGACCTCCCACTTTAGGAAATTTACCATCTCTGATAAAGCCCGCCGATGTTAATTTAGTAGTTTCATCGCCGGCATTAGTAAGATGAGAACTTTTATCGTTTTCAACAAATTTTAATTCCAGTGTTTCCAACGTATCTTGTATTTCTTGAATAACTTTGGAGATAGTTTCATTTGAAGTTAAGTTAACATGATTGTTGGGGGCGGCAATCATGAATGTTGCAGTATTATTGAAAAGATCAGTACGTAGGTCACGTCTATTCCGTGAGGAAGCTTTTACACTCCTCAACTGATTTTCCATGGTCTCTAAATTCGCTTGTATGTTCAAGAGTTCTGCCATTTCGTGGGGCAGTTCTGTATGGTAATATTCATTTTCGTTCAAATGCTGTATATGACGTTTATGACGACGGGACCATTTCGCAAAATTTTGAGTTCTGCAAATTACTTGTAGCAAAATTATTCTGGCAACAAACTGAAAAAAAAACGTAAACACTTGCCTCTTCCTTATTCTCTGCGGGCTTTTAAAATTACTGTCCGCCTTGAGTTTGGTGTAGACTACACCGTCAGGTGTAAAGCAAGCACAATTACGTTTTGTCTGAGGATTTGGTAACTTTGTTATATCATCGAAATGATGCTATGGGAACAAATGGTTTTAACGGCTGGCATAAGTTTCATATACTTCTTCACCTTCTTCTTTACTTACATGAAATTTACATTTATGTTTACGCCAACGTCCGTTGTCATTGACACATTTCCACTTCTGTCCGGGGCGACAATTGTGCAATAGGGTGGGATCAGAACATTCCGAATTTAGACGCATCATTTTTGTTATGTAACGTGCTGATGGTAAATTATTATCAAATTGATCTTGCTGTTCATCATCATCTTCTTCTTCGGTAGGAGCAGTGTTCATGCCTAAGTCTAAATGATCGAGGACATCGGTAAAAGTATCCAAAGCATCTTCATTTTCGCCTTCAAAGTCTTCTTCAATGTCCTCCTCATTGTCAGTGTCCAATTCTAAAAAGATACAAACATAAACCTGCCCTCAACTTAACTGTTTATTGTATAATAATTAATGGTTACCTTTATCATCTTCCGAAAATTGATCTTCCTCGCGCGATCCCAAGTCAATGTTGTTGTACATACTGCTGGTTGCATTATCATTTAATAAATCTTCCACCAAGGTACTATTCACCAACTTTTTATTATTTCTTTCCAAATTTAATCTAGCTTTCGACTCGGCTATTTGTTCCGGGGTTTCACGACGTCCAGAACTCTCAATCAAAAATGTGTCTGGCCACTGATCGTGTACGTTGCGTTGTTTACTTAATAGCAGCGGTAAAAAACTGCGCCCATCCATGTGAGAAGGCGTGGGTACACCTCCCATATCCAAAAAAGTGGGCGCCAAATCAATATTTAAAACAATTTCTTCTACCCTAAATTACAAGAGGAAGCATTTTCTAACTATTCGTCCTTATTCAAATTAACAAAATCAATATTTACACTCTTGAGGGCTGGACGCCAGGACCTCGTATCAGAAATGGCACTCTAACATCAAATTCAAAAGGAAAACTTTTACCCTTTATTAAACCAAACTGACCCAAATGATAACCATGATCCGAGGTATATATTATATAAGTGTTATCCAATTCTCCCAAGACCTTCAACTCATTGTAAACTCGTTCCACCGCCAAGTCTACACTCTGAAGTGTTTGCAAGCGTTTGGTCATTAATAAGTCAGTAAATCGCTTGTGAATGGGTTCCATAGGTTGAGTAACTCTTAAAATCCATTGTTTATCGGGATTGGGAGCCAAGTCGTAAGATGGCGTGCTACAGATATAAATAAAGTAAGATTTTTTTATAGTGCCAATGGTGTCAAACTCTTACTGATGAGTGGTTACATTGAAAAACAAATGCTGATATTGTGGAGCAGAGTCCTCGGGACCGTGGGGAGCCGGGAAACTCATCGTTAACATTACAGGTTTTCTTTGGTTTTGTTGCTTGGATGCTCTTAAAAATGCTATCGAATCGTTAGCTATTAAATCGGGATAATAATCCTAAATTTTACACATTTGTTCATTAATTTCATTGCTTCATACTTCGGTGTAAGACTTAGAAACTTACCTTGTGGTAATCAAAGCCGTGCTTTATTTTCTGGCCATTCATGTTTATGCTGTAGTTGTAGTATTTTGAGTTCATGATGAGGCCACCCCATTCACGCCAACCAGGCGGTATATAGGAACCATTATATTTGTTGAGATACTTGCCAAAATAACCCGTTCGATAACCGACATTTGACAAATACGTGGCGAATGAACGTGTCTCGTGTGTCGCTTGCCATTGCGGACTAGAGCAATTGTCATTGTTGGTGAATACCATGTGATTGTGCACATACATGCCTGTTAATAGAGAAGAACGGGCTGGGCAGCACATGGGCGTGGTGGTGTAGGCGTGACGAAATTCTGCGCCTCCATCTCGCAAAATTCGCAGAGTACGAGGCATAAAATTCAAAGACCCCAACTCGACGTCCTGATCATCGGTTAGAATTAATATTATGTTGGGTTTTCGTATCCCATACATACTGGAATCACGTGATATGCGCCTGTACGCCTGGTTAACGCCACCGTTACCACGTGTTTTCGACGAGTGATGATGAGACCTTTGATGCGAATGTTGCTGCTGCTGTTGCTGTTGTTGTTGACCATTATAACGATTATATTGTTGCTGTTGCTGTAGATTGTGACGTTTATCTTTGTGTGGATGTATTGTGGCAGGTTGTTCTGTTGGTGCTTTCTGCTTCGGGTGATCTCTTATCCCGCTCCCCGATTCATTATATTTTTCTTGATGTTTGGCATTATTGTTTGATGCTTCTTTGGCAGCTGCTGCTTCTTTGAATAGGCTACTAAACGCTACAATAATTATAATGCTAGCAATTAATGCAAGTTTGCCCAGTTTGTGGTGTCGCATGGTGGCTTCTAAGTTCTGTTGCAGCCGAAATTATTATCACAGTCAGTAAGAGGGCGGGCTATTCAAGTGACATTAGTAAACATTTAGCCATTATTTACTAATAATAATAACCATTAAGAGTTTTTCATAGTCTCTGTATAATCAATGCGTTAATTTTTGGCGCTGAAATGAAAAAAAAAATTGATACTTGAAGAAATTTTAAACAAGTAAAACATGTTGTTTTTGGCTTAGGGCCCACATCACCTACTTGTATACAAGATCTGTCTGCGAATAATGTTTATACATTGTGGGCGGAATCTTAATGAAACTTTGGAATGAAAACCGATTAAAAACGTTTAAGAATTGTCAAAAATTTTAATGTCTGCATTCAAGTCTCAATTTATTGCGACCGCTAGCATTTTAATATTTAAAAAAGTGGACACAACCTAAATTAACTTTGATTATAATAAAGAACATACACACACATACATACGTATATGCTATTAGTTGCAAACTTACTACAAACCTTACTAATAATGTTATGAAATGGATATGAAAAGGGATCAAGTTTTCTTTAACCGGGAGTGATATCCACGTATAATATACACATAAATTGTATGCCGTGCGGTCAACAATCAACACGCAGTGTACGCACATCACTACATACCATATGCTATGACTCTAATGTGGACGAAAACCAGTTGAACGTGAACCAGACCAGTTATCCTTGCAAAAATGACACATCATTAAATGCATGTACTTTGGATGTACATACATAAAATACAATATATACACAAACTTATAGTAAACGTGCGAAAAAATGTGTATTTTTATACCCTACACATAAGATGGGGGGTATCCTAAGTTTGTCATTCCGTTTGCAACACTCAGAAGGAGGCGTCAGAGATCCTACAAAATATATATATTGATCAGCGTCTGAAAACTGAAAATTTTGTATTCTAATAGATAATGTTGTTGGTGTTTTTAATATAATTTGTTCCATCTGAGAGTGACAACGGTACAGTACATGCACATGTAGGAGACAGATCCTAAAAAAAAAAAGCACCTTTCACTCTCATGTGCGCCAAAAACAATTTTTTCTAAAATATTTTCTTTACACCCATTATTTATACAACATCTGCAGCCTTGTTATCTTTCATTTACGACTTGACAATACTTGGATACGATATCTAACATTGCAGATGTCATGTTTTTATACTTTGGGGGTAAATGTACTAAGTTTGTCATTTCGTTTGCAGCATTTATAACAAGTTTTAGAGGCGCTATAAAGTATGTATGTATGTACCTTAATGAGAATGAAAATTTGAGTCGATCTTGTCATCAATGCTGCTTATTTGCTACAAAAATGCTTATTTCATTTTAGAAATGGGAAAAATTAGGTACAAGCCACGCCCAGAAAAAAATTGAAAATTGACAAAAATATATCACGACTCTAGAAATAACACTAGACTGGAAATTTTACATACATAATTATTTATATTTACAGTTTCCCTCAATGTGCTGAAAAGAAGTGGAATCGAATAACGTGCTTTGCTGAGCTTTAGGATTATATATAACACTTCAGAAGAGTACGTAAAAACGGTGCATTCAAATACATGGCACATCACAGTTTACTCTTGGATATTAAGCGCATCCATAATATCTTTTGTATATCTTACCACCTATTGTTAATCTTTTGAATGAAAGATAAAAAATCTGTAGAAAAACTCCGAAAAAAATCCTAACGTTTCTTAGAGAAAAAAAAAAATGTGAAAATGTGTTATAGTCGGTCAAGCCATACACCACTTAACTCCACAAATTATGCTGCAATTAGTTTAGTTGGGTCAGTAAACGAGAAGCATTGCCTCTTCGTGCAATATCGTTTTATGGGAAGGGGTTCCAATTAACTAATTTTGGCAAAAAATATTAAGATTTGCGATTTTTTGCCATATAAAGACTTCTATTGTAATAGAACAGTTTATGGGGAGGCGTTCTACAAAAGATCCGTTTCGGTTCATTTTTAATAGGGTTTCTCTATGGGCCAAAGTATGGTTCTTGTACCAAATTTTATAGGATTATCTCCAAAAATGCGACCAGCAGCTTGCGTACACATTTACATGGACAAACATACGGACAGACGGACACAGTTAAATCGATTCAGACATTGATTCTGAAGGTGGGTGTCAGCCGTTTAGAAGTTACAAACACTCGCACAAACTAAATATACCCTTCAGAGGGTATAACAAGATTTCTTCTAATAAACAATTATTTCAAATTGTCCGCTTTGCATAACTTTACATGTCATTAGTGGTGTAGGCTCCCCATCCACAAGCAAACCGTTTGTACAATAGTATGTGGCGTGAAATATTATAAATTATCGCGATTGTAAGAAAAAATTGTGTTAAGCAATAGTTTACTAAATCAAATATTACAGCAGCACAGGTGCAAATTAACCTTTTCATGATTTATGAATTATTACAGCACTTGGCATTATTTATGATGTATATACAATTATATGAAATTGTTAGAATTCCAAGATGCATTTCAAAACTCATTGACCATATTATTGCAAAGCACAAAAACGAATACACTCATGCATACTCTTAAGACTGCAGCTTAGTTGTGAAATGAATTTTGGAAGATTATCTTTAAAGAAATTATGTGTAGGATGGTGTACATGGTGTTGTGTGCCCACTTAAAAATAATTGCAATCTATCTCTACTTTCCACATATGTGTGTATATATGTGTTAAATTTGTTATTCGTTTTGAAACACCCAGAAGGAGATATATGACATCCTTAATTATTGTCAAAGTCTAAGTCGTATTGGCCATGTTAGCCCATATTTCGGTGATTTTTGATGATATTTTGAAAATTTTTACTTCTTCGTGCATACTATGCATACAAAGATCATTAGCTACGCCCATAATTTTAAAGAATCTACTTATTTACCACAAAAATTTATTTTTAAAAGTTGACAATCGTGGCGCACATATTTATAAAGAGATCTTCAATCGCTCAATCGGGGTCCTTTAATGGACATTTTCGCAATTTACGAATAATAATATTTGGCTCATAATCTAACTTGTTAGTTGATACACAATGTAAACCCATAAGGGAACGTGCCACGCCTACTTTTTCTACATAGATGTACCGTGTATTTCGAACTTAAACTTATAAAAAATTTAATTTTTTTACACATTTTGTCTTCGACAATGAGAAGAGAAGAGGCGTTTTCTTTGACAGGAAGATGTAGGCTGGCGATGCTTAGATGTGATTGTCCATCCGTTTGTCTTTTTCAATTTATTCATGTTGTATGCAATTTATTGGTTTAATTATAATATAAACACACTCACACAACCATTTTTGTATAACAGTTCAAGTTATGATTCTTTTATTATTAACGATTCAATTATGAATTCATAACTTTTTATTGCGGCTTTAATGAATCTTATGAACCATTCCAGCACAACAAAATATATATAGCACAGTCACTGCAATATACAATATTCTAAGTACTTTGTGATACTTTGTTTATACACTCTCATATCTAACGTATATGTACGTGTTTTCTGCTGTCATGTGTGTGCACTAAACTATAACTTGCACTTGGTTCATTTTGTATCTGGTTATAATTTTAACACTTGCGCGCCACATTTAAATGTAAATTTCATACGATGCTCGACGCAAGAGTGTGTTCTGCACACTTTGTATTTTCATTATGTTGGAACGTTTTAATTGTTCATGCGACATAATACCATTAACATAAATCATATAATCTCGTTGTTTGCTGCTTTATCCTCTTTCATATGTTTAAGTGATTGTCCACACACATACACACAACTGGAGATGTTGTCCAATTGAAGATATTCTAAATAAGAAAATCTTCATGTAGGCTGTTTTTACATTCATTATCTTGAGATTAGAAGTGTACACAGTTTTGTGAACTGTTTGGTAGGAAGGAAGGTATATGTACCTACCCTACAGAACATCTGTGTTTATAAATGGAGACCCAACTTTTATTATAGCGATCAATTCAGAATCACGTTCTGAATCAATTTAAGCATGTTTGCGTATATGTTGTCTGTTCCTGTAAAGTTTTACACAATTCTTTGGCTGTGGTTTTTAAGATATTTCGTTGAAATTTGGTGTAAGAGCGTACCTTGATCCAAAAGTGCACACTATTGAAAATGGCTTAATTTCAACCATTTTAAGGACTTACTTATCTTGGTGGACATTTTGATAAGTATTATTTATTATCAATATTAATTGATCATAGAAAGTTGAAAACCAGCAAAAATTATTTGCTTAATAGGAGTTCTTTGAACTCATTATAACGCTATTCATTTTAACATTGTGGCTAATTTTTCATTATATTGGTGATTACATAAATAGTAGTTGAACAATTTTTGATTAATTGTTGTTAAAGAATAAAGCATACAAGTTTCCTTGCTATTCATTATTATAGCATGTACATAAATCAGGAATTAGTAAATTAATCATTGTTGTTGTAATTGTAATTTCTATCGGAGGTTTTAATAAATTCGATATTAGCATTATCCTGAACGTGATTAGACCAGTGATTAGATTCATTTATATTACAATCCACTAAAGTATTATAGACAGCACCACCACCACATGTATATGTATGATTATCCATGAGTCTATGAGAGTTGTTCAATTGATAACAGGTCGTAATTTATACGCCCAACATATTGGTGTCGGTAGTAATTGAAATTTAATATAACTTAATTAACCAACACAAAATGTATGTCACACTAAACAAATTACTGTAATGACAAGCTGTTGCAACAAACCCGTAGGTAAAACATTTAGCCGTTGACTAATGCATAGTTTAGGTGAACAATTCACTGGAAGTGCTTATAATTTACAAACCGATTCACACAGACACTAACCTTTTTATGAGTATATCATCAGTATTGTGGCTCTAACTAAAGTGATGACTAAGATAATTATGTATATACGAATAAGCGGGCAAACTTTATGTAAATGATTTAACTTGAACAGACTGGTTTGACACCTTTCGTTATATGAAATATTTCATTTTAAGGAAAACAGCCCAATTATGATGATGAATCATAGTTGAGGTAACTTTTATTGAATTTGTGCCATTTCAAATGGGAACACTGTGTGCCTAGATCTAGAATTGTTTTTGACAACTTTTTTTAAATAAATGATTTTCGGTATTTGTTGCAAATAGAATTATAAAATTTATTTAACAGCCACGTCCACAATTGATAAAAATGTCTGGCGTTTAGTTTTGCTACATGAGCGCTTATACTTTGCAAAAAACCGTATTATGTGCATAATTAAACCTTCGAACTTTTTAATAATCATGAAATATGTCGCGCCCATAGTATAGGTATGAAAATGGAGGGTATTTGAAATTTGGTTCAAGCCAAAAACACCTTTAAGCTTATTTTCGAAATGATTACTTCACTCTTTTTTTACTCACATTATCTCTATGCACATATAGACAGGTAGGTATGTGTAGTATTACTATGCAAATATGCAGCCGTTTAATATTCATATACAGGAACTGTATGTACGGCATTCTTCAAGTAACAAACAAGGTACGAAAGGTATTGTTAGCTGCCTTATAATATTTTAAACTTCATTTCTATACATAAGCAAAAAATATCTGTCACCCTCGTCGTTACCGAGAAAATGCATTAAATTATATTTACTTGCAAAAATTAATCATAAAAAACTTAATGAAAGGAATGCTGAGTTATGCTCCACATGCTTCTGATATGATTTTACTTTTGAACAGAGAACAAGCACATACATGGAATATACTTTTGCATAATAATAAGTATGCATAATCCTATAATATAATAATTTTACCTTTTTTTTAAATATCTGAATGATTGTTTATTTATATTAACTGCTACGTATTGCAATGCGTCATATCATTTATGAAAAACATAGCGGCCTCTTGTATAAAAGCGACAAATTCTTCGAATTTTACTTTATGATAATAAATAAAAAGTAACAAAACTAAGTGTGGCTTAGGCCAAATCTTAAATACCCTTCGCATCAATATACAAACGGTGGGCGTGGCAAGTATATGATTACTCTCTCTAGTAAGTGTATCGGTTTGCAAGTTAAACAAGTTGAATTTTTGAAAATTGAGGGCGTACCTGTTATCCCACCACTCCCATTTTTGGCACATTGATTGATGAGATAATTATAAATATGAATTTTTGGAGGAAATATATAGAATTTTATTGATTGTGAGCTCACAGTGATGGATGGAACACTTTACGTTCGCGATAATGTCAACAACAGACGGACACACGGACACACATGTCTAAATCGACTCAGTTTTTGATGCTGATCAAGAATATATATACTTTGTAGAGACTCTGACGCTTTCTTCTGGCTGTTGCAAATAGAATGACAAACTTGGTCTCCTTCCTTCTTAAATGTATGTTTTAATATATGTAAGCATATAAAAAAACTCAAAATATATTCTAGTATAATGACTTTTTATTTAGAGCACAATGCAGTCAAAGAAATTTGCAACACTAGGGTGCTACAACACAAGGTGTACAATCACCGAAGAGATGCAAATAATGAAAATATTTATTCATTTACATCCAATATAAACGAATGCATTGCAGTTGGTAAATATGCCCGTACACACATAATGGGTGTTTACACTAAACGCTATAAACAAAGAAAGCAAACAAAGAACATGGAAGTAAATAGTAAACGCCATACCAAGTGCTGACCTAGAAATATGATGACTTTCAAAAAATTTACATTAGAAGATAAACAAATAAAAATGTTATTGTCCGTCTTGAGCAATTTGCCTAAGGCAAGGTAATTTAATTTTCTTTCAAAGGTACAGGTAAAGAATTTTACATATTTTACATGAATAAAGAAAATTTTAGCAAGGACTTATATTTGGAGTGCTGAAAAAGATGTTGCTATTCTATTAAGATCGTTGCCGAAATAGCTCAGTTGGGAGAGCGTTAGACTGAAGATCTAAAGGTCCCCGGTTCAATCCCGGGTTTCGGCATTGGCCGGACTTTTTTATTTAAAATTTTTTTATCTATAATAACTACATATATATGTATATATATATATATATTATTAAACTTGAATATATATATATAATAATAATAATAATAATTATATATATATAATTTAAACGTTCTAAAGACTTTTGTGAATAGTGTACATCGTATTTAAAATTCTGTTTTCATGTTCCCGTGGTGTAGTAATTATCACATTCGCCTGACCGCGGAAGTCCCCCGGTTCGATCCCGGATGGAAACAGTTGATTTTATTATTTCTTTTTTACTTAATTTTGAGTTATATTTTTGAAAATTTTACTTTATGATAATTGTTAAAATTTAAATTTTTGGAATCTTTGTGAATATTTTCTATCGAATATAAAGCGCCATCTATTAAGTTTCCGTGGTGTAGTGGTTATCACATCCGCCTAACACGCGGAAGGCCCCCGGTTCGATCCCGGGCGGAAACAGTTCCTTTTATTATTATTGTTTTTTTTTTTTTTTTTACTTAATTATTTTGAGTTCATTTTTTGGAAATTTTGTGTTTATGATAATTGTTTAAATTTAAAGTTAAAGAGTCCTCGTAAATAATTTGAATCGAATATAGAGCGCCATCTATTAAGTTTCCGTGGTGTAGTGGTTATCACATCCGCCTAACACGCGGAAGGCCCCCGGTTCGATCCCGGGCGGAAACAGTTTCTTTTATTATTATTGTTTTTTTTTTTTTTTTTTACTTAATTATTTTGAGTTCATTTTTTGGAAATTTTGTGTTTATGATAATTGTTTAAATTTAAATTTAAAGAATCTTTGTAAATAATTTGAATCGAATATAGAGCGCCATCTATTAAGTTTCCGTGGTGTAGTGGTTATCACATCCGCCTAACACGCGGAAGGCCCCCGGTTCGATCCCGGGCGGAAACAGTTATTTTTTGTGATAATTTGTCTAAATTTTTATCATAAGTTTTTAAGCTTTTCTACTCTGAACCACTCGTGGTCGTAACGTATTAAGAATTGTCTTATGAATCGATTAAAGCATGTCCGTCTGTCGGTCTTTGTGTGTTTATGCAGATTTCGACCACAGTTTTTAAAATATTTCAGTTTTATTTAGTACGAGGAATGCACTTACCAGCACATACGGACAAAAATACAGTGGAATACAAGTAATTAAAGACATCCGTAATTGCAAAATATAGTGAAATAAAAATGTGGCCACTTGTATATCTACATGATAGACGTGCGTTTCAAATTTTGCATTGATCCGACTTGTAGTTTCCCGACTAGTCTCATTTTTCATTTGACGGACGTACGGACTTTGGCATATATTCCTGCATGTTAATAATATAATATAATAATTGTAAACTATGGTAAAATGGCACATTCTGGCACTTTTCATAGAATTTTTTAAGTAAAAATATTGTATTTGTTATGAAATATCTAAAAATTAAATTTAAGTTAGTGTTGTTTGTTGCAATAATTGCAAATATTTATCATGTATGCACGATTCGATATTGCCTCCATCAAGTTATTTGAGTAACAGTGTTGTTGTGCTTTAAATACCACAAGCCACACACCAACGTCACATTACTGTGTGTAAATATTAAATCCATTTAGACTTTGACTTTTGTATAAATTGTCAATAAATATTGAATTTCGGCAACACAATCATTTCTCACAAATGCCATAATATTGAATATGAACTAACGTCGCTTGTATTTTTTATAAAATATTGTACCACTACATACATATTTTATATATTTGCAATCCACACGTGTAGGCAGATGAAATATTAATTCATTAAAAATTTATCTAACAATCACATTTTTTATACCTCACACGAAATTGAATTTTGTAATTTTATTAACGACAAACGAAATGTTAAGGGTTTTAACAATGTCCGTCTGTCTCTCTGTCCATGTATTGGTTGTAATCAAGGTACAGGTTGAAATTTTTGATCTTTTTTTGATGAAATTTTGGCACAGAAATGTGTTTTGCGTCAAGGACGGTTATTATTGAAAGTGCACATCATCGGTGTATTTTTAAGACCCCTTTTAAGACCATAAAATCCTTAAGTCCTTATATGATGAAAATTTGCAATTCCTAATATATTTTTAATAAAATTTTGGTTTAAGATTAGGCCCTTTAGCCAAAGAGCCAAACTAAGTTTTCTTTTTTGTTCATTATTCAATTAAACTAATTATAGCATAAATTGTGTGGTATAGGGTATTAAATAGTCAGGTGGAATTGATTATAGCATATTCACTTTGTTTATTTGTTTATAAGCTTTTAACGGTAATGCTTATGTTATAACATCTGTATGCTAATTAGATTTTAAAAGTGTGTTCATGTATCCTTAACCTTAACGGTAAGGATCTTGTGTGTTACTTTTGTTATTCCTTTTGTAACACTCCAAAGAAAGCCGTTGGCATTCTTTTATAACTGTTACACAATGTGAATAATATTTTTCTTCTTTCTCTGTTTGTTCAATATTTCAGGTGCATTTTCAGCGAAATGCTAGTCACGAATGTTTAAAATTTTCTACAACCATTCCTCCTTAACTTTATCGTTATACATTCGCATTGTTATAAAGTTTGTATTATTTAGAAAGCTCTCACGAAACGCACAATTGTTAAGCATTTCTATTAAGTAGTTCGGTATGGTAAGTGCACTACTGCGCTTATCTAAAAGTTATGCAAAAGTAATAATTCAATAAAACGGGAGAAAACGTTATAGCCAGCCAAGCCCGACTATTTAATACCCTACATCGTTCAGCTCCATAAATTATGCCGCAATTAGTTTAGTTGCTTAAGTAAACGCGAGGCATTGTCATACAAGCCACTTATATGGAAAGTGATTCCAAAAATGTTCCGATTGGGTTCAGATTTAATATAACCAATTATTAAGCTATTCTTCACCATATTTTGTCCAAAAATATTACGAATTGCGATTATTTGTCATATAAGGACTTCCATTGTAGGTGGATTTTATATATGAGAAAAAGTTCTAAAAATGATCCGCCTCGGTACATCTTTAAAAAAATGTCTCTTTGGACCAATGCAAGTCTCTGTACCAAATTTCATCGCAATATGTTACAAAATGCACTCAAATTTACATCGGACGGACATCCGCACAAACTCAATATACCGTTTGCCACAAATAACTCAATGTATAAATACCTCCTTCTTGTATAAAATATTTGCAAATTTATTTCAACGTTTAATGGAATGCTTGCAAGTTAATAAAATAATATTTTCATACTGTAAACAGCTTCTATAAATAAAAGTGTAATCAAAATACTTTCCGTTTGCGCAATAAATTACTTGCAATAATCATAAGGTTTAAATGTTTTGAAATTTACATATGTACACATAAAAAAATTGCTCAATAATTAATTAGTTATTAAATGTTTGCCGTAACGCGTACAATAAAGCATGCAAATGTATTCATTTTAAAGCTGCTGGCATGTGTTTAAACACTGTAGGCGTCATTGCAAACATGTCACGCTGTTGTCCAGCATAAACAACCGCTGAAATTGCCTTTGGCAAGTAATGATAAAATCTGAGCATAATATCGTGATTACATCTAATTCACACTTTTGCACATTAAAAAGTTAATATTGTTTAACAAATAGTATCGGTGTGTGCGTGTGTGCGTGTGTTCGTGTATAAGACATTTTATACGGGCAACCTGCACTGCGACTTATCAATGTCTATTGCATGCGATAGAGTGACAGACCACTTGTATATGTTAGTTAAGCGAATGGAATGGCTGTATGCATGTTGAGCAGCAACTACCCACACACCGCATCGGCAACATAAATAAGTTTTTCATATCACTACACGACGCTTTATCTCCAAATCTTCAGATTACTTAACAAAAAGTATATATCTAGCGTAAGGATGAAGTAAACAAATTACGAACTTTGGTAAAAGTCAAGTTGATTCAACTATTATTTATTTTTTATTACATGATATGCTACATACACACACATGTATATATTTCAGTTATGACTGTGCTACTACTACGCTATAAATATTTCAGCGAGAATGGAAATATTTCGTTTTATTTTGATAGCATTCTAAAACCTAGGCACTAGAGACCTCACAAAGTATTTTACATACTTAGCAGTTATACTTAGTGACAACGCGTAATTAAGTACATGCCACGCCTAATTCTTGCCTGCACAGGAAGGCGGATTTAATCTAAGACAAATTACGTTTTCTCTTCAGATATAATATAACGGTTACAAGTGTAACATCATATGCGTGGAAGTTAATTTGAATTGTTTGTACATACACACATACGTACACAATACATTAATATACGCATTTGTATGCAGTGAAGCGTTTAATGAACAATCTTAAGTTGCTATCACTGCAATGTAAAGTGTGTATAAATTTGTACAATTGTGTTTGTGAGTTGAATAACGGTAGATATCTACACGTACATCTGGTATATTAGCACACACAGAGGAAAAACCACACCGTGATAATATAAGAAGCGTACGTGTTAAGTCCTAGGGAATTCTTTTGGATCGGTCCAAATTGTTCGTCTTCTTCTTCATTTCTATCCTTGTTTACTATTTGTAGAAATAAATTCTTTTTTTTTCGCGTGTAACTAAACGCTTCGTCATTTCGATTTGTGCTGACTATTTGATGAACAATTTTCAAAACATTTTATGGTTAACAAAACATAAATGTTTGATGTGTTTTATGATTTGAAAAAGTCAAGGGTGCCCATATGCGTTAAGCTCTTTTTTATACCCTGCACCACCCTGTGGAAAAGGGTATATTAAGTTTATGCATGTATTTGTAATTCCTTAACGGTAAATTCTATACCCATCTTCAATTATACTGATCGATTTAGATTTAAAATTTGAATCGATTTTACTATGTCCGTCTGTCTGTCTATGTAAATTTAAACCCAAGCTAGTGGTTGCATTTTTCGAGATATTTCGACGAAATTTGGTACAAGGACTTCTCTTGACTCAGAAATGAATCTTATTGAAAATTGATAAAATCGAACCTTTTTGAGAACCCCTTCCCATATAAGGTTCTAATATAATGGAAATCTTTCTAAGGGAAAAAATCGCAATTTTTAATATTTTTTTGAAAAAATTTGGAGAAGAATAATTATAATTGGCTGGGCCAAATTTGGACTTGATCGGAACATTTTTAGAACCCCTTCCCATATAACAATATTTCATGAAGAGATTTACATAGCAATACCTCGCGTTTACTGACACAACTAAACTAATTGCAGCATAATTTGTGGGCCCAAGTTGCGTACTGTTTTAAATGGTTGTGCTTGACCGACTATAACATTTTCACTTGTTTTTAACTCAAATAAATAAGGAATCAAACAAAACATATGCAGAGAAAACATTCAATTTTATTTAAGTTAATGTCATTTTCTGTCTTTATTATAGTAATTTACTGCAAGACACGCATGAGTCTCTTAATACAAAATGTTTTTGCTGTAAATGTCACATTTTATATTCAAATGAATGCCACACTGTCACAGCCGTATTATAGTCCCACAGTCAAGTGTATGAGTATGTAGACCATATTGCTATGACTCTCTCCAATAACTTTTATATATATATTTAAATAGTTTGCATTTTGTCTTTTTGTCTGTTTCAGAGGTGCCTGCAATAAAAGTTTTTATTTATTGTTGGCATGTGTCACATGGGCATGTATTTGAATTTAGGCCCTGCGATATATATTGTATATATGTATATACAAATTTGCACGATGTATATCGACCACCATAATGATTATGGAGGTATATTGGTTTGGTTAAAATATTCGTAAATACCAACAGGGGGCGAAACGAGTCCATATGAAAAACTTTCGCTTTGATGATTTCTCCACGTCTGTGGAAATGTTTATATCATGCACCACTTGTAGCAAACTTGTAACTCCTAAATGACTAACCTTCACACATCTTCAATGAAACCGATCGATTCAGAATCAAAATCTGCATCGATTTAATCATGTCTGTCCCATTCTTAATATTATATTTAGACAAAATTTAGTAAAAATTTAGTTAATTATTTAGCTGTTCCAAATTTGGATCCGATCGAAACATTTTTAGAACCCCTTCCCATATAACTATATTTCACGAAGTAATTTTATATGCAGACACAACGCAACTAATTGTAGCATAATTTATGGAGCTAAGTGATGTGGGGTGTAAATGGTCAGGCTTGACTGACTGTAACATTTTGACACAATTTTCTTTAATTCTGTGCGGTCTCTATAGGTGTTGGAAATATTTTGAGAAAATTTAATAATTTAATCATCTGAACTGTTAGATAACCAATTAAAGCTAGCTACCGATCCCTTAAGTCACTATCAATATTTCTGTTTAATTAACGTTTCTTTTAAAACGCGGTTTGTTAAGTATAACTATGCGTTGTATATACATAACAGACCCTTTTAGTAAAAAAACCAACGTTTAAACATAAATCCAAGGCTACACGTTAATAAGTGCTGAAAGACCAATTGGCAAATAGCCAACAGTATAAATATTATAGTTACACAGTATATGACATGCATAAACTCAACCTACAAAGGAAAATTATGCTATTTTTAAAAAGACTTGATACAAATCAATTTAATGCATGAACAATTACGTAAATTTCTTTTAATGCAAAATGCATTTAATCATACGAAATTTTTAATATAGGTTGATGGTCGCAAATCTACTTAGGGATTGATAAAAACTTAAATCAATAATTGTACAAGATATATTCCTAACAACTTGACCAGACTAGACTTAATTCAATTAATTAATATTTTTATACTCTCCACACAAAATGAATTTACAAAAAATCTCACACCTTACTCTTAATCCCGCGTGATATGTACTATATGTTGAAGAGCGTCATCGGATACCTACCACACCTATTTTCCATATATAGATGTGGAGGATAAATAAGATTTGACCCCAAGCCAAATTTAAATACTTGTTTAATAATAGAATTTGTAACACTTTTAACCATGCATTTAGTTTGGTGCCTAAGATTAGCCACTGCGGCAACATTATGTCCAATTTAGTATAACCTTTAATTGAAAACAAAGTGACATCTGCTTTAGCACTGCTTGAAAACTTCCAACTGTTAAAGTGAAATTTTTACAAAGAACACTCAACAACATACAGCTGTTGACACCATAAACAATTAATTGTTTGAGTCATTAGGTGGTAAAGACAAAATATTGTGCGGATGTTTTTCTTATTCTCATAATAAACATTCTTTTATAAAATTCCATTTTAATTTCTATCCCTCTCTCTATTAAGGGGAGGTGGGGTGCCTAAAAACGTCTTCAATTGAAATCTATAATTCATATCATCCTTCTTCAATTTCACGTGGAAACTACCTACGTAAAGAAAATCCTTTTAAAAGGTATAAACGTGCAATATTTTTTCATAACTAACAAATGCAAAACAACTGCATACATTTACTATGCATATACCGCGTTTGCGTAAGCATTAAACAAACCCACGCAAAGAATATTTACATAACTATTTCAACAACGAAATTTGTATAGTTGGGCTGTGGAAACATGGTTTTCGGTTTTGCGGTTTTGTGTTGAGTCAGGATACAGAGTTTACCGTTCATCCTAATTGAGTTATACTAGTACAGTGTATACTTATTTTGGAAGTACATGTTTTTATACCCTCCTCTACCTTAATGATGAAGATATACTAAGTTTGGTATTCCACAACACCCAATATGAAGCATCAGTGATCCTAAAAAGTATTTTGACATGTCCGTCTGTTGTTGGAATTCTCACAATGGTAAATTTTGTTGGAAGTTGGTACGTATTTCTTACACTGTACCAGGACAAAATCAGCTACATGCCACTCTATGCATATGAAAATGGAGGGTATTTAATATTTGGCCTAAGCCAAATTTATCGTTCTTACCTTCTTTTAATATTTTTGTTTTATGTCGATAACGTTAAGGATGTTAAATAATGGAAGTAAACTAAACTTCAAAATTGATTTTGCGGAAATGTTTGCCCACAGTACAAGTATATTCATATATATACAAGTTTATTAAAGTATAGAAATATATACAACAAGTAAATAGGTCACGCCCAACCAAATAATATCCTTGACCATTTTGCTCCTTAAATTATGCTACAATTCGTTTAATTGTGCTTGTAAGTTACTCCGTGATATATAATTATATGGGGTGAGGTTCTAAAAATGGTTCAATCCGGTCCATTTTCTATAGGGGTCTTCTTTGAACCAAGACATGTCCTTGTACCAAATTTCATCTCAAAAAATGCGATCGGCGCATATATTTACATGGACGGACAGAAGGACATGGTTAAATCGATGCAAATTTTGATTCTGAATCGATCGGTTGAAGATGAATGTGACATTTGTCGTTTAAGAGTTACAAACAAATCCAAAAACTTTATGTACCCTTTGTCACAGGTGGTGCAGGGCGTAA
This sequence comes from Ornithomya chloropus, assembly GCA_963971445.1. NCBI lineage: Eukaryota > Metazoa > Arthropoda > Insecta > Diptera > Hippoboscidae > Ornithomya > Ornithomya chloropus. Next base: position 5,944,338 of record OZ020529.1, read on the forward strand.
TAAAATGTGATTTCTCACATACAATACATAGGAAAAATTCCCATTAAAATATTCTTATGAAGCTTATATAAAATTTCACAATTTATGGAATGTCGGCTTTTATAAAAAACAGTGAATCATATGTGCTTGACGCCAACAATATCGTATTTATGTATATAGATCCATGTATCTATCTCCGATAGAAGCCACATGCTTTAAATATACCCTATTATACGAAGAGATACAGACAGAAGTTTATAACTTCGAAACGGCAAATGGCACACCCATTTTTAAGTAAATCAGAAACGATTTACATAAGTCTGTCAGGACGTCCATGTAATCAACCTGCAGTTCTCAATTTTTGATACTTATTTATGATACTTATTCATGTTTGGAGTTAAAAACGGTACCTATTGAAAATCGACCTAATCTAACCATTTTTGGGACCCCTCCCCTTACAACATTATATTTTAAAGTAAAAATTTATATGATGAAAATTTCCATTTTTTAATAAAATTTTGTCAAATATTGTAAATTAACTTAATAATTAATTTTGTCAAAAAAGGTCTCGACGGGACCAATTTTAGAATCCTTTTTCTATACAAAACATTTTCACGAAATGAAATGAAAACTTAGGTAGGTGTAGGATAGCCGGGTAGAATCGATCATAATATTTTCACTTGTGTTTTTATCCATTTTGGATATTATTGTACATGTAAGAGATGATGTGACTGGAGTGGCATTAAATTACTTTCCTCTTACTTTATCACTTGAAAACATTTTCATACTTAACAGTTTAGCACTTGTGCCGCACATCTACACAAATAAATAGGGCGATTCTTGTAAAAACAAGCGATATATCAAATTGTTTGATTTATGTTTATGATGTACGGCCGGGCCTCAAGCGGGTCATTGTTACTACAAATCAATGAAGATTACGATGGTGAAACATATATGTTTACAAATATTTCTGTATGTATGTATATATATTTATATAGAAGATCACAAACAATTGTTTAAAGAAATGGGCACTGGTGTAAAAGCGAGTTGTCATGACCATTTTTTATTAGCTGCTTATTAACGTTGTCAACGTATGTTAGAATAGAATAACAAACATCACGCATTGTTTATTTGTTTAAATAACCGAGTTCAAAACGAGTAAGAAAACTATATTTGGCTTAGACCAAATCTTAAATACCTTCTACATGGTCGTGGCAAATATATATATGTGGCGCCCTCTAATAGTGTATGTATTACATGTCAGCTTGCAAGCCCACTTTTACGTAGAGTATGGTTTTTTGTAAATTGTGGGCGTGTATGTAATCCGACCATGCCCATTTTTGGCCCCATAAATACAATATGTGCACTAAATTTTGAGTTCATTGATCAATTTTTGTGGCAGAAAGTTTTTATCGAATGTAGGCGCGTCTATTAACCGACCACGCCCATTTTTGGCATAGCGATGGTTGGTATAACTGTAGATACGTGAACAAATTTTCAAGTTAATAGTTTAACTTTTGTAGCAGATATATAGATTTTTGTCCATTGTAGGCGTGTCTGTTATCCAACCATGCCCATTTTTTTCAAATCGATGAATGGGATAACTTTCAATATATATTCCAAATTTCAACTTCACAGCCAAATTTTTGTAACAGATATATAGATTTTTGTCGATTGAGGGCGTGGCATTTGGCCGATTTTGCCCATTTTAAAAAGCGATCTGCTTGCAGAAATTAAACTGTGTACTGTGTACAACATTTTAGTTTAATATCCCAAAATTTACGCCCGTGAGAAGGCAAACAACAGACGGACACACGGACACTTGTCTAAATTGACTCAGTTTTTAATGCTTATCAGGAATATATATACTTTGTAGGATCTCTGACGCCTCCTTCTGGGTGTTGCAAACGGAAGAACAAACTTAGTATACCCTCATCACTAAAGTGGATGGTATAACAAGGTTATATAGAACGCATTATAGGTAGAATAGTGGTTTTGAAATTCACACACATATCTCACACAAAACTTTATAAATTTAACATGGAAAAGTTTTCTTGATTTTTCTGTCCTCATTTTTATGCCCTGATGAGGGTATACTAAGTTTTTCATACCGTTTACAACACACATAAGAAGACTTTAGACATCTTACAAAGCATATATATTCTTGATCAGCATGAAAATCTGAATTGATTTAGTTATGTCTCTCAGTATGTCTGTCTGTTGACACCCTTATGCATAATCGGATAACAAATCTACCCAAAACTTACAAAACAAAATAAAAGTTTTTGTACTTGAATTCAGTAGAAGGAAGCTGATATATAACGCATAGGAAGCGTAGAAAGCGTAATTAAGTACATACCACGTCACGTTTGCCACTGTCTGTGGAGGTGGAGGGTATCTAAGATATTGCTTAAGTCAAATTTAGTTTTTTTACTTGTTTTTAATTGAAGTTTGCCATTTGGACGAATGTCTGTGCTGTGCGATTTGTGACAATCAACGTGACAGCAGATAATAAAAAATTGTCGTTGACATGCAATCGCCAGCATATGTGTATGTCGCGAGGTACCCAAGTATTCATATTATTAATAATTTATACCAATTGGGTTCATGTGCGTTTATTACGCAATTTTTTTTCTTTTCTTTCTTTTTTTTGTTTTTTTGCTTTTTTTTAGTTGGTCGTTTAATTGAATGTGCACAGATTGTGAAGGTCTTTTACACTATTTTCCATCCTTGATATGCATATACTATCATCTTTCCCTTTCCCTTTCCATTTTCATTTCATTTCATTTCACACCCACATTTTGTCTGTAAATAAATATGCTTGTAGCTGACAAAAAATGCATTCGTGCATAACGCGTTATAGACATTTACTGGCATTCCACATAAACAACATTACGGATGGCGATGGATTTTCATTAATTTTATTCATTGTCAAAGTTTAATCAAGTGTAGCACTCATCTACATAAAGGTGTATAAATGAGTGTATTAAAGGGGGAAAAAGGGTCAAGTCCACAAGGTCTCTTTCGGTATAATGATTACAATCTACACGAAATTATTGTGAACAGATAGGTTTCAGGATGGTTTACAAGAATTTGTATTTTTCAGAAAGGGGCTAGCTACTTCTTCCATTCACTGATCATCGATGTATTGCCATTTTTATGACAGTTAAGTTAACGCATTTAAGTTTTATTGCTGCAATAAAAGTAAAAATAAAAATAGTATAAAATGCAATCGTTAAAAATCCACGGTAATTAAAACAACCATAAACTATCACTAGGTAGACAGGTACAATTATAGGTGCTCGTGTGCAAAAGAATGTGCCAATAAAGGCTTGTTAATAAAAATGGAAATGAAAATGGAAATGTTTGCCGTAAAGTATTTCTTAGTGAATAATGATATTGCATCAATAAACACCTTCCATCCCTTTACCGCTCACGTGTAAGACATCAACATCTCGCGTTTGCTATAAATGTGCCATTAAAACCAACAGATTACAGATGTTTGTAAAGTATGTAAATGCGAAGGAATGTATATAGTTTTGTTAGGCAAACACGTTGTTATTGTTGTTCTTTGTTTTGTTTTTTTATAATCTACGATTACACCACATAATGTATGAATTTGTTAGCTGCTTTTTTTTGTCTTGCTTAAGTTGAACAACAGCAGACAGTTCGACTCACTATGGAATTATGTAAAAAATCTTTATATTTACGGGTGTCTACCTTCCAAACAGAGGCTGTCGACTGTGAAAAACTTCTTCCTTTTTCATACACATGTATATTCTGCTCTTGTTGTTAGCAAGGACAATTTTCTTGTATATACATATAAACTCGGGCAATGCATTCACACAGTTACCAACAAAAGTTTTTAGATTCATTTCGTATCAAATTATGTGCAGCATCAAAGTTTTTCCTAATACTCTGCAGGCGCAATTCTATATCTTCGGATTTTGAAATTTCATTCATTTTATATAATACTTGATGTTGTTGGATATTCTTTGGCATAAGTTATGTCTGTCATCGCGTATGTGCTTGTGCGTAATGTCCCCATTTTATGCTGTACAGCTACATAGCCACGTTTGTGTACACACAGTGAAAATGATGGCTTATGTAGTTATGCGGTTAAAATATTAAAACCTCACGTGTCAAGTGTCAACGAATATGCACTTAATCATATTTAGTGTGTCCTCAAAGAATTCACTTCATTTGCGTGCATTTCAATTATGAACATAAACCGCAACATGAATGTAAAGTGGTCATTAAACTGTGTATCTACATATACGAGTATGTGTTGTTTTCTATTATGTTGTAATGATTTACAATTTGTAATTGTTAAGTATGTAGTTAACATTTTTCAAAGAGAAGATTTTTTTGATCTTAACTATGCCTTTCATGAACGATGCGTTATTTTTCCCAATCAATATAAACGATTGTCCTTATCTAACTCTCATTTAAAGCGATTTCCTTGAAAAGGGTGGCTTATGTAACTTTTTCCTTAAGCTTAAATTCTTTGTAATGTAAAATTGAAGAATATAAAAAATCGAAATGAATAGAGAAAGAGACAGTTGAACTGAAGTGCAATTACGCGTTGAGAGGGGGGAGAGTATGAGTTTTCCAATATCTGTTCCATTCCTCTTGTGAACGTATAATGAACGTGTTGTGCATTGCTTTAAATTGTACAGCTTTCGTTCATGCAATTACAAGCGCATACACACACATGCACACAGCATCTATTTTAGATCCACTTCAGGCCACATGCATATACACTCCTATATATATACATTGTATGTTTTTCACTGCCTCTCGTCTGCAGATACGTTTCATTTATTTGTTGTTGTTGTTGTTGTTGTTGTTGCAATTTTTTTGTTCGTTTTCTTATTGTGTTTGCCTTATTCCTTACCAATAGAGTGATGTTCTCTGTATGTATTTCTGTGTGCAATAGTTTTCGTTGTGGGCCAACGTCATGAAATGTTATTGTTGTTGTATTTAGCAAAAAACGATAATGTTGGTACTTATACTATTACATATTGAATGTGTATTTGTTTTAGTTCTTTTTTTTTTATACATTGAAAATGCTGTCAGACGGGATTTGCAGCTTTTACTGTTTCTTATTTCTCCTTTTATATAACGCAGAGTACCGGATGATACTACCATTTATATTTTATAATAAAATCTTGTACGCATCCACACACACACACACACACAAGTTGTATGTTTAGTTTTTGTGTACTTCAGTTCAATTGTTTTATTACTTTTACTCTGTAATCATTATGATGAAGGTTAATCATCATTAAACAATAGATTCATCTGTAAACACTGGACCGCTTTTTTCTTACTCATACATTTCAGTTGTTGGACATAAATTTTTTGTTATTAAGCTTCAAGGTTTATGTAAACACTTGAAAATTGGAAGAATTCTAGGAATTTAAAAATTTTCTTTTAAAACATCACTTTTTTCCTTTTGTTTTTTCATTCCTAGTCAACATGACATTTAAAACATATAACAACTTAATTAGTTGTATAAACTTACGCCTAGTACGTGATGTAATTATCATTCCGTCAGAGATTTTTATCATCTACTCTTTCTTGTTAATTTAATTACAAGCGTATTTAATTAGTGAGGCCAATCAACATTCTTGGTGCATTCATTGGGTGGTAATATAAGAAGACAATCTCCTTATCGCAAAACATATAATTTCGGGTGTTTTTATTCTTGAAAATAATGATACAATTTTATCTCATCTCTGAGGTGTATTTAAAAACTGTAGAATGGTAGCAAAAAACTGCCACACTAGATAATTTAGTAAGAGTTCTACTCGTTAAAGATAATTAATGATCGTCATGCAGTCGTGTTAATTAACTGTAATGTGGTAAATATCTTAATAGAGCAAGTGCAACATTCCGCAACTGTGTTTAAATCGGCACAATTAAGACAGGCTTGCTTATATATTGTATTAAATATTTACCAAGCGAAATGAAAGAGATTTTAAAACACAAGAAAATGAAAGTTTGCCTTTATTATACATGTGTATGCCGTAGTAGTAGTAAATATTTCCCAACATTTCCAACTCTGTTCACTTAATTGCGAGAAATAGACTTTTGATACAAAAATAACTTGAACATAGTTCGGGTTTTACATGTTTTTCATTAAAATTGTGCATTTTTTTCACTTGATGTAGTTTTGCGTGCGAAAATGGAAATGTCAGTCATTTTTAAAACACTTGTATGCCAAAATCGTGTACCATATAAATAACTTGAATGTTATGTTAATAGCAGAAGAAGACATTGTTTTGAAAGCGTGCTACGACCATGTACATTATAAATATACTTTATATACATATTATAAATATGTTTCAGAGGATGTGCACTCTTTAATTAAGTTGCTACTTGTTTTGGATTTTAATTTCCTCCACGCTATTATATCATAAACTTTGTGTGTAACGATGCCATTATTTAAAAAATATATGATAAGGAAAAATCAAAGAAATTGGTTACAAAGTTTAATATTACTACACCCTCTATGGCAGGTTTTTTAATACAAAAATGAGTAAATTAACATATCGAAGCCATCCGAGAAGTGCAAGTATTAATTGTCAACTTTTTATTTTGTAAACTTTATGAGTATAATTTGTAAAAATTGCTTCAAAAATTGTTTCTTTTTCAGTTTGTAGCACTGTTTTGTTTTACCCAAAGTGGTAGATAGGGGAAAGGCTCAACACCGCTGCCAATTTTCTTAATCTTAATTATTGCTAGAATGGAAACGGACGTTGAAGGTTTCTTATTGCAAAGTAGTCGGTACGATACCCGCAAAACGTAAAACTGCGAGAGTGAAACTTTCGTAAAAATTTATGTTTAAAATTAAGATTTTAAGAAGTTAGATCGTTACGGTGATCGCACTTAAAACAGTTTTCTCCGCGTTTTTCTGATGAGGTTTTTACGGGGTCTTACAAAAACTAAAAATCTACCTATTACCAAAAAAAATTTACTTGATTAGGATATATATTGATAAGGCAAAAACAGGCGTGGTCGGATAACAGAAAAACATGCCACGCCCACGGTTTGTAAATAGATATAGAGGGCATTTAAAATTTGGTCTATACTAATATAAGCTTTCCCCATTGATTGTGCCTATAATGCATACACTTTTCGTTTTCCCATCATTATATATAGAAAGCGTACGTATGTATGAGAATGGGATGGATATTAAAATTTATCTTATAAATTGCTTAACACTTTATTTCATCATAAACGTCGTCACCATGGAGCACACCTATATTAATAAATCATTCAATCTATACACACCTCGAAACAAACAATAAACATTTTTTCGTTTTTCTAAGCGCACAAACAATCTAAACATAACGCCTAAAATAATATCCACACACACATAATGTGCTTCCTTCTTCCTGATTTCAGATAGAAAATAAAAAACATTTAATGATTGAAAAATTCAAAAACACTTGCAACGACTAAAAGAAGGTGTCAGAGACACCGCAAAGTATATCTATTTTGCATCCAATACTGAGGCGATTTAATCATGTCAGTGATCAGTGATAATCACAAAAATTTAAACATCGATGTTAAACAGTGCTGGTAATTTCCATGTGGGAGCAATTTTCTAAGTAAATTTTTCGCATTATAATGTACCGAACATACATTGACATATTGACTCCTCGAGAAACTTGGGGCTATCGTTGATATGAAAAATCTTTCCTTAGCCAAATATGTTCTCTTTTTACTTCTTTTTGAAGGAAATATTTAAAAGTGGACGTACAGACATTCGCCAATATATTCCTAACACAACTCTTAAATATAAAAGTGGCAGCGGCACGTACAAATATTCCCTTTTACAAGCTGTAGAAGAGGCAAGAAATAATTCATGTTACAAGATGTAAATTATCAGCGAATAAGATGGATCTAGCCATACAATTTTTTTTTTATCTGTGTCGAAATTATCAAGTCGCAAAATTCAAAAATGAATTCAACTTCCCAGAAGCGAAGGTTTATGCTGCAGTGAAAAGTCAGGCCTACAATAATATAAACTTTGAAAGACGTCACTTTTTAAAGCCTCTTCCATATTAGTGAGAATTTAATAATATTCAAGATTTATCTATTTATGTAAATAATTGTATTAAATTAGTTTATATTAGTATCGCGCGGAAATAAGTAAATATTATATATTAATCTCTAATGAAACTGAACGATAAGTTGTACTCACATTTTAAGATGAGTTCTTTGCTTTGATTCTTTAAATATATAATACGATTAGATTACATAGCACTGTGACATTATCAGTACAAAATGTATATTTTTTTTATTTGCAAAATAATTTTATTTTTATAGCAAGGATAATTGATAACTGTTTAAACGGTAACGCTTAAGATAATGTTAACACTGACTAAATAAAAGTTATGGCGCAAATACACAAATACAAAAAACATCAAATATAACGGTGAATATACATTCATATATATATAATTTAACAATTTTGACATAAGGCTCAAAATGACACACACCCACACACACACAAAGAAGTATGTAAACAAAAAACGGAGTGAATTAATGAATTAAAAGTCTTTTATTTTAAACACTTCTCTTACGTCGTTTTCAAACTAAAAGAATAATGCACAAAATACGTGAATACGTATAAGGTGTAAGGTATTATGTTTCCCTCAATTTCAAATCGGTAATTTATACCGGTTATCATTGAGCTCTGCACATGGTATATATATATCGAACGATAAACTAATAAAGGTAAAGAAGAAGTGCAACCACGAGACGGATGATTGTATATATATATATTAAATATAATGCAAGCAAAAGAGAACAACTCGCTTTTTTGTTGGTAATTTAGTTTTTTGTCCCTTTGACATAAAAAAAAACACACACACACATACTTTGAGTTTTATATTGCGTTATGAAAATTACCAAAAAAAATATTATAGAATACCGCTACTTTTATATTTGACCCGTCATTATTCATTTACGTTTAATAATTTATTATTATAAAGCTAAACAATTTGAGTTTTACTTTTTATATATATTTAGTTTTTTCACATCGCACACGAAAAACCGCTAAAACGAAAACACATCCACAACGAGTAATAAACTCCAACAGACTAAATTATAATCCACTCGGCAAAGACCGAAGAAGCTGTTTACAGGTGATAGTTTACGTTCAACTGTGAAAAGTGGAAGATATGTTAGTTGGAAATGTACAGTTAACAGAAACAGTTAAGCCATTTGACCGCGAGCGTCCGAAAATCCGTTTCCTTATTGAAACGAAAGCGTGATAAGAAAGTTTTTTACTGTTTTTTTTTTCTTCTAGAATGCAAGGTTAAAATGAACGCAGCTCTTATATTCAGATTCTTGATGAAGCTTGAAGAAACCGATTCAAGCATTTGGCAATTATAAGTTTTTTCACTTTATAGTCCAGTTTTATTTTATAAAATAGCGAATTCGTTTGAAAACTTCACAAATCACTTTTCTAATCGTTTATTCCATATAAACCAATATAAATATAGTTAAATTTAATTAACATTCATAAAAACAACGATTTAAAAAATTTTAATTTTCTTCGGCTTTGTAGTACAATTTTGTGTAATTCACTGAAACAGGGTTGTTGTTTACTAACACAGATAGGTCAATACGTGCGGAATTCTATATTTATCGTCAGTTTTATCATCTCTAATTGTGAAAGTAATTATAAAATGAGACTTTATATATGAACCTAACCAAAAAACCACCTGGCTATCCAATTATTTACCCTATAATACTTAACACCATACCATTATGGTTGCGATTCTCTGAAGAAAAAGATCCGTTGGCGTTATACAACACTATGGCTTCAGAAAAAGAAAAGTTACGGTATTACTTTAAAATGGATATGATGGGGAAGCCAAGAGCAATAATAAGACCATAGAGCAAAATCTTTGCTGTCTCTTTAACATAAGGATATTGGTTGTTTGTGTATTTTTAAAATGTTATAAAATTACTTGATAGTCTTGAAGCATTTTACAATTTCGCTTGCATTAAAGGTTTTAAATGGCTGGTAAATACCGGCTGCACCGATTCCCGATTTAAAGGACTTTTACGGGCTTCCTCCATTAGACGTTCATAGACGCGTCCGTCATAGCAGCCCAACGTTGAACCCAATACACAATCGTGAAAATCAAAGCCGTCAACCACAGCAACAGCATTTCGTCTAAAGCTAAGCAAAGATTTTTCGTAGTGACGCTCCACGCCGTTAATTTGACGGCTAGAAATTTTACTAAAACGCAATACATCATCCAGGCTATGAAGAAACATGTCCATAATAAATATATCCAATAGTTCTCGAAGAACGCTTTTAAGGGAAGCGGAAATTTGTTTGTCTTTTACTGCAAAGCTTATGTAATCAAAAGTTGTGCGAGCAGTAATAGCTTTTCCATATAATACAGCAGTTTTCACTAATATTAAACCACATCGATTATTAGCTTTAACGCTACTGGGATCATTTGAAATGTGGCCGAGTTCTTGCTGCCTTTCAAATGCATAGCGTGTACAATGTTTGGACGCCAGTTCTAGGGTATATATCAAGCTTTCCGTATCTAAGGTTAATTTGTGCAGTTCGGTGTTTAGGAAGTAAGTCACGGTTTTGGGTAGATTGTCATTTATAAGTGACTGCTTATAACATTTTAACAAAAATCGTCCCGTTTGCAGCAACAGTACGGTGTTCTCTCCTTCATAAGTACATGCAGCTGTAGCTGTACCATAAATATTAGAAAAATTCGAAGAGGCTATGTAGCCATGACCACCACAAGCTTTACGTAATATTTCTACACCTTTAGCTGCTTCATGTGTAGACAAAGCCTTAAGGCAACATGATAAAGCGTGCAATTCGGGAAGATTTCCATTGATTCCCAAAGCCACTTCTTCCCTTACACTACAATACATATGCCACAAATAATCGCCCATTAAGCGAAAGCATACACCTTTGGCGATTTGTGGTAACACTTTGTCCTGTTGAGTTTGCAAGTCTAAAATTTGTATTTCTGGTTGTTTAAGGGTATCTATGCCCTGGCGCCGAACAGCAGAGTACCTGAGTATAGAGCAAATGAGAAGATTTATTAAATGTGTAGATAATACAGTACCGTGTGGCGATGGTTGCCGCTTGCAACAAGTTGAACGAAGCATCTTTCACCATCACCACTCGCACATACACCATGGTAGCGTACAGCATTTGAGGTTGTGCTGTTTTTATAAATGTCCCGTTAGGTAATACTTTTGCATTACCTGCTAACATATTTCTTAACGGTATTCGTACATTTTTTAAACCCAAAAAACCATTGTCGGTGCCGTTAACACCCATTTTTGGTCCAATTTCACCCACATCGACTCCTGCTCTGGGTGTATGATGGACTTTGTCACGTATGCGCACCAAAAATGGTTGTAAACCATAATGAACACCTTTAATGTATAACTGAGCCATTAAAACCACCATATTAGCCGTATGACCCATACCGCCTGGCCACCACTTATACGACGTTATTGTGGGTGTGTTCAAAATGAATTCTTCAGTTGTTGCATTATAATCAGCACGAGTTTCCAGCCCTTTTAAATAACTGCCATGACCCAGTTCCGTTTGAGCATAACTTCCTATAATGCCATCCATTAGCCAGGATTTTTGTAACCACCAATCATGTTGTTCGGCAGTACTTAAATTTAAAATGGCCGTTAGAAACATGGAGAAATGTAAGCGTAGAGGGTTACTTTGTTGAAAAAGACCCGTACCCAAGGGGCCAGCCAAGATAGAGCGAAACTCGTGCATACATTCTATTGTGTTGTTCGCCACTCCTTTGCATTTAATTTGCTGATCGTACCACTTTCTCAGTTTACATATAAATTTAGCCGCTTTTGCTGTAGTATACTCATAAAATTGTTGGTGTGACATGGTGCTGGTCGGTTGCGTATCTTGAAAGTCTGCATCAGCAAAAAAGATTTTTTCTAAAGAACGGCGTTGTTCCAATTTGTCGTTGCCGCCCGCCCACCAAATAGCAAAATCTTTTGCTGCAATGGTAGCATTTGACCTCTCTTGCTTCAGGTCAGTGTTCTCAGACATCTTATCGTACTCGCTGCCACATTGTTTTAGTAAATCTTTTACTTTTACAACACTTTCGCTCTGTTACGATTTCAAAGACAAACAAGTTTTGCATGCAATGACCGATTATAGTAAAACACCATTTTATCAACAACAAGCGATGCTCTCTTGTATATGCCCCCAGTGCAGTTTTATTGAAAAAAGTTGTTTTTCGTTCAAGTCGAATATCAGTACACCCTGCACATCATTGAATGTTTTACTAAAAATTTCTTCTGGATCAACCATAATTTCCAACCAACCAAGAAAATAAAAACACACACATCCTCGGTTCTCATATTGTATGATATTTATTAAGCCTTAATTGATATTGAGTAAATTGAACGATTCATGCGTATACATAAACTAGTGATAAGATTATTTATCTCGTTAGACAAACCAAAAGCAAAAGAATTATTTAAAAAAAAAACGTGTAAAATGAAAATAACAAAACATACCAAAAATCCGGACTTAGAAAATTATGAAATAGGGTTTAGGCGAAGTATTCCTTATCCTGCATAACATACATACTCATGCATATGTTATATACGCATTGAGTGAAAATGCAAACGGTTATAGATAAACTCCTAATGCGACGGGCCACAAATTCCATTTTACGGGAGGTTTCTAGTTTTGACAAATTCCTTGAGCTATCCAATCACACTGAGCAAACTATCCAAAGTGACAAAGTTAGTATAAAGTACCATGGGCAATAAATACGAAGCGATTTTACTGACGGAACGGAGGCGCGCACGCAGTCGAAGTTGGGTATTTTTCATTGAATCCAAAAATCAGAATAAATGCAGAGATTGATTGAACTGTATAGAAAACTGGATGTAATACAATCCGAAAAAAATCCTCCCACGGTGTCCTAACCAACAAATAAATTCCAGCTTATATGGTCCTTGTCTTAGTTCTGTATGTACAGTTGTGTCCTTTGATTATTTTTTGCAGTCCACTAAATCCTGTCCACAGTTGGTTGCTGCTATCCAGGTTTTACAGCAATTGGCTCGTTAAACATATAAAATAATAAAATATATAAATTTCCGTTCCTCAATCCTCCCTCGTTGTTTTAAATTGCAATTCCATTATTGTCATTTTAAATAAAATCTTTTCCTGACCATATCCACACCTCGTTATTACAAAATCCTTCCGTAATCCATAATCCTGTTCTCTCCAAATCCCTCTCCGAATCCATACACAATCCACACAAATCCATCATTTTATATAGCACAAAGAGAAGAGAAGAAAAATTTACATATTAATATCGTGATCAATACATATACATGAAATATTTATTGAAAATAATTAAAATAGGAATTACTTGAAAACTGTGTGTGTGTGTGTTCTTATTGATGTACCGTTATAGATCATAACTTATCTTCTTCTTCTTTTTATTAAATTGTAAAAATGAAAAAAAAAAAAAAAAAAAAATATCGAAAATGTTTATTTCTTATTATTCAAGTATAAGCTCTTTCTTAGTGCACGCAATGATACTTCTTTTCAAAGGGATGCAAGTTCCAGGAATATCAAAATTGGAACTCTTGCTATGTAGCATTAAAATATTAGTTAATGTAGTAGCTCTCTAACAAGAGGGAAAAACATTCTTTACGAAAATAGACTTGAAAATGTCGTAATGTCGAAAATGTCGATACTACATTAGTGTAAAGCAAGTGGTTGTGGTATATGGATAATTGAAATGTGTCGGCAAGGAATTTAGAAATTGGAACGAGAACGTGACCTTGAAAATGTTTGTCGACGAACTGGTGAATATGTGGGTGTTCCACGTCTGCGTGGGCGTGGAGAAAAGGAACGCGATCTACAACATTAAAATGTGTTACAATAAACATACTAATCTAATATAATAAGAACTCACCGTCCACGTGTAAAATCACCACGTGCACCTCCACTTCCACGATCCATTTCACCACAATCCTCACGTACACGAATATATGTCACTTCACCCTGTACATACGAAAAACATTTGTTAGAAAGAATTTCTCCCACGTATAAGTTTCATAATCTTTTTATAATTTAATCGATTTTTCTTTACATTAATACATATTCTTACCTCATGGGATCTGAAACGTGAATCGTCCAATTTTTTTATAGCATACTTCATATCTTCATGTCGTAGAAACTCCACCACACCAGTACCGTCTTTATAAGTGTCAGCAAAGCACACATCACCTGCTTCACGCATATGATCTTTCAAGTCTTGCCACGAACCAGACGGTGGTAGTCCCGTTACCATAACACGAAATTGTGAACGCTTAGTAGGCGGTCCACGACCGCCACCTCCTCGACCACTATCACGTTGACCACCGCCTCGGTCGCTGCGACCACCACCGCGATGTTCATTACGACCACCGCCACGTGGAAATTCCACTCTTAAACGATATCCATCATAGTCGTAACCATCCCGGGCCTTTACGGCATCGTCTGCATCTCTATTTTTCAAATACAACACACAACAATACAACACTTTCATGCATATTTCGAATGAGAAATATTTTCTTTTTTTACCTGGCGTCCTCGAACTCTACAAATGCAAATGGCGGACCCCGTCGATTTTTGAGATCTACAAAAGTTACTTTACCAAATTTATGAAATAAGTCTTGTATGTCTTTTGTTCGTATATCCGGTGGCAAATTGCCCACATAAATGCGCGATTCATTGCGGGAACTCATTTCTACATAAAAGCACACAATCCAATACAAATAATTATCAAACTTTTTCTATAAATTAAGACGCAATACAATTTTCACGGCTCTTTATTAGCAATATGTACATAAAATGTTTACTAGAGATGTGCAGCTGTTATAATCTATTAGTTCAGACAAACGTTTTTCCATATTTGTTTTTTATTATCTCTATCTATAATTATTAAATGTTTCTGTAGGTATTTCTATTTTATAACATTAAAAAAAAATTTCGTTTTATAATTAATTGGGAATTACATACTTCACTTAAAATCATCCCCAAGAAAATATAACAATAACTCACAACGAAACTATTTTATCGATAACGGAGATAACAGAAAATTGAAGTAGAAATGTTATATGAAGGGAAAGAAAGAAAAAAGAAAATAAATTGCCATCCCCACTTTGTGAGGTACAAGTTTCCAATGTAGTTATTGCGCCAAATTTCATCGATTGTTTTGGCGCCATCTTGCGACCGATTTTCAATCTCTTTATTACTTTCCTTTTTCTTTTCCACTTATTCTGTACGGCCTATTTCACATTTCTTCCCTTCTTTTATACCATTTCATTCTTAATTTTGTTGTTTTGTGATGCAAAAAACAATATTAAATAAAATTTGTTTATAAACAAATACTCATAAAATGTGAACTTTTACTAAAAAAAATAAATAAATAGATAAATAAGTGTAAAAGTGACTAAGATCATTAACCCCAGCCTAAACCCAAAATGAAAAGACTTCCTGGCAAGAGTCTGCAATAGCCAATTGTTAGCGTTTAGAATAACCAGATAGTCAATCAATTTGACCAACATGTCCAATGTACGCAATGTAATTTTTTATGATTTGTGCCGCATTTGCGCATCCAGTTCAGAGGAACGGATTAATATATTCTCGTCAGAGGGTAAAATGAAAAATCTCTGGTACAAAATAAGTGAATGCTTATCACTAACAGTGAGTGAATTCGATTGACGTTTGGATGTCGGAAAAGTTTCATAATAATTATTTATAGGTGGAAGAGCATGACCGTTTGCCGACGGTCTTGTGTGTGCAGTGCGTTCAAAATGTTGACTCTTTTATGGAATTTCGCAATTTATGTAATAATTCTCAAATGAAGTTGACCAACTGGCTCAATGCAGCAACTGGTATAAATTGTGCAGTAAAATGTAATACTAAAGACAAGAACACAAACATTTTAGAAGGAACCGCAAACACAATTAACAACGATTCTGCTGGCATAACATCTAATATGTTAAATGAGCCAAATCAAGCCATAATGACGCTACCAACCTCAAGTATTTTAAATGCCAATGTCAATGGCTCTGCAATGCCTATAACAACTACCACAAGTCAACTACCAAGTAGTGATTTTATGAATTCTCTAATTCAAGGAGTGGGCGGAATTCAGGTAATGAAAAAATCAGCCATCAATGTAAGTTTTTTGTCAATTATCAAATTTTCATTTGCTACTTCTAGACCAGTATTGTTAAAACGGAAAATGTTCAAGAACCGCCAACAGAGAGTACGGAACCGGAGCAACATTATTTGGCGCAAACGCAAAATATGCATAATAAGGCGACTGACTTTAAGAACAAGTAAGATTTGAAGCTTTTTAAAAGTGTGCGTTTTTATGTACATTTATAAATATTTCAGCTCTTTGGAGGAGTTATTGAAAATGAAACCCAACCTTAAGGTGACGCATTTGGGTAGAAAAGCTAATCAAACCAACCAAAAACAAAAAGACCAACAAGAACAGGATCAATTACAACAACAACAACAGCAGCAACAACAACAACAACAACATCAATTGCAACAACAGCAGCAGGAACAATTACAAATGCAACAGTTGCAACAGCAATTGCAACAACAGTTACAGCAGCAGTTACAACAGCAACACTTGCAACAGCAACTACAACTACAGTTATTAACGTCGCAATTTCAACCACAACAAATTACCATCACAGCACCTGCCACCTCCCTCATGACACCCATCACCTCGCAAAGCATATCAACCACCACCGAACCCATAATGCAAAATAGTTTTCCCATAGATAACACAAGTACCGTTGCCAGTACTGGCACCCTCGACGAAACCAGTCCGTATAGAAGTAAAAGACCGAAACTTAATTTGATACTAACACCGCCGCAGAGCACCCAAACCTTAGGCACTGCACACAACATGACGCAATTAACAGCACAAAATGTTACACTTCCACCACAAATTCAATTGCAACTGCAACCGGCCATGACACATCCACAAATTGCAACAAGCTTAAGTCAGCAGCAGCAACAACAACAACAGGCCAATATAACGACATCCAGTCTATTCTCAAATTTGGCGCCCTTCTTACAACCACACACTCCAACTCAAACACTCAGTACTGTAATGTCGAATCAGGCGTTGACACCCGTGCAATCTACTGCTTCGAATATATTCTCGTCACCTACTAAATGTTATCTGCCCATCACCATTAAAGATGACGCCACAGATCAGCAGTATGTGGCGCATATAGATGCCAAAAATTTTGTGCTACCCACTACATATCAATTACAAATGAAGGTAAACGCAATATATTTGGGAAACTCATTTTCACTCCTCTCCCCCCAAAGCTTCTCTATTTGTTTCTTTGCTAAATTATTTTTTTATTTTTAATTATCGTTTAATGCAGTTGCAACCTCAATTGGCCACTGCGGATGGACAACCCATAATGCAGCTCGCCTCCACCTCTATACCGGCCACCCTACAGTTGACGCCGCAAACTTTGCCATCAGGACAAACATTCCAAACTACTACAATGCCCACATTTAACAACAACAGCAACAGTGTACAAACACAAATATATCAATCGTCACAATCCCAAACACTACCACAACCGCAAACACAGCGACAGATGTCCATGCAAGTACAATCCACACAAAGCTTGAGATCTGAGCCATCTCAGCAACCTCAGCCAACAACCGAGCAGGTATTGCAACAAGTGCAGGACACTCAACATTCAGCATCTTATGAACCAATTAAAAAACAACAACAACAACAGCAAGAGCTACATCAGCCAAATAAAATATCGAAAAATGTACACATTACGTCGCAACAAATCATCAATCCAAAGGCTGGCAGTACCACCAAGAATGCCACCAGTGAGATAGCAGCGGAGAAGAAAGATCAGACGGCAACAATTGGCGCCAAGAACTGTACGGTTTTAAAACAACAAAAATATAAAATCACTCAAAATCGTGACAATACCATAGAGATCACACCCACCAGTACCTTTGAACAGAAAATATTGCAACAAGTTCAACAGAAACAACAGAAACTTCAGCAGCAGCAGCAGCCAAATACCAATACCGTGGCCACACAACATGGCGGCATTACCGTGCAACGCTTAACAACGAAAACGACGGCAGGCATCGCAAGGGTTAATCAACAGTTAACCGCTACAACAAATGCTACAAAATTAATCAAGCAACAACAACAACAACAACCAGCCAACTCGAACGTAGTAAAACTGCCGCTACTGAACAAACACAATGTCACGATAAGTCGGGTAACTAACCAGCCAAATAAAGTTGCGCAACCGCAACAAACAATTGCAACAACAACAACTGCCGCAGCAGCAGCAACAGTTACGTTATCAGCTTCGCAAGTAACGACGCAAGCCACGACGCTACAACAGCTCAACTGTCAGAAAGTGGTATTAAATCAAACGGCGACCACAACTGCCGCCAAAACAACTGCAAACAATAAAACCATTATAACCACCAATAACGGTGTAAACCCAAAGCCATACCCTCAACAACTGTTGCATGTGGTTAACAACTCGCTGCAATCATCCGCACCAAATACCAATATCAACGGTACCACCACCGTCACTCAAGCAGGCGTTAAATCGTCTCTGCGAGTCGCACACGCCAAGAAAGTATTAGTGAGGAAATGCATAAAATCTGAAGCCAATGCAGTGACGCAAACCACCAATTTACAAAACACCGAGAATTGTCTTCAATTACCCCTCGGGACCACAATACCGCCCGGAAAATATATAATCAAGGATGTGGGCACAGCAAAGGCATTAATAGTTGCTGCAGCCAATAGTACCCGTCAAAATAATCAACAAAATACAATACCAATAACAACAACAACAACAACAATACTAAACAATAACAAACAAAACGACAATGCAGCAAAACAAGCAACAGGTCCGGCCAATAATGCAGCAGTAACACAAGTATCGCCGAAGAACACAACAACACAAAATGCGGCCAGTGGCAGTTTCGAGTGCTCCACGTGTGGTAAGGTTTTCAAAAAGAGAGAACATCTGACACAGCATATCAAACTGCATGCTGGCATTCGTCCCTTCAAGTGCTCAGAAGAAGGATGCAATAAGGCGTTCAGCCGTAAAGAGCACCTACATCGTCACCTGATATCACACACGGGCAAAAAGATGTTCAGCTGTGACGTATGCCAAAAGCCATTCTCGCGTAAGGATAACCTCAGCAAACATCGAAAGTAAGTGCTTAAGCACAAGATCTAGAATATTATCAATCCCTTCATACTCTCTTCACCTTAGTGTCAATCCGTTGTCCCAATTTCTCAAAGTTTTTTTTTCTCCACATGAGATAAGGGTATACCAATATTTTTATTCCATATGCCACATCCCACAGGGAGTGTCAGACTCTACTTCAAAAAAAAAGTAGAAATGTATGTAGGCCGTCCGTCTTTTGTTGGCACTTTCGCAGTCGTTTTTTGAGCTGAAATTTTATGTGGACGCGTCAAGTTTCCACACCCACATCTCCATTTCAATTGTGCAAAATTGATCTAAGACCACGCCCACTATTTACCTCTCTCTCTGCCACAAAAATTGAAATTTATTTTTCTTACTTTTTTATTTTTTTTTTAAATTATATTAATACACGCCCTGAACATAATCCATTATAATGATTTTCTTTTTTTATTGTATAGAACTCATACGGACTCCAACTTGATTAGATATGTCTGTGAAATATGTAATAAATCGTTTGCGGTTAAGGCTTACTATCAACAACATAAAAAGCAGCATCAAGCCAATAATAACGAAGAAGAGGTAAGCGATTGTTCACAAGTTGATTAAATTGCTTTGTTATTAAATTTACTGCAGAATAAAAAATCTGCACCCATAACAGAAACCGTGAATTCATTGACTAAAGTAACGCAAACGGTACAACAACAACAACAACAACAGCAACAATCATCATCACCAACACCTACCACTCAGCCAAAACAGCTGCAACAAAAACAAACACAAATTCAAATGCAACAACAACAACAACAACAACAACAACAGCATGCGGTGTCACAACTAACGCAAATAATGCATCTTCAATTACCAACGTCCTTAATCAGCACACAAGATTTGAATGGATGCAATACTATAACTATAACGCAAGCAAACAACACCAACAACGTAACACTGAAAGGTTTGATGGGCAAACATCACGATACCACGGTATTAAATTTACCAACATCGTTGGCAAACTTTGTACAGCAAGCACAATTTGTTAATACAGCAACTGGACAAATTGTTGGCCATTTAAAAATTGACAAGTGAATCGATTTTATTCTTATATGTATAACATATATATAGAAACAAGAGCAAAGCGTACTTCATCGTATTAATGGATGTAATTTATAAAACACAAGCATTCATATATTATTGTATTTTAATTTATTGAACAATTTTTACATCAACTTGGTTTATTTTATTTAATATATTTTATATTTTATTTAACTTTTACATACTTGCTATGTACACATGTATAGATAAGTCGTTAGCATCTAAGTGAAAAATTAAGCTTTTTACAATTTGTATAATAATATAATAAAGTTATAGGAATACACATAGAATAAGTATTTAAAATACTTATTTTTGAATATGTAATTTGCAATATGCTTTATCTAGGATCTAAAGGTCTCATAATAAAGTGACACACATATAAGAAAAAGCAAAATTTTTGAATATTATCGTTTTGAATGATGTAATTGAATGTACGTCTCTATCAGAAATAGATGAACGGCCAAAAAAAAAACTTCGTTATTTATTTTCCGCACAAGCTTCATTTTTTACTTTTTCAAAATTAGTATTTTCATTAATAAAACTACGTTTTCATCCCATCGCTAGCAAGCGTTGTTCACATAAATAAACAAAATCTAATATTGATTATATTTGATCTTCCATTTGCAACGGCTTTTGCAAGTGATATCACTTACCTTTGTACTTTTTATGCAATGCCCGTTTGCAGCAACTTTCTCAATAACGGTATTCAAATTAATTTCAAATTGGGTACACTTTTATTATTAAATTATATCTTGTATAAAAAGTTTTCTACAAAACAATGTGAATCTTAAACTAAAATCTTTGGTTTAATGCAAAATAAATTCAAACACAACCGAAAACATTGCATGTGTTTGTTTAAACAAACTAATGGGGATGGAATGGAATGGAGCAACATAACAGTAACAGTAACAGTTATAAAAGTCTAAGCATTCAAGCAAAACAATATGGAAGCTGAAAGTAACGGTTTGTAGGTTGGAGATTGAACAAAAATTACAAAAATAACAAATAAGTTAAATTTTTATACAAGCTTTTAGTCTTAATACTGATTCTGTTGCACAAATACAAACTAAAGAGACGTGAACGTAAAATTAAGCATTACATATAAAATAAAATATAAACAAATTGCTAACACTATACAGATGTGGCTGTGTTATGTGTGAAACAGAAAATCTTTTTCAAGCACTTCACCAAAATTCATTGCACAGAGCAATAAACAAATGAAATATTCTCAAATAAGTTTAAACTATGGACCGTAACGAAATGTTAGTTCTTTGACTTTTTGAACATCACCCCACACCTGCAATGCTTTGATTTCGCTTAGTTCGAATTGTGTCTCATAGGTGGTGATGCGATTGTGACCGCCCTCATAGATTTTATACACATCAATAAAACCCTCTTGGAATGCAAATTCTAATTCGAATATTGACCCTAAAACGGAATAGTTAATAACAGAGTTAGTTGTCATTTGCATTTCGTTGTCGATTAACACACCATCCAGCTCATCGTATGGTGTTTCGATATGATCAATCCAAATGCCATTTGCTTTGAAATTTTCAACAATGATACGCTCATCAATTAGCCACTTGAAATGATATGTGATATCGGCGGGATCTTTACAATTTTCATTCACAAAATTTATGGAAAATCTAAAAATATAAAAATATTCGGAATGAACAAAAATTCCTTTTATTTTGATTTGAGATTGGTATGAACAAATGCCCAAACAATCTAATGAATAAACAATAATTATAGCAGCCGTTTTGCATACACACACACACACACACATGAAATTAAAAAAATGTCGTAACATTTGTTAATTGTATAATGAGAGTTACCCCAACAATAACAACAAGTAGCAGATTTTGATTTTAATCAAATATTTTCTGAATACAAACATTTTCCATTGATATCAATTTACAACATGAGCACAAACATATTTTCTTATCCATGCTACCAGTGAGATAAAGAAATTATTTCATAATTATTATCAATTATTTCAACATAACAGTTGAACAGCTAATAATGAAGTATTACGCTTATCATTCCTTTTCAACCAAATTGGAACTTGAACTTCTTGGTTTTGGGCTATTTGATGATGTCATAATTCAGCTAAATATTTAGGACTATGGTATGTACGGTATGTACATATACCCGCACATGATATAAATTCGTATAACGCACACATTTAGCCTTAAAAGGTTAGTGGTTAAGAAGGAATACACATTCAGCCTTGTTCAGTGTCTGATCTAATTATTATAAAATGCTAAAAATATAAAATCGATTTTAATATCCGTTTTTAGAAGCGTGTATACTCCATTAGCGCGTTTGAAACGTTTGTGCATAAGGCCGCTGTTAGGTAATGAAAAGAAGCAACCATTTATCTGTTATCAAATACTTAAATTTAGAGTCCTCGTAAATGGTCTTAACATTCTTGGATTGGTTTTCAGTTACGGTGGCATTTTCTAAACGTTAATAATGACAATGACAGTAGTTGGTAAACTTCTATTCCCTTTGCGTCAATTACTTATAAATAGCACCTGCGTTAGGCTTAAAACATTCAATGACAATTATTGTTATAATATTGTGAAAGGAACAAAGCTTTCGATTTAAACTTCTAAATGATTTCCTTGCATGTTACGTTGAAAGTAAACTTTTCAGTCCATTGTAGGCGAAAAATTGGGGTAATGAACTTAACGTTGTTTTCTAATTATATATATGTTAAGGAATTTTTCGCATTCTTTGTTAAATTTTTTCATTTCATAGATAATGATGCCACTTACTCTTCAGCGTCATCCAACACAATTCCCTTTATTTTAATTTTGTCGCCCGGTTGTACAGTGTTTGGTGTTATGGCAGCTACATATTTGATTGGTGGCATAATTTTGTGTATTCCCACTTGGTATTTGCCGAAAAACGGATTCATGCAAAATATTTTCTTTTTTTACTTTTTCCTTCTAATCACAAAATTTATCGGTGTAAACGTTGTGTTTACAATAAAAGAATACGAAGCTATTAATTTAAAGGCACCGCATGTATTTTTTTTTATTTATAATGTAGTAATATTTTCATTCATAAAGTCTGCGAACTTTTCCAATTCAATATGTATTTTTTTCAGATTTTCTGTTGTGGTTTCTATTCGTATTAGTATTTAGCCGTTGCTATGATATAAATAGTTGATTATCAAAATAATTCTTTACGTAAATTTATAACAAAACTCTTATTGCTTAACGTTTTACACCTGCTCGATGTTGTTTCCACTAAATACTGTTAAATACTGGAGTATGTGTTATAATGTACAACGTGTTTAAAATAGCTTTCGGTCAGGCACTGTTTTTGACCCTGTTAGGTATGTGAGAGGAGTACAATAATGCAACATGTCACTTTACCACCAAAAACTAATAAAAATTATTTAATCGACTAACAATTAGTTTAGGTCTACGTAATAAATGATTTGCTAAGTATTATATTTTAGATTTTTATTCTCTTTTCAAAATTGTTTCGGTTATTTATACTCTCTCTTTTATACTCACCCTGTTGAAGTGGGCGGTGCATATATTTTATCAAAACGTTTGTTACATGCTACATTGTTTTCTAATTTTTTTTAAAATATATTTATTTGAAAATTTTATTTTTTTTAACTACATGACAACAATCTCCAAAAATCCTCTTTTAAAAAATTGACATTAAAAAAATTAATCAAACAATATAATCTAAAGGGCAACGAACATGTAGATACCCTACATCACTCCCCCTCCGCCCTATAAAATACTGAGCAACATGAAATTCTTAAACAATTTCATTTTGTACATACATCCGTTGTCTGCTGTGAACATTCTGCCGAACGTAAAAAAATCAATTTCAAACTTAATAGTTCTTGTACGCAGATCGATAAAAACTGTAAAAATACTATTTTTTAAATGTTTTTAAGCAATTTACCCTTTATAAGGCCAAATCTTGGACTAGATTCGGCTTAGGGTAAATCACAATGCTGTGAGTACGTCTGTAGTTAAATAACTTGCTTTAGCTTCTTCAAAAATCACGCTTCTTTTAAATAAAGAGTACGTATACCGTTGCCTGGAGTAATGTCGTAATCAAGATCTTGTGATAAGTTTATTTACACTGTGACGTGTAGACGATAGAATTCACATCTTTTATGATTAATAGTTCCGTCTACGTTTTTTCCTTTACACTTTTAAGAGACTCCGAATTAATCACATTTTAAAATTTATTGATATTATAAGAATTTGACTTGTTGATAAATCGAATTGAGTGTTTACAAATGATACAGCGGAACAAAACAAATTTTACACTTGCATTGTGTATCGAATTGAAAAAAAACGATGTCTCATCGAATTTCTCTGATTCGTTAAAACGGTATAATAACTGTTATATCGTTAAGAGCAAGCATAAAATTTTTGAATTTTTGAATTTGTTTCTTATTAAAAATTAATTTTTCAGTTACCTTGTCATGTACAACGTATGAAATATTTAAAATATTTCTACAAAATTCATATCAAATACATTATTACTAAAAATTATGATATAACATTATTTGTTAAACAATTGGAAAAGACAATTATGAAATTCCAATTATTTTCTTAAATCAATATAGATAGCGTTGTAAAATAAAAACGCAAAAAAAAATTCAACAATATCATACACCAAAAAAAGATGCCACTAGAGCCGCGATAACATTGGTTCGGTAGTTTGATAATTGAGGTTTTAAACGAAACGAACTAGAACAGTTGAACAGGGTTGCCAAATTTACAAAGATTGTCAATAATCAAAAATTGACTTGGCAACTCTAATAAAGTAACAGTCATAAGCTATTATTTATTAGAACCGGTGTTATAAGAAGAAGACACAATTTCTACAATAGACGTGTAGTGCAAGTACAAGGAATTGTCTAATTAAATATTTAACAGAAATTTTACTGAATTAGAAGAAAATAAATCAAAACTACGTAAGTTTTAATAGTATTACGTCAGATTGGCCTGATTAAAATTAATAATCAGTCATAGCATCTTCGGAGATGCGATCGAGGTGATAAGAAACCATGCAAAAGCACACGTAGCCTAAATTAAACAACATAGCCTCATTCCCCAATAATTGAAGCATATTATCAATTTTATTTCTTATTTTAGGGAATGCAGCTTCAAGGGATCTATTTTTTATTTATTGTTGTAGCCTTAATGGCCCAAACAACGTTGTCTCTTAAAGAAGAAGACTGTGAAGGTATGTTCCCCGTTACATTAGGGCGGTATCTTTCTATAAATATCTTTTATTTAGTTTGCGTTAATATTGTACGCCGCTTTGCCGAAAGTCTAACTGATGAAACTAAAAAATCCACCAATCTAATTGAAACCGAATTTAAAAAGTTTTGTAAAAACCTGAAGGGAAAAGAAAACAGATTTGTAAGTAATGCGTGCACACTTAAGCCGATATACACAAAGCTAGTACTGACGTGGCCTTTTATATGTTGTTGTTGTTCATTTTTAGTGCTACTATTTGGGAGGCTTGCCAGAATCGGCCACCAGCATTTTAACTGAATTGAGTACACCTTTAAGTTGGTCTATGCCGCCATTAAAAATATGTGAAAAATTGAAAAAGAAAGACGGTCAAATATGTGATTTACGTTATGGTAAGTGAATGCATAAAGGAGGCGTCTAGTCGCATAATGATAACGAAATATTGTTTATTCAAGAAAAACAAATTGATTTAAATGCTGTGGATTTGAAGAAACTGAAGGTTCGTGATTTGAGGAAAATTCTTAACGACTGGGATGAGCAGTGTGATGGTTGCCTTGAAAAGATCGATTTCATCAAACGAATAGAAGAACTGAAGCCCAAATATGTGCGCACTGAATTGTAAACAATTTATATGAAATTAATAATCAAAATATGTTCACAAATATGTTACATGCATTTCACAACACGTTTTCAATACAATTTCTTTCTGAATTTATTATTTTCAATATTTTTTTTTTTTTATTACAAAACTCAAACTAAACCAATAGGTTGTTTATTATAAAATCACTTAATAAAAATTAATTTATTTAACACTTAACAATATTTACTTTTTGAGTTACATGTTAATAAATAGATTAAAAAATGTAAACAGATTTAAATAAATATTTTTTGAAATATATTGTATTAACGTCTATATGGTTGTTTATTATACAGTCCCCGTTCATTGTCTTGAGCCAAATTGGTGAATTCACTATAGACTACACACCAACAGTAGGTCAAAATAGCTGCAAATAAAAGAAAGTATTGTAAAAGTTTATTTAAAAATTTATGTGACTTAAATATGAAATGTTTCTACCCAAACATATAGAAAGACAAACCTTTAAAAGTGTACTACTTTTTAGTCCAAGATTATATATTGTATACAATTTTTAAACCCTTTGAATTATGATAATTTGTTGTTTTATATATGTTTCAGTATTTTGAAAAAGGAGAGTGTTAGAAAACTGACACTTTCATATATAATGTGTTTATAATCTTTATATATCTAGTTACTTAACCTACTTTTTAACTACTACGGTTTAATGCTCTCTATGAACCATGTTTACTTTACAGTATTTGTATAAATAAATATTACACACGCACGCACACACAACTTACCGCAAGCAATTAAACCGAATACCAGCCATAAAACACCCGTTAATATGAAACCATCTATGAAAAATACCACGGCAGTGTAAATTACGGATACCAGTAGACCGATAGCAATCATTATACCCAACACCACCCAAGGCATCATTAAATAGTGATTCCGCTAAAAAACAACAACAAAAAGAATTTCAAACATATTAATTATAATTTCATGTCAGCGATATTAAATGTTGTAAATGTTTAGAAACACACTCACCTTTAGCACACCCACCATCATAAGTAACGATATCAATATTGTCATACACAAGTTAATGACCAAAATGATTCGAACGATATTTGTGGGTACCCAATCAAAAATTATGGTTTTGAATGTCACTCTCGTTGTGAATATAATAACTATGGTAATTATGGATAATAGGATAGCCAAAATGCCAGATATAATTGAACCATTCCGTAACGATTGACAGAAGCAGCATGTTCTCAGGAGTGGGCCTGCCATTTTTCAAGTGTTTTCTGCGTTTTATTTGTTACCAAAAATCTATAAAATGATGCAAAACTACACCGAAGAGAATCTGTTATTAAAGTTTAATTTATAGTGCATTAGGAAAAGTTTATTATTAATTAATATAATTGATATATATGTGTGTGTGCCAAATTATGGCACTTAAACCATTTCATTTTCAAGCGTTTTCATGGGTAAATGGATTTCATTCGAACTCCATAGAATGGGTTGTATTTAGTGAAAGTTAAGTTCTGGGCACAGCCACTTGAAAATGCTTTGTACACATGCGGTTGTTAACTATTTGATGATAGATAAACAATTTATTTATCCAACAATAATATAACAGGAACGAGCAAAAAGCGATTTTTAAATAAAACTTCTTAAAGTGTTGGGAACTCTCAACTTTCCATTTTACTATTAACAAAAATCATTAAAAAATGGTGGGCGTGAAAATTGACCGATTTTGTGTAATTCCAATACCAACCAGAGATCCAGACGGACAGACATACTAGATTAGATTAAAACTTTTTCAGGATAAATATACTTTGTTGGGTCTCTTACGCTTTCTTCGGGTTGTTTCAAACGTTTTAACATAGTGTTATGTAAATGTATATAAAATTAATCGAATTAATTTTTTTTAATGAAATATATTTTTAGAATAGCCCGCCTGTGCACAGCCTGCGTTATGAAACTAATTAACTTTCTTCACTAAATATTATAACAAAAATATTAAGAATTGTGACTTTTTTCTTTATAAAGACCTCCATTGTAACCGAATCTCATATGGGGAGGGGTTCTAAAAATGGTCCAATTCGGTCCATTTTTAATAGGGTTCTTCTTTGGGCTAATACATGTTCTTGTACCAAATTTCATCGAAATATCTGTACCTTTAGCTTGCGCAAGGACAGACGGACATAGTTAAATAGATTCAGATCTTGATTCAGAATCTGATCGAAGTGGCATTTGCCTTTTACGAATTACACACATCCGCACAAACTTAATATACCCCCTTAACATATGCGGGGTAGGGTATATAAAAAATTCAATAAAACAATAGTTAATATTTATTGTTTACAATAACATAACTGTAAAGTAACAACAAAAACAATGTTTAAACAATTTAGTTCCCACGCAAATATTTATCGAAGGAAATGCTGATGACGCAGTTTTAATAACAATTTTGAAAACACACTGTTATACATATTTTCATTCTTAAAATAAATCAGAGTAATGTGTAATAAACACAAAACGGGCAAATGTTTAATTATGACCCTATTAAGTATTCTGGCGGAAATAATCATTATAGTGAATTAGTCTACAAAGACTGAACAACTTCGAAACACTTATAACCCCCTACCTTACTTCTTTCCAGTTTAATTGTGTGAGTGTTTATGGGACAAAGCTCAGAACGATTCAAATTGTTATCTTTTACTAAGGTTGGTTGACGTAGTTTGCTAAATCGGTGAATGGATGCAGCCACAGATAACCAATGAACATATGAAGGTAAAGTTTTAAGCAGAAAAGGCGTAAAAGGGACATGGCCAAATCAATTCATATTTACATACACATACTAAACAAATCTTCTTCTACTCCGAAGCATGTATTCGTCAAACTCATTAACCTACTAAGGCAGTACCGTAGCGAACTGCTTATGACCTCCCTCGCCTATTGGCAAACGCAACTGCAGAACACAATTGAAATGGAAAAAACATTCTTGTGCGGAGATTAAATTATTCTTTGATTTCGTTTAATCTTAATCTTCTTGAATGGATAAAAAATGTCTTAAATGGAATTCAAGATACGTGTACATATACTTTAAGATTGATTGACGCATTAAACACATAATCATTCCATTATAGGCGATTATTGAACATTATAATCTTATGAAAACACATCAATATCAGATAAACACCATAAATGTATACAACTTGAGGTCACTTGTGTGAATGGTAGTGAATAATAAACAAAACAAAAAAAAAAATTTAATTTTAGGAAGTTTTCATATCGTAAAAACTGGTTTATATATGTATGTAGGAATCAAAATCGACATTGCGTTTAGGTGGAGGAGACATGAAGGTTTTAAACCTGTTACATATGCACACACACACACACACACACACACACATTTAGAGATATAAAACTAATACGCAATGAAAATAAAACATAATAAATACTGCATTAATTATGAAACCAAACACTGTTCCAAAAAAAAAAATTGTGGTTAAATACAACAACAACAAGCTGATCGATATTGTTACATTCTACATATATGTAACATGTAGCTAAAGGTGCCGACAAAGGCTATAAAGAATTATTTTTGGATATATTTCTGTATGCACGAAACGCGTAAACGCACTCGATAGGCTATATATAGGCATGAACATGCACACCCATGTGAACATGGTTTCTTTACTTTTATACTCACCACCTTATACATATCTATGAGGGTATATATCATTGTGGTTAAATGGACAAAAGCAAAAGAAGGCGTCAGAAACCCCACAAAATATAAACATTTTTTAAATCAGCATCGAATACTAAATCGATTGAGATAATGCTTCCAAACTTAATAGAAGTATTGGTATAGTTTGTACCCTAGTTAGTAATGAAGCTGGGCAAAATCGCTCAAGCGACACGAAATGGGGAAAAAATGACCATTTTTTAAGTAAATTTTTATCATATACTCTCCTCAGGAAGCTTCTTTGCACATTGATGATAGATAATCAAGATTTAACTTCAGCCAAAGAGAGTGCTTTTTTACTTGTTATAATTATCACTCATAGGTTGGGGGTAAGAACGATTACAATACCCAGACAAAGACTTTGATTTGAACCATATGAAGGCTGCCTGTGGTAGACATTCTTCAGATTATAAAATATTCAACGCAATAAACCATTGGAGACCCAGCACCGTTGGTCTGTATTGAAATTGTTCAAAATCTTTACTTTTAAACACTTTGATATGGTCACCCATCCTTTCATATAACAAAATGAAGCTTAACTTGTAAAAACGGTGTATGGTTCGTGATGATGTTCAAGTGTGAATTATTAATATAAACCATTTGCGCATGAACTTGGGTGGATTTGGCTTAACTGGTAAAGCACCTGCTGATAAGAATTCGATGAGGGCGAGTTCGAAACCGGTCCAGCTTCAACTCCTCCAGTGGCCAAGTATTAATTTTTCACATTTTTCAAATACATCATTACTACCTTCAATAGTAAGTCTGAATAAATTCTTATTTCGAAACATATTGATGCACCAAAAAATACCCTATTCTAACTCCGCATCTACAATTGAACGATATTTTAAAAGGCAGGGTATCCAGTAGCAAGACTCTGCCAACTGCTGCCTTTCCAATTTGTTTATTTTGACTTTTTCCATTTTTGTATTTCAATAGCCTTGAATGTTAATTATAGTGCACACAAAAATATTAATATATTAATATAAAATAAGGTTAAAATATATAAACAAACAAACAAAAAAGACTTTCACACAAGAACGCACAAGTCCATTGACGCATATACCACATATCACACATGTGCAGAGAACGTAGAAATTGTTTATTTTTTTTTAAATTACAAAAAAATCATGTCATTCAACGTAAAAGATAATTTTTTAATGAAGAAATTTAAAAAGCTTTAGCTAGCATATGAAGGAAAAACGGTTCACATAGTGTGTGAAAAAAAGAGATGGAAAAGCTTAAGTAAAGTGCGTCTTATGATGAAATTTAAAAAAGAAAAAAACTTCAAAACATTGAAAATAATCTTCCCTTTTCTAGCCAGAAAACTTTGTGTTTTTGACATTTTTTCGAAAAATTCCATTCGTTACTCCAGAGTTTCCATGATTTTTCCTCACCCTGTATATAATGTGTATCAAATAAAATTTTATTAAAATTACTGCATATTTATAAATAAAAATTAGAAATAATTTATTTGTCACTTGACTAAGGATAACGGGTATTTTTAAGCAAATCCAGCCATTGAGTTTCGTTCCACCCTGTATATACATTATAGAAGTAGTTGAATATTATTAGCTTGGCAACTGGGCTGTCAATTTAAAGTAAATATTTAAGCAGATATAAAAATGCTCCTGACAAACACAATCTGGTGATTACGTGAATTAAAATTGAAAAATATATAAATTACTTATAAAAAGAAAATATACGAGTAATGGTTATTCTCAAAGGGTACCGTTATGCTTTATTCGTGGGAGCTGTGATGGGAGCTATAAGCTTGACTATATATCCCATTATTGGCTTAATAATGTATAATGTAATAATGATTAATGTCGATGAATGTAAAAAATTAAGAAAATACGTTAATAAAACAACAAATCATTAATTAAATTACAAAAATATATAAAAAAACATGGACTCATATTTACTTTGACCTTAAGGGATACATCCTAATACTATTTTGTGAAGGATCGAAATAGACGAGTCACGTACATACAGTTATATAAACAGAGTATAAATTTGAACAAGTACCTGCATCCGCCGCAGGTATGATGGAAATAAATTATCTTCAAAGGGAAGATTATAATAAAATATAATGTCTTTATGTCGTATTTATTCCAGTATTCTTTAATTTAATAAGTTTTCCTGTTTAAAACATATGAAAAGAAGCTTCAAAGACTTCATAATAGCTTCCATTAACGTCAAATCTGATTCAGTTAAGTGTCTTGTTTTAATGCAGAGCATTTGAAGTTGGCGTAGTAAAGTCCACAAACACTCCATAACACATCTCAAGCTACCTAGCAATTACAACTTATATGTAAAATTTGATCCGAGTCAATTACAGACTAAATTATTTATGTTGTGTATTCACTTGTCATCTGTTGATTACATAAAACCCTTATAATATCATAGGAAGTGAGAGTTTATTCTCTGTTATGAATAAAAAATTAATTACATCAGTTCATTACATCATTATACGTTTAAAAAAACATTGAAGGTTTTTACAGATGAATAATTGATAATATTACAGCGTTATTATATCAATGACTGCACCATTTCCAGCCGCCATGTAGAATACGTCAAATGATATTCACGTATTCCATATGAAATTTAAGATGAGTAAATTGAATATTAGAAATCAAAGTGAATCAATTCTAAACATTTTTTTAACCTCCTACTCAAAGTGGTCCAAAGTAATGGTTGTTAAGAAAGTGAAATGAAAATGTCATTGATGGTTCTGCTTGACAATTTCATGCTCTACGCCACTTAGTTCCACAATTTAATTGAGTTGGATCAGTAAACGCGAGACATTTTTATATAAAAGTTATTTTATGAAAAGAAAAACGCTTCTAAAAATGGTCTTATTAGGTCAAAATTCAGAACACTTAATTACTTGACTAATAATTTTTGAAAAATTTTAGTGTCAAAAAGTTTTTGGAGTTGAGTTGGTCGGGTGTATGCTTATAAAAGCGCTTCACTTAGGCCAATAAGTAGGCCCATTGTGATACCCGACGGAACATAACACAGAGTTCATTCAGTTCAGTTTAGCCACCCGGAGGCGGCTATAAATCGTTTTAGGTCGAAGATGTTAGCATCCGCTAGTGACCCTAGACCCTCTGGGAATCTGACTCCAAGTGTATTGTGGCGTTTTCCCTGTAGGGCACAGAGCAGGTGCTCCATAGTTTCCTCCTCTTCCTCGCCCACAGTTTCCACCTCTTCCTCGTCCTTCTACAGAAATCATTATACGGGACACCGTATCTGCTGGCCATGTGGCCTATGAGACAGTGCCCCGTTAGGACTCCTACGACCGCAGAGATCGATTTCCTATTTAGACTTGGTAGGTCTTTAGTTCGCTTATAATTTAGCCGAGGCCAGAGAGTGCGAGATATGTAACAGTTCGATGGATCTCACCGCCTCCCTATCCAGTTGGCCGTTCAGTTTCGAGAGAGGGGTACGCACCACGCTAATGTCTTGTCTACTGGCCCCGATTCTTGCACACTCGTCAGCAAGTTGGGAAGGTTTTTTTCAAAATAGGGCTTTAGTTGGAAAAGTGTCCAAAAAGTAGTTTCCTTTTCTTATAATTTTCCATAGAGCTTTTCTTTGAATTCAAAAATGTTCTTGTACCGAATTTCACTAAAGTATCTTAAAAACTATTATAAACAGATAACGTACAGACGGCGTTGGATATAAACACAGAAAAATAATTTATAATTTTATATACCAGCAAAATTTCCTTATAAGTAATATAAACAAGTAAACCCATTAGGTTTGAATTAAGCCAAATTTTAAACACCCTTCACATCTCACATTCAATATCGACGTTGCAGACACATTATTATGCCACTTCTACGTTGAATTCTGAACGAAAATATGATTTTGTGAAATGTAAGCGATTCCATCCACTTTTGGCACCTCGATGAATGAATGGCCTAATTAAAATTCCAATTTCATAACACAATTTTTGAGGAAGATAAATCAATTTTTATCGATTGTGGGCATGGCTGTTGGCTAATATCGCCCAATTTAACGCAATATCTCAACATTTTCAACTAACAGATCAGCCCAGATTCTGATACTGATACTTTCTTGCGTCTCATTCTGTATGTTACAAATGGAACAAGAACGTTAGTATACCCTCAACTTAAAAACATGTTCATAGCATTTGAAAATTATCATGATGCCATTATAATGGCTCGAGAATATTGCACTGTGATAAAAAACAATTAATAAACGATGGCAACTGAACGATTGATGGCATGAATAACGGCCGGCGGTTCCATTGATTATTATCATTATGAATTGTTCATGGGGTCATACGGGTATATAGGCTACAAGTCAATTAACACTGAGTGCTCGATTTGGTTAGACAAAGTAAATCACAATAATTGTACATATAGATACGAACGCAGGTGCAGTTGATGATAATTAAGTTGAAATATGCAAATGCGTTAATCAAGCTTTAAAATATACGTTGAAAGAATGTCGCATCGTCATTTCTCTCATGCCTTATCGTAGAATATAAAAGAATAAACTTTTATCATCTAAGCAGCGAGATATGATCTCTGTACTGTTTTCTGTTTGCCTGTTCATTTAATTTTTTGATGATTATTTGTTAGATAATTATTATCTTCGCACATTATTTCATATGTTATGTCATTATTTCACTACATTTTATGACTTTTTTGCACAATTATCAATTAATTTTTTTACGTTATTTTGCATCTCATGTTCTTTTGTATGTCGTTGTATAGGATACTGTAATTCGTGGCTGGCATTTATTAAAATGAAAATGATGCATAGAATTATTTTTAAACTTGATCTTGAAAAAAAAAACAAACAAACAAAAAACAAAAACAAATAAAACATAGGCAAACGCAAGCGTTTTTACTTAGCATGAGTTTTTACTTCTTTTTCTTATAATTCACCGCTTTTTTAACAAATTAATACAAGTACTATATATACTATATATATGCGGATGTGTTTATTCTTTTAAATGTCAATACCTTTCATTTAAACATTGAACAAAATCGAACACGATTTTATTGTAATATTGTATTTAATGTGAAAAGCGCGCACTATTCACTCTTTACCATAAAAAAAACTGCGATTTAAATACATTCGTTCCACTCACAAATCCAATTCTCGACTGATCGCCGTGCGAATTGTTTCATAGCGTTCAAGTTGTTTACATTGTCAGTTTTTGCGATTATTGTTGTGTTTGTATGTACATATATGTGTGCTTTGATCGTTCAAGAGAACAATGTTATGTCTCGTAAAAGATAATTTTACGAAAAAATTCCAAATACTTGTCATTGATGAGAATCCAAATCAAAATTCTAGTCGTTGAGAGTAAAGTCCTGAAGCAAACATAGCTTCAACTTGAGCTAATGAATCTCTTAAGACGAATAGGATGCAATCGCACTAAACTCTTGACATAAAACCATTTATAATTTGCTTCATTGGAAATAAGTTAAAGCCGCAACAAACACTATATAAACATACATATATAGTATTTGTCTATTGTGGGTCACATCTACTTTACTCAAGATTAATAATTTTTATAACGTGTCTTCAATTACAAACTCTTTAAAAGAGGCCGCGTTATAAGAAAATGTATATAATTTTTCTTTTTTTTTAATGAAACCATAAATGGAGGGCAACCTAAATAACAAAGTAAGCTTCTTAAAGGAGTCACACACACACACACACACACGTAGAAACATTTAAAAGATCAGCTCAGCGTGCGACCCACAATACAAATAAAACAATAAGTTTTACTATTAATAATAACAAAAAACAACTTGGGTCAAATCTTAAATACCCTACACATATACAAACAAACAATGGGCACGATTACGCCCTCTAAAAGTGCACGTAAAAAGGATCAACTAGGCAGTCAGGTTTTATGCCGAAATGATTAGCGTGCCTCTTATTCGACTACGCCCATTTTGGGCAGGGTTTTAAACCGTCTGCGTGCAAAAACTTGAAGTAGGCGAACAAAAATTTTAGCTCAACATCTCAAAACTTACGACTGTGACAATGTCTATAACAGACAGACGAACGGACATACATAACCAGATCAACTCGGTATTGCATGCTGATCAAGAATTTATATCCTACTCTGATGTCGGTTGCAAATGGAATGACAAACTTAATACACCGTTTATGTGGAGGATATAAAAACAATTGCATGCAACTGAAAAATGTGTGTGTGTGTGTGTGCAAAAGAAAATCTAATGGCTATTATAAAAGATTCATAATGAATGACGACAAGACGTTTGTGTAAGCATTTGAATTGTTGGGCAGAATCGACTGTAAAGGCCATAGGAGAGATTGTTTTTCAATTGTTTTGTACATTTCCACTCCATGATATGTTGGTTTCGCTTCTTTTGGATGGTGCTTCACAATCCGTTACCGGCCAAATATGTCTAAAGCGTGATTTTCAACTTGCCGACAACATTGTTTGCAAACATCTTTTGGTAGGTATGCACACATGTACATTTGTGGGGATACAATCAAAAACCGCCTCAGCGTTTGGCCTCAATGGCTGCTTCTGAAGTTGAACATATTTCATTACACGGCATAAATGCTATTAATTGTTATTAAATATCACTTATTTCAGGCTTTATAGGCATAGATCAAAAAACGCTTACAACGCTTCATTAAAAGTTTTTTGAATCGCCCTGTAGTTTTTTTAAATTCTTACTTACGTTTTGTTCTTCGATGTTCAAACTTAGAGTTTTTCAGTTATATTCTATTTAATTTTACAATAACTATCTTATATTATATAAAAAAAATATACATGAGTGTGATGAAACCATAATTGTTTGAACAAATCAAATTTCTTTAAAAATGTACAAGAGAAACTAGTTTGTTGTGTGTACATCGAATTTTGCTTAATCGTTAAATACTAAATAATTGTTGCCATTGTTTCGAATAATGCTGTTCGTCATAATGTGTGTTTAGTGTATGTCCACATTGTTTTTCATTTATTTTATTGCTACCTGTCCTTATTGCTGCTATTCACATGCATTGAAACATTTTCTTGGAAGAAAGGAAAGCTGCACGTGTTGTACACATAAGCAGCTATTTGTAATATCAATTGAAATTTAAGGAAACTGGTCTGATTTTAGTAGTAATGGTTTCTTTTAGCAAACAGTTAATTGTGCCTGTGGCCTTTCCCTTATTGCGAGCATTTTACAAACAAATTATTATTATTTTTAACGTTTCTACTAGCTACTGTTGATTACTCAATTTAATTATTGCTCCTGTATAACTGGACAAACGAATAATAATTACTTATCTTTACCACCCAAATGTTTGGCTGCTTGAGCTTCTTCTTTTTTTCTTTGTTTCTCGCGCATCAAGTCAGCATCCCTGTTGGTACAAGTTTAAGTTTTCATTTTAATGTCTTTTCATACGAGTAAATTTTTGTTTATGTTTATGAAATTTACCTTTGTTTGCGTTGTTCTACCGTCAGATTATCGTTACGTTTGCCTTTGTTCAGGTCAGCTTGTTTTTTAAGATTCTTTTGGCGAGCAAGATCACGTTGGTTACCACCTACAGCGATATACAAGAACAAAATTTATATCTTCTGGCCTTTTTTTCTTAGTAAACACAATTCCACATTGATGCGTAATTAATAACTTTTTACAAATCATCTGAAGGTGCCATCATTAAAACATTTAAACGAGATTGACTTACGGGTCATGTTTTTCAAGCTATTGAAGAAATGAAGCAATTTCCGAACAAAGTAGATTGGCTTTGTTTTGCAGGACTCTTTGTTTTATGCGTGGCCAAAACGCTTCTACATATATTAACCTTTTTTGGACCCTTCCAATTTTCCTTGCTCCAATGCAGTACTGGCAACAATTGCGAAATTACATAAATCGATTGCTTACTCAAGCATGTGTTTGTTTTGATTTCACAGCAGATGTCGTTGTTGAGGTAATAAATAAAGTAAAAGCTGAAACAGAATGTGTGCGTTTGTATTTTGCGGTGCTGTTAAATCAGAGTTGCCAAACCAGAGAAGATATTCTGTTTTGCTTTCAAAATTTAAACAAGTACAAGAAATAAATTTGTGTTAGAGGTCACAACCTTCACTTCCAAATAAAAACTGTGGGCGTGGCAGGTGCCTTATTAATTAAAGTTTTTTTTTTTAATTGTGAACGTATTGAGGCATCTTATGCGACTAAACCGTATGTACAGCTTATTAGATCAATTTTTATGACTGCAAGCGATTTGTGCCGATTATGAGTGTAGTCCTTAACCGATTTTACCCAATTTAAAAAGCTTCCTCTTTAAACAGAAGTGTTTGTACAAAATTTCAACTCAATATCTTAAAATTTACAACCGTGAGAGGTCCAATAATAGACGTTCAAACATATCCTGGTCTCACATTTTGATTTCCGATCAAGAATCCATGTGTGTTTTGGTTCATCACCAAGGTGAAGGATATAAGATGAGAATGACATGTGACCCATATTTCAATAGGGCTGGAAAATATAGGCCATTGTGCTCACATATAATGTAATTGACACACAATTACATTTGAAATCATAATAATTTGCTTTGTTGTGCTCACAAAACAATTAAGTCGTTAAATATAAATTAGTGTGTTTGTGCATCACAATAATAAATGTTTACAGTTTCATTGTTGTTGTACTCATCTCACACTAAATACAATAAGTAACAAATTTATACAAAATATTACACAATAAAGCAATAAATGTGAAAATAATGAACTAATTCATTCGAATCGAATATTTATACGAATAAAGTGATACAAGTGATAGGTTGTCTGCAGTCTTGTGTGTAAACTAAAAAGGAAAATAAAATTGTAATCATTCCAACGTCATGAGAAATATTGAAATTTCAACTTTTTAACATCCTATACCATGAATGTTTCTTCTTCTTATTTATCAGCTTTAAACTACTCACCGTTATGACAGCAAAATCCAACCAATACATTCCACACTCACGGAAATTCTACAAAACTCTGCTTTGCGCTTCTTTTACAACTGTTATACAAGCAGATAAATACTAATGTGTGTGGGTGTGTAAGCAGGTAAATATGTATGTATGTGTGGGAATGATTTCAACGGAAACGCTCAGTATAAATAACTAAAAATGCATTCAAACTCCCTCAGTTCTCTAAACAATTCCTTTAGATCAACACGCTACTATTTATCGCTCTATAACACGTTTACAGGATAAAACAAAGAAAAATTTAAGGACTTTTTTTTCTATTATCGGAAAATGATTATTCACGTTTTCTTAAGTTTAAATTGTTTCCTGGCATTATTAACGGTTGGATTACCTGTGCCACTGAACAATGACACAAAAACTAAACGTTCTATATATGATACAATTCCATCGCAAGTGACGACTGGTGAGTTAAAAACAAAGAATTTTTTTTTACAATTTTTAAGCAGGAAGAATAAAATAATTAATGTTGAACAAGTAAAAAAAGTATATTTGGTTAAGGCCAAATTTTGAGTATCCAACATCGATGCAGGAAATCATCCCCGGAACTATATATGACAATATAAAGAATTGCCAAATACCAACGCTTGTACCAAGTTTAGAATCGTTATCTTAATTTTTACGATGACTCATAGAAAACGCACACGAGACGGACAGACATGGTTAGATCGTTTCAGAATTCGATGCTGATTCAAAATATATATACTTTATGGGGTGTCCTTTGTGTAATGTGAAAGACCTTTAGGAAGCACGTGTGTACATTTTAAACTTTCTCTATAATGTTGTAAAAGTCCTTTGTCTTCAGTTTTTACTGTTGTTGTTGTTGTTCTGTAATAACTAGCACACAATAATTCTACGAAGAGACACAAAGAGGGACAGCCAGTCATTAATCGGTAATCGATGCTGTTTTCAATACTTTGTCAAGTCTCCAGAGCCTTCTCAGGAGTAGTAGGCATTAAAAATATCGCCAGTAAATTAAGTTTAAATTTATTTCCAGTTTTATCACATAGCCTGTTAAAGGGACCAATGGTGATGCCGAACATTGTGACTTCCACGCAATGCGTCTGCGTACCCATGGGATCTTGCTATGATTCAGCAACAGCTAATGATGGTACCGGGCAAATTGACATCCGAATTATTAATAACGTAATTATCCTTTTTTCCGTAGCATAGCGAACATTTTAAATTAAACTTGTCATTTTCAGCCAAGATCTACCAGGCCAAGTTTCACTTGCAATTACGGTTTAACACCTTGTTGTAATGGGGGTTTTTATGAGTGTGGCCGCCACTATCCAATGCCAGCAGGTAGTAGACCGGCCATGGCGGGTGAGGCTGATTTTGGAGAGTATCCCTGGCAAGTAGCTTTGCTTAGCAACTCGGAGATTTATATAGGTTCGGGTGCATTAATATCTAGTAGACATGTTTTGACAGCCGCTCATAAGGTGTACAATGAAAAGTAAGTACCCAGACTTCACAGCCAGACTGTGTGCAAGTAGATAATTTTCTCCAATTAATCGCCATTTTAGTATAAGAACTTTAAAGGTGCGTTTAGGAGAATGGGATGCTGGCAGTTATATGGAACCTATACCACCTGAAGATGCAATGATTGCCAGAATTTCTATATATCCGCAATTCAACAAGGATAACTTGCAAAACGATGTTGCCATCTTAACATTGGCCACTCCAGTGTCACTGTCTGCCAAACCGACAATAGGCACAGCATGTTTGCCTATCGGCGGCAATGCCATGTTCCCGGCAGGACAAAGATGTTATGTAGCTGGTTGGGGTAAAGATGATTTCGGTCCTCACGGTTCCTATCAAGGTATACAGAAGGAAGTGGATGTCTCCCTAATATCGAATAGCGTTTGTCAGAGTGCTTTGAGACAGACTCGCCTTGGTGCCCGTTTCATTTTGGACAATACCAGTTTCATATGTGCTGGTGGTGAGGCGGGTAAAGATGCTTGTACGGTACGGTCACGTTAATTGATTTTAACACGCATTGCACGAATTTTTAATCATTTATTTGTTTTTAGGGAGATGGCGGTTCTCCTTTGGTTTGCCAAAATAATGGACAATGGTATGTGGTCGGATTGGTAGCATGGGGTATTGGATGTGCCAACGGTGGTACCCCCGGTGTTTACGTTAACGTAGCCTCTTACCTGCCATGGATAGAGTCGGTTATGCGTTCTTGAACACAAAAGATTTTCAACAAATCTTCACTTATGTTTCTACATCATTCATACATTTTAATGCAGTAACATACTAAATATTTCAAAAATCGAAAACTAATAAAAGTTTTAGTAAAAATTTCATTTCCAAGGGTTTATTTTTTAGAAAGTAATTATAAAAGGAAAAAAATTGGTGGGAAAGAAAAAAAATTTGGCTTCGACCAAATATAAAGTATTCCCCACATAATTATACAAAAGGTGGGCGTGGTATATACGTGGGTAAGTGTAAGTAATACGTATCAACTTTTACGGTGGATTCTGCACAAAATGGATTTTTTGATTTCGCACTTCGGCTACAAGTGCTCAGTGTGTATTGAAAATCAACTTTGTATTTAGTTTCTTGTGGCTTTGGTTAAAAGTTTTTTGTCCATTGTAGATGTGGCTCTCAACCAATTTTGCCCAATTTACAAAATCAGTGCAAAAATTAGAAATGTTTTCACAAAATTTGAGCTTAATGGCTCAAAATTTACACAACAACAACCAGTCAGTCTGACGGGCCAACGCTCAAGGCTAGCTTTACTTAAATTTGATGCTGTATATATAATATATATGAATATATGTTTAGTTTATGAGAATGCCTCCTTCTAGGTGTTCCAAACGGAACAATAAATTTAGTTGTAGCATATAGAATAGCATTTGGCCGAGGTTCTCAAAGTTTTTGAACTGTGGAGCCCTCCAAAGGCATAATAATTTACAGGAAACCACAGTGGACAAATTGCCAATCAATGATATCTAACACCAAAGAGATTCGCGGAGCCCTTTGAGTTGGCTCATGAGCACACTTTCAGAAACGCTGGCATTAGGTATATAGAAATTTGTTTTTTGATTTTAGTGATATATACCAAAAATATTTGGACTAAATTTTGGCTAAGATTTGCGACCATCGGCATTTCATACAGAAATACACCCGGACAGCCAGACTATATTATATGTGTATAGTATACTTCGTGGAGTCTTTGAAACCTCCTTCTGATAGTTTTTTTTTTAACAATTTTTTATAAAACCAATCGTATGTGAATGATATTAAAAAATACTAAATTGTGTCCAACAGGTTTATCAATTATAAACAAACAAACAAAGTCGTTTCAAAGGTTTTACAAAAAATTTACAAAACATTTCAAATCATTCTCTTAACAACTCATACATGGCTCTTTGCTTTTTTCATTCTCTTAAAAGTGTGGTGAATATAAAATATTGTTTTCACAAGTCCTTTAACAAAGGATAACTACAAGTGTTTTCAGCAAATGAACAAGTTCATAATATTTTGTTATTCAGTCCGTCCTCAACATTCCAACAGAACACAAGTGATCAAAACGAAACAAATATATATAATATCCATAAATGTTAAACATATATACATATATATACACATATATAGTATAAAGCAACAATTTAATAACCAGATATATACTGCAAATGACAATTGAAGGATATAAATACTTAAATGCAGCAACAATAACAACAAGCTAAAGCAACCAACAAACTGCAGTGAAAATTCGAATATATTATAAAATATTCATACATACATACTTGCATAAATATTTAATGTATGTGTGTGTGTATGTCTAAACACACGTATGCTTATAAAAATCGAAAGTGAAACTTTGTCTAGGTGAAACAATTTCATACACTCGGATGATTGTGTAATCTGATTAATCAAGTTAAAAATTGAAAAAAAAGAGGATTAATGAAATAATAATAACAACAACAACAGTGGAATAACAATAACAGCACATATTAAAATTTCATCACATTTAAACCTTTATAAAATATACGCAATATACATATATGGAGTATATATATATATATGTATATTGAAATTTTCATTTATATATATAAATACATAGATTTGTGCGTAGGTGTAGATATTTTTTACTGTGCAAGGTATGGGTAACAAAACAACCAACAGCTAAATAAATAAATATTGAGGTTAAATATATGTTAACAAATTGAACTGAAATTTAATACCTCGTATGTGTATATATGTACATATAGTTTAACTATAATTAACCTATATATGTATAAATATAATCGTTTGGCGTCAGACCCGGCGTCAAACTTCTAAAATATTTTCCTCTCACGCCATCAGATTAGTTAAATAGAAAATAAGGAAAAAGTGAAAATATTAAAGTTGATTTCATTTGACCAATTAATACCCTACACCACTTGTGCCACAATTAGTTTAGTTATACGATTCAAAACAAAGCGTTGAAAAAGCTTTATATGGAAAGGGGTTTTAAAAGTGATTCGATCGGGTCCACATTTGGCTGAATTTGTTATTAAAATGAAAAATTTTTTTAAAAATTTCAAAAATTTAAAAGTTTTCTTCATATAAAATTTTTTTTTATATTACATTATTATAAAAGGAAGGGTTTTAAAAAAGAGGCGTTTAGGTGGTTTTTCAAAAGTGGCCGTTTTTGAACCAAAAGGCAGCATTTTGCCAAATTTTATTCACAAATATTAAAAATTGCTTGGCTGTAGATTAATTACAAGATTAATGGACATACAGACAGACAAAATTAAATTGATTTATATCTTGATTATAAGATAATTGGTATAATTAAGGGTGGGCCTTAAAGTTACAAATATCCGATCATAAACTCTATACTCATCTATCACTTTGTGGTGTAGGGTGTACACATAAAGCCAACACTAACAAATGCTGCAGTAGTTGAAAATTGTAAACGAATATATTGCTCTATTATTCATATAACATATGTATTTGTTTCCATGTATGGCTGTGTGACTGACACAGTTTGAATAAACGCGTAATTCTTGTTGTGCGTCCTTGATGTTGCCA
This sequence comes from Ornithomya chloropus, assembly GCA_963971445.1. Classification (NCBI taxonomy): domain Eukaryota; kingdom Metazoa; phylum Arthropoda; class Insecta; order Diptera; family Hippoboscidae; genus Ornithomya; species Ornithomya chloropus. Next base: position 5,988,301 of record OZ020529.1, read on the forward strand.
TTGTGCGTAAAAGTGTTTAGCCAAAAAAATATATATATTTGAATCAAAATAGTGATTCATCGGAAGATTCTGATAAGGTTCCTCTAAAAAATTTCCCACGAAATCAGGTAAGATTTGACAGCGAAAATTATAAGCCTTCCATTACTGTACATACTAACATACACGTACATGTAATCATTAATGTGTTCTAGGAGACTATTTGTGATTTTTTTATTGTTATGCCATTCAAGCGTGCTATAATTTTTATACAATAATGACCCCATTTATATTTATTTTCCTTTCTCCCTTAGCTACGGTTGTGCTTTACACGGTGTATGTAATTATTTACAAATGGTTCAAATAAATCATTTGTAAGTGTTAGTGAACGTAAACATACACATATATATACTGACACACACACACACACGTATTGTTTTAGGCCGCAAAACAAATGATGAACAATCAATTCATGTGTGTTTGTTGACCATTTGTTAGCGTTATACAAACTGTGCAATTATGTGGAATGACTACATCAGTGAAACGCTTTTCAAATTATAGGGAATTATATTTGTTGGTTTCATGTGTCGTAAGTGTTGGCTGTCTATTTTCTATTTTGTATGTATTTGTCATGTAGCGAGATTTACTTAAGCGATATGAAAAATTTATCAAGTGAATCAATTTAATACTTTACGTCTGTCTGTCCATGTCATTTATGTACATATCGCATATTTTCAACTTGCAAATTTATACGTAATACATACACTATCATATCATATGTGTGCTACGCCCACCACTCATGTTTGTGGAGGGTAGTTAAGATTTGGTTTAAGCCAAATTTAATTTTCTCTTACTTGTTTCTTTTTCCATTTATATCTAAAACTACTCGCATATACTTCAATTACTTAACGAATGATGGGATAAATAGTGTAACTGGAATAGCTGTGTATTTGGAATGTTGCGGGGTATTAAATGATGAAGCTTGAATATTTAAAACATTTTCAAATATTGTGAAATGTCCAACGTAGCAGAAATTGGTTTATTCGCTGAACTTTGTTACAATCATTCATAATTGAAGGGGGTGGTGGTTGTTCCTTTTATTAAAAATAGACGCATTGTTAAGGGTTACACCCAAAATAGAACTAGAAAGTTGATATTTTGATGTACATTTATATACTGATTCCAACCATCGATGTATTGAAAATATGTGGCACACGCCTACAGTTTCTAAAGTTCGACCAGAGACATTACAGGCGTTATATGAATATATAAATTTTCTCCAAAAAAAAGAAAGGACACACTATATATGCCACGCCCACACTTTGAAAAATTTACGTAAAATATACCCTTTATACCCTCCACATAAGATGGAGATTATCCTAAGTTTCACATTACATTTCAGCAACCAAAAGGAGGCCTCATGGACTCCCACGATATATCTAAATTTTACAAAAATAACAATTAAAATTTCTATTACAACAACTACAACGACGAATTCATATTTAACTATACTTTGTCATCCCTACTAACTTGTAAGTCTTCTATGCAGCGGTGTTCGGGGGTAGAATAGAAATATAATCTCTTCATAATAATTACAAGAGGAAAATGAATTGTTCAAAATGGTTCATTGTTGTAAACAATGCATTGTGGTTTTTAGGTTATGAATATTAAACGAAACAAACGGCTCACAGCAGAAATTCTTCTTACATCATAAATTATACGGATAAACTTAACAAAAGCCAAACAGCTAAACAACCCGTATTAAATGTCAACAACAGAGAAAGCATTTCATTCATACTAATCAAAAACTGAATTCCTTTTCAATTCGGTTTAGGTCGAATATGGACTATCATCTAATTGCTAAAGTCTAAAAACGTGTGATTGTGAGAAAAGTTTTTGTGAATGTGTGCTTCAACATGAATTGTAAAAATACTGAATTACATGCTTACTGCAACTATTTATTATATGCCTATATATATATATATATATACAGGGAGATTACATCAAAAATATTTTTGCTTTTCAAAAACTTTGAGTAAAACTTCTTTGAAGAATTCCTGCCAAGAGTAATAAGTTATTGTAAAAAAGAATCATTTGCTGATTCTAACATTGTTTTGAAAATAGATTGTATTCCGCTATGGAGAGCATTTATTATTCATTAAAAATGTTTATAATTATCAATGTAAGATAGGGAAAGTGTTCCATTCCTATCCATATTCAATCAATGTACGAATGAAATGCTGTCACGTTTTTTCAAAGACCGTAGTAAACACATATATACATTCGTGGAGTCTATAATGCAATATACACGAACAAGACATGATGTATGACATACATGCACGTGTACTTGCAAGCATACCCGTGTATACTATGCATAGTGCCCTTCACCCAATGAACTAAACACGAATTCTTTTCTTTTGTTCTCTGACCCGATTTTATTATTACTTGCTGAACTTTATGTTTGTTCTTTTGCTTTCTCTCTCACTCTCTCACTCTCTCTGTTGACTTTGAACCACTTACAAAGGATGCACGGGTATTTATACATATATAGTGTAGTGGTGTTAGAATAGCATACAAGTTAAAAATATATTTAAGTACTAGCTCATGCTATCTATATACAGTACATCACAAAGTGGTACAAGGGTAGATTGAATAAGTGCGAACGTTTGTAACACTTAACACCGGAAAGAAATCTAAATCTATTTAAAAATGTCCATCCGTCCAATCATGCATGTTCTTCAGGCCAATAACAGTCACTGTTGAATATAGACTTGATTGGTCAATTTTTAGAGTCCCTCTCCTCTATTTTTCAAAATAACTCATTGTCAATCGTTTTTTTCCATCCACAAAGTAATTTTTATATAACAATGTGTTGCGTTTATTGATACAAATAAACTAAAAACATTCATTGTGCAACTAAATTGTATGGAGTATTAAACATTCGTATAGAACTCTACGTTTTATTTTAATTCATTTTTATATAGAGTGCGAGTGTGTGCCAATTGGAATAGATAATAAACTATCTTAAATTGCTGTAATAAAATTTAAAGAGATAGAGGAAAGACGATAATGTTGTAAATAAATTTTCATTTACTATGATTTTCGTTGCGTAATTTTTATTTTAATACCAACTATCTCTCTAACGGAGTCCAAGGTACTTCTTGTTTTTTTGCCATATAGTACATTTTTACATTCAGGTTTAGGAGCTTTATTATTTACGCGAAATTCATTTGTTCATTCCTTCATTCATTCAGACTGCGGATACAAATCACCAACACACTAACATTTAAATTACTTTGCAGTGCAAACATATAATTAAATTGACCATAAAATGAAGTAAATTCAACTTAATTAGAATGCGACACTCGCTCTAATATATTAAATGAGTATATATGTATGTAGATGGTGTGCATTGGTACAGCAGTTCGAGTATACTATAAAATGAAAACAGCGTAACACTATGATAGAACCCAGGGCGTATGAGTAATGCTATTTATTTGTTTGCTCAATGAAGGTTTTCCCGAAATGATGCAATTGGAACACTCAAACAATGAGTTGAATTTGACGTGACATCTTGCCAGAAATGAGTGGACAATTATTGTATTTACATCAAAGAGACTGACAAGCGCAGAGATAGATACGAATAAATAAAGATAGATCCAAAAATTGAACAAGTGTTAAAGTTATAAATCCTGGATACATTCTACATTTAAAAGTAACTGGTGGGCGTGGCATGTGTATATATGCACCTTCTTTTAATAAGTACTAAGTTAATCATCTCAAAAGTTGAATTCTTTCCCAAAGAGGTTTCTTTGTAATTTATGGGCGTGTCTGTTATTTTATGCCGCCCATTTTCCAGAACATTGAATAAACAAAATATGTATAAATGTAAAGCACTGCTAAAATTTTGTGCCCATAAGATATTTTTGTGAATTGTGGGAGTGGCTGTCAATCGATCCAATCCATTTTAAATAGCTTATACTAAAAATTGTATTGAATTTCAATCCAATATCTTCCGTATATCCTATCTGACCTATTTTTAGGATAGAAGGCGTTTAGAAAACGACCTCGCGGACACACAGATACATTTGTAATAAAAAATTTATGAAGTGGAAACATAAATCGCAACAATGTTATTCATAGTCTAAGTTCCGCAATTGATTTAGAAAAAAACAGTAAAAAAACTTGTTTGACTTTTGGGGAAGTCTTGTAGCACTTGGATGCCCAAAATTTTAGGACGTTAAAATAATAGTTTAAACTGACAATGATGCTTATATATTGAAACAGGGGACATGTCTTCATTTGAGTGAAAATCTATTTAAAAATCTACAAAGGGGTAGTTTGCAGTTTTTGCTTAAGAGTGGGCGTGACATTCGTCCGATTTTGCAAAATTTTAACATCAACTAGCATACGAGAACAAACAATAGGACTGAAAAGTCTTTGTTTTTCTCCGTTACGGATACACAAACGGACTGACAGACATGACTATATTGGTTCAGAATTTCTTGCTACTCAATAATATGTATATGTACGTTGTAGGGTCTCTCAGTTACCATCTTGAAATCGTACTTATATGTGTGTTCCAGATCAGCTTAAAATTCTGCAATCTGATTTAGCTAAGCTTATGCGTCTGCCTATAGTACCGTAGTTGTGGAGGCAAAAATGGCAAAAATTGATTTAACAATTCATAAAACATGGAAAAATTATTGATGGTAGGCCTTTATGAAAATGGAGCCAAATCGTTTGACACACCCTCAGTTAAATAAAAATTTTAAACTGATCAATTATTAAGTGTTTTTAAACGATTCTTTACTCATATATTGTCAACGACCCTGTCCACAATTTAAAAGCATTATTTCCCCAAGATGATGACTAATCAACCGTTACTTTTTAAAACTCGTATTAATTCAATTAGAAACATATTTAACAGTTTACAATTCTTATGAATAAAACTGATTGACAAAAGTTCCAATTGCCCCCTTATCTACAGCTGAATAGGCTCTTAACCACATTGCTGCACTACTGCATAGGTACTCACACGTAAATAATATCACTTTTGAACGATTGACAATACATTTCAAGATACCATTGACATACCCAAGAGATGGGTGTGCTCCTTTCATGTCCATCACATAAACATACAAATGTGCGGATAAAGACATCTAATTATAATTGCTTAAAACATACGTGTGACATATGTGAATTGACATGATTTTAACATGATGATAATTCTCAATATACGTATTATCAAAAAGGTGAAGATGTGTGGAAATTTATAAAGAGAAAAAAGGGAAAAAAGACAATTTAAAAAAAAACCCAGCACAGATAAAATATGTGGGAATTCATATAATTTCCATATGTATGCGATTGAAATTTCCTACATATGTGTAAAAGACACATTTACCTGAATTACCTGCACAAACACTGCAGCAAAGTTGCTGCTGAAATATGTGATTGAAGTTGTCGTTTAATTTGATTAATTTCTACACACATTACCAGGAAATTTTTTAGGGTAAATTGTATAAATCTGATTAGTTTCAATTCGAATGGGTTAACCAAGCTTTGGTTTAAGTCAATGATAACTTTATTATGATTTATAAGAGATTTTATACAAAAAGTGTTGGATTTAAAATAATAACTTGGAGAAGAGGAATAATTTCTTTTTTACATATTTGTGTCGGGAGACGATCTGGGTTATTGTTACAGTTAAATTGTGTATTAGGTGATATTTTCTTATTATTAAGCCCATCGCCATATATAGGGGGTACAGATCACTTTGTCAAAATACTTGTAACGCTAAAAAGAAGGTGTCGGAGATCCCATAAACTATATCTATTTTGAATCAACATTGCATACTGAGTAAATCTAACGATGTTCATCTGTCCGATAAGTGTTTTGATAATCAGTCTTCTGACCGATTCCAAACTTAGCAGACGTGTTGGTAGAGTTCATACGCTGGTGGGAAATTGGGCGAAACCGCTCAAGCGACACGCCCACAATGCAACTAAGACAATGGAATATATATTGTGACATAAACACTCCTCGGAAAACTTTGGTGCATCGATTTCAAAATTTGTCCTCAACCGGATATAGTTTTTTTTTGGGTTTTTTGTGCACATCACACTGAAATTTTCCAAATATCATATTTTACACATATGATACAATAAATGAATGGAAGAGGGACACATATGCTTTATAAACAATTGATGATATCTAGAAGCAGACGCCATCCACATTCCTATCTACGCTCGCTTGCATAAAATTTCACATATGTACACAATTTGAAAATTTCCGAAAAAGTTTCCTTAAACGTAACTGTAACTGTAAGCGTAACGTATGTATGTGTAATATCTGCGTAAAAACCAACACCTAATAAACAACACAACACCATATGTGGAACATAGATTTCATTCATTCCTTCTAACTGTATAAAAGCGGAAGAATTTTGACAAATTCATATCAATCGCTGCTGTAACGTTGATGTGAAATCATCATATATCATAAATATTTATAATTCAGAACGCCATGGAGCAAACGAAACCTTATGTGAGGATCATAGAACAGCCAGCCAGCAAAGCATTAAGATTTTCTTCAAAAAATGATAAAGATTCCATTAGCACCATAGTAGGTGTACATTCTACAGCGGATAAGAAAACGTATCCAACAATTGAAGTGATTGGCTACAAGGGTGAAGCGGTTGTAGTAGTTTCATGCGTTACCGAGAATCAACCCTATCGTCCGCATCCCAACAACTTGGTCGGCAACAAGGGTTGTAAGAAAGGTGTTTGCACAATAAAAATCAATCCAGATACTATGCGTGCGGTATTCAGTGATTTGAGTGTTCAGTGCATTAATGAAGGTGACATTGATGCGGCTTTGGAGACTCGCGCTAAAGTCCGTGTGGATCCTTTTAAAACCGGCTTTTCTCACCGTTTACAGCCGCACAATATTAATTTAAATGCTGTTCGACTGTGCTTTCAAGTGATAATCGAGGGTAAGACGAAAGGATCTTTCACGCAAGCCCTGGAGCCAGTGGTGACAGAGCCCATTTACAATTTAGTGATATGTCGTTTGGGTAATTATGCCTCCAGCGCTATGGGTAACACGGAGGTTATATTGTTGTGCGGCAAGGTAGCTAAAGATGACATTTCCGTACGCTTCTACGAGGAGCAGAACGGTCAAATGGTTTGGGAGGCAATCGCCAACGCCAATATTTATAGCGAAACCGCCATCGTTTTAAAGACGCCCACCTATCACACATTAACTATAACGAAACCGGTTCAAGTTTTCATCCAATTGAAGCAGCCATCGGACGGTAGTACCAGTGTCCCATTATCTTTTCAATACCTGCCCCTGTCTATGGAAACGAAGAATTTCATTACCCAGCAAGTGTTGTTGACGCCGTATCATTGTTTTAGTCATTATCCAAGACACAAAACTGCCACCTTTTCACCCGACTCCAATTACTCTCAATTGAAGGCACAATGCGGTGCAGGAACTGGTAGCAAACGTGACATGTCTCACATGTCAGATCTGACTGTGCAACCACTGAACGAGAACAACTCAAAGACATTAAACAATTTAAATATTGCCGCAAGCTTGCATGAATTGAAGCAACAGCGTAGTAATAATTTGTTGGAATCGGCAGTTGGCAGGGAAAAGCATTCCAATTGGGACAATCCAACACTCAAACGCACACCACTGGAAGAACAGAAACAACGAGAACTGGTGCCGCGATTGCTGCAATCATTTTAAGCATCATCGATTAAAAAAATTGTTATTGAAAATGTTGCGATTAAGAATTGTTAACAATTGTTTTTATTTATTTGTACGTTTTAAGTAGATTTCGTTGTATAGTTTTTATTACATTGTAGAAATACCTAAAATAAAGAAATACCCTACTTCTATATATAGAATATATTGTTGTTTTTGAATTTTTTTACCTGCCGCGTATAATACGAGTAGTAGGGAAAATACGTATTTTTATGAAATTCCCTGGGTGTGTACGCTTTGGGAATTTCAACTTTTTACCATATCTGTTATTCAGTTTGAGTCAATAACAAAAAAGTGTTAGTAATACTTTAGCATGAAGACGTGAAATATTTCTGAAGTGATTTCATTTAAATAATAATCTTTGGTGCTGGATAGAGAACTCTTTTTATTCTGTTGACGATGATGACACATTATGTCATTCTTTATATACCCTCCACATAAGATGGAGGGTATGCTAAGTTTGTCATTTCGTTTGCAATAGTTAGAAGGAGGTGTCAGAGACCTTTCAATGTATATAATGTTGATCAGCCTCAAAAACTAATTCGATGCATGATCACGTGTTCGTCTGTCTGTCTGTTGTAAGCATTCTAACGGGCGTAAACTTTTGAGACATTGATCCAAAATTTTATTCAGACACTTTTTTGCAAGTAGATTGCTATTTAAAATGGGCAAAATTGGTCAAAAGCCACGCCCACAATCGATAAAAATCTACTTATTTGGCACAAAAACTAAACTAGGAAGTTAAAATTTGAAGCTTATATTTATAATTATCCCATCCATCACTGTGTCTAAAAAGGGGCGTGGTCGGATAAGTGAGCCGTCTATAATTTACAAAAAACATACTCAGCATAAAAGTCGACGTGCAACCTGATATGTAATAGAAACACTATTAGAGGACATAATCAAATGCCTGCCACGCCCATTATTGTAGATGTGTAGGGTATTTAAGATTTGCCCTAAGCCAAATTTAGTTTTCTTACTTCTGACGGACACACGCACGTACATATCTAGATCGATTCAGTTTATGATGCTGATCAAAAACTCCTTTTGGATGTTGTAAACGGAATGACAAACTTAGTATATCTCCCATCTTATGTGGAAGGTATATTAAACTTTGTTGTTTAAAAAATTATATGATTTAATATAATTTTCCACTGTTCTCTTTTACTTTGACTGCTTAGTTCCATAAGTATTTCACTTAGGTCGCTTAATATATGATAAATTGATACAACAATAATTATTCCCCCATTGAAGGCTGCTAAAAGTACACCTCGTATGTGAGTATATGTTCCTTTTAAAGCATGCACATATTTCCAGTATTAACCACCTTAGTGAGCACATTTTATAAATTTAGAAAAACGACTCGTTCTCTTATGGTTTGCTTTAGAATTGTACATACTTTTAAAATACTTTAACATTTGTTGCAAATAGAGCATAAGTATAAGCATTAATTAATAATGTATTGTAGAATACGTCAGTAATTGTGAAAGTAATTTTATCTAATAAATCTCTCCTTTTTTTCTTTCTCTCTATTTTCTATGCCTACTCACTTGCAAATATGTACACATTTCTATTTAGCTTAATTAAATAACAAAGCTTCAATCAAACGCAATAAAAATTAGTTTTATATACAGACGCTAGCGTCTGCTACGGCAGCTTTATATTAACACAAGGCGGCAAACAAACGGCAACAAAAGCTTACTAAATAAAAGAAAAGTTGAGAGATCGACAACACCGCTTACAACAGAGTCGAGGCATAAGCGCGACGGTCACAAATTCTCTAATCACTCCGGTGATCACGCTTGTAACCAACACCAAACCAAAACAAACATTTTCAAGATTACTAAAATATATCAAAAACGACAGTCACTCTCACCCATTACCACAGACACGCTTCAGGACACATCACATTATCATCCAGAATCATTTTGCAATATTATAAACATAACCGCTGCTGCCGCTGCCGCTGCCAACACCAACACCACCACTACCGCCACCACGACCAAAACATTAATAACAGCGAATACGACACATTCACAGAACGGCATGAACGCCAACAAGATCAAAAAACGTGATACGGACTTATGATTGGTGAGGGCAAGGGGCAGTCTGGGCTTAGGCCTGGGCGGCAGTGGCAGTGGCAGCGGTAGCCGTTATAAAGTAACGGCTAGTTGTGTGCCGGAAGTAAATATAACATCAAGCAAAATCAGCCATGAAGCTTTGTCACTAAAGCCAACACAAGCACAACCACCACCACCGCCACCGCTACCATCACTAGTAACATTCTCATCATCATTATCACATTTGGCATCATCATCAACAACAATGACAACAACAACGACTGATGTAGTCACACAGTCAATATATTGTAACAACAACAACAATAACAACAACAACAAATGTAACAACACCGCAAATCAGAAAAGCGAGATAAATTGTAAAAGTAATACGCACACAAATGAACGATTCGCACTAGCGATTAACAAAATTATTTTCTCACCACCATTAGGAGCCACGCTAGTTGAAGAGGAGGATTTTAACGAACTAACCGCAGTACCAACTACCACCATTGTGATAGCCAACAATGTCAGAGGCGGTAGCAGTACGAAACTGATCCGCCAATTACCGCCCCCAAAACGGAACGGTAAAGCGAACGGTGTAGCCAAAAGACACGGTGGAGCTATAGCGGCAACATTGCGCAACGTATTGCAACGTCAGTCGGCCACAACGTTTAATGCTGCTTCGGGCAAGCAACCGGCCAATATAAGTGCTCCACCAAGTGAAGAGACTCAGGCCACTAACGAATTAACACCTTTAGTGGAACATCAGAGCAACAGTAGAGAGAATTTAGTCAAAACATCAGCATCGCCTTATGTAACAAACACCACTACGACTTATCAAGCGACAAACACAACTACTGCTGCAGCCGCAGCGGCTGCTGCTGCTACTGTTGCCACCACTACCACCTATAGCCACAATTCCAAGACCACACGTTACTGGCCAGTTATTTATAGGAATCCTCATCACTACGATTACGAGGCTCTACACGCCCAATCACAAGCTGCAAACAATCTGATTCAGTCACCGTATGTGCCACCTGCCAGTTCTGCATCGTTTCGTCAAAACTGCTATTCGAATCAATTCCAACAATCGATTGTGTATTCCTCCAGCAATGAGGATCTAACCACTATAAATGAGTGCGTGGCTAACGGCGGGGACGAGGATAGTAGCGGTGGTGGTGGTAGTGGTGGCGGCAGCGCTGATGGTTTGTTTGATCCAAATGGTAGAGGCAGCAGCAGCAGTGGACGCAACAACCACCGTCAACAGCAGCAGACGACCTGTTATTATTTTGCATCCAGTCGTCACAACAGCATTTATGAACAACCCCCGACCATTTTGGGCAATAGCACTCTACATTTCGATCCTACAAACGCAGCCACCGTTGAGTCGTTGCGTCACAATAACAACATACTCTTGCGCAACAGCAGTTGCTCTTCAAAAATCATGCAACAAACCGCAACCAGTGGATGTAGTGGTACCGTAGATGTATCCAATTCAATAACGGCTATAAGTGGTGGAATTCAGGGCGACACCACAACATGCTGCGCAAATTGTTGCATGGGACCACCTCCCGTTCTCTTTCTATTCGTTACATTGCTTATGACCACAAGTGCAACGGCTATGTTATGTGCTGCCATAATGACTGATCACTGGGAACATGTAACTTGGGATCGTGAGAGTCTTGATAAATATACCAATCGTTCTGGTCTACGCTTGGATTGGATTATGGATGAAAAGATAGCCATGCTGAAGCCATATAAAAGAGGTGAGTGCTGGGAAAAGGTACAACTTGCCTTCTTTCCAACAAAGCAAGTAAATGAAAAACACATGAACATTTTACTCAACGTTCGTATCGCGCTTGTCCAGGCTAGTTATTCTATGTTTATCCTTTATCGTCTTCACTGCCCAAAGGCAGGCATTTATTGATTTGTCCCTGGTAAAGTCAAAAACAAATCGACCCAACAGTAAAACTATTCTGTGTCATCGTGAAGGAATAAGCACCACCACTCAACCTTGACCCCATTTGTTTGCTCGTAAACTAGAAACCGGCAACAATATAACGAACGCGTACATTGCATTATACTCGTTCAAATGTGCAAAGCAAAGTACACACACACTTACATAGATATGTATTTGTGAATGCTTATGGCTATTATAAAACACAGCAACATCATAAAGCGAACTTTATGGAAGACTTTCTTAAAAGAGCAATCGAAAAAAAAAAGAAAAAAAAAGGTTCAATTGGCTTAGGTCGAATTCGGTGCACCTGATTTTTTGTGTCTGCACCAAAGGTAAGTTCAAAATCTTATTTTTACGACCGCCAAAGTTCCAAAACTGTAACCTACAGCCGGACTGACGGACAAAACTACACTGCTTTGCTTATTGCCAATACGAGTGTATGTTTTTTGGGGGTGTTACAAAAAAGAGTGACATGCTCGATATACTTTTATAACCGTACAAGTTTTGTTCGTAATAAAAGAATTTTTCAAACATTATTGTGAAGAAAACAGTATTGAAGAAGAAAAGTTTGAAACTATGCACATTAGTCAAAAGCTTAGTATTACTTACTTATATAAATTTTTGATATATAAAACTTCCCGTCTGCTTTTGTGGTAACATTCTCCCATACGCAAATATTAAGATATAGATTTTCAGGTGTGTCATGCCCTCTTCTGACTAAGTTACCTGGAGAACAAAATTACCTGGATAACATATATCATTAATTTCACTTGATTTCTAACCTGAGTACTTAATTTAAATTTCAATTTCACTCCATATTTGTATAAATATTTCTTTGCATTTGTAGTTGATTATCGCTTTCGGCGTGATACACTATTTCTGGTGCCGATGCATGGTGGTATTTGGACGTTGTGCATAGACTTGCCATTACGTGAACTGCAAGAGTTGAGGCGTCATCCGAAATTTCCGCCCAGTGCTCCAACATGTCTCAATTATTTGGCGGGATCATCGGAAAATGCACGAGGCGAAGAACAGCGTAACGATTGGCAACATAGTGAGTCACAGAGATCATTGCAACCTCATTTACGTACGTATATGGTACAATCTACGTGTGTTCTTAATCTTCTTTCTTTCAACCCTACAATCGAAGCTATCTACCTTATTAAATAAAATCCATCTGAAGAAATGTCAAATGCATGCGTGTAATAAAGTGTAAGGTTTCGATAGAAAAGCAAATTTCCTTTGGCTTACCAAATAGAGTGGCCACGTAGTGTTTCCTATATGCTGCTATTCACCTAATGAACTTGCCCTCACTCTCTCTCTCTCTCTCTCTCTCTCTCTCTATATATATATATTATAACTTCAAGTTCCCACGTAACGAATGTAAAACCTCCTTGGTGACGACATAGAGTCACAATCCCAACTTTGCTCTTTTGCTGATTTTGCATTTTTAAAGAAAACCTGTTCAATACCATTCATTTTTTTTTTTTTTGGCAAAATGCCGTATTTTATTTTATAAAATTTTTTCATGTACTTTGTAACTTACTTGTAAGAGTACTTTACTGAGCCTTACGATTAAAACTTACAAGTATTTTTAAGTGTCTTCAGAGTTGCTTGCGTATGCAATAATTGTATTCAATTATATACATAAACAAGCATACAACAGGTAATTAATTGTCCCTCTTAGTTTTTGAAATAAATCAGGAGGCAAATGTTGCGTTTAATTGAAAGAAGCGGATTGTAAAGCTTAATTAAAAAATAAAAATCATTTTGTGTTGTACTCTTTCTAAATGAATGCTGTTAATGGTTTTGTGTGTGAGGTGACGTTGGGATGCCTATGTGAACGAATGCGTATCAATGATAATTATTTCAGAATTCAACGTAATTTGTGCTTGTTTGTGTTGGGTGATGGAATGCGTGTGGTGGTTGTATTCTGTAAAAGAAGTATTTACAAAGCGGGGCGTTTGGCGGGCGAAGCAGAGGCGGCAGCTTCAGCTTCTGAAGTGGTGTCGTCTGGTTTTTTACGTTTTATCAAATGCGTTATATCAGTGGGTTTAGATGATGATGAAATATCCGCACGCGACTCCGCGATGGTAGGAGTGGCGGTGGCTTGCGAAGTACCAGCATCCACATCACCCTTACTTATTGGTTTAATATAACTATCCAAAGCTGCCCGAACTTCGGCAATATTCTGCAAAAAAAAAAAATTGAAACTTACAAAACTGTTCGTGTTTGAAAATAATTCATCACTTACATGTGCTTGAGTTTCTTCAATTTCAGCGATTTTAGCCCGTATCTCCTGCTTTGTCTCTTCCATATCTTGTATATTATTTTTATCTTTTTCACTCATTTCAGGTTTATTTTTGATCTCCTCAATTTCCTCTTCAATCAGTGTGCACGCATCCTTCAATGAGGCGGCCCCCTCTTTGTTTAATGTTTGCATCAAATAAGTCAAACCGATTTTATAGTAAATTTCTGCCATAGCACGTCGATACTTGTTCGGTAGTTGTTTATAAATGTTTAATGCTTTTTCTAAGCAATGCGGAATAATCATATATTGATGTTAATAATTATTTTTTTTAAATGATGTGAAATTTGTAATAAATTGAAATCTTACCGTAATCTTCACGTGAAGCTTCTAATATATTATTTTCAAATTCAATGTTGGCCAATTCGGTTTGCACTTCAGCTAGATTCGGAAGACCGCATTCACCTTGACGGTGGAATATTTTAGCCGCTAATTCCAGTATTTCCCAAGCCAATTGCAGATTAGAGGCCTGACCCAATAAGAAGTGCAAAGATTTGAATTTTTAATTATGGCAAAGGTTGCTTTATTTATATTATTTGTATTAAAATGTTGTCCTAAGGGAATTTATACATATGTACGGTATACGCACTAACTCTCAAAGTATATGTATTTTTATCAAAGTCTAAATTTGATTCTATTTAGGTACTTCTGTCTGTCCTTTTGTGTCTCTAGGCTCCTTTAAATAAAGTATCCTTTTGATTCTTGGTTAAAGTTGAAATATATAGTGCGTGCGCTATAAGCAAAATCACTCGAAATTCACGCCCACAAATAAAAAAAAACTAAAAGAGGATCCACATTATTTAGAGTAGTTTGTCCACACAAACTCCCTTTAGACCTATATATACATTTATATAATAAAATATTAAATTAAAATATTTCATTTATTTTAAAAATCTAACAGCTTAACAAAAATTATATTGATTTTATTAATACATTAGCAAAGTGCAGTGCCCTACAAGGCCCCGCCCACAATTTATAAGAATCATTGCTTGACATAAATTTGACCTTAACCAAATACAACTTTATCTTGAATAGTTTACTTACCGCTTCATTGTCCTCTTCCCCTATATCTTCACTTTTTTCAGGTGTTGCTTCACCGTTCGATGTACTTGGCTTTTCGCCATCATTTACAGTTTCCGTTTGTTCACTATTAACAGCGCTATCACTTGCTAAAGGTTTCTCTGTCGCTTTATCTTTTTTATTACCATCATTATCATCAGAGCTACTAACTTCGCCCTCCTCTGACAACTTGACATTTGCTTTTTGAATTGTGGCTTTACCGTTTACTTCGTGATTCTTTTCCAAAATATCTGTAGAATCTATAACTGTGTCATGGTTTGTTGTCTTCTTTATGCCATTTTCTTCAACGGTTTGCTTTTCGTTGATGCCGTTCTCTTCTAAGCCCTCCTCTTCCGTATCACTGTCATCATCATCATCATCATCTTGTTCATTAGGTACATCAATAATTTTATTGTCATCCAAAGCCAAAGCAATCAATGATTTGGCATACAGTAAATACGGCATGCCCAGCTCATCAGATAATTCTCCATATATTTCTTCATACAGAGTACAAACTTGACTTAACTCATCGGCCGCTTCAACGTATGATTTTACCAAAAAATTACGAGAGCCATGACTGTATAATTCCTTCGCTTTTAATACCTTTTGGGCGAGCTGTTCTTCAACCGTTAACTCGGAGATGGTTTCACTGGTCTGAACTTTTTCCGTCGATGGGGCATCAAGGGATTCCTTTTCCTCCGGCGACATTTTGTTAAACTATAAAAAAAAAAAAAGAGAATATCAGAAAAACTTGCATTTTACTACATGTGACACGCCTTTTAAATAAACTGTAACTAATTTTGATAATTATTTAATTATTTTTGGATTTGTCCTTTCATAAGAGACAAAAGTTAGTAAACTTGGCTACTATGCAACAGCTCGCATAGGTTGTACCTTAAAATGATTGCGTTTTCTTTATTCTTAATTATTCTTCAGCACCTAAAATTGAAATTATCCATAACAATTATAGTTAAATATTTTAATTTATTATTCTACACGTGTGTATGATATATTTGATGCGTTCTATAAACAAGAAATTTCACTTAAATCAGCATGGTAGTCCATCTTTCCACCTTTTTTATTATATTTATGACACAATAAATTGCACGTGCTATGTACAATAGTTAATTACATTTAAATTAGTTCATATATATGTAATAACAACAACAACAACTACCAAGAAAAAATTACAGAAAGGGATTTTAATTATTACAAAACATAAATTAATTGTTTAAATAAAAAGTATTGATTGGTAAAAAGGCGGGTAAGCGTCAAGACAGTTTCATTGGACAGCTCAATTTGAAAAATTTTAATGTGACGCTGAAGAAAATTTTATCTTAACATTATAAAATTTACAAACGTGAGGATTAATAACAGTGTCTAGATTGACTTTTGACAGGTTTTGATGCTGATGAGGAATATATACATTACAAACAATATATAATTTTTAATTCCTTCTATCCCTACGTAGAGAATATCCCTTACGCTTATAAATTTGTTCACTTTTTAATTAAATAAGATCCCGATTCACAATTTTGAAATCGCAAATAGAGTAGTTTTGTAGTCCAATTTTGTTTTTGTTTTTCTTTTTTATGAGTTTGTAAACAATGTAGAAAACTACAGGGTGGCGCAGAATGAGCTATATGGTTTAAATGGTTTATAACTTTTTTATTTATGCGATTATTATAACTTTTCTTTTTTTTAAATACAGTATATTATTGGGGAATTTTTGCAATTAGCTTTGAAAAATGATATCCTGTAAGTGATGTCCCATTTTCTGCTTCGCACATACGTGCTCTTTTTAGCATATTTTGCATACCTTTTCGCAACATTTCGGGTGTAATGGCTATGCTTTCATTTCTAATGTTGGTTTTTAGTTGGAGTGTGGTCTTGGTTTGTTAACGTACACTCTTTCTTTCAAATATCCCCAAAGAAAACTGTCAGGAGCTGTTAAATCTGGTGAACGTGGAGGCCAGTTAAAATCGCTTGTGCGCGAAATAATGCGTTCGCCGAATATGTCCCTTAACAAAGCCATTGAGGCACCTTCAGTATGTGCTGTGGCTCCATCTTGTTGAAACCACAAATTTGGATGGTTTTCCACAGCTGGCCTAACAAAATTTTCCAACATCGTCCGATATGCTGACAGAGATTGAGACACCACTTTCATTTTCAAAAAAATATGGGCCAATTATCCTTTTGGAGGATACACCGCACCAAACAGTACATTTAAGTGAGTGTAATTGTCGCTGATAAACTGCTCTTGGATTTTCCGTAGCCCAAATCCTGCATTTTTGGTTGTTGACATACCCATTTAATAGGAAATGGGCTTCATCGTTCATTACCAAATTGTGAATAAAGTCTGGATTTTCCTCCGCTTTTTCACGGAAACGAATGGCATATTCAAGCTGTTGTTGGAAGTCTGTCATCTTCAATTCTTGCACAAGTTGAACTTTTTATGGGAACAAGTCTAATGTACTCAAAATTCTCTGCAGCGACCGCCGTGATAGTCCAAGTTGTGTCGAACGCCTCCTTCTTGATGTTGATGGACTATGCTGCACGCTCTCCCGTACACGTTCAATATTTTGAGCAGTGTGCACGGTAGGTGTTCTTCCGGCACCAGGAAGGGTTCTTACAGACCCATGTTGACGAAAATTTCCAATCAAATGGTTTATTGCTGACGCTGTGGGTGCAATGCGCACATTAAAATGACGACGATATGCACGCTGTCAACACAATAGACTGTTGGTTTGAAAAATAAAATTCAATAATTTTTGTAAATTATTCAATGGGGTAATAATTAATAATTCTCTTCTTCATAAAATACTGGAAAAAAAAACAAAGAAAAAGTAATAATTAAAAAAGTTATAAAGAATTCAAACCATATAGCTCATTCTGCGCCACCTTGTAGAAAACTATCAATGCATTGGAATGCAATTTAGAAAGAAACCAAATTCAGTCAAATTTATAACAAATCTTATTTAATTTCTTATGCAGGAATGCAAAATTTGTCAATTTCTTGTTCCCTGGTTTGTTTAATTATATTGGGTAGCGCAGCACTGGTCGGTGCGTTCGGCGTATGTCAACGACAAATAAGTGCTATACTTATTACTGGAGTTATGTATTTATTAGCAGGTAATTAACAAAAAAATTCTAAATTTATTTTTTAACAATTTGTGTAATTTCCTCCTTTCTGTGTTTTTAGCTTTGTTTGCTTTGTTCACATTGATGATTATTCATTTTAAACGGCAACAAGGACGTCCTATGCTCGATAGTGATTATGATGGCACTGTTGATGGTATAGTGGCTCGACCCGGAGGAGCAGCTATACTGGCTAAACCACTTTTAGGGGCCAGAGTATTTTTAACATCGTGGAGTTTAGATTTGGGCTGGGGTGGTGTAGCACTCTGTGCTATCACTTCAGTGTTATGGATATTGTTATCCAAAATTATGCGCTATAATCCATTTTCGACTTTAATGATTTAATTCATGCAGCACTCAGCGAACGCTTATACTTGTATACTATTGTAATTGTATTGTTGTTGCGTAATTTAATGTATATAAGTTTTTATACTATTCAAGAGCTCTAGTTAGTAGTACCCTCCCCCCTCCGGCCTTACCTAACACAATGCAATCCTTGTTTAATTGGAGCATATGTCAAAATCCTTAATTTATGTTATTTTCGACAAGTAAACACGTCACGCTCGTATATGGGGTAGACAGTAGCATGATTCGGTCCATTTTCAATTTGTCACAACTGGTTTACTTGGAGCAAAATCTTGGATATCCTACATTTCCAACATTTATAGTTTAACTGTGGGTGTGCCTTTTATGCCGAAGCTCCGAACTGTAATTTTGGACCAATTTTCATTTTTGTAACCATTTTTATGGCCAAATTTTCGATCAAAATGGAAATTGCCTGTTTAATTATCTGCTTGTTATGGAAATTACAAACAAATAATGGACTAATGTATAAAGTTAACTAGATTGAGCGATTTTGTTTTTTATGGGGTCTCTGTAGGCTCCATTTTTAATATTTCTGAAATATCCTTCAACTACATGTAAGCCCCGTTCTATAAATGTGAAGGAAAAATGCCACACAATCCACAGACACACAAGGCAGAGGGTACGCTTTTGAACGCTTTTATACATATAATATAGATTCTTTCTAAATATAATAGACATGTCCGCTAGCTGACAAATATCCTTATGAAACTTCCAAAATATTTGCCAAATCGAAGCTCGATATGTTACTTAAATGTTAAATGTGAGCGTGCCAATAATAAAGGATTTGGCGGACATGTCTAAAACACAATGTATATATAAACTAACGCTTATTTGTACTTATTGATGCACAATGCTTTGGAAAAATTTACAAAACGCCTTAATAATGGGCACGCAGAAAAATATAGTTATAGAATAGTTGACATATAACATATTAGGGAATACGAACTATTTACTACAAGATGATGCATAGGCATGAATTATATAACTAAATAGATATGTGTGGATATAACTATAAATGCTACAAACGTTAGCTTTTTTTATATTCCATTGCAATTAATATAAATTTGAAATTCATACGTATGTATTATGCATACGGATAAATGTTATTTTTTGGACAATTTCTTCGCTTCATATATATTTTTATGGTATGTGTAGAATAAGGCGGTACGGTATTGAAGGACAGATTGACATTAAAACGAATGCAAAATTTATTTTAATTCCTTGAAATTGTTCATTTGAAACGACGTTAATTGACTCCTAGTCAATAAAATCCCTATTAGCGGCAATAAGGGACTCGGTAAGGGGTCGAAAACGATTGCATGCCCGAATCAAATGCTTTTTGTTCATATTAATAACTATTGTTGTTGTTGTACGTGATAATCCAGAGGATTAGGGTCTGGGAAGTTAGATGGTTAAAGGTTTGGGGTAATGTGGTCATAGACATTTTCGGTCATCCAACCTTGTGCCATCATGGCTTTGGGTGAAGCAGCAGCATTTTGCTGGAATAATTATGGTCCTGGATTTTCCAAACATTTCTAAAACCTCGATGTAGGCGGTCGCATTCACCGAAGTGTCTTTCGTTGTTCACAACTCCTAAAACCATGGCAGTTGTCGTGTTATGCACACCGGGAATCTAAGTAGGATGTGAGCATAACCACTTGTCATTTTTCCAAATGAATTTTTTATTTTGATGGAAATTTTTTTCGTCAAAAAAAAAAAACCACAACATAAACTTTAGGAAGCTTAAGCTTATTCAATAGACGTTTTTCTCGAATAAGTCTGTGTTCCCGAGTTTGTGCCGACATAAACTGTCCTCTGCGTCTAAGGTAGGATGCGGAGCTTTTCGTGAACAATTCGACAGATTAGGTCCCTCGCAATGGCCTCATAGACTTTGAAGGCTTTCGTCAAACATTCTCTTGTTGGACAAATTGTGTATATCTAGTAGTGTCCGAACGTTCCTCATACTTTCTCCAATTTAGACAACTGGTAGATTTCCAAACGCGCTTATAGCGACGTATAACTGCATATCTCTTCATTTCTTGACTTATAGTCAAGAATAGTTTATAGTCCTCCATTTATGACCTAACACGAAAAGAAACAAACAGAATTGTTCTCCACAAATTACATTGAATATGCACATTATGCTGACAGAACCAATTTTGTTTTGCCACTATTATCACACTTTATATAAATATATTTCAAATTCTTGACCATACCTTAACAAAGTGTAGTTTACAAGAACATTAATATTGTTACT
The DNA here is from genome assembly GCA_963971445.1 of Ornithomya chloropus. Taxonomy (NCBI): domain Eukaryota; kingdom Metazoa; phylum Arthropoda; class Insecta; order Diptera; family Hippoboscidae; genus Ornithomya; species Ornithomya chloropus. Next base: position 6,009,198 of record OZ020529.1, read on the forward strand.
TATATATTTTAATAAAGAAGCTTATAAACAAACTTATTGTGTTTTACTATTAGAGTGCGCTCTTTGAATGCCAAATAAAGAACGTAATTAATCCTGCTACAACAAACTGTGAAGATCCACTTAAAAACGTTTTTAATTATATACAAATTTATAATATATGTCAAGGTCAACTATTTCTATAAATGTATTTTTATACCCACCACTCTTTGGGGTCATTGGTACAAAAATATTGTCTAACATTCCAACACATAGAAGCTTCCAAGTATCTTTGATAACAATAAAGTTCTGAGCCATGTTAATAATAAATATTCTAATAATAATAATAATAATAATAATGTATAGCGTTTTAATAGCTGAATTGCTCATTCGCCTGTCGAACCAACCTCCGACTTTCAAGGTAATTTTCTTAACTGTCGGTGGGTTACCAATCCAATTGTGTTTAAATTCCAGCTGGAAAACTCTTTCACTTTTTTCCCCAACTGCATTTGAACCGGCGTCCTACAGCGGGCAGGATATATATAAATGTACATAATAAATATTCTTCCAGTCGCAAAAGTCGAGACGTCCATTTCAACCAAAATTATTTAATAGTTCTATTCTAACACAGAAGTTTTAATAACTAAGAAGGTGGGTATGCAAAATGTGGTCACAACCATATAAAACATTTCCTCATTTAGCCATATATTACGTGCACGAGGAAAGATCAGTACGGAAAGAAGATATAAAAAGGCAAAGAAAGTTAACGAAGGTAGATTAAAAACCATTTCAAATTCTTCGGTACTCTATGTTAACTTAAAATAAGTTACACATAACACTAATGACTTCTCTTCAAGCCGTAAATAAAAACGTATTTGTAAGCGTTTCCCATTTTTAAAGCAGTATACATTTTGGCTTATATATATTGTAATATGAATAAAAATTATACACATTAGTGCCACCTCAAAAACGTATGAATGTATGTAGGAATCGGCCGAAGATTGCATATATCAAACATGGAAAAATCCGCTAAAAAGTTCATTGTCCTCCACACTTATTAAATTGGTTCATATGGTATGCGACTTCACAAACACCAGCACATTCATTTATACACAATATATATTGTATTATTTGTATATTTCCATATAATCAAAAGCAAAAACAATACGCAGCGGTATTGTAATAACACAATTTCATTTCACAATTTCATCCAAACAATTTATTACCGCTTTTTTCGTTAGAGAGCAAATTTCATTTTAATAATTTAAGCATTACATGTACTTTTCTTACCTTATACAATTTAAAAATTAAATGAATAAGATTATAATTAAAGAACTATTACAATTCTACACTTTTGCACGCTTTAGTTAATTTTCCAAAATGATTGCAACGGAACGCGCTTTTTTTTACACACGCCAAAAAATAACAATACACACAATTTTTTGTCAAAACATACTTGACATAGGTTGTCTCTGTTTATCAATTGCTCTGTTAGGCAAATAATATTGTAATGCTATCCACGCAGGTAAATAACGGCATTGTATGAGCGAAAATGAGATAACTAGTATATAAAATACTCTAAGCTATTACATGATTACGTGCACATAATACAGCATAAAAGGTATTTTTCTTAACGCTCTAATGCTAGAGTCTGATAGCTGTGCGTCGCGTCTCTCACAACAACAATTCTTCACTTTTGATCAACGACGCTCTATATAAATATATATAATTGTACTTTTTTTAAAGACGCAGAGCAAGCATAGCGATATATATACTAGCATAAACAAATATTTTATATATAAATTTTTAATTTATTGAGAAGTCTCATAATTTGTATTTTTAGTACGTTTTATAATCAAGTGGACATAATGCTTCTATGAAAAGTACTAAATAGCAACACGTGATTGACGGGGTTGTACATTTGGGCATTTATATGTAATTTGGGATATTTTCTTTGGACAAATATTTCTTTCCTTAATTTTCATTATAAATAATGTCCTTATTAAATATATATACCTATTCAAGGTATGTAAGCAAACTAATTAATTATAAATCACAATATGAAAATTTTATAGATTTCCACGGCTATTTGGCTTTGTCCCAAGACAACCCAGCACCTGGTTTCACTCTACGCCAATATTATTTGCTGAACCTTTGAAGAAGAAGCGTAAGCTGGATCCTCATATTATTAAACAACGTGAGGAAAGACGTAAAAAGAAATTGGAAAAACAAATAAGACGTTTGGAAAAAAATGCTCGACAATTAAAGCCCGTTGAAGAAATCGAAGTACCATTAAAATTATTGGACGAAAAACAGTGAGCGTTTGAGTTAACGGAGGGAATAATAAAGATAATGTCTATTTGTAATTATAGAATGCGAGCGCGCAACCTGCCACCCTTATCTGAAGAGGAATTGGAAAAGCGTTACCAATTGCATAAGAAATGGTGTCAATATAAGCATGAACAGAAAATGCTTACTTTTCATATAATCGATCGGCTACTGCACGCTCAAGAAAAGGCTTTGCAAGAATTACGTTTGGAATCTGAAGAATTATATCAAGAGGCTATACAGCCTGACATATGTCTTCTGCCAATTAAAATCAAAGGTCCTGTGGCAACCCCACCATTAGAAGACTACAATTCACCGGACGGTGAATACATTTTAGAAACGAAAAAGTGGGACTAATAAGATTCTGGAATTTTGATTTAAGATTAAACATTGTTATTAAATTTTTTTTTATAATTTTTAACTTGCGATTTATTTGCCCTATTTTACTCTTATATAAATGCAAATAGATTTTTTCCAATTGCTTTAACATTAAAATGTTATGTAGCGTTCTTTGTGATCAAGTTATTTATATGTATTAAAAAACAATAATGCAATTAAAGCAAATTTTGGAATTTGTGATAAATTATCCGTGTTAATAAGATTATGTGTATGTGATAAATAATTGTTAGAAAATCCTGTTATCTGAAGAGGAGCTAAAAACTTTAAGATGAATTGTTAGAAGCGATTGTCTTGCCAGCAGCTTGGCGTTTTTTAACACCCCAATTGTACACCCGGGCCATGTTCACTTCGGTTGTTGTAATTTGATCTCTGTATTAGAAGTACGAATTTCACTTATTATTTAATCGAGTGTCGGCAAAATTTCACATTACCTCAGAAAATCTTGGTCATGTTCAACAGTTTTTAAATTAGCAACGGCTGACGTCATATTTTGCTTTAGCAAAAGTTCAGCCTCATCAAGGGGATATTCTAGCATAACATTTGCACCCAACCACAGATACACTGTTTTTGTGGGTGTTACCATACTTTTTATAAACACTTGATCACTCAATAGAAATTGTGTTTCACGTTCTTCCGTTTCTTTACGCAGTACATCGATCATTTCCAACGATCTCTGTAAGTCGGGTATTTGTGACTTAAGTTTACGCTTCCGCGCCTCCAGATTGTATGCCATAAACCGATATTTACTGTGTTGCTCATCCAACCGTTGTAATACTCTTTCACAATTCTCCTCATTTTCAGGTTTAGCCATAAAACTATCGATTTCTTCCTGAGCACGAATGTGAACCATATATAAGGATTTTTTTATACATCATAAGTTTGGTCATCACTTACCAGGAACACTGCCTCTGGAATACCGGCAAAGGATTTTTGATTTTCGGGTAAATTTGGCATTTCTATTGAGCCCATAATACCGGTCATTGTGCTATTTAGATGTCTTCTAGGGTTGATGTTCTTAAAATTGTTCACTGTCAAGTCTTGAATTAAACAATTAGAAATGTTTATCATCCGTCAATAATCTCGTCTAAATTAGTAATATAATTCGCGATTTTTTCATCTTGTGGCAATTTTAAAACGTAAAAATTATAAAGTCTATAAACTTTTACCTTTTTTGACAATATTTCCTTCTTTCACGTGCAAATATTAATTAGGTAGTACTAGAGACTTTTTATCAGCCTCTGGTTGTATGCAATTTTCGATTCGGTTGATAATTTAAGTACCAACGCAACAATGCGGTTCTAAATAAAAATTTGCAACATTTTGATTCGAATAATGTAATTTAAATTCGCATTGTAACAAATTTGATTACAATATTTGAAGCAGTGAGTATTAATTATTAATATTCACTGGTGGAACTATAAAAATTTGTTTATTGCAAATTGCACCATGCACGCTTACTGACTTGACAGCATTAGTTAATGCCTCATTTTGCAAACATGCAAAGTATACTACGGTTCAATCGTACGTACCATAAATTAATCGTGCCATCTAGAGAATTCAGTTTTGTTTCAATAATAGTTTATTGTGAATTGTGGTTTATTGAAGTTTACTACTTTGTTTGAAATGAATAGCTGTAAATATAAAGAAGGCGTGTGAAAAAGTGTCTTTTTTTATTAACTTTCTTAACTTTGCATCGCTTGCCGGTAAATTTAAGAATATTTGTGAATATGTCTGATTCAGAAGAGATTGAAAGATCAAGTACTGGAAATGAGGCGACATCACGATCAGAAAGTGATTATACAGTCGATGATTCCGAGGAGTCGGGAAGTACGTAACTAAGTTTATACATATTGCTGTGTGTTCTTTATAAATAAAAATTATATTTTCCGATTTATAGCCGATGACAATGGGGCAACATCACCGTCCGTAAAGCAGTGTACAATAGAAGATTCAGAAAATTCAGACGGTACGCTTATAAATTAATATAATTATAATGCAGTATTGTCTATAAAAATATTTTGTCGTTTTTTAGTCGATGACAATATTGTTAGACGAAGCAGAGTCAGAAGAAAAAAATTGGTCATAATTGACTCCGATGCAAGTGAAGACGAAGAAGAACGGGCTCTTTCACCTAGTACCCGAATGAGTATCACCGGCATTAGACCGCAAGATCTCTCAGACACATCAAGTGAAATTGATTATGACAAAGAAGACAAAGAAGAGGAGAAACAACAGTCTGATCGTTCCGCCTGCAATGAAAGCGAAAGTGAATACGCATCATTTTTGGAAAAATCTGCTAAGGAGCAAGGTAACTCTCCAGGTGGGAGTAGTAGTACAATGAACACTGAAATTCCTCCTGAAACTCCAATTACAAAAGGAGAAGAATCTGAACGTCGAACAATGGCTGTAAACACACCACTGCGCTATTCCGCCCAATTTGAAAAGGAAATTAGGGAGACCCTATCTTCCACTCTTTGTCAACAGGATAATTCAACAAATAAAGAATATGATGACATAAAGCATTACACCGACGACAGCGATGTTCAAATTTTAGAGAAACGAACAACAGCGATAGAGCTTTCCAGCACTGATGATGAGCTCGCTACAGATGACAATAAAGAAAATATACTTAGTAAACCCAGTTCTGGGGTTAAACTAATGCAACCTAAAATTCCCTTCGCATTTAAACAAGATGCCTCAAATAACTCTTCCAAGCAACACGTGTCACAAGATTGTTATAGTTCAGAGGTTAAAAAATTGAAGGAGCTTAAATATGAATTGGCTAACGCGGAGACTTTGCTGGGGAAACTCGCCAAAAACCTACCAGATTCTGGATACCAATTGAAGAAACGCATTCAGGAATTACGAAATGATGTAGAAGCTAAAACAAAGTTTATAAACGCCCTGGTAGTTGGGGATAAAACGGATGACGGTAAACCATCTGTTGTGCACAGTTTTGGTAGTTTCGGTACCACTAAGGATACATCTTCTGAGAAGTTCCAGCAATTGCAGGAAGAGCGCAAGGCCACGTTCAGTAAGAATGTGCCCGATTGGGAGGAATTGTCGGCTGCCGTTAATGCAATCAAACCAATTCATACAGGTCGTCAAGGCATGCAAACCTTCCAAAATCAAAAAGCATTAACCGTAGACCGTTTAAAGGTAAGTGACATGCCACCAATAAACAGTTTATGTATCCACTAATTTTGTGATGAATCTCGTTTCGGAACGGATATCTGACTACTTGTTATTGTTTCCTTGACTTAATTTGTCAATCCTGAACAAGAGTTAATTTGTTTGGTGATTTTCGGTTATTCATGGAAACGTTAGCAATTTGATTAAAAAAATACACCTACACACACACAAACTGATTAGAAATTGAATTGTGTAAGGTGGCCATTTAAAGATCCGTTATATGAACAATGTAAATTGATTTATTTCAGGATTTACACGGCTCGTTGGAAACGTGTCCCACCGAGGATGTCTTGGCTGACGATCCCAAAGGCTTAAAGGTCAGTTTAATGGATCATCAGAAGCACGCTCTAGCTTGGATGAATTGGCGCGAACAAAAAAGACCCCGGGGTGGCATTCTAGCGGATGACATGGGTTTAGGCAAAACTTTAACAATGATTTCTTTGGTGTTGGCTTGTAAAAATCGATCATCGGAGGGACACGACAGTGATGATGATGACGATGCCACACATAACGAGAGATGTAAGATATTGATTTTAGGATTTTTATTCTATTCTGTTATGTGCACCATTTTCCGTACCGATTAGATTATCGTGGTGGTACGGTGGTAGTGTGCCCGGCCAGTTTGTTGCGCCAATGGGAGGCTGAAACTAAAGACAAGGTGGCACGGCATAAGCTAACAATTTGCATACATCACGGCAATAATCGTAATACTCGGCCAAAACACTTGCGCACATACGATATCGTGGTCACCACGTATAATATTGTAAGTCGCGAGCACAAATCCCAAGGCGCCTTGTTTGGCATAAAATGGAAACGCATCATATTAGATGAGGCTCATGTGATTCGAAATCACAAGTCTCAGTCGTCAGAGGCCGTGTGTGGCCTAAGAGGCACATTCCGTTGGGCCTTGACTGGCACCCCTATACAAAATAAAGAAATGGACATTTACGCCTTGCTGAAGTTTTTGCGCTGCACACCTTTTGACGAGTTAGCACATTGGAAGAAATGGATTGATAAAAGTGCGGGTGGTCAACAACGATTGAATACCATCATGAAGTCAATAATGCTTAGGCGGACGAAAATCCAGCTGCAAGAACGTGGTGCTTTGATGTGTTTGCCAGAGAAAAGTACAAAATTAATAGAAGTTGAATTAGACAAGGACGAAATGAATGTTTATCAGAAGATCATGGTGTATTCGCGTACCCTGTTTGCGCAGTTTCTATTTCAACGGGCTGAGCGTAACACCGATCTCATGTATGCAAGTGAAGGCGCACGTCCAACGTATATGCAAGCGAAAGATCCGAACGGCGCCTACTACAAAATGCATAAGAAATTTACTCAATTGCATCAGGGTCAGAAGGAGATCAAATCTCATGATATTTTGGTGTTGCTTTTAAGATTACGTCAAATATGCTGCCATCCGGGTTTAATAGATGCGGTAAGTAAAAAACAAAAGCATGCATTTCTCGTTTTTTTTTACTGTTTTTTTATTGGAAGATTCTGTTCAAACGTGTTTAATTAATTGTAGATGTTGGAAGATGCTGATGCTCAAAGCTTTGATACGGACAGTGATCCTGAACAAGCACAAATTGATTTGTTGGAACAACTCAATAAATTGGCCATAAATAACGATGGCGACGATAGTAAGGCTGCAAGAAATCCTAATTCTTCAGTTGGCGACGAAGAGAACGATTCGTTAAAAGAAGAAGATCTTGTGGTGGCGAAAGCTTCAGCCCGTGTTTTGCAACGTAGCAATCCCGTTTTCAATTTGAACAGACTTTCTACGAAATTGGCGAAAGTGCTTGCCACTCTAAAAGAAGCCGTATTAATGCTAAATGACAAAGCCATCATTGTGTCACAATGGACAAGTGTTTTGAATATTCTGAAGACTCATCTAGATGAACAACGTGTAATTAGTGTCTCGTTAAACGGCAGCATACCGGTGCACAAGCGGCAAGATATTATTGCTGAATTCAACAATCCCACCTCAGATAAGCGCGTTTTGCTGTTGTCCCTCACGGCCGGCGGTGTCGGCCTAAATTTGGTGGGTGCCAATCATTTGTTTCTCATTGATTTGCATTGGAATCCTCAGCTTGAGGCCCAAGCCCAGGATCGCATATATCGTGTCGGACAAAAGAAAAATGTCACCATATACAAATTTATGTGTAAAGATACGGTCGAGGAACGCATAAAAGCATTGCAAGATCATAAATTGTCATTGGCTAACGACGTCTTAACGGGTGCCCGAACATCTCAAGGCAGCAAACTTACTATAGATGAACTAAAGAGCCTTTTCGGATTGTAATTAGTGTTTTTTTTTTAATGAATGAATCTGTTGTCCACATCATGAAATGTAAAATGTTTATTAAATAATTAAATATAATTATATGTATATTTGTACAAAAACTTTTTAGTTTTGAAAATTTAATTTATTTTCAGTATTAGGCGATAAGTTTTGTTCCTAAAGCATTTTGATGTCCAAGAGATTGATGGAAATATTTAAATAATATTGAGTAATTTTAAGTTGATTCCTCATCAGAGAGCGAATCGGTATCGGAAAATGAAAGCGATGATGACAAAGTTCAAGATCTTTTTATACCCTCCACCTCAGTGATGAGGGATAGTATACTAAGTTTGTTCTTCCGTTTGCAACACCCAGAAGGAGGCGTCAGAGACCCTACAAAGTATATATATTCTTGATCAGCGTCAAAAACTGAGTCGATTTAGACATGTCCGTGTGTCCGTCTGTTGTTGGCACTCTCACGGGCGTAAATTTTGAGATATTGAGCTGAAATTTTGTACAGGCACTTTTAGTTTTTGCACGCAGATCTCTATTTAAAATGGGCAAAATCGGACCAAAGCCACGCCCACAATCAACAAAAATCTATTTATCTACCACACAATATGAGCTATAAACTTGAAATTTAGTATGTACATCTATGAATATTATTCATCGCCGAGTTAAATGGGGCGGCAGTCGCCGCCGCCGATCAAGCCGCAGCCGGAGCAAAAGAAAAAAGAAAATTTGAACTTAATAGCTGAATTGAAAGCCGCAGTAGGCGGCGTAAGCATTAAAAGCCTAAGAAGCAGCGTAGTCGTTTGGACAAAAATAAATTGCAAAATTTTGTAAAAAAAATAGTGTGTAATTAAAATTTTTCGTAGAATAAAATATCGATGATTTTTTATATATTTTCAGCACATTTCGGATTTTGGAAAAGGAATAAAATGTTTCAAAACTTTGGCAGAAGCAGTTCCAGTTCCAGGAGACTGTAGCCGATACGCCGATAAATGGGGCTGCAGTCGCCGCCGCCGATGAATCCGCAGCCGGAGCAAAAGAAGCCGCAGTAGGCGGCGTAAACATTGAATTCCTAAGAAGCAGCATAGCCGCTTTGGCCGAAAAAAAATTGTAAATATAAATATATTTCAGCACATTTCGGATTTTGGAAAAGGAATAAAATGCTTCAAAACTTTGGCAGAAGCAGTTCCAGTTTTAGGAGACTGTAGCCGATACGCTATAAGGAGGCGTTCAATCACGGTGCCGACGGGTTGGTGCAAAAAGTTAAATGGGGCTGCAGTCGTCGCCGCCGATCATGCCGAGCCGGTGCAAAAAAAAAAAGAAAATTTGAATTTAATAGCTGAATTTTTGGGGCAGATATAAAGGTTTATGCCGTCTTTTATTATGTTTTTCCACTTGTTTATAGATTTATGATCGTAGACACTTTTTGAATTTTTATATTTTTTATATATATTTATTTAAATTTTTTATAATGAGTAAAGGACAACAAAATCGGTGAACCGGCAATCTGCGAAAGCGTAGTCATTTTCTGCACATTTCGGATTTTGGAAAAGGAATAAAATGCTTCAAAACTTTGGCAGAAGCAGTTCCAGTTTTAGGAGACTGTAGCCGATACGCTATAAGGAGGCGTTAAATCACGGTGCCGACGGGTTGGTGCAAAAAGTTAAATGGGGCTGCAGTCGTCGCCGCCGATCATGCCGAGCCGGTGCAAAAGAAAAGAGAAAATTTGAATTTAATAGCTGAATTTTTGGGGCAGATATAAAGGTTTATGCCGTCTTTTATTATGTTTTTCCACTTGTTTATAGATTTATGATCGTAGACACTTTTTGAATTTTTATATTTTTTATATATATTTATTTAAATTTTTTATAATGAGTAAAGGACAAGAAAATCGGTGAACCAGCAATCTGCGAAAGCGTAGTCATTTTCTGCACATTTCGGATTTTGGAAAAGGTATAAAATGCTTCAAAACTTTGGCAGAAGCAGTTCCAGTTTTAGGAGACTGTAGCCGATACGCTATAAGGAGGCGTTAAATCACGGTGCCGACGGGTTGGTGCAAAAAGTTAAATGGGGCTGCAGTCGTCGCCGCCGATCATGCCGAGCCGGTGCAAAAGAAAAGAGAAAATTTGAATTTAATAGCTGAATTTTTGGGGCAGATATAAAGGTTTATGCCGTCTTTTATTATGTTTTTCCACTTGTTTATAGATTTATGATCTGAGATACTTTTTGAATTTTTATATCTTTTATATATATTTATTTAAATTTTTTATAATGAGTAAAGGACAAGAAAATCGGTGAACCAGCAATCTGCGAAAGCGTAGTCATTTTCTGCACATTTCGGATTTTGGAAAAGGAATAAAATGCTTCAAAACTTTGGCAGAAGCAGTTCCAGTTTTAGGAGACTGTAGCCGATACGCTATAAGGAGGCGTTAAATCACGGTGCCGACGGGTTGGTGCAAAAAGTTAAATGGGGCTGCAGTCGTCGCCGCCGATCATGCCGAGCCGGTGCAAAAGAAAAGAGAAAATTTGAATTTAATAGCTGAATTTTTGGGGCAGATATAAAGGTTTATGCCGTCTTTTATTATGTTTTTCCACTTGTTTATGGATTTATGATCGTAGACACTTTTTGAATTTTTATATTTTTTATATATATTTATTTAAATTTTTTATAATGAGTAAAGGACAAGAAAATCGGTGAACCAGCAATCTGCGAAAGCGTAGTCATTTTCTGCACATTTCGGATTTTGGAAAAGGTATAAAATGCTTCAAAACTTTGGCAGAAGCAGTTCCAGTTTTAGGAGACTGTAGCCGATACGCTATAAGGAGGCGTTAAATCACGGTGCCGACGGGTTGGTGCAAAAAGTTAAATGGGGCTGCAGTCGTCGCCGCCGATCATGCCGAGCCGGTGCAAAAGAAAAGAGAAAATTTGAATTTAATAGCTGAATTTTTGGGGCAGATATAAAGGTTTATGCCGTCTTTTATTATGTTTTTCCACTTGTTTATAGATTTATGATCGTAGACACTTTTTGAATTTTTATATTTTTTATATATATTTATTTAAATTTTTTATAATGAGTAAAGGACAAGAAAATCGGTGAACCAGCAATCTGCGAAAGCGTAGTCATTTTCTGCACATTTCGGATTTTGGAAAAGGTATAAAATGCTTCAAAACTTTGGCAGAAGCAGTTCCAGTTTTAGGAGACTGTAGCCGATACGCTATAAGGAGGCGTTAAATCACGGTGCCGACGGGTTGGTGCAAAAAGTTAAATGGGGCTGCAGTCGTCGCCGCCGATCATGCCGAGCCGGTGCAAAAGAAAAGAGAAAATTTGAATTTAATAGCTGAATTTTTGGGGCAGATATAAAGGTTTATGCCGTCTTTTATTATGTTTTTCCACTTGTTTATAGATTTATGATCTGAGATACTTTTTGAATTTTTATATCTTTTATATATATTTATTTAAATTTTTTATAATGAGTAAAGGACAAGAAAATCGGTGAACCAGCAATCTGCGAAAGCGTAGTCATTTTCTGCACATTTCGGATTTTGGAAAAGGAATAAAATGCTTCAAAACTTTGGCAGAAGCAGTTCCAGTTTTAGGAGACTGTATCCGATACGCTATAAGGAGGCGTTAAATCACGGTGCCGACGGGTTGGTGCAAAAAGTTAAATGGGGCTGCAGTCGTCGCCGCCGATCATGCCGAGCCGGTGCAAAAGAAAAGAGAAAATTTGAATTTAATAGCTGAATTTTTGGGGCAGATATAAAGGTTTATGCCGTCTTTTATTATGTTTTTCCACTTGTTTATAGATTTATGATCTGAGATACTTTTTGAATTTTTATATCTTTTATATATATTTATTTAAATTTTTTATAATGAGTAAAGGACAAGAAAATCGGTGAACCAGCAATCTGCGAAAGCGTAGTCATTTTCTGCACATTTCGGATTTTGGAAAAGGAATAAAATGCTTCAAAACTTTGGCAGAAGCAGTTCCAGTTTTAGGAGACTGTAGCCGATACGCTATAAGGAGGCGTTAAATCACGGTGCCGACGGGTTGGTGCAAAAAGTTAAATGGGGCTGCAGTCGTCGCCGCCGATCATGCCGAGCCGGTGCAAAAGAAAAGAGAAAATTTGAATTTAATAGCTGAATTTTTGGGGCAGATATAAAGGTTTATGCCGTCTTTTATTATGTTTTTCCACTTGTTTATGGATTTATGATCTGAGATACTTTTTGAATTTTTATATCTTTTATATATATTTATTTAAATTTTTTATAATGAGTAAAGGACAAGAAAATCGGTGAACCAGCAATCTGCGAAAGCGTAGTCATTTTCTGCACATTTCGGATTTTGGAAAAGGAATAAAATGCTTCAAAACTTTGGCAGAAGCAGTTCCAGTTTTAGGAGACTGTAGCCGATACGCTATAAGGAGGCGTTAAATCACGGTGCCGACGGGTTGGTGCAAAAAGTTAAATGGGGCTGCAGTCGTCGCCGCCGATCATGCCGAGCCGGTGCAAAAGAAAAGAGAAAATTTGAATTTAATAGCTGAATTTTTGGGGCAGATATAAAGGTTTATGCCGTCTTTTATTATGTTTTTCCACTTGTTTATGGATTTATGATCGTAGACACTTTTTGAATTTTTATATTTTTTATATATATTTATTTAAATTTTTTATAATGAGTAAAGGACAAGAAAATCGGTGAACCAGCAATCTGCGAAAGCGTAGTCATTTTCTGCACATTTCGGATTTTGGAAAAGGTATAAAATGCTTCAAAACTTTGGCAGAAGCAGTTCCAGTTTTAGGAGACTGTAGCCGATACGCTATAAGGAGGCGTTAAATCACGGTGCCGACGGGTTGGTGCAAAAAGTTAAATGGGGCTGCAGTCGTCGCCGCCGATCATGCCGAGCCGGTGCAAAAGAAAAGAGAAAATTTGAATTTAATAGCTGAATTTTTGGGGCAGATATAAAGGTTTATGCCGTCTTTTATTATGTTTTTCCACTTGTTTATAGATTTATGATCGTAGACACTTTTTGAATTTTTATATTTTTTATATATATTTATTTAAATTTTTTATAATGAGTAAAGGACAAGAAAATCGGTGAACCAGCAATCTGCGAAAGCGTAGTCATTTTCTGCACATTTCGGATTTTGGAAAAGGTATAAAATGCTTCAAAACTTTGGCAGAAGCAGTTCCAGTTTTAGGAGACTGTAGCCGATACGCTATAAGGAGGCGTTAAATCACGGTGCCGACGGGTTGGTGCAAAAAGTTAAATGGGGCTGCAGTCGTCGCCGCCGATCATGCCGAGCCGGTGCAAAAGAAAAGAGAAAATTTGAATTTAATAGCTGAATTTTTGGGGCAGATATAAAGGTTTATGCCGTCTTTTATTATGTTTTTCCACTTGTTTATAGATTTATGATCGTAGACACTTTTTGAATTTTTATATTTTTTATATATATTTATTTAAATTTTTTATAATGAGTAAAGGACAAGAAAATCGGTGAACCAGCAATCTGCGAAAGCGTAGTCATTTTCTGCACATTTCGGATTTTGGAAAAGGTATAAAATGCTTCAAAACTTTGGCAGAAGCAGTTCCAGTTTTAGGAGACTGTAGCCGATACGCTATAAGGAGGCGTTAAATCACGGTGCCGACGGGTTGGTGCAAAAAGTTAAATGGGGCTGCAGTCGTCGCCGCCGATCATGCCGAGCCGGTGCAAAAGAAAAGAGAAAATTTGAATTTAATAGCTGAATTTTTGGGGCAGATATAAAGGTTTATGCCGTCTTTTATTATGTTTTTCCACTTGTTTATAGATTTATGATCTGAGATACTTTTTGAATTTTTATATCTTTTATATATATTTATTTAAATTTTTTATAATGAGTAAAGGACAAGAAAATCGGTGAACCAGCAATCTGCGAAAGCGTAGTCATTTTCTGCACATTTCGGATTTTGGAAAAGGAATAAAATGCTTCAAAACTTTGGCAGAAGCAGTTCCAGTTTTAGGAGACTGTAGCCGATACGCTATAAGGAGGCGTTAAATCACGGTGCCGACGGGTTGGTGCAAAAAGTTAAATGGGGCTGCAGTCGTCGCCGCCGATCATGCCGAGCCGGTGCAAAAGAAAAGAGAAAATTTGAATTTAATAGCTGAATTTTTGGGGCAGATATAAAGGTTTATGCCGTCTTTTATTATGTTTTTCCACTTGTTTATAGATTTATGATCTGAGATACTTTTTGAATTTTTATATCTTTTATATATATTTATTTAAATTTTTTATAATGAGTAAAGGACAAGAAAATCGGTGAACCAGCAATCTGCGAAAGCGTAGTCATTTTCTGCACATTTCGGATTTTGGAAAAGGAATAAAATGCTTCAAAACTTTGGCAGAAGCAGTTCCAGTTTTAGGAGACTGTAGCCGATACGCTATAAGGAGGCGTTAAATCACGGTGCCGACGGGTTGGTGCAAAAAGTTAAATGGGGCTGCAGTCGTCGCCGCCGATCATGCCGAGCCGGTGCAAAAGAAAAGAGAAAATTTGAATTTAATAGCTGAATTTTTGGGGCAGATATAAAGGTTTATGCCGTCTTTTATTATGTTTTTCCACTTGTTTATAGATTTATGATCTGAGATACTTTTTGAATTTTTATATCTTTTATATATATTTATTTAAATTTTTTATAATGAGTAAAGGACAAGAAAATCGGTGAACCAGCAATCTGCGAAAGCGTAGTCATTTTCTGCACATTTCGGATTTTGGAAAAGGAATAAAATGCTTCAAAACTTTGGCAGAAGCAGTTCCAGTTTTAGGAGACTGTAGCCGATACGCTATAAGGAGGCGTTAAATCACGGTGCCGACGGGTTGGTGCAAAAAGTTAAATGGGGCTGCAGTCGTCGCCGCCGATCATGCCGAGCCGGTGCAAAAGAAAAGAGAAAATTTGAATTTAATAGCTGAATTTTTGGGGCAGATATAAAGGTTTATGCCGTCTTTTATTATGTTTTTCCACTTGTTTATAGATTTATGATCTGAGATACTTTTTGAATTTTTATATTTTTTATATATATTTATTTAAATTTTTTATAATGAGTAAAGGACAAGAAAATCGGTGAAGTGACAATCTGCGAAAGCGTAGTCATTTTCTGCACATTTCGGATTTTGGAAAAGGAATAAAATGCTTCAAAACTTTGGCAGAAGCAGTTCCAGTTTTAGGAGACTGTAGCCGATACGCTATAAGGAGGCGTTAAATCACGGTGCCGACGGGTTGGTGCAAAAAGTTAAATGGGGCTGCAGTCGTCGCCGCCGATCATGCCGAGCCGGTGCAAAAGAAAAGAGAAAATTTGAATTTAATAGCTGAATTTTTGGGGCAGATATAAAGGTTTATGCCGTCTTTTATTATGTTTTTCCACTTGTTTATAGATTTATGATCTGAGATACTTTTTGAATTTTTATATTTTTTATATATATTTATTTAAATTTTTTATAATGAGTAAAGGACCAGTTATTAGATGCACTCAACAAAATCGGTGAACCGGCAATCTGCGAAAGCGTAGTCATTTTCATTGCCAATGCTGTTAAACTCCGGAGTTTTATACACAATAAAAGCGTTTGCTATTTTTTAGAGGAAAATGGTTTCTGGTAAGTTGTGGGCCTTACAATGTACTACAGAACAACTGATATTTTATTTAAAGTTAATAGATGACCATCCACAATTAAAATAAAACAAAAACAATCCCACAAATATACAAAAAATTAAAATATTGTGCGATGAATTGGCTCAAACGTCAAATTCCATGAGAGGACCAACAAGAACTCGAAATATAAAGGAGCATCAAATAGAATCGGAAACGAAATTGGCCGATGCTTTTAATAATATGGTAGAGACCAACAAAATTTATCAAGAACGTCAAATAAATGTTCAACATAATTTAGCCAATGCAATTTTTTCACTAGTTCATATTTTAAAAGATAGCAAATAGTAAACAAACTGAATTATTTTATTAATATTATAACATACATAAAAACTATAATGAATTTATATAGTTTTGCTTTATTCTTTTGTTTATTCTTGTGCTCGAGAGCATGTAACAATTTTGTGATTAATTTTGAGGTCTCCAAAAATGTGATTTTTTCTCAGAATACGAAAAAATCTCAAATCGACTTGACGTTTAATATAAATATTTTTTGTGATTAATGACACCTCTGTGCGTGTACTCAGAATAAGGCTATTAATTTCTTTCTTTGAAAAATGAAAAATTTTATTTTTCTATGCCTACTTGTACTTTCAAAAATTTCAAAATGATACATGCACAATTTTTTTTTATTTTTTGTTTGTTTATGAAATAAAAAAAAATTGCATATGGGGAGGGGTTCGAAAAATGGTCACATCCTATCCGTTTTCAAAAGGGTTTATTTTTGGGCCAATGCACTTCTTTGTACCAAATTTCATCGAAATACCTCAAAAAATAATAGGACCTCATATGGGGAGGGGTTCTAAAACTGGTCAAATCCGGTCCATTTTTAATAGGGTTCTTCTTTGGGCCAATACATGTCCTTGTACCAAATTTCATCAAAATATTTCAAAAATGCGTCCTGTAGCTTTGCGCACAAATTTAGATGGAAAAACAAGAGGACAGACGGACATGGTTAAATCGATTCAGATTTTGATTCTGAATCTATCGGTACAATTGAGGGTGGGTGTGGCATTTGTCGTTTAGATGTAACAAACATCTGTACCTTTTTTCACAGAGTGGTGCAGGGTATAATTATGATGCATAGCATATTCATATGAAGAGCGTACTCGTTCTTAGTGGTCTGTGGAAGTATGCTAGCGACCAACAGAATTTTTCTGCAAGCAAAGGGCGGAATAGATAGTTGAGGATGAAAAGGCTTTGGCGAGCATAATGTTGGGTATTAAGAGTATACAATTGAGTTACGTAAGGAAGGGCACTACCTCTTTTGAAGCGTGGACAAAATTATCAGAAGTGTGGAATTGTTGTTTTAAAGATTGATACAAATTTGAAATGAAATTTATAGATATTTTTATTTGCTTTTATTTTTTTTCTTTTAAATTATAAAAAATATTTATTGAGACTCAATGAATAATTGATGCTTTTTTTTTTTTTGGGTAAACTTTTTACATATATCATAACAAAGAAAAACTAGGTTACTATATGAAAAAACAAACAAATTTAAATTTACTAAAGTATAAAGTACCCCATAACAGTTTTGCCATTTAGCATTTATACCATTTTCAATTGAAATTGGTAGAAAGGCAATTGAAATTAAGAAAACGCATTTGTAATTGAGAAATTCAATTTTGAAATTGAGAAATGGTATTTGAAAGTGGGAAAGTGAATTTTGAAATTGTGATAAACGCATTTGAAATTGGGTAAACAATCCCCAAATGAAATTGGTATAACCGTATGTGTAATTGGGAAAAGCACAATTGATATTGAGAAAACATCCTCAAATGAAATTGGAAAAGTCGCAATTGTTTTTGAGAGAAACTCATTTGAAATTATGATAAACACATTTGAAATTGGAAAAATGTGACATACTTATAGCTTTGTAGCTAATAAAAATTTTTTTCAATTTCAAATGCGTTTATCATAATTTCAAATGCGTTTTCTTAATTTCAATTGCCTTTCTACCAATTTCAATTGAAATTGGTTTAAATGCTAAATGACAAATGAATTGTGGCGTACTTTATACTTTGGTAAATTTAAATTTGTTTGTTTTTTCATAAAAACAAATAAAAAAACATCAATTATTCATTGAGTCTGAATAAATATTTTTTATAATTTAATAGAAAAAAATAAAAGCAAATAAAAAATATCTATAAATTTTGTATCAATCTTTAAAACAACAATTCCACACTTCTGATAATTTTGTCCACGCTTCAAAAGAGGTAGTGCCCTTCCTTACGTAACTCAATTGTGTACTCTTAATACCCAACATTATGTTCGCCAAAGCCTTTTCATTCTCAACTATCTATTCCGCCCTTTGCCTGCAGAAAAATTTGGATCAATTTGGATTTGGTCGCTAGACCACTAAGAATGAATACGCTCTTCATATAAATATGCCATGCATCACAATTTTTATCGTCAAGCTTTTCAATTAGATAAAAAATTGATATATTTTTTATTGTTATGCACACGTTACAAAATTGCAATAAATCTAAATTGCAAACAATTACAAATGAGCTCTGGGAAGTCCTATAAGCAATATTCATTTTATTAAATCGAAAGAAGTAATGTGAATACAATAATAAAATTTTTTTACATTTTTTCGTTCACATACTTCAAAGCCTTCTTAATTTTATACATCATAAAGTATTGAGGTTTTTTTTAAGCAAAGTACAATTCTAACACTCCTCCTCTATACCAATTCTTTGTTGAAGAACATTATTCAAATTCATTAAATTGGTAAATTTTTATACCCTCCCCCTCAGTGATGAGGGTATACTAAGTTTGTTCTTCCATTTGCAACACCCATAAGGAGGCGTCAGAGACCCTACAAAGTATATATATTCTTGATCAGCGTCAAAAACTGAGTCCATGTAGACATGTATGTCCGTGTGTCCGTCTATTGTTGGCACTCTCACGGGCGTAAATTTTGAGATATTGAGCTGAAATTTTGTACAGGCACTTTTAGTTTTTGCACACAGATCTCTATTTAAAATGGGAAAAATCGGTCTAGAGCCACGCCCACAAAAAACTATTTATCTGCTACAAAATATGAGCTACAAACTTGAAATTTGGTATGTACATCTATGAATATTAGCTTCATCGGTATGCAAAAAATGGGCGTATTCGCATTACATACACGCCCACAATTAATAAAAATCTTTATATCTGCCACAAAAGTTGACCTAGGAACCTGAAATTTGGTACGCGTATACATAGTTATCCCATCTACCCATGTGCTAAAAATGCGCGGTCGGATAAGAGACACGCCCACAATTTGAAAAAAACCATATTTAACGTAAGAGTAGACTTGCATGCTGATACCTAAGACATACACTATTAGAGGGCGCAATATATATATATATATATATTTGCCACGCCCTTTCTTGTAGAGGTGGAGGGTATTTAAGATTTGGTCTAAGCCAAATTTAGTTTTCTTACTTGTTTTTTTTTTTTTTTGTATTTATTGCATTGTATTATATTTAATTATTCTAACATAATAATAATATTTCGTTTATAATATTTGTAATCTCGTTGTGTGGAATATTCACAGGAGGCAGGATCGCCAATTGTGGTGGAGTCTTTAGTTTTTTTATTTTTGATAAATTTTATTTTATGTTTTAAAACAGCTTGAAAATTGTTCTTTTTTGACAACAATTGAATCAAAATAAATAACATTAAAATGAAAGGTAAAATGATTAAAATTATTTTTATAATTTCAATTATGTAAACCAAGTAACCAAGAATTGTGCAGTGTTTGGCTAAAAAATTTTGATTTTAAAAACTCATTAGAAGTAATTTTATTGAGAGCGAAGTGAAAATTTTATTTGACAAGAAAAATATATATGCTACAATATGATTATAAAACTACTTAGATTTAAACAACGTGCAGGAACGACAAGTTGATCTGTTCTGTATCTTCAATATATTATAAAATATATGTATCGTATACACCAATGAATTTTTCCAAATAAATGAGTCGTGCGAATTAGAAGTTTGTAAACCTTCTTCTTTTCGGTTACAAGATATATATATATAAAAATCACATATAGAAAATATTAAATCAAATTTGCAAATAAACTTTTATCTTTACTTTTTTGTAGATCTTAAATTAATGTTCAATTAACTTTAATTAATTTTTTAATTATTTTATTTTATATTTTTATTTTATATATATATTTTTTGGTCAAAATTGACCCATTTATTCACATAATATCACATAAATTACGATTCAAAAGCTATCGAATAATATCAATAAACGACTCGAATCCTATCGTAATTATTTTTTACATGAAAGCTAACTCGATATCGAATCCCATCAACCGATCCCATGTTTTAACATAAAATAGCATGTGATAAAAATTACAAAAGAGTGAATGCCACAAAGTTCCAATCTAAATGTATTAAATGTATCTGGCAATGACAAGTCGGCCGGATATTTTATATTCGGTTGCCAAGCTGGCTCAAATTAATAGTGATCCCAATTTTGAACATATGCTAGGGGTTAAACATCTTCTAAGGTACTTGGCAGGTACTATTTATTTCGAATTGTTTTATGGTGTAGGTGATGGCAAGCTTAAGGGATATGCAGACGCAGATTGGGGTGGCAACACGATTGATCGAAAATCTTATGCTGGATTTCTATATTATTTTGGCGATTTTTTGATTTCATAGGAATCTAAAAAGCAGCCAACCGTACCATTGAATAGTACTGAAGCAGAGTACATGGCTATGTCAAATTTTGAACAGGCTAATAAATGAATTATGCAATGAAGATGAAAATCTAGTGGTACTTAATTTGGATAATCAAGGTGCTTTAAAAATAGCATTGAATCCAGTATTTCTCAAACGATCCAAGTACCACAGATAAAAGTAAAGTATAAAGTATAAAATACCACAGATCGAATTAACATATTGTGGTACGGAAGACAAGCACATATTATGAATAAAAGTTTGGCAAAAATTAAACAAAAACAAGTAAGAAAACTAAATTTGGCTTTGACCAAATCTTAAATACCCTCCACCTCTACAAGAAAGGGCGTGGCAAATATATATATATATATATATATATATATATTGCGCCCTCTAATAGTGTATGTCTTAGGTATCAGCATGCAAGTCTACTCTAACGTTAAATATGGTCGTGTCTGTTATCCGACCGCGCATTTTTGGCATAAAATTTTTTATTAATTGTGGGCGTGTATGTAATGCGAATACGCCCATTTTTTGCATATCGATGAAGCTAATATTCATAGATGTACATACCAAATTTCAAGTTTGTAGCTCATATTTTGTAGCAGATAAATAGTTTTTTGTCGATTGTGGGCGTGGCTCTGGACCGATTTTGCACATTTTAAATAGAGATCATCTTGCAAAAACTAAAAGTGCCTGTACAAAATTTCAGCTCAATATCTCAAAATTTACGCCCGTGAAATGCCAACAATAGACGGACACACGGACACACGAACATACATGTCTACATGGACTCAGTTTTTGACGCTGATCAAGAATATATATACTTTGTAGGGTCTCTGACGCCTCCTTCTGGGTGTTGCAAACGAAAGAACAAACTTAGTATACCCTCATCACTGAGGTGGAGGGTATAAAAACAATTCACAAAACAAGGACAAAAGAGAAACGACAAGCCCTATGCTTTCTGAAGCAGAGCTTCCTCTTGGTGGCATACTTTTTAAATCTCTAATTGGCGGACCATAGGTTATTGGCACTAGTCTTGCCTTGGGCACAATTTGAAACTTAATTTTTAGCCAAGTACATAAATATCATACAATTTTAACGAAATTCGTGGCGACATTCTCTATTGTGTACATTTCCTAGAATTCGTGCCATTTGTTAAAATGTTATTTTGAAACATTTCGAATAAATGATATACTTTGGGTGTAAACGATTCATTAGATTTTTGTTAATGTTTTTTTTTTTTTGAGAATTCAACGCTTAAAATTTAATTAAAAAATACACACACACACATCTTGACTATATGTGCGAAATGAAAACAAATTATTAAACAACAACAACCAAAACAACAAATATATCTAAAAGGTAGAAGAAGAATAAAAAAGAAAAGAAATGAAACCTTTTAAAATAACAAAAACGGCAGTAGCAATAACATCGTACAGAGTGGGCATCAGTGCAGAATATTAGCCAGCAACAACAAAAATGGACAACTTATTATACAACACTTTAGCCAAACAGTTTATATACGTACAAACGTATGGTCCGTGTATATATATGCACGCAAGCATGACACACACACACACACATACAATAGGACAAGGATACTGCATCAGCTACACAGAAGAAACTCATCACAATTCTTCAAGTAATAAAGTGTAAAACCCTCATTGCGTTTATACGCAATAGTTTCTTCCGCTTTTTCTTCTCAGTTACAGTTAAAGTGTAATGTACGTTTGTAAGATATTTGGGTGTGTACCCCCGAATGTGTGCGTTGGATTTGACATTCATCCTATAAACGATTCAACACTTCAATGGAATTGTAAAAAGTGAAAGAAAGGAATTGTAATACAAAAGCTTATCGGGAGGAATCTCTAAATTGCCAAACTGGAACAACAACAATAACAACAAATAGAAAATAGGTGCAAGCGCAAAACTTTAAACACATGCACACTCGCACGCACAATACAATGGAAGAAAATTGATTTGATTAAAATTAGTTTCCTTGCCTGGAATACATAATCAACCGAACAACAACATAAATATTACTCCATACAATATGAAATGTTGGTGAGTGAGTGAATGATATCACTTCCGAAATAATTTCTGAAATGCTAAGCTATTGAACGATAATACCTGTTTCGGTTATGATTAAAGATTGTGGAGTCGGCAAAGTCTTCTTCTGAGTTGGACACGTGTGGACAAAGTGAAATGTATTTGTAATTGATGATGCTTGGATTCCTTTAAATATCACAGAATATGTTGCTAATATATTAAAAAGGAAGAGGAAGATTTCGTTGATGATTTATAAACGAATCGTTTGGTAAAATTTACGAAATTAATGAAATACAAAGAATGGATATGAAAATGTTTTTCATAGATTGTAAATAAAGAACAAAAAAAAAATCATCCATACGCCATGTAGACCATTTGTTTTACATAATGGCAAGTAAGTCTAAGTTACGAGTGATTTCCTCTTCACAGATAGGTCTCGTAGGTTAACATAATTATGAACAAAAATAAATACAGTAAATAATGATAAAAGACGAGGGAAGTAACCACTACACTCTCACGCGGACATGGCTAAACCTAGATAGAATCTATTTCTTTAATATATAAACTTGATTAAAGAAGAAGGCAAATGTTTCTACAAAGTATCTTCCCTGTGCTGCTGGTGTGAGTGAGTGAGTTTAAGCTTTATGACTCCATGCACGTTTTAACGCACCAACATTCATATAAGAATCCTCAAAAGACTGTTTGGATGGTATGCGCTGGCAACTCAACTGACCAGCTAAGCATTAACAAATCTACACTGTTTTACAACTACCGTAGATGTTGGTGGTTGTAAGCATTTGCGTTGTTAGCATTATTTGTCCCTCTAATAAACTTTATTTTTATGATCAATTTCGAACATAAACATTATCCCACACGCACATGCACACGCACACATACACCCATACATCATACACGCCATAGTTTATATTTAGAATTGACATTGACAGGTAATGAGGGATTGTATGGATGTGTTACGTTTAGGACTTAAAGACAAAGAGAGCAGGAGACAACATTACCGCCATATAAAAATTTAACGAGACAAATGGCTAGTAAATCTGTTTGTTGCTAAAAAGGAAATTGATTTAATGTTCATCTTCTACTTATTTTTTGCTGTTTTCGTGGCACTTCTTAAAATGTTGGAGGAAAATTAAACATAAATTTTAAGTAGATAGAAAAAAACGAATAAGTAATAAAAATTATCTTCAGAGTTGAGTGCAACTAAAAAGGAAAGATTATTTATTGTTACATATGTGTATGTTGGAATAAAGTGAACTTAAAATAAGTTAAAAGGGTTCTATTAAACTTGTGCCACATGCAGTTGTGTGTTTTAGTACGTAGGCTTATATACAGATGAAGCCAGGTACAGCATCCATGACATTTCACACTAATCAGTCAGAGTTCAATGATTAATATAATAATATATATACTTTTTGGGGTGTGACTCGCCCACTTCTGGTGAATTATAAAAATTTGAACCAAACCAATATACCCCCATAATAATTATGATAGTGGGTATATAAAGACTTTTTTATAACGTAACCTAATGTAACAATTGCAAGTACTGTCTTGTCTTGTACTGCCAAAAAACAATTTGATTGTTACTAATACTGTGACAATATCACAGGCCATGTTAAACAAGTAGTGTATATACAAAAAATATATAGCAACTGTACACTATGTACATTTGAATAGATTCTGCAATCCTGGAATATCCGAAGTAACGGAATGCTTGCCGTTGTTATATACTTATGAATGTATTGTAGTGTAGGTGGTGAACTTCACATTTAAGGGTGTTAACGATTACATTAATATATAAAAATATTGAATAGTATGTGTATGCTGGCACACATCCTGCATATTACACACATCCTTACAGACAATAAATGCAGTTGTAAGCATACGCATACATCCAATTGTAATGATGTTATGTTGCAATCATTGTGTGTATTTACATGAATGGGTGGAGCCTGGCAAATTGTAGTTTGTATAATAGTGGCGCTATTTCATTTCATTATTACGTAATAACATTAAGTGGTAAGGAAGAAGGGGAGAGGGATAGGCGAGAGATTATCAAGTCAAGAAATAGCCTTAATAAAGCATTTCCGCATCAGATGTAAATATTACTTGATTTACTTGATAATGGATTTCAGTTCTTTTCAAGCTTTAAAAAGTAAATTCTTACCGATCAATGTGTTTTTAGGAAGTTAGCAATAAATAAAGTCCTCGTGTACATATACTCTATGAGTGAATAATGGGAAAAAACGGCACTGTTCAACAATTGTGTTAAGAAATTGTTCCTTGAAATTATTCCAAATATGGTGGAGTAGGAGACTGCTTCCTCATCACTTTATTTCATTTGTATTTTTTAATAAAAATCAAGTTACATAGTAGATCCCCACATTTGGAAAGAATTATGAAGTTCAGAAAACTCTTTTGTACCACATCCGACTATTCCTTATTTTCTATTTCGATAATTTTTTTTTTTTTGTTTTGGGACTGAACACAAAAGTGTTTTTAATGTAACAACTACGATCATACTATTTAGGACATGCACGGTTAATATCAGGAGTGAATAGTCTATGATGGCACAGTTTTTATACCCTGCACCACCCTGTGGAAAAGGGTATATTAAGTTTGCGCGGATGTTTGTAACTCGTAAACGGCAAGTGCCACACCCACCTTCAATCAGCGATCGATTCAATATCAAAATCTGAATCGATTTACCTATGTCCTTCTGCCCGTCTGTCCTCCTGTCTGTCCATCTAAGTTAATCTAAGTAAGCTACAGGTCCCCCCACCCCATATGAGGTCCCATTATTTTTTGAGATATTTTGATGAAATTTGCTACAATGATATTTGTTGGCCCAAAAAGGAATCCTTTTGAAAATTGATAAGATCGGACTATTTTTGGAACCCCTCCCCATATAAAATTTTCTTTTTGATTTCATAAATTAACAAAGAATAAAAATTTTCTGACATACATATGTATCATTTTGAAATTTTTGAAAATACAAGTAGGCATAGAAAACTAAAATTTTTTATTTTTCAAAGTACAAAAAAAAAAATAAAACTTTTCATTTATCGGGCTTGACCTACTATAATATTTTGACTTGTTGGTAGGTAGTTTTTGGCGATTGTAGGCGTGAGTTCCAATTGATTTTGTCCAATTTATCATCAAAATTGATTTTATAATCTTCAAAGATCTAAAAATCTGAAAAATGAAAAAAGAAAAATTCATATTGCAGCTGTGCCATCATACACTACTCTTCCATTTGCTTATTTAATTTGCAATTTCAGATTTATTTCGACAAAATACTTAGTATATTAGAACAATTAAATGTGTGTGTGTGTGTGTTTTTAATTAAATAATTAAATGTAAAAAACTGGCATTTCATCTGTCTCTACGTGGAGGTGTGTTTACATGGTAGACTTGGTGTTTTTTTACATTAACCTTAATCATGACATTATGATGTTTTTTAGTTTATTAATGATAATTGCACAGGAATGTAAAAATTCCGTTCTGGACACAATACAATAGAAAATGGAAATAAAACAAAAAACTTTGTCACAAACTGTACGGAAAAGAAAGAACAGAAAAAGAAATACTCAAGTGTAAATCGTAAAAATTAAAAAAGTGAAATAAAAATCTTGCAAATAAATTGAATTGAACAAGTGACGGCAGATGCATTCGCAAACTCCGGCTCTAAGCTGAATCATTATTATTATATGGCTTTTGATGAATAATTCTCTTCATTCCACCTCATTTTCTGTAATAAAAAAGTTTCCAGTTTTTACTGCTTTTAATGCTACCAGTCAGTCAGTCAGTCCGTTAGTTAGTCAGTTGTTATGAACAATTTTTGAGGAGAAAACATGTTTTACGATTCTATTTGAATAGTTCAACTCTCCGCACTGTGTCTCCCATTTATGGAAAATAGAAATTAATACTATAGTACAGATATAAAATTGCAGTATTTTTCCAATTTTTTTTCTAACCAGATAACCTAAGCGCTCTACTCG
The DNA here is from genome assembly GCA_963971445.1 of Ornithomya chloropus. Classification (NCBI taxonomy): domain Eukaryota; kingdom Metazoa; phylum Arthropoda; class Insecta; order Diptera; family Hippoboscidae; genus Ornithomya; species Ornithomya chloropus. The sequence continues at coordinate 6,035,823 of OZ020529.1, forward strand.
GGAGGTGCAGAGGTGACAAACGTAGCCATCATAAATATAAGTTTTCTTTTTGTTTTAGCATTACTGCCAGATTTACGTACTCTCTACATGTATTACGAGTACAGTGCAATGCTGTTGTTGGAGTGAGGGAAAGTTTTTGAATGAAACGCATAAACCAAAAAGTAATGAAAAACCTATAAAATATTTGCCCAAAAATACACACATGTTCACATTACATTACAGCAGAAGCAGAGTTATAATGGTGTTATCAAGGCTACACATGAGCAAAGGCGCACTTGCCGCCCAGAGTGTGAGAGATAACAATGCAGTGAATAATATTTTGCATCTTCATTTTACGAGTTTCCCTTAACTGTATATCCGAACTTTTGCTTATGCTGGCAGCTTCCACTTCTGCTCATCGTCACTCCTTATTCTTCCTTGGGCGTCTTTTTATTAAAAGGAATTCAACCGAAAGTACATCTAAATAATATTTCCGTTTTTTATAGCTTTTCACTTCCGTTTTGTAGCCAAGTTAAAATGCATTTACACACGAACACGACAATCATCACCACCATAACCACTACCACCATCATCGTCATCACCATCATTACACATATTAAGAATATTCGCAATACATTTACAACTCTAACTAGCATCGAGTACCATTGTTAAAGTTGCCATACGTGGGTGTAACCACATACACAAATATACATATGTACCCGGTATATAGTATAGATGCAGCAGCAACAATGAACCCACGCCAATCCTTTACGGTTACGTTCATTTCATGCGTTTGTTTTCGTTGGTTTTGCTCCTTTTGTGATCTGTCGATACATTTACTTTTATTGTGGTTACGTTTTACGACTTTGTGCTAGAATGCATTTCCATTTCTCTCCTCAACTTTATATTCAACATTTAACACATATTCACTCATTCATCCATTCGTTCGGTTGCTAGTAAGTTAGTACACTCAGTATTTCATTTTTTCTTCATTTTTCTGTCATTTGTCTAATTTTGAATATTCTTACCGCAACAAATATTAGAAAAGGAAAACAATGCTCCATTGTAAACGTTGACATCTTATGTGGCGAACTAAGTCAATGCCGATTTAAAGTTCATGCAGCTTACGTTTCATTTTAAACCGGAACTCTTACCGTTCGTACGCTCCTAAAAATGCCTTATACTTTAGCGTAAGGGACTCTGTTTTGATGCTATTTGATGATGAGAGAGAATTACTGAAAGGCTCTTTGCCATATAAGAAAGGGGGGTGCATCTAGCTAAAGCTAAAGCTAAAGCTAGATCCACCTTTTATAATCACTTTCTATATCGATTTAAGCATCCGTCTGTACGTCTGTCTGCTGTGAGTCTACCTAAATTTGGGCTCAATTTTTATTCACTAAATTTTTCATTATAACTACCATAAAAATCCACCGACTAAGTTCAAATAAATTCATTTACATTTTCCATTATAATAATAATTCACTTCATACGCCCCATAAGTCGTATAGTTTGAGAAACATACCAAAGAAATAAAAAAAAATGTTCCATGTTATAAAAATATGCACTGCTCACTAAATTTCCATTGAAAATGTTCAACCATTAAATTATAATATTTACAAAGTCGTTGTTTAAAGTTTAACCGGAAATATGATTTTGTTGCAAATGTATACTTGAGAGATTATAAAAATTATTCTTTTAATAACATATGAGACGGAACATTAATATTTTATAATGGGATACTTAAAAAATAAATATAAATATAACCGAAACCTACGCACAATTTGTTTCCTGACAAGAATCATTAAATTACAAGAAATAAACACAAAGGCTATAACACAACATACCAGGAATTCCGCTTCATGTGTGTAAATGGGTGAATATGTTGAACAAAATATTAAATATTGACGAAAAGAGCGAAGAAGGTGAAATTTTGTATATTTTATAAAAAAATTGATTTAATTTATTGTGCAAAGTTTTTAAAATTAAAAAAAAAATGTATCAACAAATTTTTGAACGATCTGTGAGTGATCTCTCACTAATCAATCCGTATTTCTTTGGCAATTTTTACAATCTTTATATCACCACTGCACCACTTATGGCAAAGGGTGAAAGTTTATAACTTCTAAAGGGCAAAGGCCACACCCACTTTTTATTACACCGACCGAAACTTGTGCGCAAGCTATAGGTCCCCCCTCCCCATATGAAATTTGGTTCAAGAACATGTATTGCCACAAAGAGAAACCCTATTAAAAATGGACCGGATCGGGCCATTTTTAGCATCCCTTCCCATATAAGGTCCCATTAAAATGAAAGGCTTTACATGGGACCAAAAAAATGAGGGGGTTACATTTTATAAATATCGCCGCATAGAGGCCTATTTTACATAACTAAGGGAAGACGAATAACTATTGAATCAAAAGAACGAGAAAATTGAAAGCAATAATTGAACGAGCGAATGAACAAAGTGGACGAGTTCGATGATTAGATCAATAGACCCAGCTTCCGACTTGTTAGCTAAAGCGCAATACCTAAATAATTAGAGACCGTTATCAAGTACCTGCCACGCCAGCGATTTATTAATAGATGTATAGGGAATATTTAAAATTCGGCTTAAGCTATATTTCGTAGGTTTTTTGTTTTTACTTGTTTATATCCTGCTCCAGCGTCCAAGTTCGAATAAAAGAGAATCCATCTACCGTTTTACTGCTTCAGTTGAAGTGAATGATTTTATGTGAACACATTTCGGTAAATCCTCTCCGCTTTAACTAAAATTAATATTTAAAATTTATTTGCAAGTTAGACGTTTCACGTCATTATCATGATCATCATCGTCATTAACAAAGTGCATCATTATCAGCAATTTGAAGCGTTTTGTTTCTTATTAAACGTGGCTTAATAAACATAAAAAAGGGGGCGGGAGTAATTCAAGAGGAAACATGAGCATTTAACAGTAAACTATGACAATTTCTTTATAATCTCACTTTATGTTATCGTTGTTGTTGTAGTCTTATGTAGTTGAATGAGATATATATATATAGAGAGAGATGGAGAGAGAGGGAGATGTTAGGTATAAATAAAATGAAACATGAAATAGGTGAAGAAATTGCACAATAGAAGTTGTGTTGTGCTTTCACATATACGTCGCTATGTGTGTGATTATGTGTGTGTGTGTATGTGTGTTCGGCATTGTTCTACACTTTAACTTCAACTATTTTGAGAATATCCTCGTAAAATAGCGACATGGACTTTTACGAGTTTCGCGAAATGAAATTTTCCTAAAATTTTACTACTTTACTCGGCTCATGTAAGAATGCTGACTGACTCACTGGCTGACTGACTGACTGTTTGACTAACTGATTGACTGAATGTGTGCTATGTATGGCATGTACATGCTCTACTACATAAATCACAATGCTTTGCGTACATTGGGTTTGCAGTATATTTGTGTGGTAGCGTGTTTTTGGCATGTTTGAGTACATCATAATTTTGTATAATCATGGTGTACATTACAGTTGAAATTGTGATTTTAAGTTAATTGAACATTTCCGTTGTTTGGCTCTCGCTCTCGCACAAGCTCTTGCTCTCTTACTCGCCATTTTATTGCTTTTACTTTACATTTTTTTCTTTCTATTTTTTCTTTCTTTATTATTGATGCGTGCATTTGTATGCACATATTTTTATTTTATGATTTTTCCAGTGAAACATGAAATGAAATTGATTAAAAATTTTCTTAAGGAGAAGAAGCATACGAACGAAAAACAACAAACACACAGATGCGAAATTTAACTTTGTCAAGTATTCTCACTGAAGTGAAAATACTTAGAAATTGTTAAAGTTTCAAGTGTTGCGTTGAGTTTGCATGTTTTATGTCTCATATATACGCAAATAGTGAAATTTATTTCATGCGAGTTTTATACCATTGTGCTCATACTTGTATCATATAATACAATGATGAATTTGTATTAATTTTGTCATCTAAATTCATATCATAACCACATAAGGTGGAGGAAATTTTGTGTTTGTTGTGCCAGAAGCAAACCATTTAGACCCTACAAAATATGTATAAATTAAGTTTTCACATCTTCAAATACATCATTACTTCAAAATATAATGTCCGTAGATAGATATACCGAAAAAACTTACTAATTTATATGTACAAATATTGAAGATCAGCTTCGCAAGCCGAGACTATATAGACGTGTTTGTTCGTTTGTTAGTGAGACAGTATAAAACGCGACACTCTTAGAGGGTGTAATCAGGTACATACTACGACCAGTGCTTGTTTAGATAAAAATAGAGGATATTTACGTTTTTAACAGTACCCTGCACTACTTGTGGGAAAGGATATGTTAAGTTTGTGCGGATGTTTGTAACTTCCAAATGGCTAATACCACACTAATTAACCGATCGGTTCAAAATCAAAATCTGAATCGATTTAACCCTGTCCGCCTATCCATGTAAATTTGTTCGCAAGTTAAAGGTTGAATTTTTTGAGATATTTCGATAAAATTTGATACAAGAATTGGTCCAAGGAGAAACCCTTTTGAAAACGAACTAAATCGAAATATTTTTAGAACCCCTTCCCATATAAGCTCCTCTTATAATAAAAGTTTTTATAAGGGAAAAAATCGCAATTCTTAATAATTGCTTTAAACTAATGTTTTGTACTTTAGCAAATTTCAAATGAAGAATTTTACCGAATTTTACTGAACAGTGTTATTATTTTTATTACCAGATATTAAAACCAGAGTATGAGTATTATTTAAGTATAAAATTGAATCAATTCTTTAAGTCATTAGTTGTAGTATTAAAAGAGCATAATCATAAGAATACGCCCAAATACCCACACATGCTATTGCATGCAAATATAAAGTGTCACAGCATATCATCTGAAAGCTATTTAGCAAATATTTACTTACAAGCTTACACAACACAATGTTGAATGCACAACACACATGTGCTCAGGTATAATATGTGCATATGTATGTATGTTATCATATTATACGATATTTATATATATACATGTTGTCTTAACACTTTTCTGTATCTGCACAAAAAAGCCTTCGGCTAAAACACTCCATGATAATTTATGTATCTGCGGTCAATTTATTAACCACTAACGTCTATAATTTTAAATGAATGATTATATATATGTGTGTACGTGTGTGTTTATTTGTTTGTATGATTATAGGAAACAGTAACTGTTTGTGGTATGAGCTAATATTTGTCTTTAGATTTTAAATTAATACCTTAAGGTATCATTTAAACATATAAATTAACTTACAAGTCGGTTTAATTGTGTCGCATTTGTTTCACTTTGAATGTATGTGTAAACTTGAATTTGAGTAGAATTTACGAAATACTACAAAGTTAACTTAAACTTAAATTAATTGTAAAGATACACAAAGTGTGATATTTAGAAAATGTTAGATTACAACTGAGGATTACACTGGCAGAAATGTGTAAAATTTCAACTTTGTCGCTTATTGAGTAATTTTTGAGTAGTATAAAAGAAAGCCTCAATAAGTAAAAAAGTTGTACTTGGCTACCCGTCACTTAAGTTATAAGGCTTAATTCAATTTTGAGTATTAAGAGAATTTAAAATTTTGACTTTTCTTCAGTTTTTAACTGGCGTGACGTTCCACCGATTTCACCAACAATTTCAAATTTCTATCTTCGTTCAAAAGTAAACAATATTTTCGCCAAGTTTGGGATCAATACCTCAGTTTTTTATGATGAGAAAAGTGTTTACCACAAATAATTCAAAATTTCCCGTTTTAATGTCACCGAAGCTACTTCTTTCAAGTGCTCAAAATGAGTATATCTCTCAAGATGTTGGATAAGAAAAATGCATTTTATTTTACCTAGTTTTCAGTACACTTCGTTTCTTATAAATGTTGTGCATGCGCGTTGCCTTTTTTTCGACAAGAGATACTGTGGCATATCCATAAATGTTGAAAGTTTGTGAAACACTGGTAGAGAAGATTTTATGTTCAAAAATTCGAATGTGATTGAAGTAACGTAAAGGTAGGAAAGTGTGCGATTCCGATCATTAGCGGAACAAATGCGAGGACATGTACAACATATATATGGTGGGCATATAAGAAGTTATATATCAGTTTAAAAATACTATAAAAATGTAAGACTGTGGGTGTGTCTTTAGATGGTTTTATATTAACAATTAAGTTTTGTATTATCTCAGAGATAAAACCGCTAATGGCTTGAATTTACATTTGTATGGCGCGCTAAAGGAAAAATTAATGGCAGTAATCACATAAAATGCATAAAAAGAAATTAATGTAATGTAATGCAATGCAGAAAAACACACACTTGTGCAAACATGAAAAGTCGTAAAAAAACGCCGATAAACTTAATTCAAGCTCTTTGACTTTTACCTACCTGCCACACAGATTATCGTAAACTTCCTTGAGAGAGCAGTACGCTGAACATTGTCTTAGGTCAGTATGCAGTACATATACATACATATTGTTTACTTTTGGTTGTGTGCGTGTGCCAGAGAGATGCATGCATACATACGCATACACACACCGATAAAATACGTAAGCTGACTTGGTAGTTAAACGAAAAAACACTAATAATATAAAAAGTAGCAAACGTGCGGACCGACTGACAGACTGATTGACTGACTCGTATTTATTTTATTTATCTGTGTCTATCCCTTTAGTCTTAATGTGTAGCACCTTTTTGTTCCTTTTACGCGAACAACCAGACAAATGCTGACATAAAATCATAAAACGTGTTTGTCAGCCAAGCATGCATGAGACGCACATTTTGATTCGACAACAATTGGCATCGATTTACGGGTAAATATTTTTTTCCTTACAATTGTCTAAGTGCCCGTACATACATACATACAGACAAACATATGTAGTGTGTAAGAACGGTTGGTTGGTTGGTTGGTCATGACAGTCAAGGTTTGTTTAAGCGACAGCTACTACAACTACTTACTCATAGAACAAAACAATCAACTAACTACCAACAACAACAACAACAACAACAATAACAATGCAATAAGTAACTATTGACGTCTATGTTACGTTTTATTTGTGCTTCTTTCTCCTGCCACGGGCACTTCATTCTTTTATTATTTGAAATTTATGTGCGTGTGTGCGTATTGCGTAAGCGTATTGTTTTCCTTAAGATCCAAGTACAATACATGTTATGTGTGACTGCGTGAGTGTTTGTTATATTTTTATGTCTTTTCAAATCGTAAAAACGTAACTTATGTACGACGTTATTGTTTTTTGTTGTTGTTGCTTTTTCATTTGTTTTTTTTACGTACATATACATATGTACGTATGCGTATAAAATAATTTAAACTTTTTATATCTTTCATAATAGTTATAGGGGTAAATTTAGTTTCTTGTGTCATATGATGATTCAGAAGGAGCCCGTGACGTCTTATTGGAATATATATACATATATATCCTTGATCAGGATTAATATCCGAAACGATCTAAGTACATTAAGATGTATATTTTATACAAATCGTTTTAGTTTATGCAAGAATTCTTTTACTTTGAAATTTTTGAAAATAAATACAAGTAGGCATAGGAAAAAATTTTCTATTTTTCAAAGAAAAAAATTAAAAGTAGTACAAAAAATAAAACTTTTCATTTATCAAAGGAAAAATGAAAGTGAATAATATATCGTAAGTGGTGTAGGAAATTTGATGGTCGAGCTTGACCGATTGTAATATTTTGACTCGTTTTTGCATTAAGTTTGTGCGGATGTTTGTAACTCCTAGACGGCAAAAGCCACACCCACCTTCAATTATACCGATCGATTTAGAATCAAAATCTGAATCGATTTACCCATGTCCGTCTACCCGTTTGTCCACCTGCCCGTCTGTCCACCTGCCTGTCCATCTAAGTTTGTCCGTAAGCTACAGGTCCCCCCTCCCCAAATAACGTCCCATTACTTCTTGAGATATTTTGATGAAATTTTGTATAAGGAAATGTATTGGCCAAAAAGGAACTCTATTGAAAATGGACCGGATTGGACTATTTTTAGAACCCCTCCCCATACGAGGTCCTATTATTTTTTGAGATATTTTGATGAAATTTGGTATAAGGAAATGTATTGGCCCAAAAAGGAACCCTATTGAAAATGGACCATATTGGACTATTTTTAGAACCCCTCCCCATAAAAAAAAATTGATTTCATAAACAAACAAAAAATAAAAATTTTCTGACATACATATGTATTATTTTGAAATTTTTCAAAATAAATACCAGTAGGCATAGAAAACTAAAATTTTTTATTTTTCAAAGAAGTACAAAAAAGTACAAAAAAAACATAAAATTTTTCAATTTTCAAAGGAACACAAATAAATTGAATGATATATCATAAGTGGTGTAGGGTATTTGGTGGTCGGGCTTGACCGACTGTAATATTTTGACTTGTTTACTACTCTTTTTTTCCCACTCTTACACTCCTCTTCTCTCCTCTCACCATCACCTTTAGTTAGAGCCATTGTTGTTGGTATATATTAATATAAGCCGTTAACACGGAGAACTATTGCCTGCTAGACTGTAGCATCGTAAAAGTTCCTTTCTTCGAATAAGTACTCACTTCTACTTACATTTGCGCCGTTGTTCGTGCGTTTATACCTTCTGCAGTATTAGGTGATATAACCATTTAATGATGTTGATGTACATACAAGACACACATCACACACATCATCTACATCTACGCATATTCCCATATAAAGACTTACCTTTTCCAACTACAAGAAATTCCCGCTTTTAATTTTTTTAAATATTTCTTTCTTCTCAAGTGCATTCTTCGACTCGGACTTATTTATTATGTTTGTAGTGTTTTATGTTTTTTCAAGTTTTTCATACAAATTTTCTTTATATGAGAATTTAATTGATTTCCTTATGTTCTTATATAAGTTCTAACTGTGTATTTATGTGTACATTTATCAAATTTGTGTATGGATTTAATTAAAAAGAGTTAAAATTAAATGTTTCTGTGGAAATTGCTTACTGTGCTACACAAGTTCAATATCAGCACAAAGAAAAAGTTTGATTTGACTTGGACCAAATCTTACTTACCCTCCACATCTACAATAGTGGGCGTGGCAGGTATATGATCACGTTTTATAATAGTACATGTTGTACGTATCGGCTTGCAAGTCGAGTTTAATGCTGACCATAGTTTCTTGTAAATTGTAAGCGTGTCGTTTATCTGATCACGTCCATTTTTGGCACATCGATGAATGGAATAACTATAGATATGCATGTCAAATAAAAAGTTTTTGATGCCGATCAAGAATATATATACTTTGTAGTGTTTATGATGTCTCCTTCAGAGTGTTACATGTGGAATGGCAAACTTATGTGGAGGGTATAAAAAGTCATTCAAATGTAAACAGTGCTTTTTTATAATTTCTCTGTACAAATATGTGCCACAGGTATGCAAAAAGTGTGGAGGATAAGGTTTTCTTTCTTCTGTAAGCATATTAAAGAGAGTATGGTAGGTGGTAACACTAGCATATGGCCCGTAATTACGTGCAGTTGGAGACACTGGTTAATAATGCAGAGGGCGAAATCAGATCCCTACCATGCCCAATGTTCATTTGTAGATGTAGATTAAGCAAGCTTAAGGTAAAGGTTAAGGTAATTTCTCTTATTTGTTGACTCCTTACATGAGGTACATTTTTTTCACTGAATAATCAATAGAACAATTCATCTGTATCTGCTTATGAATACATTTATATATACATATATATACCTATATATATATTAGTGAATTAACACGTCCTGTCTGATTAGATACCGCAAACTACTCTATTGTGTATTGTGTGCATCACAATCTAATGAAAATAAACAAACAAATGCGAATTTATGCAACATACGTACGTCCACACCATACACACAATACTTGGTTATTGGTGTATGTAAATGTATGTATTTATTATACATATGGACTATTGTTGTAGTTTTCATTTTATAAGTAAGTTTATAAACTTTTGTGTTCATGTGTTTGTTTTTGTTTCAAAACGAAAACTATTTGAAAAGTTGTTTCATCGACAAAGAAAGTAAAGTATGCAGGAACCTCTCGTTCACATGGATATGCAAATATTTTGTGGTCTTTATGGTCGAGTATAGTAAAACAGAGAATTTTCTTTCTTCTTCCAGTATAATAACAATAACAGTAACAATAATAATAATAACACAATACTTCGAACTGTTTCAGTTTTGTAATCTAATCGCACACGTGGTGTGCGTATGTGTATGTGTGTAAAAGGAGAACTTGTTGTTAAAGTTTTCTGCATATCATGGCGAAGGAAGAAATTAATGAAAGTTGATGATAGAGACTCACCTTTTTGTAGTTAAATAAGCAAAAACAATAACCAAAAAAACCTAAAAATAAACATTCAACAGTTCCACTTTAAATTGAATTCTTTTCTTTATTTTTGCAATTATTTTATTATTTATTAGGAATTAAAAATTTATTTTGTACGTTAGAGACGAAACACACTTAATTTATAATTTTCTATAATCGTAATACATGCGTGTATATATATATGCATACATTACTACACTACTAGAGATTTAACGAAACAATTGTTTTTCAATTGTATTGGCCGCAAAAACAGCGCATGGAGCTCTAAATTTACACATTTACTCTACTTAACGCAATGCACATTGATAGGCATCAGTATTATATGATTGACTCTATTTACCTACACACACAACGTACACCTTATACATTTAGGATTTGAAGATTTCTGTGTGAATTGATTTTTAAAATAATTTATCACAATATTAAGTAATTAGTACGAGTGCGTGCAGACATTGCAAATGAAATGATTAAATTTTCATTTATGTTTAAAAAACCAGTAAAAATGTTGTAGTCGGTTAAGCTCGACTATTCAGAACCCCACACCACTTATCTCCTTAAATTATGCTACAATTAGTTGGGTTATGTACATATAAGTTTCTTTGTGAAATACAACTGTATGGGAAGGGGTTCTAGAAATGATCCGATCAGGCCCAAATTTGGGCCAGTAAAATATGAAGCTAATTAACCATTCTTCATAAAATTTCGTCAAAAAACATTGAGAATTTGCGAGTTTTCCCCATAAAAACGTTCATTATAAAAGGACTTTATATGGTGAAAGGTTTTAAAAATGGTCCAATCCGGTCCATTTTCAATAGAGTTGGACTAATTTTTAGACTAATTCTTGTTCTTGTACCACATATCTCAATAAATAATAGGACCTTATAAGTGGAGGGGTTCTAAAAATAGTCCGATCCGGTCCATTTTCAATTTTTTTCAGATAATTTTTTTGTCTAATACATGCGCTTACGTTAAATTTCAACGAAATATCTCAAAAAATGCGAAATTGCACACAAATTAACCTGGACAGACAGACGGACATGGTTAAATCATGGTTCAGATTTTGATTTTGAATCGAACGGTATAATTAAAGGTGGGTGTGGCACTTGCCGTTTACGAGTTACAAACAAACTTAGCATATCTTTTCTTACAAGTGGTGCAGGGTCTAACATAATTTATTAATTTCATTTAGTATTCTTTATATTTATAATTATATATAAATTAAACATTTCTGTGATATCACAAATTTGTCTGCATTCTAAATATAATAAGAAAACAAACAAGTTATCAATAAAACAGTTGTACTCGCAACAATGTATACCACATAATAAGGAAATAATGCAATGGAAGGCAAGACACCCGAACAAGCAGAATAATAAATCATAAAATCATAAGACTTTTGATGAACGATGAAAACTTTGACAACAAGCATCAAAAATAAATAACGATGTCTTGATTATAAAAAAGGCTCTTTTTCCAAATTATGATGGAACCAATTATATGTCTTTACATATGCTTTAAGCATACTTTTAAGTTAGAGCAAACTAAAGTTGCAGCAGTTTACTGCATCATTTTCCGTTTAAAGTGAAAAAATCCACGTTTAAAATGAAACAAGATCAGTTCTACTCGACTACTTAAGACTCTGCTCTACGGGAAGGGTACTAAAAATGGATTCTGTGCAAATTTGACACACTTAATTCTTGGACTATATATTGTAATTTATATTTCATATAAAAACTTAATTCCGGGAGGTACAAATTAATCAATTCTTTTTAAAAATGGACCGTATTTGAACCACACGACACACCCCTGCCCATATTAATGAATATATATGAAAATTTGCGTAAGAAATAGAAAGATGGTCAGACCAACGTTATGGTTATGGATGGTTCTACAAATCCACTTTCAAAATTAAAAATATATTTATGTGTATCGTAAAAATATCCTTCACATATAAAAATGGGTAAAATCTGCCACAAAAAACCATCTATCAGGCACAAAAACTGACCTACATAGTTGAAATTTAGTTATTTTACCTAAATGGGCGGGGTTGAGTAACAAATATGCCTAAATTTTGCAAAATAGCAATCTGATCCCTTACAAGGGGCACTCAGGTACCTTTTGGTCTCTCTGTTTATAGAAGTTATGGATGCGGAGGCCATTTAAAATTTCGTACCCTTTTACTTGTTTCATTTTAAATTTGGCAATTTTTCATATCCAACTGAAAAGTTTTACATCATTAATGAGAGCTATCATATGTTGGAAGCGTCCAGAAAGCACAACTTTCCCTTCACATTCATTTATATTCAATTTCAAAAAAGAAAACTGAGCCTTAGTATAAGTATTTGCAGCTTGGAATTTGGGATATCGCATTTTCTACAATACCTTCACATGTTTTAAGATTTATTTTGTTCATATAATTAATTTCAGAAATCTAACAATTCTTTATGGATTCAATATTAGTAATTTGATAAGCCTGCTAAGCTTTTAATGTGGCACAAAAGCTGTAAGAATTGTTTTTCCGTATTTTACATAATTTCATATATTTATTGGGTTTTTTCTTTTTCATTTTCTACTTGTATAATATTTTGGCAATAGTTGGGTTGTTATAGTATTCAATGCAGTCCGAGTGTTTTTGAAATTTTTGAATAGAACTCGCCCTTGAAATGAGACACATGAGCCATACTTTGAAAAAGTTAAAAGTCGTTAAAAGTGGTGCCACGTTTATAATACCATAAACGTGCAACATATCTCAGGCTTAGTCTAAGTAAAACTTGGTAATTTTTATTATTCATTTAAATTATTACATGTTTTCTAAATCCTGCAGCACTTGTTAAGCCCTACATATAAGATAGGGGGTATACTAGGAGGCGTTATAGACCCTACAAAGTATCAAAAACTGAGTCTACCTAGACATATATGTCCGTATGTCCGTCTGTTGTTGGCATTCTCACAGTTTTAAATTTTGAAATATGAGCTTGAAATATTGTACAGACACTTTTTGTTTCGGAACGCAGATTGCTTTTTTAAATGGGCAAAATCAATCAAGAGCCACACCCATAATCGACAAATATATATGTACCTGCACCAATAATTTATGTTTGGTACAAAGACTTATAGTTATACTTTCATTGATGTGCCAAAAGTGCTGGATATGCTTTACTTAGCCGAAATATTGTACCATTTTTTAGAACACATCTGCTAATGAAGTACTTAACGAAACGGTACAACTAAGTAGTGTAGGGTCGGTTGGGCTTATCCGGTTTGTTTTCTTTTGAGATCATTTCATTATACCCACCACCTGGAGAGAAATGTGCCACATTACAGTCGAAATTGACGAATTAGAAGCAATTTTTTTCTTTATTACTTACTCGAGCCCTCTGGTGGTGGGTATTCTAACATTTGGATTGAGCCAAATTTAATTTTTTCTTTACTTGTTTGTATTTTACTTAAGTTATATATATTTACAAATGAACAATTCTTTTATTATGATTTTATATTATCAACTAATGACTGTTCTGCAGATTACCATTATTTCTTGTCAATTTGAGTACATACTTAGTAATTAATCTCTTTAACAATTACATACTATTGTAAAATATTTGGCTTGTTTCCACATGAATTATATGTCCACACCTATAACATATAATCTTGTTTTGTGTTGAAGATTAGTTATGCGTTCATCAAACTCAAACCATTTTGAGATGATGTCATGTTAGGGAATTACTGCAAAGATAAACAAATTTTTATTATTGTATTATCTATTGTTATTGCAAGGAAAAAACATAAAAAAAACATAAGTTTGTTGTTAAAAAAATCTTTATTTTTATTGTTACAACTAACTAACACATAAGATCGGAGGTATACCAAGTTTGTCAGATATTCCACAAAGTATATATATTCCTGATCAGCATCAATGTTTGAGTCGATCTAGACATGTTCGTCCACGTTGTTGTTGTTGTTGTTGTTCTCATGGTGAGGATGGACAAAATAATTTGAACACCTCTTCCCAAATGTTTGTATATAAATACGTAGGATACAATAAAAAATGGCTACAAACCACGCCTACAAAAGATAAGTGTCCACATATTAGCCACAAAATTTAAGTAAAAAATCAAAGTTGATATTTGTGCTGAAGTGAAAAACAGACACGCCCACAATTAAAAGAGAAATTATTTTTGGAAAGTATTACATATACTGTTAAAGGGCGTAATAAGGTACTTGCCACGCCCATATTTTGCACATAGAAGCAGAAGTAGAGAATTTAAGATTTACCTACAGTAAATTTAGTTCTTCTTCTTATTATTTTTATTCTTCATTAGTGACTAGCAACTAATGATTGTGACCGTAGTGAAGTTTCTTCTCAACCAATCTCAATTAAACTTTAAGCGAAAAAAGAAAAAAATTTTATGTCCACCAAATTATTAACCACAACGTTACTTTTATTGAGCGCTTGATTTTTGAAGAAGTTTGCTGTTAAAAATACATGCTCACCTCAAGTTAGTCAGCGCGTACACAAAATATTGCGTTTAAGTACTTTCGAAACTTGACTTCTTTGCATCGCTTGTGAATTGTAGTGGTGTCTTCTTGTGTGAACGGGTCATAAAAAAGTTTGTATCGCATGCATGTGAATGTGAGTTTTGAAGAAAAGCGGGACAACAACGGCAACAACAGCTATAACGCTGCAATAAAAGTCAATATACAAAATAATAATCATAAATGTCTCGTCGTTGCTTTTTAATGCTTTAATTTTTTATTGTCTGTTGTTTGTTAAAATTCTGTTGTGCTAGGCAAAATTATAACCATAACATACCATCCACATCTCTCAACTATAGACATGATACAAGTACATTAAAAACGAGCATCATCTGTAGTTTTATATGTAACACTTTAGGGGAGTTAATAACTATTGTATACATGTGCTTTTGTGTAATTGTGCTCCTTTAGTATGTGTTCATTTTTTGTTTTATTTTGTTTGGATATCCTTTTTCTTATTCTTCATAAATACACCCTTTAGGATAGTGCAGCTCTACCATGTTTACCTTTTTTTGGCCACTTTACACAACAAGCGGCGCCTATAATTTTGTTTGATGATAATTTAAGCTTTTTTAATATATTCCACCTTGGTTTCGTGTCAGTGTCAGTGTAAGTTCGGCTTTCGTTTGATTGGGACAGAATATTATTCTGGAAACTCATAAAATTTTCTTAATAGAACATAATGCCGTAAAATAATTTCGAATTATGGCATTTTTTAAAGAATATTTTTAATGATGTTTAAGCAAAACTAATAAAATAAAATGCAATAATTATATTATACACTCGAAAGAGAAGAGAAAAGGTGTTGTATAAGAAATAATTAAATATATTCCAGTTATCTTCGTCCATGTGGCTTCACTTCGAGGGGTGTCCACGCTCACCTTGGGTTTCTTATAACACATTGAAACCAACGTTTTTGTGCATTTAGAACTTGAGGGTTTTTCATAAGATATGAAATGCTTATAATAATTATTCTTATTTTTCCAAGATTTTAGGCTTCAGTTAACCATTAGGGCCCTAAAACAAACATTTCAATACCTTATAATAGAGATTATTGAGCGGTTCCTTATTACTCAGACTTAGGTCTGATGATAAAATTAAAGAGCCATTATACCCGACCACAATCAATTTCTAAGTCTTCTTCTGCCTACATACCATACGTTCACGAGCATTTGTGGCTGACACAAGGATTAACATGGATGCACTTAAAAAAGGCGTGGTCATATTACAGAAAAGCCTTTACTTTCGAAAAAGTTTTTTTATTGCAGAATTTTAACTTCCAGATGATGATTAATATTTAAAGAGTTGTGCCACGCCCATTGTGTAAGTGTAAATATGGAAGATATTCAAAATGTGTTCTTTATTTGTTTTTTTTTAAATTAAATGTCACATGTTTAATATATTCTCCACTGTACAGGCCATTTTCATCAAGTATGGCAGGAATTACTATGCATACAATTAAATGTTTTCATTTACCTTGGTTATATATATACACGTATTTGTGGATGTGTTGTTCATTATAAATAAATATAATTTGCATATATATTAAAAATGATACAAATTCATGGAAATAATCCAATTTTAAATATATTTTGTAATAAAAA
Source organism: Ornithomya chloropus (assembly GCA_963971445.1). Lineage (NCBI taxonomy): Eukaryota > Metazoa > Arthropoda > Insecta > Diptera > Hippoboscidae > Ornithomya > Ornithomya chloropus. The sequence goes on from OZ020529.1 coordinate 6,052,313, forward strand.
TAAGTGACATAATAATAATCGGAAATACCCGACTATTTAATATCATACACGATTTAGGTTCACAAATTATGCTACAATTAGTTTATTTGAATCTGTATACACTGTCATATAAGATATTTTGTGGGAAGGGGTTTTAAACATGGTTCGATTCGGTCAATTTTCAATAGGGCTTCTCTTTGCACCAATACATGTCCTTTTACCAAATTTTATCATATCTTAAAATATGAGATGTTCAGGTTGCTCATATATATGTATGGACAGACAACATACTAGCGAACATGAACCATTGCGAAACATATTGTGAAATAGATTGAATGACAAAAATTTTAAAGTTAATTACTTGCGTGTGTATGCGGATGTTTGTATTTGTTCAAAATATCCCAATATATAAAAAATGTTATTCAATAATAATTAAAATTAAAATGAAGTGTGAAAATGTGTTGGTTTGATGAGGCAACATTAATTTCATATGTATGCTCCCACTTCCTATTACTGTAATGCTAAAACGTCTACACCTCCATATAGATATTGAATAACGTTTTTTTGTCTTGTCAATTACTAATAAAATTAAGCCGAATTTCATACTCATGCGGAAATGTTTATATTTTAGAAAAAATCCATTTGCATGCTTGTTTATATTATTGATAAATAAATAAAAAATGTTTATCCGTTAATAAATTATTGCAGATAAACACAAGTATAGCATTTAATGTGTTGGGATGATTATGTTTCAATATATTTACATACACATTTTAGCGACGCGTGTGGTCATTTGTGCGTATGATGTATAACTCAGAGACAATGAAAATGGTCCGGCCATTCCTGAACACGCCCTTCTGTAATTGGGCGAAATTTGTCATAACATTTTTTTATTCAATTAAGGGCGTGTTTTTGATTGAAGTAAGGTAAAGGTTAATCAATAATCTTTGACCTTAAGATTATATGTACAAACATTTGAACTAATCGGAGCTAAATTTTGACTAACAGCTTTATACATCAATTGACGGATGTATGGACAAAATTTTATTACAGACACGCCCAATTAATCGATATTTAATAATTTTATCGATTTTCATATTTAATTAACTATTAATTAATTTAATTATTGTTTTTGACTTTTACGGAATATGAACTATTTTATTCATTAAATCTAGTCTCTGCTCTATATCGATAAAAATTATTGTCATATTTGTTTATTTACAAAAAGAAACCAAAAAAAAACTTGTGTAGATTGCGCAAGCAAAATCTGAGATTTTTTGATTCCGTATCGCTTTCTCAGTTTTGACAAAAAAAGTATTGTGAAAAAATGCATAAGTGGTCACGCATAATAACAACGCAAACATTGTTCTTGTAGTTGTATATGCGTACACTTAATTACGAAACATGAATTGTGGCACATATACATATATGGCTGTGTAAATGTATGTACATACGAATGGATCCAATTCTCTGCTTTGACGTAAAACGATTCTTAGAAAAACAAAAGTAAAAAAATTTACGATTTATTCGTTTCAGTTTCTTTAAGTGTCGAGGCATTATATTACGGTCTACTTTGACGTTTTGTTGGTTTATGTTTTTCATCATCGTCAACAAGACCAGCATCAATTGTCAACGGGAATTGCTTGCTCTGCTTTGAGTCTATTTATTGATTCTTTTTAATGTTGCTCGCATTTGAAGTTATTCAATTTTTAATTACCCCCCAAATTCGTTTCACTTTGTAAATGATTTATCTGCGGAATGCTATAAATTTGTACATCAAATATTATCAAATAAAGTAAAGTAAAGCAAAGTAAAGTAAAGTAAAGTAAAGTAAAGTAAAGTAAAGTAAAGTAAAGTAAAGTAAAGTAAAGTAAAGTAAAGTAAAAGGTAAAGTAAGGTAAAGTAAAAGTAAAGTGGGACGTGGGGTATAAAATCTGTTCGCATTCCTCTTTGTTGCTGCAATATTTGTAGCTTTCGAAAGCATATAATTGCTTATTTGCATTTTCTATTAATTGGGCATAAAATTTTACAATTTGTTCAGAGAAATATAAATGTTGCTCCTTAAGATTCAATTCTGCGAAATTTATATTGTAGAAAAGTGTAGGTACCTATACATACATGCATTTACTAGCGAGTGTATATGCGTATGTGTGTGTGTGTGTGTGTGTGATCGCATAGTTTATGATGTTGCATGATTGCATCAAGGAACTTTTATAATGTTGTTTTCAATGCAGCACTCATTTGCTTTTACGGACTACAATCTAAACACCACCTGGTGATTTCTATTAAATTGGAATTTTTTCGGCAAAATTTTTATCTCTTTACATTAAAACTTCCCCGTTTTATTGTACTTGTAAATGGCTATAGGAGACTACGAAATATTGCATTTATTGCTTCTTCTTCTTGCAAAATAAATTCTAGTTTGCCCATTAAGATTATTACTGAGTGGAAACAGCTTAAATTCATTTTGGATCATAAAACTGAATACCACACACCTGAGGATATCGTGCTGCTTCATTCTAAGACCATCCAATGGTCTTATCGTTAAAGCTTATATCTGACTATTAAAAGTGCCCCCCTCCGGACTTACATGGTTTTGTGTAATGTGTACGTACAATAAATGCTTATATGAGGGTAAGCACCACAAGCAAACTAATAAAATATACTTTAAAGTTTAAATAAAAAGTGTATGCAATTAAAAAGGATTTAATTTTTACATTTTTTCTAGGAATAACTACACCAGCACCATCACCACACACCACGATACTGGCTTTAACATCATTGAGCGCAAGCTTGTACTCGTCAAATAAAAATCTATACGTACCTACAACGATCGGCAATAGCCTCGAAGCAGTGTTGTTGTTATGCCTTTTTACATGCCAGCAGCGAAAGCTACTGCTGCTGCTGCGAATACCGTCTTTGATCTTTTAGGTGGGGGCGATAACGTACAGGGCGATAATGTACGGGGCGAGTTGGCGTACGTTGCTGGAACAATTACACCTGAGTTCACCTCCTCTAAACTGCCACTCCGCGGCCGAAGTGGACTGTTGATGGGTGTGGTGCGTCGCAGGGACATAGGCTCGGGTATAATTGGTCGCTGAATGTACGGTTGTATTAGGTATGGATTCCAAAAGTAGTTACAACAAAGCCACTGCGACTCTTGGATTTTTAATAGTTCCATTTGTTCTAAGGAGCAAATGTGTTTGTTTTTTTTGGGTGTGTGTAAAGAAAATTTATATATTAATATGGAATAATAAAAGATATCTGTTTATAGCGAACAAAAATTTACTATGTAATCATAGTTAAAATCAATCTTTAAATAAAATTCGAAGAGAAGTCGAGAAAGAACTTTTTCGCAAAAAACTGATTAGATGGTCTAATGCAGGTCCACTTATCATGTAATTCGATCATTTTTCATTCAATTTTTAGATCATTTTATGTAGTAATTATAGATGAATTTGCTCATCGGGTATTTTAACGGTCTAAATAGAATTCTAAATTATTCGCGCTATTTATGCCATAAAATATTACTAATGATGGATTTTTGGAATACTTTTAAAAAGCATTTATTTGATTCTGACGAAAATTAATATTAATCGTATAATTATTTAAATGAACTCCAAAGCATTTCAATTGAATTTAAATCCGATCTCTTCAACTGAGATATGAAAAATTTATTTATTAAAAAATTTAAATAAAATGATATGTGATTCATTTTTACTTGTTGTTGTTGTTGTTGTTGTTGTTATGAATTTCAGTCGATTTAGTCATTTTTATACAATAATTGTATATAAGTGGTATCGCAGGGTAATAGGAAGAGGTGTGAGTTAGTAGGTAAACGACTACATAGAATATTGAAAGCTGAATCTTGCATGGCAACGGTACAACGCCAACCCAGGTTGTATCCTACGATTGAAAGATTTGTTACATTTTATATCAGCGGTCGTAATTTACACTAAATAAGGTTGTCTGTTACACGGTTACCCGGACATACAGACACTATCCAAATCACTTTTTTGAAACAGAGAAAAAATTCAAAGTTTCCTTATAATGTTTTACTTAAAATAGCCACGCCTATTATAATTGATAAAGTACATATATATTCCTCGATGTAACCGACACTTTTTCACGTTTTTCACTTTCACACGGTTTTTTAGAAACCTATCTTCCGTGTAAATGGGGGGGATAGGTGTAGTTCTATTGAGATGATAAAATTTCAAGTAAAGAATTTGTAGACAGTTGGCAGTAAAAATACATATTATGTAGTTAAAAAGCGGTAGTCCATAATAAAGTGTGCTACACACTCAATTATCTGTTTTATAATGAGAGTGCTAACTTAATAAAGTATCTTAGTTTTAATGTGAAAATCATTGACAAACATCAGAAAAACTGATGATGAACAGATAAAGAAATAAAACAAATACCATGTTTGGGTTTTTCGTTAGCTCTAAGCGAAGTTATTCCAAAATTTTGCCTCAAGTGTTGGTTTTTTTGTTTGTTTAAATTTTTTATTCAAACATCACTTTCTTTACAAAGGTAAGAAGCATCCTACCCATGTGGTTTTTCAAGTTCAGACATATAATTTTGTCAAACATTTTAAGTATAGTATTGATTAAGAAAATCAACAAACAAATCGATGGAGAAGTGATAAAATTCTTAAGTGTGCCTTAGCAATAATCGTCTCATATAAATTTCGAAAAATTTTATTTGTAAAGATTGAGAAAAAAGAACAAGTAAGAAAAGAAAGTTTGATTTAGACCAAAACTTAAGTACCCTTCACATATACAATAATGGGCGTGGCAGGTATTTGATTACGTCTTCTAATAGTGTATGTATTACGCATCAGCTTGCAAGTCGAGTTTTGTGGTTAATATGGTTTTTTGTAAATTGTAGGCGTGTCTGTTATATGACCATGTCAATTTTTGGTACATCTATTAATGGGATAATCATAAATATATAAACCAAATTTCAAGTTCATAGGTCAATTTTTTTAAAGATTTTTGTCTGTTATGTGACCATGCCCATTTTTAACACATCAATGAAGGAAATATTTATAGATATACACACCAAATTTTAAATTTATACGTATAGTAGATAAATAGATTTTTGTCGATTGTAGGCGTGCCTCAAATTTTCCGTGAGAATAGCAACAGCAGACGGACACACATGTCTAGATCGACTCAGTTTTTGAGGCCGAAAAAGATTATATATACTTTGTCTCCTTTTAGATGTTGCAAAGGGAATGACAAACTTAGTATAACGTCCATCTTATGTGGAGGGTATAAAAATGCTGGCTGGCGTTGGCCTGCGTCGTCAACATAATTAACTTGAATTTAGCAAATATTCACTTAATAATAAGGACAGGTGCAAACTTTTCGTTGAGGTCTATACGTGCAGAATATATACAAATGTTTAACAACAACAACATCAAGTATAATAATAGGATGGCATGAAAAAAAAGCAAATCATGAAATTTTTTTTAAAATCACAAAAACACGAAAATTGCTTTGCAGGACAGCATCCTTAAGTTGTAGTAGGGACAGGAGTTTGAAACTCTCTAATAACTTGTCATTGTGTACATTGTGTATAAACATATAAAAATGCCTGCTACATAAGTACAATATAGAGCAGTCACACAATACTGTTAAGACTGTTATAAAACATAAACTTCTTCTGTGTGTGTGTGTTAAGCTTGCATGGTGAACATCTACCAATTTACTCGATCGTAAAATGGCATGTAATTGAGTGCAAGCAAGGCATACACAGACGTTCACAGCGCGTGCACTAGAGGTAGTGCACGCGCTGCCTTATACACACACACACACACACCTACTTAGAGTAGAGATTTTTATACAGCAATCAATATTTTTTTCCCGTTTTCCGTTCTCGTTCGTTTTTGTATCATAAACATATATGAAGAGATTGCTTCTGTATCAGGCTTAACACTAAACACTTTCTATCCCATTATCTAGAGTTAACAGGAGAATTGTTAAGGTTTGCCTTTAAGGTGGCAAGGATAACCGTTATTTTGAACTCATACATTTTCATTTTGAAAGTAACTGTGACATTAAGGTCGTAAAACGTCAAGTGTTTATAGTTGACAGTGGACTAACAACAATAAATTGTGACATTTATGCTCAAGCTTACAAAGTCTCTTTAAGTACGTACATCTGTACGTAGTAAATATTTTATTAAGTGGATCATATTAAGGTACTGTGGCTGCTACTGCTTTTCGTAATAGAGAATCATTTGTCTTTAAATTAAACGGAAGCAAACAAACAAAAAAAAAAAAATTATAATAAATGAGGCGACGGCTTGATTTGTTTTAATTTGATATTCACACAAGTAAGGGTGCCTCTGTGTATACAGGTAGTTGTTTAATAAAATATTTGTCGTTTGTTTTCTGCATTATTTCATTTTATTACTTTTATAACATTTTCATGTAACCATGTAACCATGTAACCAGGTTGACATTCATAGATATTTTTATACAATATTTCATGTATTTACTGTTGTTGATATTTTTGCATTTTTCCTTTATTATTATCGGTATTTTTATAAAATTCATTTAACAACAAATTTCATATTTTTTTATTATATTTATTTTTAACATTATTGTTGTGTGTGTGTGTTTTTTTTTCTCTTCTAAGTTGGAGGGGTGAAGTATACGAATGTTGCACGGTTTTAGAAGTTTTTCCATCTTCTTATTACTCTCTTTTCACATTATTGTATAAACCAAAACGGAATATTTTAATAAAATTATTATTTAATTTATTGTTATGTTGCATGTGCCATAAGTTGCTTAAAAAATACTACATTTTGTTTTTAAATTATGCCCGGCGCTGGATGCATACCTTAGTGAACATACACCATGTATATATATATATATATATATATGTTTAATTTGGTATTTTTGGGATTGTTAATTATGTACATATATAAAAAATTTGTTCTTTAAATAATCGTAAAATTAAAAATTGATTTAATGCATTTTACATAATATACAAACAAACAAAAAACTTAATGGTATGCCAAGTTGGAAGAGTTCTGAATTTAAAGTCTATCAAGAATGTTGAAGCTTACCAAGTTCCATGCATAATATGACTATCATGACTATAAGACTTCTGAGTCAATTTCTGAAAATTTTTTGTATTGAAATTTTTATGACATTTGATAGATATTGATTAAATAAATTCAATGGTGCAAGTTTGACCTTGATCAGCCCAGTGTGACAGCTTTTGTGATAATTTTAAATTGGAATAAAAGCGTCTTTGAAAACCGTTTCAAAGAAAATTGGCTTATTTCGATTTAAAATGAATTAAGTACAAAAACTTTGTAAGCTTTTCAATGGGGTTAAAATTTTTTCTCTCCGTTAATATATCGCAATCTTACAACAGTTTAAACTTTGTGTTGAAATGGAAAAGCAACAATTCTTGAAAAAATATCCAATGACATGTGACATATTAATTCCTTTTGCTATTAGGATTAATCGTGCAAAAATTGTGTGCAATTGGATGATTTTTACTTTTTTGTCAAGGTAAAAAATTGTGAATTTTTGAAATTTTTTTTGTCAATCGATACTAATAGAAAAGTTCAATAGTTTACGTTTAAGCTTAATCAGGACATTGACAGTTGTTGTAATGATTTTAAACTACCATAAATAACCTGTAAATTATTGTAATTAAATTCGACTTTTAGATGTTTAATGCGACAGAAAATTTGGTTAAATTCAGAACTTTTTTTTTCTTTTTTACTTGGACTTTATTTTTTATAACCTGCACCACTAGCGAACAGATATTTGCAACTCTTAAACGGCAAATGTCTGACTTATCTTCAATTCAGAATCAAAATCTAAATCAATTTAATCACGTCCGTTTGTCTTACATAATTTGTGCGCAAGCTACAGGTCGAATTTTTTGAGATACTTCGATGAAATTTGGTACAAGGACATGAATTGGCTCAGAAACGAACACTATTGAAAATGGATCGGATTGGATCATTTCTCGAACCCTTCTCCACATAAAGTCCTTTTATTATGGAAGTCTTTGTATGGAGAAAAGTTGCTATTCTTAATATTTTTTTTAACAAAATTGAACAAAGTATAGCATGTTGGCTTAATATGTGGCTGTGCCGAATTTTCATCCGATCGAACCATTTTTAGAACCCATTCTCATATAATTGTATTTCACGATTTAACTTATATGGCAGTGCCTCGCTTATACAGAGAAAATCAAACTAATTGTAGCATAATTTAAGGAGCTAAGTGGTGTGGGGGTATTGAATGGTCGGTTTTGACCGATTATAACATTTTGACTTGTTTATTTATATATTTATATCAAAATAAAGATAAATAGTTTTTGTTATGTATTCAAGTCTATTGAGCTTTTTTATATTTATGACCTAGTCTATGTTTAAAAAACAAATAGTATATAAAAATCTATTGACTTTGATGGGTCTAGATGCTGAAGAATATATCATAGTTGATTTAAGCTTTTCTTTGCTCATTTTTGTTTTGAGTGAAATTGCTTACAATATAATATATTTACTCATCTTTACGCTTGCATTTGTGGTATAATTTTGACTAGTTCATTAAAATGTCTGCTTCCTGCATAAATTATTAAATTGTGTAATTAAAGCGATTGATTGTTTAGTCGTTAGAATAGATTTTCTTTTCATTTTACAAACTTTCAAGCACGATGCTGTGTTCATACTTGGATTGAGCAATTTTGTTTTATGGGGCTGTGACAAATAATAATTTCACATCTTATCGTTTATTGTAATCGTATAAATATGTTTTTTTTTTTATTTTCTATTTTCTTCACTGGTTAACTCTTTGGTGTAAGAAGCTTATTTTTGTGCTTTCTTAAAATATTTTTGCATTAAAAAAATAATAATAATAAATGCCAGGCAATTATTTCTATAAAGAGATTGAAATTTAACAAAAAATTGATCTGTGGGACAAAGGGGAAAATGAGATTAATGGTATGTACTACATATATATATGTTTGTTGTATTCTATTCACCGACTTCAATTACAGGTTCAATATATGTCAAATGTTTAGAAGTATTTATTAAAGATGGGACCTGATTTCATCTTCCGGTATGCTGTCAACATTTTCAGTAATTAAATATTTTCTCTAAAATTTTCATTATATTGTTTGTATTAAATTATTTATTAGTTTGGATTTCATGAAACACTCTTTGTGATTTTGTAATATATAAAAAAAAAATTAAAAACAATCCATCTTTCCGAGAGAAAATTAAATTTTATATTGTAGTATGGTATGGTTCAGTTAAGGTATTTCATTAAACATTATTTCTATTGTAACGGAAATGTATGTTTTACAGTGTGTGGGTATAGCTGTACAGTAGAAAACAATTATAACCGCATATACAATTTTTATACCCCCCACATATGTACTAATCGAATAAACCACTAGCTCTTAAACAATGTACCGTTACATGGGATTAAATAGGGCATTTTTTGAGAAATTTTCATTTTTAAGTAAAAATTATGTTACTTTTCGTAACATTTTTGAATCATAATTAGCCAAAAGTCAACTACAAACTCTACATCAACATATTATATAGCGTTTGAAAGTAGTCGCCTTTACCTTTCTAATAATATTATCTTTTATTCAAAATATTACGTAAAGGTACTGTTTTTATTTCATTGAATTTGGGTATTTATTGTGAGGGCTTCAACCAAGTAGCAGTAAATATGTAAGGGTACAAGAACTTTCTGAGAATTATAAACTTGCTTGATTTGGGCCAAAATTAGTTCATTCCATTAACGTATTAGGGTCAGTAATACCAATAATAGTTTAGAAAAGACCTCTTTTAGCGATTTGCAAGTTGGCGCGTAATAAATGCATTATTTGAAGGCGTTATCAGGTACTTGCCGCGCCTACAGATGTGAAGGGTATTTAAGTTTTACTATAAGCTAAATTTACTCCTTTTTCTTGTTAAAAATTGAGTGAATCCGAATCGAAGGCAAATCTCTAACGAGATATCAAATTTTAAATGACTTTTTAAGTCATGAAGTCATTAATGAATCTGAATTATGCATGTATCTCAGTTACAATCGATTTCTACTGTACTTTTAATAGTTTTGTGAATGATCGCAAAAAGTTAATGCCTAAGTGTGTATGAATTGAATCTTGTAATAGTCCTGACCTCAAGAGGTTTTGTAGGTTTCTTTAACATACCGATGCGTATTTTTAAAATTTTTATTTTTTTATTTTCTTAAAATATATAATTTTACCTTCTTCAAAGGACTTTTTGTTCACAAAATATAAATATTATGATTCTTCATTTGTATTTTGGTTTCCAAGTGTATACTTTTTCATTTATAAAACTCGCACCCCATTTTAATTTCAACTTTCGCGGCAATTTCAATAAGTTATCAATCTTACGTGTTAGATGAATTCAAATTTTAGATGTAGAAGCTTTCTACTTAGCCTTAGTGAACTCGGCTTAGGAATCTGCCGTGTTCCTTTTCAAACCTAGAGAGAGTGAGAGAGAGAGAGAGTGTGTGTGTGTTCGGTGAAAGTTGATTGTTGTTCATTAAAAAGTTGATTGAAGTTTCATTTCATGGACCGAGTTGATTGAAGAAAGTTCCATTCGTTCGGTTTGTTGATTGAAGCATAGTACAGCGTGCTGTCTCCATTTTGTGTATATTGATTGCAGTAAAAGTAAGTTGATTGATGAACATTTGAAGCATTGCATTTAACTATTCCTTTGTACATTCGCATTTGGATTTGAGTAATATGAGGGAGGGGGGTTCTGCTTCTATTTTTCTACAAGCTTCCGTTGTTCTTTAGACTAAAGGTTGTTCTTTCAGTTTGCTTAGCAGTGTCCGAAGTAAAGGGCTTCCAATATTGGAAATGTTTTATATTGTAACTTATAAAACATTACCAACACCTTGGTGTAAATTTCAAGGGTTTTATTTTTTTAGTCGATTCCTCTTTATAACTGAGAAAAGGAACCGTATTATAATTACTCTACAAGCAGTTTAGAAGAATTTCAAAGAAACAAAAAAAATTCTTCAGCAGAAAGAACATTTAATTGAGTTATCAGCCACACTGTCTTGTGGCGCAACGCAGTTCACAGCCATCATACATGTTTAAATTGTATTGGCGTGAATATTCATTAACCACATACTGGCCTATAAAGAGTGTACCAATAATAACAATAAAATATGTTAAATAACGATCCATATTTAGAGAGAGACACACAGTGTTTTCTGTTCTTCGTTTTATACCCGTTTTAACGAAAACCATTACTGAAGTGAAGTCGGTATAAAAAATCGGGAAAAAAGTCTTACCATTACTTAGTCTAATTTTTTTGGTTGGTGGCGGTGAATCATCCACTCGGTTTGGCTCTTCTGTTTTCGGGGAACTTGCTGGTAAATCCGTGGTTTTCCTTTTTTCAGCATTTGATACTATATTTTCGCAACTGTTTATGGCTACATCCACTCGGTTTGGCTCTTCTGTTTTCGGAGAACTTGCTGGTAAATCCGTGGTTTTCCTTTTTCTAGCATTTGATACTATATTTTCGTAACTGTTTATGGCTACAAATATTTGGTTAAACGCTTTTTACATAAATTCAATATAAATCATTTTCAAACATTGCAAATTTATAACTTAAAACACTTCAGAAAACACTGTTGTATGACGTTTTAATATAAGGAACTCCCATGGTACAGGCACACCCTTCAGAACGACTCCACTTACCTTCTTCGATACGTTTGGTGGCCTCATCAATGTCACCACCGCTATCTTTGAGTATCACAAACATGAGCGGCATCATTTCCCAAGGATAACCAAATTTCTCTATTAGCTTTTGGGAATCCACAATGATATCTGAAAAGAGAAATGATAGCAATAGAAGGGGAATGAAAGATGTTACGACTATACGGATATATACAGACTTTGGTATAATCTCTTGGACCTAATAACAACAAAATTCCCATGTAATACAATACAAAGTTGCTGTATCAAATTTTTTTGAATAGCTTAAAATTTCCTAAAACATCTGCGTTCAACGTTCTTTAAGGGCATGCACCTTACTCCCCTAAAATTTAATTTAAATTACGGCATTTTATCCAGGCTCCATTCACACTAGGCGAATCGAACCTACCACCTCATGTATTAGAGACACGAGTATTATGCCCTCGCCTAAAGCTGAAAGGTAATCGCATCAAACCCTGAAAACCGGTACAAAATTTTTTTTTCATTAATTTGCGGGTTGGTCTGTTATACGAACATGATCAAATTGATCCAATTTTTGTAGGTCAACTGTTGTGACTCATTATGGGCGTGGCACTTGGCCGGTTTCATACGTACGGACATATCTAATTCGATTCAGATTTTGATGCTAATAAAAAGTATATATATTTATTATATAGATGTACGACTCTTTCTGGGTGCTTCAAACGCAATAACAAACTAAGGGTACTCCCCGTCTTATATGAAGGGTATAATTAAGTAAATTTTGAATATATATTTATTTTAATTGATTTAGTGGTCTATTGTGACTCACATATAGAACCTTTTTGGGTGTGCCATCATATACTACCATAAAAAAGTATACTTTTTTGCTTAATTGAATATCACTTGTAATCATTTTTTTTATAAATTTCTATTTTCGAACGACATACTCAATTTTTTGTATCGACTTCGGAGCGCAAAGGACATCACATCACCACCTCTCCTAAATTATACTACATTTGGATTCGGTTGATAAAACCCTAGCAGTACGATATGAAAAATTTGATGTACTTTCTAAATGACTTTTTTATTAGTTAATGGTTTGCTATGTATTGGTACGGTTTGGCTTGGTTAAGTAAGGTTTGCAGCATTTTATCTCAACTCAAAAATTTTCCTTAAACAAGCTGAAGTCTTACTGGAGAGAATTTCAGTTTGTAAAAATCTTCGATTAAGCGGAATGATTGTATGTTTGCACATCTACATGCACACACACACGCTAATGCATATGTATATGTACGTGTGTGAACCAATAAAACCATTTGCCATTTATATTAACTTTGCGATGGCGTGGGTGTCGCATTTCCCATAATATACATACGAATGCATGTATATAGGCAACACAAGCGCATACACACACATGCACGCACAAATACACAACAGTAAAAACATATTGTATAATCTACTGCGCTATCTTGTTTGCTCAGCGAGTGGTGAGTTTTGTTAAAACAGCATAAAAGGTGGAGTATAACTTAACGAGTACAGCATGCACACATACATGCTTAACATATACACATGGCACAAGTATGTATATCAACCAATCACCACATAGACTCCGCCTTTTTTCCTATGTAACAGAGATGGTATACAAAGGAGGAAGGAAATGTGCATAAGAAGCTACACAAAAATACTTGTTTCCCGCTTTAACACACAAACACATGTACACACATACACACACATATATATCAGCTTTTATATTTTGTGTGGCTCAGCAAAAACTCATAATAACCAACATTCATAAAATCCAACTGAACGCAACAAAAACAAACATCAAAATGTATGCCGTAAAAGAAGGAAAACATAGCAAGAAAATACAATTGAGAAAATTCTCCACATACCTGCATACAAGTGCACACAACAAATGTAGAAATTATTAACAAAATTTTATGAGGAAAACAAAAAAAAAAACACAAAAAAGAACGAAATAAATACATCATCAAGAACATAGCATGAGAGACACTTATGAAAGAGATAAAGCTTACATGTTGATAATAAATAATAAACAAGAAAGAAGGAACACCCCATTGTTAGCCGACTCTTTTTATATTGCATGCATATCCTATTTATAGGAGATTATTACATGCGCCAATCGTAATGCTAACAATGCTACATGCTAATAAATGGTATGGTTCGGTACGGGACGTACACAACTCTATTTGAGAAAAGTTAGTATACGCTCCACATAAGGTGGGGGATATCTTAAGTTTGCCACTCCATTTGCAACACCCAGAAGGAGACGTCACAGTTTCTACAAATTATTCGTATTCTTAATCAGCATAAAAACTGAACCGATCTAGACATGTGTGTCCGTACGTCCGTCTGTAGTTGTCATTCTCACGAGCATACGTTTTTAGATATCGAGCTGAAATTTTGTACAGACATTTTTAGTTTTAACGCTCAGATCGCTGTTTAAAATAGGTAAAATCGATTAAGAACCATGTCCACAATCTACAAAAATCAGTTAAAATTTCCTACACCTACTTTTCAGATCGGTTTTTTTCGATTTTGCACAAAATTGGTTGACAGCCACGCCTACAATCTACATAAATCTACGTGTCAGCCACATAAACTGACCTTTTGTATAAAGTAAAATTCGTTACAAGTATTTATTTAGAGATCCTCTAACAAAATGTAAGAAATGGACGATATCGGCCCAAATTTTACAAAATAAGTTTTTTTGTAGAATGCAATGTTTTATATGTATCAATGTATGATATATGGACATGTAGTATAAACATTATATGAGGCCCAAATTGGGTACCTGCCATCGATCTTATATATGTATATACACTCGCCATCAAATATGGGGGTACATATCACTTTGTTAAAACCTCTACAACGCCTTGAGGGAAACGTTAGAGGCACCATAAAGTTCAAGTTAAGTTTTAGCTCAATATTCTGTACCACCATCGAAAACGTAGTCGATTTATCTATTGTCTGTCCGTCTATTCGATTGTGTATGTTCTGTGATAATCATATTCCTGATTGAAAAAATTGAAATATCGATTTTAAATTATGTTGAGCTAAAATCAGTCAAGCGACACGTCCACAGTGCAATAAATTTTTGAAAAGGGATTTTTTTAATGAATTTTTTGCTATTCCTTATATACACGTACCCAATAAGGTGCATCAAAGGTGTGTATCCAAAAGTTGGCCGTAGCCATATGTAGTTTTTATATTGATTCTTTTCACCTCAATGTTTTCCGGATGACTTTTACCCCTCATATCGATCCATTATATGGACAAAAGATGTTGCAATGGGAAGAATGATTTTTATAAATATATTTGACATTTCATGTTCATTATCGGTTAATTTAAAACAAGTTATTGCCGCTGAAGGTGTGCGCGGTGTTATTTGTAAAATAAATATTTAATCAAAATTCACATTTATTGTATGTATATGTACGTCCGTATCTATGAATCTACATATATATGCATTGTATTATGAAAAACAAGACTCACAACAGTCATTTTATCATGTTATAAAATAAATGCCGATAATTGTATTTAATAACTTTGGACGTGTTAAAAAGCAGATACGTTTAGATAAATTTTTATAATACTTGTATCTCCATACTCTTGAATTCTATCATATATCTATAGTTCAACGTAATGCAAAACTAGAATAATAACCAGTAGGGAAAATAAAGTTGGCTCAGGTCAAATCTTAAATACTTTCCAAATTTTTTTGGCACATTGATGGATGGGGTAATTATAAATATATGTACCAAATTTTAACTTCCTAGCTCAGCTTTTGTGGCAGATAAATAGATTTTCGTGGATTGTAGGCGTGCCTCTTGACCGATTTTACCCATTGTAAATAATGATCTGCGTGCAAAAACTAGAAGTGTCTGGAAAAATCTCGCTTCAATATCTCAAATCTCTAAATATACGACCGTGAAAGTGTCAAAAAATATACGGACACACGGACATGTATGTCTAAATTCCTCTTCAAGATTACAAATACTTTGTAGGGTTTCTGGCGCCTCCTTCTGTAAATGAAATGACAAACTTAGTATTCTTCGTATGGATGCGGAAGGTATAACTCTATAACTTATCAATACCAGTTTGGATTTGGAGATATTTCCGAAAGGCATTTTCAAACAGTTATTCAACTTAAATTTTTACAAATAATTCATAAATTAAATTGAAAAAAAAACATATATATATATATATATATATGTGTGTGTATGATATTTCTAGAAAGTTAATATAATGTAGAAGAGATAAAGTTGTGCATAAATTTTTTTATGCAATTTCGACAAAAAATAAATAAAAAGTTGTGCAGAAAAAACAAATTTATTATGAAGGAACAAAAACATTGCTATAAATTTTAATGTCTTACAATAAAACAACAGGAATAGAAAGAAGATATAAATAAAGAAACGGAGCGCATATGAGCAAATTATGCTCACACATAAGAAGGCAAGGAACAAGAACACATGCGAGAAGGAAATATGTTAAGTTTGGTGATCGAAGTGGTAGAATAGTGTTTGCACTTTACTGCAATGTATTTATAACAGAATTCCATCAACACATCAACATCTATAAACATAACGATAACTCATTATTTTACGTTTTCTTTTGCTGTTCAGTCTGGCATTTGTAAAACTTGACGGAAATGGAAAATCATAAAAAATAAAATCGTAAAAAAGTAAATATAAGGAATTATTCAGATGCAGCATATACAGCAGTTAGTTAGCAGTTATATAGTGTGGAAGTAAGAAAACAATATAAAAAGCATTGAAATTGAAAATTGAAAATTTCATGATATGCTCCTTAGATTCGACATAGACATTAACAGTTTGCTAACCTAGACCTATTAAGATTAAGAAGGATATACAGAAAAAAAATTACAGGAATTCAGGAATTCTGTGCGTTCGATGTAATTACCTCTAATGGCGAACCTACTATAACGTTATGAAGAACAGCAAATATGAAAAAATGCTCAATTTTTTTTTCGCAATAAAGAAAAAGAGAAACAATTTAAAGTAAAAACAAATAGGTTGAGGCGTTATACTCATCAAACGCTTTCATTTAATACCCATATTGAACTGATTGCGAAAAACAAGAATTTAATAGAATTTTATTCAGGCGGTAGCCTTGTTAGATTTGGTATATAAAGCCACAAGATTTTTTACATTTTACTTAAAGCGCTCTTTCATTTGGCATCTTTGTCATATAGATCGCCAAAAATCAGCTTTTTGAATTCTACTCATGAAGCTCTTTTATTCGATACCCATATTGAATATATTGTAAAAAATAGCAATTTAACACCTTGGGGCAGCTGCCATATTGAATTTAGTAAGAGTGAACCCTTCTATAGGTTTCATTTGATATTAACTGTAATTAACTAGAAGAAGTAACGGATGTGGCATTTTCTAACGGCCGCCATATTGAATTTTTTGTAAAATTGTCAGGAGAACCTAAACAGCGTGATGGGTTACTGGGACATATTCACGCCCATAATAAAAGAATTTCAATAGTTGAGATGAAGGGCCACGCCTGTTACAATTGTTACAGGATATATATCCATGCCCACAGAGAACGAAACAATAAGGAGGATATTTCAGTTCACTTTTTATACATTCCACATTAGATGGCGGGGATATAATAAGTTTGTCATTCTCTTAGCATCCCCTAAAATAAATTCTTAATTCTTTTCGATAATTTAACGATGTCCTTGTGTCCGTGTGTCTAAATAAACATATAATTTAGTTAATGATATTAATAAATTAAAATAATGTTCGCCTGTTGAACAATATTTCCCTTTTTACACATATAGCATGCAAGGCTTCCATAAATGTAGTCTTTGTAATAAACATTCTCCTCAAAATGCGTTCTATGGCTACAAAGAGACCATAAGCAAAATTGGCATGTAGTGAAGCAGTGAGAGTCGTTTCGTTGGCCAATATAATTAATGGCTTTGTAATGTAGTAAGGAATTCACAAATGTCATGCAAATAAAATAAAAACGACCAACGGCACGTCAAGTGACTGTAGAGGCAATTCAACACTAACCGTACACAATTACATATGACAATTACATATGTCACCCTCATAAACATTTCAGTGATTTCATGATTTGATTACACTGATCAACAAAACTTGCTCAATATTTTGTTTTCCTTGTAATGTAACGGCCAATATTTTGATTAAGTAGCACTAATTTAAAGACGTAGTTAGTCTCTGAATTTTGAAACTAAAAAAATATATATATATTTTTATTTAAATGAATTAATATATTTGTCCATCTGTCCATTTTAAATTTAACAATTGTTAGCATGATTTTTATAATAACAAATATCCATCATCTCTGTGGATTAATTTAGAAATACTTTCGCATAAATTGATATATCAAACTGACTCTTGGTACACCCACTCTTAATCCATATAAAGAGCTTCCAATTTGAAATGGGAAAAGCGGGTATAGGGACAAAACTTTCTATATATTGTACTTTCATAGTTTTTATTGATCAGTGTAATACTTAGTCTCTGTTAAAATAAATACACGTCTGGTTGTTAAGATGTTCTCGGGCGAAATAAACGCGAATAAGTTCGAAGTATGCATGATTTTGTTTACATGTGAAACTATTAAGCGAGATTTAATAATTGATAATTAACAAACATTTCACTTATTTTAACACATTATGTTGAATGCTTTTTATAATTATACCCTACACATAAGATGGGTCATATACAAAGTTTGTCATTTCATTTGCAACACCCCGAAGAAGGATAGGAAGACACCCTCCAAAGTATATTCTTGATCAACATCAAAACCTAAATCATTCTAGATACTTCCGTCTGGCTCTAACATGGTTGTATATTTTGATTCAGATTAGATTTAGTATTCAGGTCAGTATTTAAATTAGACAAAATCGCCACGCCCATAATCGACTAAAATCTATTTACCTGTTGCAAAATTTGTCAATTATGGGCGTGGCTCTTGATCGATTTTGCCCATTTTAAAAAACCGATCTGCGTGCAAAAACCACAAAATTTCATCACAATATCTCAAAATTTACGCTTGTGAGAATGCCAACAATGGACGGACACACGGACATACATGTGTCATGTAGAGTCTCTGAAGTCTCCTTCCAAGTGCTGCAAATGGAACAACAAACCTAGCATACCCTTAGCTTTTTATGTGGAGAGTATAAAAATAAATGGAACAAAAATGTTCTGTGTGTGCACCATGTCTTATCAGTTAATGCCTCCTATACTATATTGCGGTAATTGTCTGAATATTTTTAATTTTCAATTTGTTACACTTTGTCAACTTGGGAAATTTATAGATTGTATAAATAAATTGGCCACATGTTTGCCTATAAATATATATGAAATAATATTCATGACAGAGGCTGTCACCACATACTCGTAACGAGAATAGATTTAAGTTCCTTGTGCAACGCTCTGGTCGGTACGACGCATTTCCTATTAATTCTATTATTAATCTAATAATTCTATTCACCCATACACTAGTTCATCTACTTATCTGCAATATAATGCAATAATATTTAAGCACAAATATTTGATGAAGCCATGAGTTGTAATAATAAGAGTTGCCACTTCAAATTTATTGTCAGTTCTTTAGGCAAAAATTTTATAAATGATGGAAACATTTCATCTATTGTAAGAATAAATATCAACAATGATCCAAACGTTGTCCGATGGAAATCAAATGTTTCATAATGTTTTATTAAAACGATTAACTTCTTCGACCTTTTGGAAATTGTTCTCTTATGAAAACTTTTTTCAAAAGAAGGTTTTATATGAGGGGGGGTCCTAAAAAGACGTAATTTGTAACATGTTAATTTTATAGCTCACTTATCATAAAGAATGACATCATGCTTTTGTACCGAATTTTTCTACCACAAAGAGTCCGATATAATCAAGCCTAGAGCCTTTGTTAAGTATATATTGTAAATGTTTACACCTTATACAGGCACTCATGAGGTGGTTATGTTGTATAATCAAATGATTCCCCGACGCTTACACAAAGATCTACACATATATTATATGAGCTTGTGGTGTTCATTACCGCATGTAATGTTAACTAAATCAATTTCATTCATAACTCCAAACAGGTACATATCATGAGTAATATTTTTTTTCATGTACACATACACATGAGCCTTTCAGTGCACACATCGATTAACTCCATAAAAAAAAAGTTGAGAAATGCGATGAAATAATAAAGTTAGGACTACACCAAGTGCTTTGATACCTAAATTTAAGATTTTTGAAAAAGTGGAGTTAATCAATGTGTGCACTGAATGGTTCATATATGTATCTTTACACTCGTATCATTATAATTTATCTTTTTACAAAGCATTACAGTTGATGAAATCTTATGATTAAGATTTTATTAATTAGAGTGCAACAAAGCAAGATTCACAGTTTGATTCAGATTTTTATATTTCGAAAATACAGAAAGTAAGTAAATAAACTAAATTTGGCTTAGGTCGAATCTTAAATAACCATGATGACATGACTCTCAACCATTTTTACCCACTTCAAGTTGCAATCAAGCAGAAACTAGAAATGTTTTTAAAAGAAGAGTGAGAGTGCCAACAAGAGATAGAAACGCGTACGGGCATGTCCAGATCGACTTAGTTTTTGATGCTGATTAAGAATATATATAATTTATGAAGGATATTCTTTCTGAATGCTCTGCAAACGCGACAACAAACTTAGTATATACCCAAGTTAAGTGGTGGGTATATAAAACTAATTTTTTTTTCGTACCCTTCTCAAAATCATTTGTTCTTTAAGTACTTTTATACTTCTCACAAAAAGAAAGCTTTTTATTTTATTTTATTTTATATTGTTTTAGTTTGTTTTGTTTTATTTTATTTTTTATTATTTTATTTTTTATCATTTTATTTTGTTTTGTTTAGTTTTTTTAGTTTTTTTATTTTATTTTTATTTTTTTTTGTTATAATTTAACAATATTTACACAAGTTACCTTCTAACGAATGGCGCGTAAATATACAAATTGTATATGTGCACGTGTGTGTAGTGTAATATGTGCACATGCATTTACATATAAACATTTCTTTAGGAACACATGACTTTTAGCGGTCAAGTAACAATGTCACGGCAGTCATAAGATCGTAACAATAAACACTTCGATTACATGTATCAGAAACTTACACACACGTATGTAATAATTGTGTGCACACAAAGAGAGCACAAGCTGGCAATAAACATGATGAATGTTTTAACAAGTTTCTCTTTTTTTTCGTGCATATTTGTGTATAAAATGCATGCAAACAGAGGCGCACGCAAATACACAAATGCTAGATTGTAGCACATGAATGCAAATTGATTGCTTGTATAAATAACTAGAACATAGTGAAATGGTATACATTCGATGTTTACTTTTGACCCCTACGAGCGCTTAGTAATGTAAATATGATTGTGTACGATATTTGGTATTAGTAAACATGCTTTAATGTGATAAAAATCACTCGAACCGTTATTATTATCTGGCTGTGATTCGCGTATTGTTTCTCTTTCATACAATTATAAATGTTACACGAACATGACTGCAGACAGAACAGCACTTTGTATGATTCGTGTTAGTTCTGTAGCACAACTGTTAAGGGTTTATTCAACAATGCAACATGATGATGATAGTAATCGGTTAATTAGGACGTAAGTAATTATATGTTGCTAAAGTGTATTGACGTGATCAAGGTTTTTCCAAGGCAGGTCCGAAACGAACACTTTGTGTTGGCAATACTGTTTGTGGAAGTTTTGTTATTGTTTTGAAAATGAAGTTTCTTAAAACATATAAATTGAGGCAATATTTTTATTTTGTTTTTTTTTTTAACAATAAAGATTGAAACAGAGGACAATTTGAGGCTTATTGGAATCGAAAATGGTTAATCACGCGGCAGGTAAGTCCTGAGAATATTTACATACAATATTTACATGTTGTACATGTTATTAGGATGTAAAGACAACGACATACGCAAGTCATTACGTCAATTCTGCTGGGAGAATAAATACACGATTGCTGCCTTCGTTATCATCAAGTTTCTCATAGTTGTAGCAATAACTTATTTGCTGAATGATTACAGCGGTGCCGATAAACAGTAAGATAAACATTTATGAAAATGGCTTCCTTCCTACCTTGCCCCCTTTCCTGGTGAGAGAATCTACTCAAGAGTTAATCTCTATAAGGCAATCAATTTAATCTCTTAATTATTAATAATTTATTAGTGATTTATTATATATTCTAATATATATGACAATGGGTATGTATGTGTATGTGTATTATGAAAAACAAACATTAAAATGATTATAATGAAATACACCCAAAATAACTACACTGGGGTCAATAATTAGACTTTTTTCTGTGTTTACAACATTCAGAAGAAGGCATCAGAGACGCCACAAAGTATATAAATTCTTGATTAGAATCAAAAACTGTGTCGATCTAGGCATATGTGTCCGGGTGTCTGTCTGTCTGTTGTTGGCATTCTCACGGGCGTATATTTTGAGATATTGAGCTGAAATTTTGTACGGACAATTTTAGTTTTTGCACGCAGGTCATTATTTAAAATGAGCAAAATCGGTTAAGACCCACGCCCACAATCAACAAAAATCTATTTATTTGCCACAAAAATTAAGTTATTGAGATACACCATCCATCAAAGTGCCGAAAATGGGCGTGGTTGGATAAAGGACACGCCCAAAATCGACAACAACTTTTTTTGTAAATTGTGAGCGTGTAAATTATCTTATTTCGCTCATTTCGAATATATATATTTTATAAAGTTTCCATCGCCTTTTTCTATATATTTGTTGCAAACGTAGTAACAAATTTAGTTTACTTCCTATCTTATGTAGATGGTATAAAGTTTAAAAAAAACGCAATAAATAAAATTTTAATAATATGACAGAGAGAGAGAGAGAGAGAGATTTAGAGAGCGCGTCTGAAATGATGCGTACCGTTTACTTGGCTGGGCGTCAAATTATTTCACAATTAAAATTGTCAAACATCTTAACATTTTCAGCAATTTGTTTAGCCCACCCAATAGTCAAACTGACATTGTAGGTACATAGAACTTTTGCTATACATGCAGTCAAGGTAGAGTATAATTTTATATTTATTAGGCTACTAAAAATTCAATTCGAAATACGGCACTAACGTGTCCGCAACAATATTTTCAGTATAATGTCATATCATAAGAAATGAACTGCAAACAAAAAACAATAAAGAGAAGAATAAAATGAAATAGAAAAGAAGAGAACGGACATGCCAGAAGAACTCGGTAATCGACAATACTATTACAATATATTTACACTGACAACAACATCATAAATAGTGATTTTGTTGTGTATGTATGTTGTGCTAAACGAGAAAACAAAAAAAATAACCATCATATGTATGCGGGGATACATATCACTTTCTCAAAAGGTTTGCCACGCCCAAAATGAGGCGTCCTAGACCTTACAAAGTATATACATATATTTAGAATCAGCATCAAATACTGAGACGATCTAGCCACGTGCTTCTGTGCGGTTGAGTGTGTTGTGAGGTAATTACTCTGTAATTTCGTTTTCTTACTTTAATATATATTATATATATAAAATATATATGTTTACTTATGTGTGTATATATGTGTAAAGTTGTTTTGGTATGAGTGGCACGTGTTAACAATTTAGCTGATAATTTTCGCAAATGTGAAGGAGAGCAACTAGCAGTTCTTCTGTGTTTTGGGTGAATGGGGAGAAGGCGGATTGATTGCAGACGTCAATACGTACACAGCGCAACTGAATTCTCACTTAAATGTAAAAGATGATAATGCCTCTATATAATATTTACGTATAATATGAATTTGTATGAGATTGCAGGGAATAGCTTGGCCCACTCACTACTTTTATACATTTTTGCAAAAATCATCGACATTTATTTCGCCTTAGCGCTGATGTAAGACAAGACATCATTAAAATGTATTTTTCAAATGTTAAAAATATATATTTTTAAGTATTAAATATACGTGAGAATTATATTTAAACACCATTGGATTTTCTGTTGACCAAATGTAGCGCATTTAAGCGCTACGTATATTATAAATGATGTGAATGAAAAGAAGAAAAAAATCTAAATTGGCTCAATATCTCTAGTAGAAGTAGGGGGCGTGTCTGGTATCGAATTACGCCCTTTATGGTATATGTATTATGTGGCAACTCGCAAATCTGATTCTACAACAAATAATTTTTTAAATTGTGGGCGTTTTCGTTATACAATCACGCCCATTTTTGGCATATCGAAGGGCATGAGTACCAAATTTCAACTTTATAGCTTAATTTATGTTAATTGTGGGTGTGGCAATCAACTTCATGTTGCTTCAAAATGTTCAAGTTTTCGGAAAAGTGGACTTGTACCATTTATAAAATAACTCATGCAGTTCTTTTTTTAAATAATTAATCAAATTGTTTAAGGTGTTATCATTTAAACATTGTTGATTAAGTAGTGTGTGTTTGAACTTTGAAGTGTTCATTATATATGTATATACAGGGAGGCACACAAGCGTTACAAAAAAAGAAAGGAAAGGAAAATTATGATAATCATTAATGAAAATGTCGCTTTACGAGCTGCAGCTTAGGGTGGCATGTTAAATGTCTTTGCGTCAGCTACTGTATACACAAACACTTGTACTTGAAGTAAAACATTACACGATAATGGCTGCCTGGGTGCAGTGGGTAAATATATATTCAATTGTTGTGTACATTCATCTACTTGTTGATTCACATTGCAATTGACTTGTTAATCTGATCATCATAATGGCGCTTAAATACTAAACTTACATTTGCAAAATCAAAGTAGTCTACAAACATACACATGTACGTAAACGCGCTAAATAATTCATTGAGTTTTTTAGTGTCATATTAACACCTTCAGCAACTGCAGCATATTTTATCGAAATTTATAAGCATGATGATTAATTGCATTGCAAGATGACCAACCGCACTAACAAAGCAAAACAAAATGCATCCATTCACATATATACACCAAATAAAAATAAAAAATTCAAAAATTCATACAACAACTGTACCTGCCACATATTTAAACGAAGCATTAACAAAATGCACAAAGTGTGACCATCACGACTACCACTTGGACTTGTACTTGTTTATATACAATATGACAGATAAATGCCCGCTTGTGATGTTCAAACAATTAGTAGAAAAGTAAACAGAAAATAATGGAAAATGGACAAATAAAACAAGTTAAAGTCGATTATATGGGATCTTTTTATACCCTACACCACTTGGTTCCACAAAGTGTATTTAAGGTTGGGCCAAAGCCGGTTTTTGCTTTCTTTCCTGTCACTTGTTTGTTCTGAAGAACTTTATACCCTCCTACCCCCATCTTTACTCCTTGTATGCATTAAGCTGTTAACACTTTTGCAAATTTCTTGGGAACAATAAAGCAAACGCATCGTTTCATGCATATATGATAGATACAATGAACACGTACCTACGTGTGTTTAAAGTTGTATATTCTAAGTTGCTTGTTAGGTTTAGCATTTCTTTCTTCGTGTTATTATCTAATTTGAGTAATACATAAAGTACACGTACAACAACGCGCAACAACGTGCACTGACAACATCTTGCCATCAGTGAAGCATTGTGAACGCAACAAGCAAACATACTTGCAGTGTCTAATAATGTTATGTGTTTTGTTTATTAGCAGTCGGTTCTTGTTGTATAAATTGTAACGATATGCCCTATAAAAGCATGTATGTACGTTAAAGAACTTTTGCATATTTGTTCTGTGTAGTTAACCCGCTATAAAGAGAAGAATTTATTATACTTGAATAAACGCACAAACCTATACAAAGAACACATTATAATAAAAATAATAATAATTTTATTATTGTTGACGTTATTATATGAATATGGTGTACGGGCAGGTGCTACTCATGCCCACTATTTGCTTGAATTGGAAGCGGAATCGGAAACAAATTGATATCACTCTCATTTTATTTACAGATTCATAATCAAATGTTCTCTTGATTGCAAAACATAACAAAAAAACAAAAAACAACAAAACAAAAGTGCAAATTTCGTTAACATAAATATATGCACAACTATGGCATATGGAGCATATAATTGAACTGACACCAGTCCACGCTGTATGTATGCATGTGTGAGTGAATGTTTTTCCACCAAACTAGTTTTTCTGTTCTGTTGTTCTCTTCATGTTTTATTCTTATTTCTTTAATGCTGGTATTGAAATTTAATTTAAAATTATATTTGATTATCAATTGGCTTTTGCACCATAATCACAAGCCAAAGCATTCTCGGCTACCATCCGTACACAGAGTGGAGTGGATCAGTGGGCAATAAACCGCAAAAGTTTATTTGTATGTAAATTGAAAATATAATGTCGCACGGTTTATGCATATGGCAAAAATCTTTTTTATAGTTGTTGTTGTTGTTGTATTGTAGTAATAATATTATTGTTTATAAACACGCTTGCATTGTATATAATAGATAAGTAAACACATACTCTTCACACGCGCAACCACACACACGCACACAATGTCTCGTGGTCTGCCATTTATTGATTACATATAAAAAAAAAAAAAAGTGAAAACCATTGCTCGCCTTCATCATAAATAAATAATTTTTGTTATCACTGTGAAGAATATATTGTAGAGTGTGGAAAGCAATGAATGACACAATTTAATTGATAAGAGTTTGTCTAATTGCAGACCCAAAGCAATGCTGTTTGTCACACTTTACTTTCATTTAACAACTTGGAATTTCGAATGGAAAATAATTGATGTTTTATGGTCCTTGAAAATTTTAGTTTCGATTTTAAAGCTACACAAGTAATACAATGTATGCTAAAATACTATTAGTATCAGTAAGCGAGAATCATTATCATATTAAGGTCACTTTATGCAAAATCAAATCCATTCTAAAATTAGAATTATGATTATACCAGAAGCAGACGTCAGCGCACCTAGATAAAGTATGTACAAACTTAATCACTATGAAAATTTGAGTCGATTTAACGACGTCTGTATGTTCGTATGTTTGTTCGTCTGCGTCCCTCGTTGCTTACCGTCACAAAAATTAAGCTATTGCGCTGATATTTTGTTTTTCGCTGCATTAATTTATAAATTGGACAAAATCGAACAAAACCACGCCTCCCATTCATCAAAAAATCTATCTATCAACCATAAAAATTAAGGTATGAAGTAGAAATTTGATACAGATGTTTAGACTAAACCACGATGTGATAAAAGTGGGCCCAGGCGAATAACATGTACACCTACACTTGACAAAAACCTTTATCTAACTAGTTAGATTATATTTAATATATAAGCTATAGATGGCGTAATCAAGTATGTGCCCATATTTTGTATATAGAAGTGAATAGTACTTATGGTGTGGGGAGAGCTCAATTTGCTTTGTTATATAGCGATCGATTTAACCATGTCCAGCTGTCCGTCTATATGTTCATGTAACTTTGTGCGCAAACTAATGGTCGAATTTTTTTAAATATTTTCATGAAATTTGGTTCAAGAACATGTATTAGCCCTACGAGGAATCCTATTGAATATGGATCAAATCGGCTCATTTTTACAACTCCTTCCCCTATAAGGTTTTTTTTTATTGAACGTCTTTATGGCAATTTTTTATATATTTTAACAAAATGTGGTGCAGAATAGTTAATTAGCTGAATATTTGCTAAATTTGAAAATTTGGTCTGAACGGTCCATTTTTGAACCCTTTTCTTTCTAATGAACTTTTCTTATATGGCAGTGATTAGCATATAGTAATAAAAACTAAACTAATTATAGCATAACTTAAGGAGCTAAATGGTGTAGGGTGTTTTATAGACAACCTTTTTTTAAATAGAAATGTCGGGAAGAGCTGTTAGTGGGATCTAAAGAACCTTCGTTTTTCCATATACAACTAGTACGTGAAATCTTATATAACCCCTTCTCATTGCCAGCATTAAATTTTTTATTAAACACAACTTTTCCTCATGACTCATATTTGGGTATCACAAAGCTAATACCCAGTACGGATGTAGAGAGGTTGTTTTTATCCCTAGATAGATGTTTTTTATGTATATTCTATTAATTTATTGATTAACTCCTCTGGTAACTTCTTCTCCTCCTTAGAATCCCATAAAGTTTATGGTTGATGATAAGAAAGATAGATGCGTCAATATAAAAATAAAACTTAAATATCAACGGACTAATAATAATCAAATAAAAACGAAATTGATAATTATTTAAAAAGAATGTATTTGTGTGAGTGTGTCGACACGTATATGTAAAGATATGGTCTGTTCGTGTGTTTCTTGCGGATCAATCGATTCAGTTGGTTATAGAGCGGCAGCAGTAACAATAACAAAGTTATAAATTAAAATTTTATGTCTGAGCTTTCGGAGGTTATGAGTATACAATAATATCTAAAACCAAAACTTTATTTTTATTATAAAAAAAAGTATAAAACTTGTTGAAGTTGGAAGATGGCAAAATGCGCAACAGCCGAGTACGCATGAGTGTAACTGCTCGAGCAGTTGAAGATCAAGAAGAAAGAAAAAATGTTGCGGTTGACGCTGAATGAATGGCTGAAGAAGGGACATTGGCGTTAACGAGACGGTTTGATGAAATTATACTCGTTGTGTTGTTGTGTGCGTGATTATGCTTTTATGACTTTGGCAGAAAACACACACACACACACAAAATGTGTAAATACACAACTACCTACAGGGTGAAGGGAAACGATGCAAAGTCTCGAGTCAGTGGATAAAATTTTATGAAAAAAATTCAAGTACAAAAGTTTTGTGGGTTAGAAGAGAGAAGATCAATTACAAGGTCATGGTCAAGTTGCCCTATTTTAACCAAAAAGTATTTGAAGTTTTCTTTTCGTAATATTTCATGTTATGACGTAAACGCGAGTTTCCATCTTTTCCCTTCACACTGTATGCATATATATGCAAATATATATTTGTACCTGACTTTGTGTATGTCATTCGAGGAAGTAATAAAATTAATGAACATCCTACAACCACATGTAATGTAGTTAAAAACCATAATATACGACCAGTTAAATATGCACAAGGGATGAAGAAGCATGAATAGCCATAAAGTGTGTATATAAATATGCGTGTGTGTTAAAAGGGACGTAAGCGTACATTGGTCTAACAAAATATTTTATAGAAATCGAGGACGTGAGTCTATATCCAGTAGTGTCAGTCTGTACTTCCCAAAGACATACGTACATGGATACATTCTTAGTTCAAATTTGTGATGACTGAAAGCGGATCTAATCTAATGTATGCAATAAAGGGGAACCTGTGGGCGTGGCATATATATAAATGCGCCCTAAGCATATGGTACATTTCAACTATAAAGTCGAAGTAGGCACCAAAGATTTTTTCATTTAATAAATTGTAGGCGTGCCCTTTATTCGTTAGAAAGTGAAAATGTTTTATTAAATATGGGCGTGGCTATATATTTTTAATGTTTTCACTAAAATTCATCTCAATATCTCAACTGGTGCTATGGTGAGCCTTTCAATAACAAACACTCAAACACTAGTAGGGTTCCCGAGATCTCCATCTCTTGAGTACCTACGAAATCACAAACTAAGTACACCCACCACATTGTGTAGAGGGTATTAGAAGCGTCTGTAAGCGTAAGCCGCTTAATAGAGTTTTGTTTGACTTGCTCAAACACTAACCAAAACATAGCTTATCGGGCGCGAAATTTTTGCCAATGCCGTTCACTGTGCAATTATGCATACAGG
Organism: Ornithomya chloropus; assembly: GCA_963971445.1. Taxonomy (NCBI): domain Eukaryota; kingdom Metazoa; phylum Arthropoda; class Insecta; order Diptera; family Hippoboscidae; genus Ornithomya; species Ornithomya chloropus. Next base: position 6,081,861 of record OZ020529.1, read on the forward strand.
AGCCCTAAAACGCCTGCAAGTTTGTCATCATTAACACACACACAAACAACGTGTGGTAGGGAAACACATCGAGAGAACATATTACACCCGAAGAATTTCAATTTAATATAAAAATCGTAAACAACTCCATTCATATCAAAATAAATACAACACATACGTACGTACGTGAAATATGTTAAGCATAAAAATTATTATTATGTGCTTAGACTGAATTTTCATACAAGTGTATGTATGTATGTGAATGTATGTGTTCATTTACAGACAGTTTTGTGCGTAAGATTTTTTCTTACTTAAGACAATTTCCCCGACAAGGACTTCTGCTGATCGACTAGCATTAACTGTACGCGTCTTGTTGGGGTTATAAAATGTTCAATTTATGGCACAACACTCAAAACGCGACATTTATAAGTTTTGAAATATTTATATTTGCCAGAAGAGGTGAGACAGAGCGAGTGAGAGAGAACATATTTATTTTGTAAAATAAGAAAAAATCTGGATTTTATATGAACCGTTAACCTTTAAAAATGCAACACAAACATCCACTTATAAATACTACCGACTTAAGTGCATATGGATTTCGTTTGAGTAATAATTCCAAACGAATGCAAGTAAAAATGAAAATGTTATAATCGCTTCTACCCAACCAACCGTTTGGTAACTTTTAACACTTAGTTCTAAAATTTCAGTTGTAAGAATGGAAGAACGATTCGAGCGGGTTCAAATTAGGCCTAGTTGGTCTATTTTTGCAATTTTTTCATACAAATGTTTTCTTAAGATGTGACGATATGAACCGATCAAGTTTATTGCTAATAGGAAACCGCTACTGACCCCAAAGACACCTCCGTGGAAAATTTTATCAAAAATTTTCATGTAGTAAAAAAAATCTGTATTTCGCTTAAGCCAAACCTTAAATACCCTACGCATCCATATACAAACTATGGGCTTGTCAGGTACTTTATTACGTAGTTAGTGTACGCATGCGCAATAAACTTGGACGTTGGATGCGCCATATAAAAGTTTTTTTGTAAAATGTGGGCATGCACGTTACCCATCGCCACCCATTTTTTGGCACATTGAACGAGCCAATATATAATTATGTGATTCAACTTCTTGGCTCAATTTTTGTGGCAGATTGATACACTTTTGTCAACTGTGGATGAGGCTTGCAGACCTGTTTTGGCCAATTTATATATAAACCTATGTAAAGAAAATAGAATGTGAGAGTGACAACAGATGGACGCAGAGACGGAAACAGATCGATTCAAACTTCAATGCTATACTTTGTAGGGATGTTGCAAATGGAACAACAAACTTAATATGCCCGTCCATATTATATGAAGTTTTTGTATATATTTGCATATATCATGCCGGTATGTAAATATCCTTTTTTTCATAATTCTTGTCTTTTTTCACTTTTTAAGAAAATATGTGACAATTGAACATTATCTTCACTTAACGTTATCTCACAACTCGTTACTTTATCAATATTTTTTGTCGATTTGTAGCCATACCGGTTATTATGGCTACGATTGGCCGATATTGTGTACGCCGAGAGAAAGACAGAGGGAGAGACAGAGAGTGGCATTATACTCATCCAAAAAATACCACAACTGGTTACAACAATCGTCTACAAATAACTCGGTCAAGTTTACATTACACGTTACAATGTTATTACATCGCATTATGTCTGAATAAAGGGATTACATACGTAAGTGTGCACAAACAACAGCAGTGCAATTCAAACCTTATCAACGCAAGGGGTGTAGTGGTGTAATGGCAACACACTCATGAATAAATATTTGAAAAACACCTCCACCGGATACTTTAAACGAGTGCTATGGATAACAAATTAAAAAAAGCTTTTTTCCAAGAAGTCACAACAGAATCAATACAATATTTGCGTCATAAATCTGTTGTTTTTTTCTTTGTCGTACTTAAAGCAATACTTTAAGGCTGTACTGATGGCCTGAAAATATGACGTGTTTAAGTTATTGTCATGCTTAGGACAGGTTTACATGGTGCCACAACTTAGGAGAGATGTTACATTATATTAAATTGAGGAGAAAAGTAATTTATGTTCGCATACACAAGCACGTCACAACCTTGACGACTTTTAATTAATAATCCGGAAAGCCAGGTTTCCATTAAAGTTTAACAAATATACAAAAAAACAAGTGAAATGGTTATAGTCGGGCACGCCCGACCATTTAATACCCTACACTACTTAGCTACTTATGCTACAATTACATACATATGCGAGGCATTGCCATATAAGTGATGTATAATTATATGAAAAGGGATTCCAAAGGGATGGTCAAAATATAGCACAACCAAATGTTAAGCTAATTAACCAAATTTGGTCACCACTTATTAGGATTTGCAATTTTTTGTTATATAAAGACTTCCATTATAAAAGGAAACAAATTGTTTTTAAAATTAAAACAATCACGTTGTTAAGAAAATATTTATAAGACATACCTAATAAATAATCAATTATTAATCAGTCTACTTATAAAATAAGACACATAACTGGCTAATAACTTTATATCAAATACAATGTTGTGTGAATAGTTGTCGTATAATTTAATTAAATAACTAAATATTTGAATAATCAATTAGTCGATGAATTAATTGAGTATTGGGTCGTATGGAGTAGCGTGTGGATTTTTTAATAGATGACCTTTTTACTTGTTTCTAATTACAAAACGTTTTGATTTTTTCTTGAAAATCTGCAACCAAGCAAGTAAAAAAACCGTATTTTGGCTGAGGCCAAGCCTTGAATATCCATCATCGATGCACGAAGCTTCCAGAAAGGTATTTATGTCAAAGTATTTTCTGTCCTTTATAAGTAAAACGGAAACTTTCTTAAAAAAGTTGCTCCTTTTCCAGTCTGTATGGACTATTAATGAGGGAATACTCCATTTTTGGCACTGGGTTAGTGATTGCCACAGAACCTCAGATAAACATGGCTATGGTCGACCTAGTATTTGATGTTGATTCAGAACTTTGTAGGGTCTCTGATGCTTTCTTTTGGACGTTGAAAACGTCTTAACAAAATGATATGAAACATATGGCTATAAAGACTATATTTTGTTTTAAAGTTCAGATTAAACTTATTTTTTATTTAACTCTAGATTCAGTTTTTGTACAAAATTTGTTTAGCAAAAGTTTAATTATCTTTAATTATCTTTTAAACTCTTCTTTGCTAAACATTTTACAAAAACATTTTCCTAAAGTTTTACAGATATTCCCAGCTGAGCAGTTGGCCATACACTCTTATATGCCGAAGAGACGTTATTATGATTGAGAAATTGTGCAACGCTTTTCTCCACTTGACGGGATGTTATTGAAATTCAAGCCGACTCTTTTAAGTCAGCTTGTATTTGTTTTTGTTTATTGTTGTTGTTGTTGTTGTTGGTATTTTAGCATAAAACCTGATGCTTATTATTATTATAATAATATAATTAATAATCTTATATGCTACGGTAGGCTGTAAATAAAGGAAATAGGATTTCTGTTGACAACTGCTATTTCCGCACACAAACGTACATTCGTACATTTGTATATGTATGTTCATAAGAAAGACCATTCGTATGTTTATGTATAAATGGTCATAGAAATATTGAATATATTCATTGCACTCATTTACAAGCGCGCATGTTTTTCTTGTTTGCGTGCTCGTGTCTGCTACTAACTGACCGGTTAGCATTGTCACAAACAATGGTCACCGCACATGTACACCTGTCAATTTAGCTCGAACTTTAATCAAAATGTTCGTTACACATATGCAACACATTCGTACATACACACATAGAAATGATTTTCTGTCCAAAGGGTTTTGTGGAATAATTGCAAATCCAATTTAAATTTAATTTATGATAGAAATAAATGCAAGAATGTCCGTTGTTTGTTTCATTAATATGTTGTTTAACTATAACACGAATATTTAATGGTTTGTATAATCGCATTATTTAACTAAATATATTGTTTAGGAATAGAACACCACTAGATTACTGCTCCTAGTAATAATATCAAATTTATTTGAAAATGCATCATTACTGACCGATTACAACCTATAAAGGTTTTTGTCCTGTTGCATTTCTTTCTATTCTGTTTAGATTCTAAATGAATCAGTATAATTGTCGGTGTTTGCCGTTTAGGAGTTACAAACACCTGCATAAACTTAATACACATTTTGCCATAGTTGGTAGAGGGTTTAAAAAAATTAAAAATAGCGATGTCTAGGTTGAACTGCATTACTCACACAAGAAGAAATGCATGGACGTATAGACGGACTTGGTTTAAGCGATTCAGATTTTCATTCTGAAGGCTGTAACGAAAAATGGATCTGGCATTTACCCTTCATGAGTTATGTGCCTTTTATAAAGAAAAGAAGATTGTGTTAAATTAAAATATTTCTGCTTTGATTGACGAATTGCTTTGACGGTCTGTCAAAGTGCTGAAAGGTACTCAACATTATTTGACTTGTAAAATTTTTTAAATGTTTTTCAAACTCCAATAAACACCCTCAAGCCACCTAATTATGTGCGGTAAGAAATTACGGTCATGAAGTGTAGATTTGGAAAAAAAAGTTCCAAAATTAGAATGAATCATACGTGGACGTACATACATTATGCAATTTAAAAATACAAAGACAGGAAGACCGGATCAACAAAGTTAACAAGTTAGTGACCTCATCTTACTTATCACAAGACGCCCAAAGGATCTCCATATGCGTGAGCAATAATAATGTATTTAGGCCGCAGGGATGGGTGGTTGTGAAAATTGAAAAATTATATGAAATTTGATGAATGAACTGCAGGTGAGTACTACTTGACCTGTAGCAAAAATATTGTTTTTGGTTGATTCTGTTGCGGGGAGTATTCTCAACATATCAATAATCGCAAAGATGCGTTGTACGAAGAACTGCGAACTTTACAAAAAAACACAAAACATGTTATGCTTGGGCATGTGTGCAATATACTGATACACATTAAATCTGTTAGGGTATGAGGTAATATTTACAAACATCGAACCGTGTATCACGATTGCCACATATAGGCTGCCTTATGCAACGTTTCATGATCAGCGTTCAAGGAGTCACAACACTGCATACATGGTGTGTAAGAAGATAATATTGGAGGAATTGCGCATACGTGTTGTGCTTTACAAATCAATTTCCATTTTCTGCTTAATTACGTTCACTACCACACAGTACACATATATTTCTATGACAGTGGTCGGCAAACTAATTAGTCAAACTCATTAGTTGTTTGCTGCAACCGCATAGCGAGTAAGAAAACTATATTTGTCTTGGGTCAAATCTTATATAAAATCCACATCTATAAACAAATTGTAGGCGTGGCTTGTACTTTACTACGCTCTCTAATGAGATATGTATTACATCTCAGCTTGAAGGTGAGTTTTATGTGGCATATTATTTTTTTTTAATTGGGGGCGTGTCTGTTGTTCCCATTTTTGGCACATCGATGGATGGGATAGTAAATTTCAAGTCATTATAGGTTAATTTTTGTGTCAATATATAGATTTTTGTCGATTGTGGGCGTGTCTTTTATCCGATCACGCCCATTTTTGGCAAAATGTCATGAGTGTGTACCAAATTTCAACTTCATAGATGCCTTTGTGAGATTTTTATTGATTGTGGGCATGGCCCTGGACCGATTTCGTACAATTAAAAAGGATTCTTCGTGCAGATACTAGAAATAGCACTCAAATTGACTTAAATATATCAAAATTTTTATCTATGACACATAGAGCTTGTGTCTCGTATTCCGTTCATGCATGCTTTTTTACAAAACAGTAATATTTCTACTCATTTAATATTTTAATGAATATTTTTACTCATTCAACGGGTTTTATAGGTTTGTTGTTGTATATAGGGAAAGAGTAGAAAAAAATCTACTGAAGTATTCAATATTCTTAAAAATATAACCGGTCTACGAAACGACACGCACATTAGCCCAATCTGGCTATAAAGTTTAATAAACGATTTATTTCAATAAAAATCATAAATAAACGGAAAAGCTGTAAGTTATGTCGAAATGACATAAACATCTCTTTGAAAGAGTTGCTTATGTCCAGCCAAACCTGTTCTGGGATTCATACATCATGCCATGATAATGGCGGGTAAAGATATAAATTTAGCTTGGACTATATCTGGGATACTCTCCACATATACGTAAATTGTGGACGCAGCATATATACAAAATGCCCTCCTTGAACGACATGTGTGTTATATTGTACCTCAATGAAAAAGGTTTTTTATAAATTGTGGGCGTACCTGTTATTCTAGGCTACTTATTTTTGACACATCGTTTAAATGGTCGATTGTGATGACATTTTAATTATTTTATGGGTATAAGATATGGGCGTGGCACTTAACCAATTATGCTCAACTTAAAGAGGCACCTAAGTGAGCGCAAATACTGATGAGTAAAAAATTACATTTACTTTGGGTTATCATTTGTTTACCCCAACACTTTAAGGCAGTGCTTCTTAAGCTGTTCAAATTCGAAGAACACTGTTGAGGAAATAAAGTCAAACAAAACCGTACATACTTGATACGAAGGTGGCAAAAGGTTAAACGACGCTGATGAACTTGTGGAGTGTGTTACAAACGTGCAGGTGTTTTAACAAGTAAATTATTGATTCCTCGAAGTTATTCTATAACAACAAATTCGGGGAAATAGTTAAAAAAAAATTCACAAAGCATTGGTCCCACGGAATATTGATTAAGAACCACTGCCTTAGAATATTAAAATAAAATTTATAACTGGCAATAATCTCCATGAATTATGGGCGGGTTATTAATGCAGTTATTTTTACTGAAAAATTTACTCCTTTGATCAAAATGTAAAAAGCACAAGTGGGCGCGGTTTTCCATAACAATTTTGTCTATATTGCAAAGTTCGATTAAGCGATGTTTTAATTTATGCAAATAAGAGAATATTTACCATATATGGACAGACGGACTTATTCAGAATTTTATGCTGTATAAGAAAATATATACAATTTATGGAATCTTTGAGGTGTTATAACCGAGAGAGAGAGACAGGGAGTGTAAAAAAGTACATAGTAAGAAAATGCGTACAAGATCTACCGCAATGAGATGGCACAAAGTAACATAATATCTAAATTTAAATCTAAAACAAATATGCACGGGCGTGTAAAACATGTTGTACTTGCATAAATAAGAAGCATTAAATGTTTGCCTTACTATTCATCTTCATATTATTGAATGTTATGCTGTGCAAAAGCAAATGAGCTTTGACGAAATGTCGTATATTTTATGGTGGAGCAGAATTCTTATTATATTGTACACTACAATACTCTGTTACAAACACCTAACAATACAGCATGAACAACAACAGCAAGCATGAGCGTGCAATATAATTAAAACGACTGCAACAAATATATAGAATAATATTATAAATGTATGTATGCATACATACATACATGCACACATATGCTCATATATGTATTTAACATGAAACTAATAAAAAATAATAAATGTTTGTGCGACTTTTATTACTTTAACGGAAGCTTAAGAAATTCGCTGTTAGTTGTGCGTGTGTGTGTGTGTGTTTGAACAATACACAATATTTGAGTGTATTTCCGTCCCCTCCAATGTGTAGAGGTAGCATTCTATGCTTGTACAATACTTGTACAACTAATTGGAGTTTTTTATGCGTGCAGTGCTATATCTCTGTCTCTGTCTCCGCATCGTTCTGAATAACATTTCTTGTATTGTGGTCAAATCGTTAATAAATGTTTTACCAAAGTATAAACTATGCGTGCTGGTGTATGGGGTTGTGTGTGGGGGCCTCATAAAATTTATAATGATTTTTACTTTGCCATACGTGTTGGTACGGTATGTAAAATACAATTTAATACATGTGTAGTGTAGAGTTATAAAAATGTTGAAGAAGATGGAAAATTTTCCAGCGAATTATAAACTTTTAATAGCCGTGTAAGTTTTTACAGATTTGAACTTTTGTTCAATCGGAACGTGCACATGTATTGATAGGTGGATGGTATGGGGGTTAGTTTGACTGGCACACAAGTGCACAAGTTGTATGAAGGCGCGTTTAATGAAGAAGACGAATGCATGGCAGAAATACTTGTTGTTTGCTTAACTTCAACTTAAACTCCATAACGAATTGTACAATTTGCTGACTAGCTACCCCAGAAAAATTACGTTTATTGTTATCCTTAAGTGATCGCCTTAACCAAAATGAGTGCTTAAAGTTTAAGCTAAAGAGCAAGGCAGACCATTTTTAGGATTTTATGTGAGTTCGTAAAAAAATCTCGTTTCCCTTAAAAACCTATAAATTCCCATACACAAGCACATCTACTTATTAAAGCATAAGTATGTGTATGAGGACGAGTACGAGTACGAGTGTGTGTATATGTTTATATGGGAAGCAAAAGTGATCGTCTTTCTCGCAAACATGCGTTATAAATTTAAAAGTTGCATTTTACGATTGCTCCAGCATAAACTTACAAATACAATTATTTTTTTATTATTGTACACAAGTAGGTACACATGGAGCCATGTATCCTCCGCACACGAAACTACACAATACACGCACTTAAAACTATATATATACATATATATAATATTAATGGCCGACAGGTAATTTTGTTAAGATAATTTATGATTTTTTCTATTAAAAATATTTTGAACTAGCTCATAAGAGCGCGAGCTTAAGTGTTTAAGCTTTTGAAATTAACATTTCTTAGAGACGCGAATTTAATTAGCTCAGCTCAGTGGTGTACAGGTGACTGAATTGTTTATAATGTGATTTCATTTTAAAGCCGCCTAAGGTTGAACTTAAAATACGTGAAATTGCACCAAGACATGATAGGAAATGGAAATTATTAAAGTAAATTTTTATATTTCATCATATATGTTCATATATTTAATTCAGTACATTATTATTAACTAATGCAATTATAAGCTTATATGCTAAGTTTAATATGATTTAAAAAATAAAAAATAAAACCAGCATCAGCAACCACAACCAATAAATTAAAAAAATAAAATTAAAAATCATATTTAAAAAAACAAATATATTAAAAAAAAATTTAAAAAAATATAAAACAAAAAATTTTAAAAAAAACATAAAAGAAAATTAACAAAAATCAAAAAAAAAATTTAAAAAAAATAATAAAAATATTTAAAAAACAAAAAATTAAAAAAAAGAATAAAAACAACAACAACAACAAGAGCAACAACAACCAAAAAATAAAAAACGGAAAAAACAAAAATTAAAAACAAACAAAAAACTAAATTATTAAAATAGTTATAATACTCGTATACCAGTAAAATCTTAAAAACCAATTAAAGAAGTAATAAAAATAATAGTAAAAAAATAATAGAAAATCTAAAGATTTTGCCAACACATTTACAAAAATAGTTAGTCTTGGCTTGGTATGTCTTCTTCTATAAAAGGAACATCTTCTAATGTTTCACGCTCCTCTTTGCCAGATGTCATCAATTTAACTCGAAATCTTTGTCAGGTAAAAACATTATACACGTGTTCATTAAAACAATGGAGCAAGGAACAGCAGAAACGATTTACACTTCAGATCAGATTATGTCCGAATGCTCTAATTAATTAAAAACTTTGTAAAGTTATACATATCATGTTGCAACAATGTTTGCTTCCATCTTTTTCTCTTCCACAACTATTACTTGTAACATTTTTTCTTTTAATTCCCGGTAAAGTTAAAAGAATATTCAGAATTAAGTGAAGATATTGTTGTTGCATTAAAAAACTCAAATAACAATATTTGTATACTAATCTCGAATGTAAAAAAATTCCTCTAGTTACTATTAGTTCTTATTGGTTCACTAGTGAAGTCCTTTTCTTCAACTTTTGTACATGTTTCCTAACGATATCAATCTGGAATATACTCCTATTTGGTAGATCCGTCGAGGTAAGAATAAGAAAATTCCTTCAATGCCTTCACCTTGGGAAAATTTATCGGTCAACAGGTTATTGCATAGTGAACTAAATTCAACATTTTTAGAACTTACGTAATTGCGATTACGATTGCGAAGCTTGGCTGATGACGTACGTAATAAAAAGGAAACTCCAAGTTTTTGTAAAGTAATGACTTTGCCGAATCTTACACATATTCTGGCCAAATACTAACTCACATACGGATCTTTCAGGCCAGATAATATTGCGGGGGCATAAATATGAGTGGATATGAGCTCCAGAAGAAGAAAATCAGTACTATCAGTACTGAGATCAAAACACTTCCTAAAAATCGAAGTCAAAAAACCTTAATGAGATTATAAATTCTTAGTTACAGCCTATGCTAACTTTGAGGTAGCTTGCGACCATACGACATCTATTAATAGGTGTCTATTTTCAATTACATATATTACTTTCTACAGCTATTACATTGATTTACTCATATATTAGCGTAAACAACAACAACAATCTACTACGTAATTTCTACTAGTAGTAGTTGTTGAATTTTATAACAAAATTTTTACATTCAGTACACATAAGTGCACTATAAAGTATAATTTAGTGCAAAGATTAAAACTGTAGACAAAATTAACACCTGCCATCCGATAAGGTGCTAACGTGTCATTATTACTATATAAATGGAAAATTCATGTAATTGAGCGACATAATAAATATTAAAAATAACTACAAAATGTAAAAAAGGGACATATTTGTGGACATTTTTAAAGCAAGTGATTTAAGAGTTTTAAGGATTCAAAAAATATCACTTTTTACGGAATATTTATTAATTTAATAATTGATTATGCATACGATTTGAAATTGAAACCACCTAGTAAAGCCTGTTTTAAAATTAAACTCATTCACTTAAGACCCGTCGGCCACAGACCTGATTTGTTGGTATTGTCAGATATTCCCCAACTGATTATATATTTGATGCAAATGTGTAATTTAGTAAAGACCACTTGGGGACGTTCAAAAAAATTTAGCGTCGTTAGAACTATAACTCCCTCTCTCTCTAAACCTCTTACAACTTTGTTCTTTATAGCCATCAGTCACGTGATTATTTTGCGGATATAAATAATATATTTAATCTCTTAACACCCCGTTTAATTTGAAATTGATTGGTGAAATTAAAAAGTAGAGTTATAATCTTTCATTTCATGTTTCTTAATGTTAATTAAGCGAGACTAATGTAAATTTGCAACATTATTAATGCAATAATTGTAGAATTACATGGTAGGTGTGGTAGACATCCGCCATTTAGTTTATAGATCCATCTAAACACTGATTAGTCAACAAAATATTAGGTAGCGCAAAAACAGATGAATAAATTTTTCAATTATTACATTTTAACATGTAGGTATTATACACATACATATTACAAAACTATAATATTGAAGAGTAGCGTGTGGTGGCACAGTTTTTATAACCTCACCATAGGGGTGGTATTATTAAGTTTGTCATTCCATTTACAATACCCAGCAGAAGGCGTCAGAGACCTTATAAAGTATATATATTTTTGACTAGCATCAAAATCTTGGTCGATCTAAACATGTAAGACCAAGTATCCACGTGTTCATCTCCCATGATTCATGATTATGTTAGGGCAATCTCATGGTTATTGAACTATACCCCACCTCCCATTTTTACAGTGTAAAATACAGCAACAACAGAACATAAATGCTTTCACTCGAAACGTTTACTAGCCAAACAGCAATTAATGAAAAAATAATTACTTACGCATTATTGAAATATCTAAAAAAAATATATATTAAACACTTTGAAAACTTGTCTGTATTTTTGCATAAATCGCATGAGAATTGAAGCAAAAAATATCTGCTCATTGCTTAATGCATCAATAAATTCCATTGCATTATATTCCGCGTTGAGTTCTTCATACTGTATTTTGCATTAAAAATACAAAATATACGTACCTCACACGAAAATTATTGAAATATAAAAAGCAAACACATTACTGAATATGCGGCTGTAAGAATCGAACTTTCAGGAGTTAAAAGTTTCTTAGGGATTATTAAATAATATTCAAAATTACTTGCATTGGGTTCTTTTGGTCCCTATTTAATAATGTTACCTCCCACAATAGTCTAGAAAGAGTCATTTAGTAATTATTTTTTTGAAAACGAATTGAAATCATTCCTTATAATTCCCAATTTAGATGAGTCGATGAATTGCGTTTCTTGGAGTTGTAATTGAAAATTTTTGTATGAAACAAATGGTTTGGACTGTGGACTGTACAACTAGCTCTAAAATATTGCACAGCGTGGTTTTCTAATTTCAATTCTTGACAGAAAATAAATCATGCAGAGACATTCTTTCAACTTTTCCGTAGGTTTAAACGTTTCTCCGATATAAATCAAATACGAGAGAAAATATTTGCTTGAATAACTTTTATATCCACCATCTTGAGGTTGGGGGTATATTCACTTTGTCAACAAGTTTGTTATATCTAGAAAGAAACATCAGAGTTATTGATAAGCATGAAATTCTGAAACGATTTATGTCTGTATCCGTGGAATGCTTACAATCATAAAATTTGAGAGATTGAGTTGAACTTGTGTAAAAAAGTTTTCGTGCACATATTAGATCATCCATCAAAGTTGAAAAAATGGGTGGGGACATATAGCAAACACACCTACAAAAGCTTATTTAGCGTAGAATGCGGCTTCTTACTTGATATGTAATAGATTAAATGTAGAGGGGCTTTTCAGATACCTGCCATGCCCACTATTTGTACATAGACAAGGAAGGCATTTCAAATTTCGGCTAAATCAAATTCAGTTCTTTCTTCAGTTCTGCAATGTATATATATTGTTGATTAACATCAAAAACTCCGTGTCCGTATGTCTGTCTGTTGTTGGCATTCTCACAGGCCCACCATTTGTATGTAAATATGGAGGGTATTTAAGATTTGGTTTAAGTGAAATTTAGTTTTCTTACTTGTTTGTTTTTTGCTTTAGTTGTTTATATTCTTTTGGAACACCGTTCCGCATGTGTGACGTATAGCTCGTGTAAGACATTGAGGAACTCTATCACTCAACATGTTAGCCTATCTGTTACATTTTTATGCATGCATACATTTGTACATGCTTGTATAAATATTATGCATAAGCTTGCGTGTATTGGTTGTCACTGTTTTTATCATTGTTGACAGATCATTCTTCATACATATTATGAGATATGGGTAATTGTGTTTAGCGGTCATCAACATCAATGAACTTAATTCAACTTAATTATACGAGTACCATGTGATAGGCGCTTATCTCATATACAACATATGTACATATTTCTAACAGCTTATCACGCATTAAAAGATTTGTGTAGAATTAAATAGTTTTATAAAGTCAACCACGGGACACATAGGACACTTATATGAAGATTTGAGTGATATTTCAAATTCAAATACTTTTCAAAGCCTTAATCAAAAATACATTGTGAAATAATTTAACCATGTCTGTAAGTCCGCGCTTGATTATATTTGTAGTAACCATTTACTCGATGAAGGCCGTTCAATAAGTTCCACAAATAATGGAATTAGGTTGGTATATAAATACACGCTCCTCATTATTATATACATGCAAGTTACTTTGTTAAAAAGCATTATGTGGTTAGGGATTTTAACCGATCAGGTCTAAATTTGGCATTAAGCCAAGAATTGCGAATTATCGTCATATAAACCCTTACCAGATACCTTGAACACCACAAACTTACATGAGCACACAACAGATTTATAGATAGAAAGAGATTCCAATTCGATCGGTATAAATGAAACATTTGCCGTACAAAATCATTTGTTGTTGTATGTTTAGTGTACGGTTTAAATAAAATCAACTTGTTTGGCTGCAACATGATATGGATAAACTTGATAAACTAAGGTGATGTGGGCTTAACCCCAAATCAACTTTTTTAATTGTTTACATGTAACAGCATAACGTATAACCGTTAATGGATCCGAATTACTAAAATGGATTTTACTTTAAAGTACAACATATTTTATATAAACACAAAACGTTTATAAACGTGTACAATAGCAGAGTAACGGAATGTCAGTTCAGGTCTAACACAAAGACTGCATCATTTGCTCCACCACACTTTTCCAACCCTATGCGTTGAGTTACATCTTAAGTTGCCTAGAACGGTGTGTAATGTTACTTTGGTTATAGAAGTTGTTGATGGATTTTCGGAAGAGTACGCGGCCAAAAATAGTCTTTCGCACTAGACCGATACAAATTATTAATAAAGTGCAAAATATATACAAATGCCTCCGGAGTCTTAATATTACTACATATATAAAAACAACAACAACAACAACAATTATATGGTAGACCAGTAATCTCAAATCAAGTGGAACATTTTTATTGACTGAAAATATTGTGGTAAAGTAATGTTCGTGGTAATTATTTATGAATGAATGTAGAAGCAGTTGCACTATTCAGACACTAAGCCAACTAACTTTGAAGCACATGTAGGAACGTAAATTACTACGGCTGACGATGACACATAAAATTCTAAAATATATCCAAGTTTGCATGTTGGTGGTGTTAACATGTACATTTACACACATGTACTCGTATAATATACAATAATAACTTAATGCAGTTGTTAGCAGTGTTCGATGAACAACAACTAAAGCAGAAAATCAAGTTCTGACAGTAGCCGGAATATATTTTGAAATAATTATAATTGGCTTCATTCAAATCTAAATTTCTTGTAAATGTGGGCGTGGCATATATAGAAAATGACGCTCTTTTCCAACGTTTATTTAAGTATAACAAACATACCGGATAACAAACATACCGCATGCGAGATTATGCGAGATTCCGCTCGTCAATGGATAAGCTTAAGGAAATGTGTGCATTTCAAAATATCGTATACGTAATAGATGTTTGTCGATTGTGTTGCCCATTTAACATTGAACTAACATTGAACTGTCCAATTACAGCAAATTTCAGATCAAGAACTGATTTTTTAACAAACACGTTTATCTACCATATCCATGTAGGGGTTCCAAGAGCATACAAAGATCACCCTTGTACAAAAACACCATAAATCGCTACAAATATTGTTCAATAACTATCGTAGAAGTTTATCGATTTGTATTAAGTCACACACACAAATAAATGTACTTGGAATACAACAAGCTCGCACTCCATACTAATATAAATGTTACTTTGTATTGTACAATGGTTTGATTGTTTATTTTCAATTGTTGCATAACAAACATTTCTTTGAACTTGCCATAATGATGGTGCTACCAGAAGTTATGAAAATTGTGGTCTTCGGCTCTAATCGAAGTTAGTCACGTTTTGGTTTTCTTTAATTTACTTTTCTTTTGAATGTTTTTGTATTGAAAGAGAGAGGCGCAGTATATATCAAGAAAACAAGATACCGCAACACAAGATCTCTTATTAAGAGACTTGCATAAATTGTATTTAGATGACTCTCACTCTCCCTCTACAGAGCTTACATTGGTGAATATCTTATTAGTCTGTCTTTTATTCTTGCGTTTGAAGAAGTGAAAGTTTGATTTCAACACTAAGCATACATTGGTGGCAAGTTCCAATGTTATCAGCGCGGTTTTGGTGTAGAGTACTTTAGAGTGACTTGAAATCACAATCACTTCAGTTTTTATTGTTTTTATTTACATTCTTTTTATGTTTCCGTTGTGTTATCCATTCTATACAATTTAAGTGGTTACTGCTATTATTTGGTTGCTCCAAACTGACCCAAGAAATAATTCATCGAATACTTTAAGATTACCAATCAATTTTGTCTTCACTTTTTACACCTTTGCATTTACGAGATCGAATGCTGTCTAATGATTTAAAATTATTGGTGATTTTTTGTACAGCACCCCTATTGAAAGCGGGTGTATAGTGTTTTTGCCAAAACGTTTGTAACACTCACAATGAGGATCTTGTTGGGCATCAAATTTAAAACAATTTGTCTATCTGTTCGCCTGTGGTAAACATTTTATTCCAGGTCTCTTTTTGACATGAAGTAAACTTGGTTGAAGGACAATACCACAGTTAACCGAAAAGTAAAAAATGTCCACCTTTTAAGGATTTCAAGTGAATCATCGCACTCATAAAGTTAATGTTTTAAAAATAGGCCCATTAGTTCCTTATAAAATCGTACTACAACCTTATAAAAATGAAGAAATGGATATATTCGCGTTTTTTTTTTAAAAAGCGTCTCTCGGAAAAAACATTTATAATATGAACCCGGCATAGACTGAAGTTAATGAACTTAACTTAATAAATCCTATTGTATTCATGCCCAATTCCCTCAGCGCATAACACTGCGACCTCGGGCGCATATTATGACTTCAACTGATGATTTTTCTTATTTTGTTAATTATGAAGAATAACTGACTTTAATATTTCCCCTGCCCCATTTTTTCCAAGTCAAATGTAACATATTTAAGTAGTCTTTAAGTTATTTAAGAATGCTTAATAGGATGGACTTACCTACGGGCGTTTCAACGCCATTTTGATGGGGTGGTGATGTGTTCTTCTGATTTACAGAAGCTGTTATGGGTACAGCAGCCGCAGACGAAGATGATGGTGTTGGAGATAATGAATCACAAGAACTATCCACTGACTGTATTGTGGGTGGTGCTGTAACCAAATGCGGATGCGATTGCTGATGATGTGACTGTTGCTGCTGCTGCTGCAGTTGCTGCTGTTGCTGCTGCTGATGATGCTGAGACTGATGATGAGATGTCACATGATGATGTGTATGCTGTTGTTGTTGCTGCTGCTGTTCATGGTCGTGCTGCTGCTGATGATGATGCTGCTGATGGTGATGATCAGAAGGTGTGTGTGCTGACAATGTATTATTACCATTTCTTAAAACATTGCCAGATACTGCCATGCTAAGATCACCAGTTGGATTGGTGCCAGCAGCAGTAGCATGTATGTTGCCGTTGTGAACCTCATGATGTGGTGGCGAACGTATTGTTGATATAGTGGCAGCAGCAGCGGCCGCAGCCGCATGATGAGCGGGCACCAGACCTACGCCAGCAACTGGAACTAGATGCGGATGAATATGGGGATGGCGATGATCCAATTGCGGAGTCATCATATGATGATGATGATTTAGAACAGCGGTAGGTGCCACAGGTGGAACCTCGTGCAAGCTCAATAAACGATGTTCATCTTGTTGCTGTGCTCTTCTAAGAGCTGTCTGCAAAGCCATCACGCGCTGTCGATCCAAGGTGAGCCGACACTTTTCGCAATCACAAAAGCGATATTTACAATAGCGTTTGTGTCCCTTCAACTTAATCTTTAAGCCGTGATTGTGGCAGCGAGCACAGTTCGGTTTGGTGCGTGGTGTTCCCGAGCCACCATTCGCACTAGATGCACGCACACTCATATCATTCTTGGAATCAGGAACGTCCGCATCGGACATGGTGTCACTGCAATTCCAATTACCGTCCTCAGCAACCATTCAAACAATTGAAAAAATCGCTTTTTGTATAAAAATAAAATTTATAAATAAATGTTGCGGGAATTCCCGTAAGATTTCAATAATTTATGTGAACGATTCGTTTCTTTCTTTACATCTTTGTATCAACACAATATCCTTGATAAATATGAATCACTTCGATGGTATTTAATATCTGAAAATAAATAAATATAAATGGTTTATAAAACAAGTCAGAAAACGAAATTCGACTTAGGCTAAATCTTAAAAACCCTCCACATATCGGCGTAGCAGGTATATGATTACGTTTTCTAATTTTATATATATTATATATCAGTTTCTTTTTTACGCTAAGTATGTTTTTTTTTGTAAATTGTATATATTAGATTATTGTTAATTGTGGGCGTGTTACTTGACCGATTTTATCCATTTAGAGATCTGTAGAAACGAAAAGAATCTGTAAAAAAATTTAGCTTAATATCTTAAAATTTACGTTCTTGAGAGTGCCAACAACAGACAAACATACGGACACACGGACGTACACCTCTAAATAGACTCAGTTTTAGACACTGATCAACAATATATAAACTTTGTGGGGTAACGCTTCCTTCTGAGTGTTGTAAGCGGAATGATTAACTTAGTATACTCTCCATCTCATGGAAAGAGTATAAAAACCTATATTCATATGGGGCCTAATCTTAAAACACCAAAACAATCCAGAGCGAATATTTTTGTTTAACAAATAAAAGTTGTGTGTATCGATGAACGCATGCAATTAATATGCCCAATTTTCAACTTTATAGACCTATTTTTGTGGCATATATGTACATAGATTAAGATTGTGGGCATGGCTCGCAACCAATTTAATAGCATACGTTCAAAATTTCATCTAAATGTCGCACATTTTACTACAGTGAGGTGCTGATGGATTTCAAATTAAGCCAAGTTGAGATAGTTTAGCGTTTGTGAGTCTATCAGATGTAAACCTTTTAAGATTTATAATTCTATTGCTTCTTATTCTTCTTATTTGCAAAATTTTCGAATTACTTACACTTGCGAGTGTACGCTTAGACACTTATTATTAATTCGCGCCGCATTACATCACTGTTTATTTAAGTTATCACAAGCGCGCATACTACTTACACGGACACACAGTTTTAATCGTTCTCATTTATTTAGCTCATAAAATATTAATAATAAATATAATTTTGTATACAAGTGTGCACGGGAAGTGAAGAAGAAGAATAATCAAACACGTTTACGCAAATTATAAGCAGGCGAATATTCAATTGAATAGAAATGAAATAAAAGAATTGTCATCATATTGAAGGAACTCTCTCTTCGCAATCAATAAAAAATTAGGTATCATAAATCATTATACGGCCGAGACGACCCATCCAACGTACGGCGGACTATGTTAATGCTCATACAGCTCAAGATTCATTCTAATTCGGAACTCATCGCCAACGCGTACAGAGCCAATAATAAAATTAATAGCAAATACCGACAATAATTACACGGATCAACAATGATCGGTGACCATTTTAATCCGCCCTTTACGCCTATAATAGGACAAAATGCACTACATTTGGATTCAGAATTTTCAAATTCATTCGTGTTTTTGTTTAAACAAATTAAAACCTTTGCCCATTCGTTGGTCTTAATAAGCGAAAAAAAATCGTAAATATAAATATTAATAGTATAATTATAATTATTATATAGATTGTAATATGATAATTTAATTATAATCGACATTTTTGTAAATTGTAACGACTTTATTTATTAATTGTAATTTTCTTACCTTTTTATTATAATATTGTAATAATTTTTTTTTAATTTGCACAAGATAATGTAGTATGTATTTTACACGTTTAGTAATTAATAATTAATGGTATTTTTTTTTTTGTTTTCTATTTAATAAATAATTCCACTTAATGTAACTGCATGATTTTTTTTTTTTTTTTGAATTTTTTAATAATGAAAAAAATAATTTCACATTTTTTTTTAAATATTATTTATTTTTATAAGATTTTATACTACATAAGTTATTTTATTATTTTGTGTAAACTTTATTTTTGATTTTGTTTTTTCAAGTTTTTTTTTATATTCTATAATTTTTCTTTTCAATTTTTATTAATATTTGTCTAAACATAAATAAGATTTAGATTTAAGTTTTATTGTTATTTTTTTTGTATTTATTAGTTAAATATTATTTTTTTGTAAACATTAATCATTAAATATAATATTTTTTTAACCGTATCTTTCTTAAATTGTTTCAAGTTTAATTTTTTTTATATTGTTTAAATTTTATACACTAAGAAACTTGTCTAGTTTAAGTATTTATCGTATTTCATAATAATATTTTTTTTTCTTATTTCTTTGCCTAAAAATTTATCAATAAAATTAGTGCAATTGTAAAACGGTTAAAGAAATCTTTCAACCGTTACTTAACTAGTAATTTTTTTTTTTATACATACTAAATATTGTTAATTTCTTTTACATAGTCTGTTTGCATTACAAATTAATCAGTTATTATATAATTTGTATGTAGTTATAAGAGGTGCAACTTTTTGTTTCGATTTTTCCAACTGTAACAATTTTGTTGCAATTTGTTTTTGTGATCATTTAGGTTTTCTTCTTTTCTTTTGATCTCTTATGCTGGTGTTTTTATTATACTCTCTCTTTTCGTACAAACATTATTTTGTTTAAATGAACTTTTGTTTGATTTTTTCAATATCGTACAAAACTTGAATGCCGTACTAGCGTACTAGTGTACTAGCGCGTCAAGTGCATGGAGCAACAATATTCAAAACATTAATTAAATATAATTAAAACGTTTGTATAACTTAGAATTTTCCGCGCAGATAGCAAAAATCATAACAGAAAGCACCTTGATACTCTTTACAAGTCCGATTGTCACTGAATTGTTGGCGAAAATGAAATAAGAGGTTTGCCGCGCGCACACACAAGACCCGACCCAACTAACTTTGTATATAGATGGATGCTTGCATGTGTGTGCTTATAGTGTTATAGTTGGGTGAGTGCATATATACATCGGTCGGTTTATATACAACACTTATACATTTAGATGCATGTGGGGTCGTGTGAGTGTTTCGGTGTAGTGGTAGCATTTACAACAATAATAACATACAGCGGTAGTTTGGTTGGTTGCTAGCTGTGCAACTTCGTGCCGATCAGTCTCCTGCTCTACTAACCATCGATGTGTGCAATTTGTTTGTGTCTGCCTTGCCGCCTCGTCCGACATGCCGGCTTTTTTTTCTTTACATTCGTCGTGCAGTTGCTTGCTCACAACCTTTCGTTTTGTTTGTTGGGTGGTTGTGTACAAGCAAGAGTGTAGTGGTTGCTGCATATATTTACACTTATAAACAGTTCCCTACGTTAGGCAACAGCCGCAGTACAACAACATAAAGATGCTTGGTAAGTGTTAGCAAGATAATGGCAGTGAAATTAGCATCAGTTCGTTACGTACGTGCCAGATTGCCTTGTTATTTGGTGAAAGGTTTGATGATGAGCTAATGGAAAAGTATTGAGTAATGTTCGAATTGAAGAGGTTTGGATTTTTGGGTGAAGTAGCCTACAGGTAACTTTGCAGACGAAATTCGTTCTTTCTTACTTAAGCGCCAATCGTCGTTTACTCTACTTTTTATCCATCACATCCCATTCGTATGCCCGTATATACTTACTTACGATATATTTACTTCCTACTCTCTATGCAACTTTCCTCTACGCATAGGTGTGTAAAGATGTAGTAAACATCAAATGCATTTCCTTTTGGATCGTTGTATATAGCGGTGAACCTGCTCTAACGCATACACCTGCAACACACAGCCGAGAGAAAGCAACCAATCTGTGTACTTAAATGTGATGTGTGTGTGTGTGCGAAGATATATGTGCGTATGTATGTCTGTTTATGCCCATATAAGTATTAGATGTTATTTTAGCCATGACCTACCCAGGCAGTCTTTACAATTAGCACAAGTTGCATGTTGACTTAGGTCGCTATTCCCTAACAACCGTACTTTAAAGAGGTCTGACATGCATTGTATTTCAGTTCGCCAAGCATCGCTTTCGAACATAAAGTTTGCGTGATTTTCTTTTCTCATTTTTGGGTGGTTTTGTATAACCCATAAAACGGAGGGTAAACTAAGTTTGTTATGCCGTTTGTACTACTTATAAGGAGATACTAAAAATTTTACAAAATTTATACTTACATACAAATATTCTGGGTCAGCATCAAAATCTGACTAGATGAATCTGGGGATTCTTCCGTGCACATCTGTAAACACAAGTATTTAAGTTGGTTTGGACTTTACATTAAAATCAAGTGAGAAAGCTAAATTTGGCTTAGGCCATATCCTAAATACTCTCCACATCTACAATAGTGGGCGTGGCAGGTATATAATTAAGCTCTCTAATAGTGTATGTATTACGGACGCACGGACATACATGTCTTTCCGACGTTAACTAAGAATATTTATACTTTGTACGATCTCTAACGCTTCCTTCTGGGTGTTGCAAAGAGAATGACAAACTTGGTCTACTCCCCCCATTTTATGTGGATGGTATAAAAACGACAACGCCAACAATACCAAAACGTATATAAACACATTTATTAGTCCACACAATTATAATCATACATATATGAATGTATGTGTATCAGATTCGAAAATAAAAATAAAAATATTATGACTACTGACTACACATCGCTAAATTAAATTTTTATGCTAATCAGAGATGTTGCTAAACGGAATGACTAACTTAGTATACCTACCCACCCCTCACATACATACATATAATCATTAAATGTCATTAAATCATGATAAGAAAGTAAACAAAGTTGAACAATGTTTTCCACTTGAGAGCTCTCCAACAAATCTACAAAGAGCCTGAATGCACAAAAACTATTATTACATAACAAGAGAAGAGAATGAATACAAATGAATAAAAATTGTGCAGAAGAGAAGCAATAACGATCGCGAGCAAAGAAGAGAATCCGTCTCTTCACATGCGTGAGTATCACAACGGATGAATGAATTTTATTTAAACATTGAACGCGATTATTAAATTCCACAAATCGCATTAAAGATTTAAAAAATTTGCCGGCTACGAAAGTGTTAATATTTCTACACCATCCGCACTACAGTGAGGTATATAGTAAGTTTGTTGGTGCGTTTGCAACACATTTTGCACGGGGGAGGCTTTACAATCGAAACGAAATATATTTTTTTGAATTCATGCCAAAGAAAAGAACAAAGAGTAACTTACAAGTGGCACAAAGTACGTTGTATTGGTTTGCTTGTTACAGATTTGCGGCTATTGTGGTTAGCTGTGCAGCGTGAACTGTAACATTAACTAAATACGTATCGCCACTTAGTAAAAGTGGGTGGGTGACGTGTTACTTGTTGTCTCAGCGAACAACTAATATTCTCAATATTAGCTGTAGTGAAATGAAAACACGCAACAACAACAATATAAATAATAAAGCTCATTATTATTATACATATATAGTATGATCATAACAACTGATCATACCTACTCTCATGATACAAGCTCTAGCTACCCACAATAAAAAATTTGCGTTTTTTCTTTTGCTCTTAGAAAAAAGTGAAAAAGTAAACAACAAAAATTTGGTTTAGGCCGATTCTTACATACCCTACCTATCTACATATAAACATTGGGCGTGGCAGGTACATGATTAATCCCCCAATAGTGGAATTAATTATTACGTATCAGCTTTCAAGTGAATTTTTACGCTGAGTACGGTTTTTTTGTAAATTTTGTGGGCGCATCTCTGACGCCTCTTTTTGGGTGTTTCACTTGGAATGACAAACTTAACATACCAGTCATCTTATGCCAGTGGGTATAAAAATACAGCATTTTTGTAATTAGTGGCACGCAGCACATGCAACTGTTGCTTTTAATATGTAAATATTTATATATGTATAACCAGCCCATCGCTTGCGAAAAGAAAATTCTAATAAAATTCGGATATATCGAAAGATATAATTTCCGATTGTTTTTCAAGGTCTATATATCTCTAATTATATTTACCACGCCTCCTCATTTGTAATATAATAAACGAAAATATAATTATGTATAGGTATCAATACGTGACCACGATATGGGCGAAGGAATGACCTTAAAAGAATCTGCATACATTTTTTATGGGGTTGAATTTTTAGTAAGTTTTTTCTTATTTCTTTCTCTTTTTTCGTTTTCACCAGCTCGAGGTTGGAGGTATACTTACTTTGTCAAAACGTTTGTAACAGCCCAAGAAGAAGAATCAGAAACCCTTTAAAATATAATATTAATCACCTTGAAATTCGATTAGGCCTTAACTCTTTGTCTGCCTAGGTGCCTGACTTTGAATATCGACCTCAAGCTCGGCAGAAATATTAATTGTTCTTTCGCGTAGGATGGTATAGAAACTGAACAAAATCCGTTGAAGCTCACGCCCACAATTAAACAAAAAAAATGTTGTACTACTCAAAAACTATAATTCATAAAGAACTGAAAATGGATACACATGTTCCTTAACGTTTACTTTATATCCCTTCAAAAATGCAAAGGATGGGCCTTGCTTACCAAAAATCCAATGATTTTTCGGTTTTGTTAAAGAAGGAGAAAAACAAAAATCATTAAGATTTCACACTAAAGAATACTTTATGATCCCGCCCATATTTTAGAAACTTTTATTTTAATTTTCAAATCCCAAGATTTGCCTCAAGCCAATGTTTTTTTAGAGAGTGGTGGGGTATTAAATGGTCGGCTAGAATAGTTTATATTATTTATATATTTTGTTGTTGTTGTTTTATTAATTTAAGATAATACGGTATAACGTTCAAGCTAACAAGCGTACTAGGCATATATATTTAGTGCTGCTACAGATAAACGAATATAAAATGCGAGGTATGCAACAAGAACAAGAGATAATCTTATTTTTTATCAATCATTGATTATCATTATACCCTTCACCTAAGTGATGAGGGTGTACTAGGTTTGTTTTTCCGTTTGCAACACCTAGAAACAGGCGTCAGAGACCCTTCAAAGTATATAAATTCTTAAACAGCGTCGAAAACATGTATGTTATGTCCCTGCGTCCGTGTGTCTGTCTGATGTTTACATTCTCACAAGCGTAAAATCTGAGATTTTTGTCTTTGAAATCAACGTGACAGATGGAAACTATAGTATTCTTAAGTACATGCCACGCCTACTGTTTGTAGGTGGAGGTGGAAATGGAAAGTATTTCATATATAGCCGGAGCCAAATTTCGTTTTTTACTTGTTTTATATACCTCTGTCCATATATACGAACGGTTGTTATCAAACGTCTGAATGCACTTAATCCGTCTGCCAGCATATGAATTTGTTTCATATTTAATAAACAAGTTTTTTAGTGAATGTTTACAAATATTGAACTCTTTCTCTTTCCAGCAATTTCAGTTTATATCTCCGCAAAAAAGAAATTTTCATACACGTATGCATTAAGTCCGGCATGATCAACCTTTTTTAAGGCGGGCCAAATACAACATTAAAAATCTTTCACTATAACCGATTGATATTAAACAGATTACTATAAAATAACAATTTCTTTATAATTTGTTTCATATTTCGCGTCACAATGCCTTTCCGAACTCATCAGATGAAACACTTTAATATGTTTTTAAAGTTAATAATAAAAACAATTTCCAATTTTCTTTACATTTCTTTATTTTTAATTTCAATTAAGAAAATTATGCACAATTAAAGTAAAAACTTTGGCGATGTACATAACACGGCTAAGCGAACATTGTGTGGCACGTAAATTATGACCGCATCAAATGATTAAAGATAAAATTGAATAAGTTAATTACACATTCCAACGTTTTAATTATTCACTTAACAACTTATTAATAAATATTTACAATTTTATGCCAGTGCAGGCTGGGAATTCAATAATTAATAAACGAATAAACGAATTTGCAAAATTTCTTTCCGAGATGACCTTAAAGTCTTCGACAACGTCTATAAACTGGTTTCAATGAGCGAAAAGTTTTTGCAAGTTGCCCCAAACGTGTTGTTATTGGAACATGTTACCAATTGTATAATCAACACTGCACTTAAAATACGCCGCCGATCTGCCTCTTTGTCTGGTTACAAAGTAATTTACATTCATTCACACGTGTGCTCCTCTAGTTTATTGGTAACAAATAAAGTATAATATGGCTGAAAGAGAGAAAAAGAGAGAGAGAGAGAGTAGCATGAAGGAGATCAAGAGAGAAGAAAAAGCACACAAGCACAAATCAAATATTTAGAGCGAATGACTCGTACGGTTTTACCTGCTATACCCCACATTCTACATAATAATATGACAAGCCATGTGAATTGTAAATATTTATAATAAAAAAACAATCAAGAAGTTGTTTTTTGTCTTTTGAAAATCTCCAAAAACGTATGCTCTATGTTCTGTCCATAAAATTAAGCCTATACCAAGTTTGGTATATCGCCTGCAACAAGTTATTTTATAAATGCCACTCCTACAATGGGCAAAATACTCCCTTAATTGCAAAAATTTAATGACAAACCTGCCATTTGGTTTATTCAGGTATAAGACATTTACCAAAAGTGGGCGGACTTGCACTTTTTACATAAAGCTCTGTTTGGCGCGTAATTTCGATTTTGAATAATTATTTTGATGGACTTTTACGAGGCATACTCATGAATCTGTCAAACTCGCTAAGCACGAACAGAAACGGAGGGTGTTTTGGATTCAGTCTAAGCCAAAATGAGTTTTTTATTACTAATTTATTACGCTATTTGTTGTGGTATTTTATGTGGCCCTCTCACAGATAGACGTTTGATAATTTTCCAATTTTCACTTATTTAAAATTTTTTAATAACACAGACATTGTAACACCTACTCTAATACTGTTTGAAGTTTTTTTTTATATTCTAAACGATCTCGGAAGCCTTCAATCAGAATAATAACTTGCTCACCACTAATTTGGTGAGATAAAAATCAGATCAGTTGTGTGCTAATGCTGTAAACATTGCATGCAACAAAATAAGTCAATATATGATAGGCGGCTCTACTCAACCATTTAATACCCTCCACACAATACGTTCCACAATTTATGCTATAATTTGTTTAATTGGATTAGTAAATGCGAGTGCTTGTTCAATAAAAGTCACTTTTGGAAAAAAGCGTTATATGGAAAGGGATTCTAAAAATGGTCCAATCAAAATCAAATGCGGCGCAGTCAATTATTAATGTAATCAGCTATTGTTTATCAAATTTTTTTTAAAAAATATTAAAAATGGAGAATTTTTATAAAGATTTGACTTAAATGATGGCGTTATAAGGGTAAGGGTCATAAAAATTAACCAATTAGATAGAATTTCAATAGTGATCCTAAAAAACATCTCTGTTCCCAAATTTTATTTAAAAAATATCGAAAACTACGATCTGTACGGTGATTACAAGCAACGGACAGACAGAAGGACATGATTAAATCGATTTAGATTTAGATACTGATTCGATTGGTATAGTAAATGGTATTTGACGTTTAGAAGTTACAAACACATCTGCACAAATACTCCTTTTTCCACTTAATGGTGCCCACTATACTGAATACTTATTTGTGTTCTTTTACGTGTAACCACGACTGTGCTCATAACATATAGATTTGAATCAATGTGTGAATAAACATTCTGAACGACCAGACGTACACACGTCCGACCACTAAATTATTGAAATTGCATTAATACTTAACGTAAACACGTATAATTAAAAAAAATATGGGTACATCCAGGAAACGAACGACAACAACTTTATGAAATATTACTACTTGCAACAATTATTTGTTTGATATATTCGATTAATGATCCAAGAAGATGTTTAGTGTGGAAAGATTTTCACATAATTTACACTGTAATGAAATCATGAGATCCTTAGAGAAGTGCAGCTTTAGTTTATGGAAATTTATATACAAGTATTATTCTATAAATAAACATATTTACGTTTACGTTTTATGGCCATTTGTTTGTTTATACACATTGTTTGTATGTATGCATAAGAATAAATGTAAAAAGGAACTGGCTGGCACCTTATACCCCTCGCACTAAATAGATCACCCAAACAATCGCAGTTTCATTCTTTTTGTTTAAATTTGCAAAAAACAATTAAGCTTATGAGCTTATTTATGTTGTGTTTTAATATTTAACAAACATTTGGTGTTTTGAATTTTTGCTTGCAGTTGAAGAATATAAAAAAAAAACCATACCCTTTAGTGGTGCAACAATACTCGTATTCTAGCTATTATTAAACTTGGCCTTTTTGCCAGCTCCCAAAGTCAATGAATTTATACAAGTATTGCTTTTGAATTATTATAATTATGTATAGAAAAGGTGAATACAAATGAATAATGTAACTCTAGTGAAAACTGCATGGACGTTTTTTTTTTTCGCAAATAATCAAATGTAAATAAAAAATAAAAATTAAAAATGTCAAAGTAACAAAATGACATTGTGCACTAGTACTTGCATAATTTACATTAAACTCAGTCGCAAAAACGTTTCTAATTCATTGGAAATGTATAAAAATCAAAAGAATTCTTAAGCTTGACCGAAGTTGAAATATATTCATCGTTTAGAAATTATGAAACCACTATCTGTGTTAGCACCTACATGTTTTTTTAGTTTCATTTTCTTTTTGGCACAAATTAAGATATCAGCTGGGTAGATTGGACAAAACGTTCTCTGCCTACATGACTTTAAAGATGACAACTCAACAAAAACAGCTTTTCTTTTTCAGAAGGCTCTCCAGCCTTTATATCACATCATAGCGTAGACGACTTTTCCAGCTCTTTACAAATTCCAACTAAGGGTATACTTAACCTATCTCCATTCATTAAGAAGTTATAGGGTGCAACTCTTAATGTAAAATTTTTTGTCATACGCTATCTAAAATACATTTAAATGTTAAATGCTTGTTCTTTGAGAGATTTTACTTTCGATATCAACTTTTATCAATTGTGGGCATGTCCCTTGATCGATTTTGCCCATTTTAAATAGAAAACTGCCTGCATAGTGTCTGTACCAAACATCTGTTCAATATCTATCAATCGCACGGACATACGGACATTCTTAAATGGTCTTATATGTTGATGCTGATCAACAATATACACTTATACATAAATTAAGTGTGGTTACTTCAAAGAAAACCTTTCATTTTAACTCAAAATACTCTTTAACCAAATTATCTGACTTTCTTACATACTTTAAAACAAAACAAAAAAAACTTTTCAAATGATCATTAATTAGATGAAAATAGATGAAACACAAACTTCAACTTGATTCAAAAAGGTTACGTGCAATGCATGTGCATTGTGGTATTTTACTGAAGGAACGTAATATGAAACAATTACTTTGTCTGGAGTGATATGTGTATAAATCTTCATCAAATAGATTAACTGAGCACAGCTATGAGAATATTCAAAGCAGGTCCTAGAACGATTCAGTTACTTGTGTATACAGCAAAGTCACAACACTTAATGATGATATGATAACATACTAAGCAAACATGGCACATCACTTCATTTTACATGACTTCACATTTGCTGTGCTCCGTTGCAGACAATTTACCCTTTAATTGGTGTGCAGAGTAAATTGAGAACATAATTATTTCCAGTATTTTCAACACTCATTTATATACAAAATGATTAATAATTTTTGTCCTCTTTCCTGTAACACTTTTTAACACCAAACCATCAAAACAATTGTTGATTGGATGCAACGTGAACAATTCTCTCCTAGGTTGTATTTTAGGGATTTGGGGAAGAGCAGTTTTTCCCATAACTTATACACTAAAATTGCACTCATGTACATATGATATTATGTTGAAGCATTTTTGCTTTATGTGCTGCCAATAATATCACACGCAAGCTTTTAATTAAAAGTGTAACTTTTCGTATGTCTGTCTATCCGTCTTTTTATGTGGGAGTTCATTGTATAAAAGTGTATTACTGGACAATTCGCATTACAAATATAATTGAATTATGGAAATATGGAATATGTTAGTAGATGCTAGGGAAGGGAGATGAGCGAGGGAGGCAGAAGCAATCAAATAGTAACGAATGAATTTTAAATGAAACAAATAAGTTTTTTTATTCATTTATTTTTTATTCATTTATTCTTTATATATTTCAGATATGGCCAAAATAAAGGTCGTGGCAAGTAGTTGATTACGCCCTGTAACAATATAAGTTATACGCATAAACTTGCGCTTCAGATTCTGTTTGTTTGTCCGACCATGCCCATATATGGCACATCGGTGAATGTCTTAATTATCAATATGTGTATATATAATAATATGGGTATTTTTGTGGTTGTGAGAAACTTTAGTCGATTGTAGGCGTGGCACTTGCCCACTTCCACTTCCACTGTTTCCTTCTGGGCGTTGCAAACAAAAGAGCCAACTCATCACTAAGATGGAAGTGGAGACTTTGACCAAATCTTAAACAGCCTCTACATGTATGTACAAATTATGGGCGTGGTAGGTACCTGATTATGCCCCTTTAACAGCACATGTAGTTGAATTTTGAGCATTTGTACTTTTTTTTTTTTTATTATATAACCATCCACTCAGGGGATAACCTCTATACGTGCAAGCACGGTGGTGGTTAGAGGGGATTAGAGGGAGGAGGATAGAGGGAGTAGTGTCTTTGTACATTTGTTTTGAATTTGCGCACACTAGGCATGGTGGGAAACACCTCTGGAGGTAGGTGGTTTCAGAGGCGAACACCCCGGCTGAAGAACGAACCGTTTCGGTAATGTGTTGTGCGATACGCCGGCAACTCCATAACGAATGGGTGAGATCGGTGAGCAAGCCTGGTTGTCCTACTTAAGGGTTTTAGCGGAGGACACATCTCTTTTATCCCTCTAGAACATATGCCATAGAAGCACCTGCACAACAAAGCAACTTTTAAAGTTGTTTGTAAATTTGTTTGTTAATCGACCACACCCTCATTAAAATATATACATATATATATGGCTAAGAGATACACTTTCGATTATGGACGTAGCATTTGACCCATTTCGGAGGCAAATTAGATTGAGATTAATTATTATACACTACACCACTTATGAATAATGAGATAGTGAATGATATAATTAATGTAAATTTGTAAACCCTAAAACTAGATCCAAATTTTATTAAACCGATCGATGCAGACTTCCTCAAATCGACTTAACTATGTCCGTCTGTCTATCCAGATGTATTTGTGCGCAAGGTACGATTCTAAATATATTTATTTATTATATATATACATATTGTGGGCGTGGTACTTTAACCTAAATGCAGTAATTACAAATGTTTGTCAAAAATTCCATCCCTCCATATATAATACACGCTTTTAGTACTTGCTCTTATTACTGCTAAACCTCTAATTGACTGTTATTTACAGTAACTGTTATTTATCTGTTATCGCATATGTACAAGTATCAATTCAAGATGATTGCATTGTTATTGTTATCACGAGGTACGCATCAAGCAAGAGACCTAATTACTCAACAACCAAGACCGCAATGAAAAAACGTGGTTTATAAGACAGAAGAGCCAAGAGTAGCTAAAATTCCGTCTAAACTAAATATAGAATATATGCTCGCTAAAAACTTGTGCACACTTTACTTCAACAACTTTAAGTTCTACATACATACACATGCAACGTAAATGTTGCAGTGTGCGCATATGATTCCCTCTCAATAAATTGATGGTCAATTACATTCCAAAATATTCACGTTGAATATAAATTACTCTTCCAACCATGCACTCATACACATACATATATAACATAGTAGTTTGGATGACTATGAGTGTAGACAACATATATTCATGTGAATACTATGTGAAATATATGCAGCACAAAGGACTAAACCAACCGCTAATATATGTAAATTAACGTCCGCATATTAACACATAATGCATATGTGTGTACAAACGTGCTTTTTTGCACACACATATATTCCACTAATCTGGTAATTCGTTGAAGCAAATCACAACCCAACTGAAAGGTAAATAAAATAGCGACCAGACAAACTCCATATATGTAAACACTCAACTTGTTGGATTACATGTCAACAGATTATTATGAAAAAAGAAACAATAAAAATAATAACAACAACAAGTTAAAATGGATAATCGGACACCCTTCAGATTTATGTGAAACCAATAGGCGTGGTAGGTTCACATGAACGCCCTCTTTTTATAATTATTAAACAATATTTTGCATGTTAGTTCAGCAAGCGGATTCTGCATTAAGCAGATTTTCTTGTAAATTGTGGGCGTGTCTGTAACTAGACCCATCTATTTTCATAACAACGTTACATTGAATACAAAATTTAAACTTTGCAGAAACTAGAAACTATCTGCATACACCAAGAATGTCCAACATTTTGCTACAGCATCTGAAGCAGATCAAAATTATGACGAAAAATATTCGGAATTTTTTTAACTTTATCCACATATGCGTTGTTTTAGGTGAAAAATTATATGTTGCAGGCATCTATATATGTTTCAAGGATTACTCGTTAACATATAAGATCAGAATCAATTACATACAATACGTGGCCAACTCTCCATGCACTTTGCATGTTAATTATATTCTTACATCATATACCTCACCATCCATTACCGTTCAAATATTTAAAAACTTCAAACAAAAGTTTTGTTTTTATTGTTGCAATCACCCGCGTGGTATCATCGAAAAGGGAGCAATTTAAACGTTTTTATATGATGGGGACTAATGGAGACATGTTTGTGCAAATTAGTTTGAGCTTGAAGCATAACAACAACAACAAGTGGCAAAAAAAACCGTTTACTATGTTGTTGTTGTTTAGGTGTTTATTAGATAGCTGCAGGCAGATGTCTGTCTGTCTGTCTGGTCATTTCAATAAGTGACTTTGTTTATAAAGTTGTGAATGTGCATGTGAATGTGCATGTGAGTGTTAAAAATGCCACAAGTAATTTGTTTGACTGTCAGTGAAATGTATGTGGGTGGGTACTTGCCTGTCTATACGTTAAAGCACAAGTTGCTGATGTTAATTGCTTGTGTTTAAAGCAGATTTGTGTGCTCTTCATGAGAATTGTACTCACCTCTCTCCATATAAAACATAATCAACATGTATTCTGTTGACTACCTTTTGCTCGCAATGCACTGTTAATCATGAGAATATAATGTAAATATTTTCAAAGTCAATAAAACAATA
Organism: Ornithomya chloropus; assembly: GCA_963971445.1. Classification (NCBI taxonomy): domain Eukaryota; kingdom Metazoa; phylum Arthropoda; class Insecta; order Diptera; family Hippoboscidae; genus Ornithomya; species Ornithomya chloropus. Next base: position 6,114,577 of record OZ020529.1, read on the forward strand.
TTTTAATACACTTAGTTTTATGTGATGGAAGAATTCTAAACTAAGTTTTGTCGCTGGCCCGCCATTAGAAACAGCTATCCATACCTGAAGCATATAAAGTCTAAAAATATAAAAGTTAGATCACAAATATTAGTTACCTTTTATCACGAGACTATAAATGGGCGTGTCAGCTGTTTAATTCCGCTCTTTATTAAGTTGCATTAACGGGTGCCTCTCTTTATATAAAGGGGGCGCGACAGTTGTCGCAAATAAATAAGAAACTACATAGCATACATATTATTTCAGATTATTAGGAAAACAATATATATAAACATGACCTGCAATGATCCATATGGAAACGAAATTAACTGTTAGTTGAACTCCAGTTTTTCTATACATGTACATATGCGTACAAATGAAATTCTCATATGATTTTGTAATGTTCGACCACTGCTGAATACGAGTGTCTTTAGTTTTATCTACATATTGTAATTCTGGCACACAAAACTTTGATAGAAACTTTCTTTATTTCATTCCTTAACAGTACATTCAACCAAAAGCATGTTTATTTGTATATTGGTGGCGGTTGCCCTTGTACAACAACAACAAGTACTTTTTGCAATATTATAAACAGAATTCGGTAATTCAGCAGAGATAGTTTCGGTTTATCAGTGATTGTGTAGTCCTTTACACAACCCAGCAATAAACCGCAATCATTTACACAACATGTGCAACTTGTTAATGTGTGTACAAGCACTTAAGAGCATACACACAAAAAAGATGAGTTTTAGTTTCAGATCTTCTTTCTTAAACTTATACATTGTATATAAATGGGTTTAGGTTCATTTTACATACTCTGTGCAGGTGATGCAAATGTATAACTTTTCTTATAATATAAATCTAATCGGCTCTTCCTAGGCGTGCATTAAAATTATTTAAAAATGGGAGAAATTTAAAGATAATACCACTTAATGTACGGCTTGTGCTTCATTTTACCTTAAAGATCAAGTTTGGCATCATTGTAAAAATTCATCTGTATTATTATATAAAAGTGAAATTTCATTTTATTAAATGCTTGCATAAATATTTTGCAATAAAACAATATTGTAATGAATACCTACAATTCTACACATCAGTCTCAAGTACAACACCACGGTATAGTCTTATATTTTATACAGCAGTTTTCCTCAAGTTTACCAGCTGTTGTTGCTCTCCCATATACATTAATACTACTTTAATTTCACTACGTTTCTTAACACTCTCCTTGCGCACCGCTTCGCACTCCTTCTCAAGTATTTCAACTCTTTTATTAACAAACTTTAAGGCCTCGTCTAAAGTGAATTCCATATAAATTCCTTTTCCCACATCCACCAGTATCGTATTCAAATCGTTTACTTTCGCCTCCATAAATATATTGCTACCAATATTCACTTGCGTCTTGTAGCCATCGGGTGTATGATCTCGCAATGTTTCTATAGAATTTTTTAATTGCACAAACTCCATTATTTCTTCATTATAAGTGTTAATAATCTGTTCCAGAACTTTCAGATCTTCTTTTAAATAATCGTTGACAAATGAATCGAGATTTTCCATAGATAAATGAGACATTTTTGATTTTAGTTGTAAAAAACAAAAAAAATTATGAACGAATAGAAGTTAATATTTGTAAACAAAAACAGCTGATTGAATTTCACAATTTACCATCACTAGATTTTTAAATGAAAAAAGTATTATTATCGCGTTTATATATATTTACTTGGAATGTCATTTTCACAAAAGTTATTCAAGTTAAAGGAGAATAAAAATGTAAAATACGGACTCCCATTTTTATTGCTAATGGTGGGGGGTTCGTTTGGTCTTCGGGAATTCACAAATTTAAGGTAGGTTCTAATTTTGATAATTATAAAACGAGCTATTACGTATTGCAGTTTTGGTTTGTTTAGGTATCAATTTTCAAAACAAAAGATCATTTCGGAAGAGGAGTTGGAGAGTGCAGGTATAAAAATGAAGAAACCAGAGGAAGTGTCTTTGGAAAGTGAATTCGAGAAAATTAAGGATATGGATATTGAGAATTGGCAAAATGTGCGAGGTCCAAGACCTTGGGAAGAAGATACTAATTGAAATATACATTTGTATCTATATTTAAGTAATAATGTCTTAAAAGTACTGATATTTTCCTAAATACATATTTTGATACCTTCTCACTCAATATCTGTTTTCCTTCACCATATACCGTGATAAGCTTTATAAAACGTCTGAGGAATTAAATTATTCCACTTTCGCGTAAAAGCAACGCCAATTTATCATTGAATAAAAAATATTATTCAAGTGACGATGGAGTTGATGGCATTGGTTTAAAACAATTTCAATATTTCATACATTCATAATTGGTTATTGCTAAAACAGAATGCCTGCATTGCTGCAGATAATTCTCATATATCACCAAATCAATAGACTAACGTTTTACACATATATTATGTATAATTAAAACTTATAATTTAATTTAATTTTTAGTACTCGGCCTGGTTAATTTCTTCTAAATTATATGGAAAATATTTAATATAAATTTGTTTTCACTAAAATAAGACCAGCTGAGTTTTTGCATACATCTCTGTTTTTAACTCTTATTTTGACAGTTTTAGAGATGTAATTGGGAAACACAATTATATGAAACGAAAGAGTTAATCTTTTTTTTATTCCTTGGAATTTAATAACCAACAATTGATTTGCTTACAATTTTGCTCAAATAAACAAAAAGACCAAAACAACATCGTTAAGTGATATGACTCCCAAACCGAAATTCGCTGATGGTAAATTACTCAGTGGGTTCAACTACCGATTTGAAATAATTTCTTGTTTCTGTTAAAGGCGAAAAAGTTTTATGCTTCCATGGACCCCTAATATATGAAGCCAAAGCTTTAAAAAGCAACATTACAAAGGACAAGCAAATCAAATATTATATACATTACGCTGGATGGAATAAAAAGTGAGTAAAATCTATTATTATAGGAACATAGAGTCAACAAAAGTAACATTTTCTTAGTTGGGATGAGTGGGTACCCGAAAATCGTGTACTGAAATATAATGAAGCCAATGTTCAGAGACAAAAAGAGGTATTTAAGCAGCATAGTTCTACGGCTGGGAAGTCTAAGAAAAGTAGGTACAATTATGATTTATAAGGAGCTTAAATAAACGATTTTGTATTATAAGGTACTTCCAAAGGCAAAAAAGTGGAGACGGGCGGTTCTGCTACTAAAGATAGTGGTGCTGGTAGTGGTGGCAGTGAATCGAGAGCTTCTACACCTTCTAAGGATCATAATACCACATTGGCGGCACCTACCTCGAGCACTGCCAGTCGTGGTAATCGTTCTAAACAAAGTGGCGCCACCAATGTAAACGACACTACCACTAAGAAGGAAGACGCAAAAGTGGATGATTCTGGTAGGGATGACAAAGACGAGCCGCCTAGTAAGAAGAAAAGATCCGTTTCCAATTCAAGCATAAGTAAATAATAAGTTTGAAACAAAATAATTTTTTATTGAAAAAGTGTCAACCGTTTCGTAGCCAATAATACAACAGGGGGACCTGGCACAGCATCAGTTTTGACTGGAGGAACAACCAATTCAAATAGCAGTAAAAATGTGGATCCGTATGTTGAAACGGAAGAAGGCTTTCTCTCTAAAATAGAGGTCAAAATTAAAATTCCTGACGATCTGAAGCAATGTTTGGCAGATGATTGGGATGCCATTACCAGACAGCACAAACTCTTGGATATACCCGCCAAAATTACTGTTCAGGATATTGTGGATCAATATGTGGCCTTTAAGAAATCGGCCAAATCCACCAACGCCTCCAAAGAATTGGCCATTACCGATGTGTTGAATGGTGTGGTGGAGTATTTTAACGTTATGCTGGGTTCACAGTTGTTGTATAAATTTGAACGGCCACAATATGCGGAAATTTTACAACAATACCCCGAAACGCCGCTCTCCAAACTGTACGGAACCTTTCATCTGTTGCGCTTATTCGTAAAGTTGGGACCTATGCTGGCCTTTACCGCTCTTGACGAGAAGTCTATGCAAATGCTACTGGTGCACCTGCACGATTTTTTGAAATATCTCGTCAAAAACAGCGCCACGTATTTCAGTATGTCCAATTTTGTTAACGTCAGCCCCGAATATCATCGCAATACTCAATGATTTTAAGTGATGGAAATACCAAAAGTATTCGAAATCGCCATTAGTTGGCGTCAGCAGTTTATTGCTTTCGTTTTGACATATATATATATGGTAGGATTTGATTTAATTTTGAAAAATGGATTTTACGTCTATCAATGTGAATATAAAATATATAAATATTTATATATGTATGAATATAAGAAACGAGATAATTTTTAAATTTTAAGTCCATGTGCGTGAGAATAAACATTTTATTGAGTGCAAGAAATTTGTTTATTGTCGTTCTCTGGGTCGTTTTCAGCAATACTTTCACTATCACTGCTGCTACTTGAAGCAGTGGGATAAAATTCTTTGTAATCTTTACGTTGAGCTTTGGCGAGTTGTTCTTCTTCTAGGTATGTGTTTTGTACGTGCAGAATCTCTTCACTGGACTTACAAGCAGCATACTTTTCCAACAGAGTCTCATTCAATTCAAGGAACGAGTGACCCCATGAAAATTTATTTAAATACCAGCTGGCCTCAGAACGGTAACCACATATGAAGAGAGTGGCGGCAATTGCCTCTACGCAGCTTAATTTACAAGGTTTGCCATAATTTATAGGATTAGCGGCTACCAGAAATGGTAACAAACGTGGATGGGGACTGCGCATTTTAGAAAATGGTGTTTCATCCAATTTTGCCCAGGAACAATCTACAACAGCTACACCCGAACTTGCCATGACATCCTTGTCCAAAGGGCTTATGCAGTTAACTCCCACGGGCGACAGTACAAGGCCTGGAAATCTCTGACCAAGTCGCAAATTCTCAATTAATCCCAGACGTAATAATTTACGGCCGGAACATTTTTTGGGATCACATTGATTCAAGTCCCACATGGCTATCGGAAAATCAGCAGGTTGGCCGTGTCCATCCTCATTAGATTTTGTAGAATTGCTGCTGTCGCTATCATCACTATCTGCAGCCAATTCTGATTGACTTTGGGCTAATACTCGTTCACAATTACGATTGGATTTCGCGTTCCTAAAGTGCCCTCGACCATTTGTTACTCCCCGTCCTCTTTTGGACTTTTTTTGATTTCTACCACTCATTTGATAAATATCAAAACAGCATAATTTTTACATATCTGTTTTACTTGAACTTGCATTTTATTAAAAAAAATACAGTTTTTTAAGGTGTAAACACATTTCTGTGCGAGTAATGCAACACTGCGATTTATTCTGCAGCTTATATGACTGAGGCCTAAATCGCATAAACTATAAAAGTACCAAAAATGCTGCTTAAAATAAATCAATAAACTTTATAAAAAACCTCATACCATTGTTTTTATTTACATATAATCTCAATCATTGGAATAATCATTAACGTTTATCCTTTGTTATATCGACTACAACCCAAACTTGGTTATTATTAAATCTACAATTTGTTCCCCTTTTAATTCACCATTATTTTCCACTATCATATCCCATTCTTCATAATCATCTAAACCACACTCTGATTCTACATCATCCACACCTTCTGTATATATCCAGTTGCGTTTTTCGCGTATTGCATCTGGACATGTTACACGGATAGTTAAGGTTTTCTCTGGGTACTTTTCCTTAAAATATTTTATATTATTTTTTCTTCTTACATCGCTCACGATAATAATTTTTTTATTGGCTATAAATAAAAATTATGCATTAAAAGTTGATTAAAGTCATATAAAATGAATTACCATTTAACATAGCAGCTTTACAAAAGTGACCAGAATCCATTTGACGTATTTTATCGCTCCATTCAATCATTTGCTTGCGGTATTGCTCTTTTAAGGGTCCATCACTTAATAGTTGCAGCAAATCGATTTGTTCTTTTTTAGACCATTCCGTTTTAATGGGTTCAGAAATTCGTATAATTTGACTACGTTCACCTAATCTTGAAGTGGACTTTAATATTAATCGCTTAGATGGTTTATTATGCAAATGAAATCACCTTTTTTCTAATTTCTCCGCCAAATAGTCTTTGCCACACTTTCTCTTCCCACTTATTAATATAATCTGTTCGCAAGTAGTCATAATTAAATAATTAAACAATACAAATTGAATTAAATGCTCAAAAATATTTTCAGACGTATATAAATTTATACAAAAGATAAACATTCACAAATTCATTGAAACTAGTAATATAACAACCCTGTTTTTAACTGAAATGGAAATTGCGGCTGTTTATTTTTGATCTGGTGACGGGAAATGTTTACGAAAGGTAAATGAAAACAAATGGGAAAAACACCCGCGCCATCTTGATTTGGAAAATAATCTTTTTGCTTTTATCACAAGTTTTTTTTATTATTTCACCTACATATACTATAAGATTTCCAGTTAAAAAAGAAACTAATCCGGCATCTCTACCAGTTGCATTTATGTAAAAATTGAAAAAATTAAATTGGAAAAAGTAAACCATGATTGTGGTACAGAACTAAATTTAGACTTAGAAAAGTAAATTAATTTAAGCCTGGTTGTGAATTTACGCAGTTTATCTCGTTGGCTTACACCACCGTTTAACAATGTAATGTAATTTTTATTTGATGAACATTGAAGAAGCATTTACCCACCTGGGGCTTGAAACAAAAAGTTGTGGTGAGTAATTTAGCCGTTAAGTTTCTCAAAGGCCCATTTATGGCTTTTTATGATATTTTACTATCATTTTGAATGAGTAGAACAATCGCTTGAACAACATCAGATGTAATAACTTGGTTAAAAGTAACAACCTAAACAGGAGTATTATTATATAAGGGCACTTAATGAGTCATAAACTAAAAGCAATGTCAAATAGGAGCACTAAACGAAAGGCGAACAAACAATGATTGCGAATCGATTTTGAAAAATATATTCTTGATGTTGTGAAAATGCATATAAAGACGCAGTTTAAGTGATTGAGAACGCGATCCTAAAGAACATATAAATCATGTAAAATTTTTAAAATTTTCGTTCATAATCAATTAATACCTTGACCACTTGGTTGACATTTTCATTAGCGCATACATACATACACTTTGTGTACACATTTTATTGGCCTAATTGTTATCACGATTATTTAGTGTTGCATTGGCTACAGCATTTATGGTTGTAAGCGCCAATTGTCACCAAATATGGTTCCAGTGCTTCAACCAGTTATGAATGTAATATATGAACTTATCAATTATGTAATTGAAGACATTGGGGGTGCCTTGAGTTACTTTTTTTTAATGGCTATACCGCAAGGACTCTCTTTTGTGAATAGTGTCCGATTAAAACAGTACACGGTGTTAAAATAATAAATGAGAACGTCAGCGATATAATATTCTAGAGAGTCGAATAGGATTTCACAAATGTTTTTTCTATAATTCATGTGTATGTAGGTGAGTGCGTTGTGCATATTCTTTAAGTAATAAAGGGAAATTTTCGGAAAACTTAACGGAAAACATTTTCAACGAAAGAAAGATCAACATATTCGTAAAATTTAGCATCAATACTATAGCAAGAGGAAGCAAAATTAAGAGATAGAGAGAGAGTGAGAGACAGTTAAAATAAAAATTGAATTCAGCCCAAAAACGGATACCCTACACCATGTAGTTTCACAATTTATGCTAAAGTTATTTGAGTTGTATCAGCAAACGCGGGGTCGTTTGGCATCTCTGGGTACAATTTTCATTAATAAATATCAAAAATTGTGTGCGATGGCTAAGTCATCTCGGCCGTATGAATGAAAGCTCTCTAGCTAGGAGGGAAACGGAAGGACGTCGCGCAAGAGGCAGACCGAAACTCCGGTATAGGGACCAAGTACAGCTTCTGCTCTGTTTGATGCTCTGCAAACACTTGGTGTACAAAACTGCAGAAGACACACCCAAGGCCGAAGCGCGTGGCGTTCTCTTTTGCAACAGGCCAAAACTCTACATGATGATGATATCAAAAATTGTGACTTGTAGAATGATTATAAACATGGACGTATGATTATGACCTGATCATAATTATGTAGTCATTATTACATTTTTTCTTGGCACTAACAGTGTAATCCTATAAACGATTAAATGTAATTTCTGTAGGAAGTAATCCCTCCCTTTCACTTTATCCAGATGGACTTTTCCGAACGAAATTAAAATTTAATTCGTGAGTACACGCAGAAGCTGCCTTGAGGTGTACTTTATAACTCATTCTAAAAGATATTTTTTAACCAAAAGTTTTTATACTCTCCGAAGTAATCTTTGAAAATACGTTTGCTTACTGTCCACGTCATTTTGGCCATTTCATAATAGATTCTATGTGAAGTTCGTGGTACCACCAGATAGTATCAAGTTGTTCATATTTCAGTGCACTTTATTATATTATGAATACAAGAGATAGATGAAGACAGCTGTACCTTGGAACATTGTACTTGTTGATTGAAAACCGTTTAAAGTTGGTTACTGGTACTGCAGCAGACTGTTGATTGTTTTTCTTCTGTGTGTTCATAGAAACTCACCGATCAGAGCTAATGTGTAAATAAAAGGTAGAAAAAGTTGAGAACCAAAACAAATTACAACAAATCACACAAATAAAAAAAAAATCATAACACATGCGCATGTGGATTTGATATAAAATAAAATAAAATGAAAAAAAAAACGCTTTTCTGCATTTAACCAATACACACAGTCGGCCAGCCAGACATGTGTACCGACATAAACACATAAAGCAATAAACGACAACACGGCTAAACCGTGGAGATCACAGCCAATCGACACCACGTTTGTGCACACATATTTCAGTTGAACATCACAATCCGTTCAAGTCGCGGATAACTCCGACATTAGTCTCTGTTGGATTGTAAGTAAAAAAGCATCTTAATAAAAAATATTCCTTTTTTCATTTTACATTTTTACATAACAAAAAAAAAAAAACTTAATAACTAACGGGAAATGAAATTAGAAAGCAAAGGGTATCCCTAAAGGATATTCAAAAAAAAAAAAAAATAAAGTGAAAAAAAGTGGCAACTTTGCAAGCTGCTTAATATAAAATAATTAACGGTTTTGAACGATTTGTAAACAAAAAGCACCAACGACACAAAGTCGTTTTTTTTTTTTTTTTGTTAAATGGACTTTTTTTGTTTTTATTTCTATTAAAAATTAACTGCAATTAACTGAAAAATATGCATGAATTGAGAAAAAGCGAACTTTGAACTGCTTTTTAAAGTGTATTCAATTAACTATACTACCAAGTGTGTTGAACTATGCGGCAAATATTCTTTTTTTTATCGTCTAATGTTTAATTGGAAACCGCAAAGTGTTTAGTTTCAGTTAGCTCCATAAAAATAAACATTAAAGGCATTCTTAAGTAATATGTTTGTGATTTTTCATTAATTAAAAAAAAATATATATATTTATTATGCAATTCAATACATAACATGGACTGGTTATGTTTACGTTTACGTTTACGTTAACGCTTATGTTAAAGGAATTTCTTTTTATAGAAGAGTCTCCTCAGCTAAGCAAACCGTAGCCAACGGAAATCAATATTAAGCAATTTTATGTGAAAATTGTGCAAGAAGTATTTTACAACAACAACAACAACAACAAATAAATATCCTCTTTCTTTTGCCTAATTTAGTTAGCGTTAATGTCCCAGCCAAGCAGATGCCTTGCCTTGCCTTGCCTTGCCTTGTAGCGTTTATTTTTAGATAAGCCAACAACAACACAAAGCAGGAGAAAAATTCTCTATTCTCAACAAAGTGAATACGAAAACAATTCGTATAATTTTACATTTATTCATATATATACAAAAAAAGAAAAAAAGCTTTTTTCCTCACCATTGTACGAGTATGTATAGATTGTATATACGCGTATTATATATCTAAAGTGTCCGTGTGTGCGTGCAAGTTATCTAAAAATATCGACAATTAAAAAAAAAATTCCATAATATTCAAAAATATTGCTGGTGGCAACATACACATATGCACACTATTTAGCAATGTGTGTGTGTGCGTGTGGAAATTATTTTTAAAATACTTACTCTGGACGACAATCGTAAAAAAAACTCTTGAAAATTTGACACACATTCAGAAATACAAAGTGTAGGAGATAATGTCAAAGGGAATAAATTGAGAAATTCTTCTTTTTCACATCGGACCGATTCGAAATTTTGCAATTCGCAGTTGGCTGAGAAGGAATCCATATTTTTTACATTTAATGATTTAGAATTGGAAATTAAATCGATTTAACTGAATTCATCTGTTTGACGTTTTTCTATGTAATTTTTGTCCAGCTTTCAAGTCGTCCTCTCGTAAAATATTTCACCATAAGATCTTTTTAAAATGAAAATTTTCCATTTTCCAATATATTGAATAAAAATTTTTATACAAATTTTCGCACTAAGGGTTTGTCGCATTGCTCTATTGTAAGCAGCACTATTCTTACTTTATTATACCCTCCACTTAAGTGAGTATATACTAAGTGTGTCTTTACCACATGCACTACCTAAAGAATTATCAGAAGAACGCTTCATAGAGCCCCCACGAAGTTATATATGTTTCATTAGTATCAACTTCAAAACTCGATCTATGAAGAGGATGTTCGTCTATGTGCCTCTCGGTATGTAAATGTCCTAAAAATTATAATATTGAGCTGAATTTTGCCTAAATTTTAAATCTGAAATTTCGTCCCCATACATTCTTCAACAATGTCAAATGTATGACATTGAAAATAGATGAAATAGGTTCACGGATTGACCCACAACTTTACAAAAATTCAACTTGCTAAGCTAAGCTATAAATTTCAACTCCAGTGTAGTAAATTTTGATTTTAAAGAAAATCGAAATTAGTCATTTATGTGTTCATTCTAACGGTATATAAAGGAAATAAATTGGACAAGCTATTCCAGAGATATTTTAAGAAGTATATGAACATCTTCTCTATAGAATAATTTCCTAATATGTAACTAATACAAACAATGCATACATAGACGTGCACCGACCGATTGGTTGCTTTTATAGAAATGTATTAGTATTTGTAAAAAAATACAAAAAAATTGTATTACTCTTGAAGTATTGACGGGAATGTTGTGAAATTTGTTGGACTGATCACGTGCTGATGTAAGTTTTCCAATTAAGGGCGTGATTTGACTATGCCTGTCTGATCATTTTTAATCAAGTATAAACATAACATAACATGCAACATACAATACAGGCAACACATGACATACAACATCAAACATTCAACACAACGGACCGTAAGGTTGTGATATTGAGTAATGATGAGGAGTCTCCAAAATTTGACCTTCCCTTAATATAGCCCTCTCTTACTTATGCAACTTGTTTTTGAGTATATGATGATGATCATACAAAAAGTCAATGATTTTGTTAGAATGACTCCATTACTATTAAAGCGGGTACATGACGAAAATAAAATTCTGGTTGATTTTCTTTATATCATTAAACATTATCAAGTATTCAGTGACAGTAAAAAACGGTACAAGATGTAATAAATAACAAAAGAAGAAATTAAATAAACAAAATATGTGATTGTTTGTAACGGTGGCGGTGGCAATTCTCCCAAGCCATTACAGTTACACTTTCTTAAAAAAAAAACAACAATGATGGAAATATGTGTACATTTACGGTATTTCACGCAGTTAATAAATAAAATTGAAACTTCACAAAAAAACTGCTGATCTTCACTTTAATGTTGGTGTTTATGTATTTGTATAAACACACCGTTAGAGTCAGTGCTTGGCCATTAACACACATATACATATATAGAGAACATGCACACAAGCACATATGGGTTATTTGTACATATATATATAACATATATATAGAAAAAATTCCAAAATGTTGACTCAACCTGTTGACAATTTTTGTTCTTACTTGAATTTATGATGAAACAGAAGGTTACGTTATGAACGTGCCAAGCTTATGCATAGTATGTGTGTGTGTGTATGTATATATATCGTATGCATATAAATGCAGTATAAAGTAATAATAATGGGACAAGGTGAAAATAAAATTTATAGTGTGTACAGCACGGGTTATTATGAAGTAGGCCTAAAATGGCTTTATTATGACTATGACGTAAAACGATGAATAATATACCATATAAACACATTAATTTACACGTATAAGGTAGTCTGTTATAAAGTGTTTGATGTATTGCTGTTCTGTACAAAATGTATTCTGAGAGCATATTTAGTTACAAGAAGTAAGAGAACTAAATTTGGCTTAGGCCAAATCTTATATACCCTCTACATTCATAACGTTGGGTGTGACAAATATGTACATATATATTGAGCCCTCTAATAGTGTATGTATCACGTATCTGCTTGCAAGTCTGGTTTTATGGTGAATATGGGTTTTTTGTAAATTGTGGGCGCGTCTGTTAACCGATCACGCCCATTTTTAGTACATTGAAGAAAGAGATAAGTGTAAATATGTACACTAAATATCAAGTTCACAGGTCAATTTTTGTGGCAGATATAAAGATTTGTGTATATTGTGGGCGCGTTTGTTAATCGATCATGCCCATTTTTGGCACTTCTGAAGATGGGATGACTATGAATACACATACCAAATATCAAGTTTATAGGTCAATTTTTGTGGCAGATCTATATAATTTTATTGATTGTGGGCGTCTCTCTTAACCCTCCCATCTTATGTGGAGGGTATAATAATCAAAAATCCATAGAACAGGGCAACGTCAAAATTGTTATAAAAATTTAATCTAGGCGTTCATTATTCACACAATGTTTAGAAACCCTTTCCATATAGCGAGATTCGACGAAGTGACTTATATGACAATGCGTCGCGTTTACTGATACAACATAACTAATTATAACAAAATCTGGAGAATAAAGTGATGTAGTATAGATTATAACCGACTATACCTCGTTTTGATTGTATATTGAGCCATAGTAATGATTCGCGTGATAGGCTCTCCACTAAAACCGTTCACACACATTATTTATAAATGATATGATAAATGATATGCAATATTGCTCTATTACGAGTTTAAATTCCTATTAACATGATTTTGAAAAGAAAAGTTTACACAAAAACACATTTTTAAAATTTTCATTTCATTTATTTCTTTATATCTTTTTTCGTTACAGCATTAAAGTTTCTTCTCGAGTAAATAGAGCGCACAAAAACCAACAAACATCATGGATGCCATTAAAAAGAAAATGCAAGCGATGAAAATCGACAAGGATTCCGCTTTAGAGCGTGCAGCTTTATGCGAACAGCAAGCACGCGATGCCAACTTAAGAGCCGAAAAGGTAAATTCAATAAATTCAGTTTCGAATGAACAAAAATAAAAACTAAATAATAAGCATGTAAAACGTATGTTGAACTCAATCATGATTAATTCATTTTTATAGGCCGAAGAAGAAGCGCGTCAGTTGCAGAAGAAAATACAAACCGTTGAAAATGAATTGGATCAAACGCAAGAAGCTTTAACATTGGTTACTGGTAAATTAGAGGAAAAGAACAAGGCGTTGCAAAATGTAAGTGAAAAACCAATTTTATTTATCTTACATAAATGTCTAGAATTATATTTATACGTATTTGAAAGATATGCTCCTTATAGATAAATTAATTAATATTAAATTGTATTTAATTAGTGAGGCATACTCATAATTGATAAGAGTTTAATTTTTTAGTCAACAACTTTATATCTTTGCGAAAATACATATTAACAGACAGACATATGGACGAACATTGACCGATTGATTGAGATTTTGATGTTGTTTAGAAATATATATACTTTGTGGGAATCTATGGATGCCAGAACACTCTACCTAACTTCCGTCTTATGGGGAAAACATTGTCTTATATATTTACGTTTTTGCATTCATTTGAAATTTTCCACATATACTACAAAGTTAACGTATAAAACGTATAAGTATTGTATGTAAGCAAGATCGAGTGACTGCAGTACACAAACGTCTTCACTTAATTAGTGAAATACGCAAAATATTACTTATGCGCATGCCTTGCAAGACATTTGCAAATGGCAAAATTTTCTAATTAACATCAAGAAATCGTTTATGTCACAGTTTTTAAAAACATTAATTTATTGAAATATAATTGAAAACATGAATTTTACAGTTTCTACAATATGAAGAAATGAGAATATCGAACTAGATCTTGCTCATTGTTCAAGTATAAGATCAGAGACCTAAAACATACTCACACACACACACACACAAACAACAATTTTAGAAAGATGGAAATTCTTATTATTCACTACAAGTGCGTACATGAGTTTATTCGTGTGGTAATTTTTAGGTTATGATGCAATACCGTTAAAAAAAGAGCACACACATGTGAGAGAGAGAACTTTATTAAAACATTTCTTAATACTGTGAACTACACAGTGTATGCAGCGAGTAGTAGTGTCACGGTTAACTTAAGTAAAATTCACACAATATGGCAACGTCATTTTCTTGTCTTTTATACTATTTTACAAATTGTCTGTTATTTGGTGTGTGGGGGGAGCAAAAAATAGCAAATAAATTCAAATCATATAAAACATTGTGATATATGAGCATAAGGCGGCACAGTGTCGAACAGAGCAGACACACTCCACCTACGTTCAGTTCATAAAGCAGAGGGGCCAGCTTGATAATTTCTGCAACTGTAATCACACAAGCACCAGAAATGTTAATAAAGTAAAGTCAGGTGAAGTTACAAAAGTAAAAATTCCAAAGTAGTGCGATCAAAATGTTCTGTGAAATTTCTTAGAAATCTCTAAAGATTTAGCCAGCAAATGTAGTTATAAATAACTAACATGATTAAGCATGTTTGACGTCAATTTAAAATGTATATAATTTTTGTTGATGCGGATAATATGAGCAAAATGCAGGAAAAGAGCCAAAAACACCTAAATACGTACAATCATATGTAGAGTTACTCAAGCAAGTATATGCATACCATGTGCTGTATATCGTGATCATAAAACGGCCATTAAATTTAAAACAATAAACCGAAAGTGAAAAGCCGTGCAAAAGAAGAAACAACAGCAATAACCACAACAACAACAACAAGAACGTTTTTGAACGATGAAATGCGAGTGCAGCCTACAACTTTGTTAACGCAATAAAGTCTATGAAAAGAACTTGATTTTATTTTGATTAAAAACAACAAAATAAAATAATAAGTTTCATCTATTGCAAACTCCTCATCAAAGGTATAGTGGGATTAAACGTTTTGTGCTTTTCTACGAAAAGCTAAGAAACGATTTTTTAGTTTAAATTAACCTCGTCGAAACGCTTTTTTGTTGCTTTTCGACTCTACCCTTCACCTGCATATTAAAAATAAAACGACAAAGAAAGTGTAACAGTTCGTGAATGATAACAAATAGTTGAGCTGCTGCCAAAAACTTGACATTGCTTTCTTTCAACGTTATTCACAAAATTGATCGAAACTCGTACTGAAAAAATACAAAGCGATACACTGAACAAATCTATGAAAATATTTACCGGTTTATATCACTGTACGTGGGCATCAATCAAATTCTAACATTTATAATATGGTGGAAAAAGTTTCAACAACAGATCACTCATCAACAAGCGCTACAAAAACAAAAACAAACTTTTGGCAAAAAGTTACGTACAGAAAATCAAATAAAAAACCAAAACAACAACTACCCAACACATGTGCGTTAAATTCAACGCATAAAGTCGCAGAACATATTGCGTTACAGAGAAATGCTGAAAATTTTGATAAGATTAATATTCAAAAAAACGCCAAAAAGGTGGCAACACCCTCAGCTAACTCGCTAATATCAGTGAGAATACTGAAGAATTTCAACACAAAAGCTAATCATGCAGAAAGAGAGAACAATTCTTTCATAAATATACACAATAATAAGCACAACAACAACAACAACAAGAACAACAACAACAATCAACTAAGCAAAAGCATCTCGACACAAAATATTATTACGAAACCACTGAGCAGTAGTAGCAGTAGTAGTACTATTAGTAAATCGTCTCAAGCAATTGTACAGATTGTACCGTTTCGGCATAAGCGCTCACATTTACAGGAAATACGACAAATTAAACGAGCTCACCGCCATCTATTAACTAGTGGTGGGAATGATAAACAGCAGCCAACTTTGCAACGTTTGCAGGCAAAAATCAATTGTCAAAGCATCAGCTGTTTAAATAACAAAAAATCATCTGAAAAAAATGTTCATCACACTGCGGCTAGTGTTGAAGGTGGTGACAGTAAAACAACAATTAATACAAGTAAAAACAACAAAAAAATTAGCAGCAACAATCAAAAGAAAGACATTGCTCAACGTAAAGATAAACAAAGGCAACAAAAAAGCACCACCAGCTGCCACAAAAGTGAACGTAACAAAATAAAGGCAAATTTGAAATCAATACAAAATTGTTATAGTGAATCTGTTGTGTCATCGCGCTGGTGTTCAATTGAGGAGCAGTTACATTTATTGGACAAACTCTTGTATTATTGTGATGAGGAGGAAGAAGCAGCTGTACAAAATTGGTATAGTGAACAAGTGACCTCTTCTAACCTGTGCATAAATGAACCAAATTGGCTTAGTGACGTAGAATTGGAGCAAGATAATATAACATCCAGAGGTTGTGATTGGATGTGGAGTGATACAATGTCGGCAACAAGTAGCCAAACGTCAGATTTTGACGCTCAATCTACGGTTAGTAATAAAAGTTCATGCAGTTCCCACCGGAATACATCTCTGTTGCCGTCTTCTTTAAAACGTCGTGGTCATCAACATCATCCGCGTTTTAGCGGAACGCGACCCCCCAATATGCCACCCAATGTACAAGAAATTTTAGCGGCCCTAAACAAAGGAGACGACAATAAATCCCAAACACACTGCATCAGTGCCGAAAATTCGGACAATTGTGAAACTGAAGTGGTTTCTTCACCCACGGAATCAATATTAGACAAGACGGATATGCAGCAATATAGTAATGATATCGATGACATGGCCCAACGCATAAAATCCACCCTTAACTTGCCCCTGACAGATTCTGTGAACACATCATTAGGTAGCAATAGCCCTACACCCACCGATGACAGCAGCATGTTGGACGAGAGTGGGATCTCTACTCAAACACAAAGCTCCTCAGGCAAACAAATTGCTGTAAACTTATCAACACCTACCGATTTACCGCAAAAGTCAAAAGAGAAAAAATCCAAAAACAAACGAGATAAGAATGTCCCAACAGAACAAAGTAAAGAAAAGAAAAGTAAAAAATCACAAAACTCGGCGAAAAAGGATAAAATGAAACGTTCTTCGACCAACTTGGACACCTGTGACAATTATGCCAATGATGCTGCTTCGGCGGCTACCGATGAAGGTGTAGCCGGCGATGAGGATGATGCTCAAACGGCGGAATGGGCAAAATTGCGTTGCACCAGCGAAGCATCCGAAATTGTGGCAGAACGTGAAACTAGACGGAACAAAAACCGTTGTGCCGACTATCCGGGCTTGGCATGGTTGGGTATTTTCAGTTCGGACACCATGATGAAGTTCAATATAATACGCAATGAGTTGCACAACATCATGAATACACAATTGAAAAGGGTAAATAATTACTTTGATGATAATATTTTTGAG
Organism: Ornithomya chloropus; assembly: GCA_963971445.1. Lineage (NCBI taxonomy): Eukaryota > Metazoa > Arthropoda > Insecta > Diptera > Hippoboscidae > Ornithomya > Ornithomya chloropus. Next base: position 6,132,322 of record OZ020529.1, read on the forward strand.
ATTTATGCATTTAATGCGAACATACTATGCCCGTTCAATGCAATGAAAAGAAAAATATGCAATATTTGCAATTGGTTGGTCATGAAGGAATTACATTCTCCATGGAGGGCGTTTTCTTATTACGCTTTTTCTTCTCGATTATAAGAAGAAAATTCTTATATTTACAATGATTACGTAGTACGTGAAAGAATTTTTTGTGCTCTATATTAAAATTGAGCTAGATCGTCTTTAGTCAATTTACCGGTGCGCTCTCTCACATCGTCGTTGGTTATCTATCTCTCTAATCGATAAAGACAAGTAACAAAATTTATCAAATACAATATATGTACGTGTACATAAATAGAGAACACAACATATTAGCGATTGTCATTCTTTTTTTTCTGTTTTTGCAAAATGTTTTATACAATATTTTGTTTTCATTTGTTATTTTCGTTTGTCTGTGAACTCATTTTTACATCGATTAGTTGTACAATGACCTACTTCATCATATATGTATTTATATACACTTAAACGTCTTAAATATTTGGATTTAAACGTAGAGACTTATAAGTAATTACTTATAAATTGTTGTTGGAGTGTTTAACAAGAGTTTTAAAATTTCTTGATTTACCGGCCTTATGTATAAATTCATGTGAACACGTCATGAGAAACGACCTTCATTCTGTACACATCGCAGACTTTGTTATTTACTATTTTACATGTGTGTTGGTGAAATTCTTTATTAAAAATTTGTTGTAGTTTACGTAAACCCAAACACACACACACACACTTGAGATGGGGCCGACTTTTGTTTATAAGAAAATTCATGTCGTGTTGATTTCATTATTATTAAAATCCCGTTAAAACTTGCGAAGGTATAATATACTGTGATTTGAAACTTAATTACAGTTAACAAAAGCAACCGAAAAATTGTTTAATTTTCAATTTCACTTTATTACGCACAATATGTAATAACTTCCTTATGTTACTCTAATGAGTGCACTGTTAATTATAACACATGTTATGGGGAACAAGTGTTTTAATTAACATTATGAAATACTTTTTTTTTACATAATGTAACAAATGCACAAATTTAGAGAGCATGAAATTGTTACATTTTCGTAGCTTCCTTGAATTATCAACTATTAGGTTTATCATGAACGATATGGAATTAATTCATTGATAAGTTTCGTTTTAATTGGCATGACATAACATAGTGTGACTAATTTTTCTCATACAACATATTACAAAATTTTTTTAATTTGATTGACCATATTTGCTGCTATAGTTATGGCACTTGTTGTAGCACGTATATTAATATGGTATTAAAATTTCATTTTCATATTTATTGCATTCTGACGTGAGTGTGTTGTAATTGTTTATGACTGAATTTGACACAAATGATAATATGGTAAGCTCCGCATATATGAAAGATTATTCATTCATTGGAAGCTTTATCATGACAACAAAATTAGTCATATTTGTGATGGAGAAGTTTGGAAGGAAATATTTTTATATTCTACTTAAATATGAAAATTATTTAAACACCACTTCATAATTATGCGGTATTTACAATAACATATAAATTTATTTATGTAAGAGATGTGTCCTAAAAATAATCCAATTCAATCCACATTCGTAATTGAATTCTTTCTTGTGCCAGAGTTCATGTTATTGAAATCTTTAACATACTGCATGTTATTAACAGAAAGTCAAGATAGAGTTGCCAAGCCAAGAAATATGCTTACAATGTTTACCACTTGAACCACAAATGGTGTAGGGAGTCACAAAAGTGTCCATTTTATATCAGTAAAATCATTACACATTTTGCTCCAGTACTCTACGTTATGTTTTCTCATCTATTTCTCTAAAAACCCTCTCTTACAGTGACATTAACAAGAAATTTTAAACTATTGGAAACATTTGATTATTATTTATCAAATATTTGTGCGCGCTTTCCTTTAAATAAATTTAAATTAATTATTTGTTAAATCCCAGTGTATGAAAACAATTCATGAATCGTTTAGTTAACAGGTTTTCCTAGTAATTCCTAATATTCTTCTTTGTTTTCATTAACACGTCACTGCTGTTGTCTCTTTCTGTCGCTTATACACAAAGCCGGTCAGCAGGTTGTTTTTTTTTTTATTATTCACTCCGTGCACTCACTTTTTTTTTTGTTTGGTTATTGAGTATCTATAGAAATATTTAGGCGAGGCTTTTTGTCTCTTTGTAGTATTGAGAGTATTAGAGTTGACTCGTTTACACTACTTAACAATGAATCAAATGGCAGCCTTTTGACAACGTAATCGCGTTTTCGTTAACACTACTCTGATAAATGAAAAAAAAAAGTGAGCTCATTCGTTGCAAAAATTTCGAGACGTGTGCTTCGTTTGTTTGATTCTATAGTGTAATCTTGGCATTAAATAATTCCATTTTTATAGGAAAGTGATTTAAAAGTGTTGGCAAATATAAATAATTTGATTTATTCAAGATTTCAATAAAAAAATTCCATAAAATCCATCAAATAAGGTATTTAAAGGAGGTGTTTAATAAGAAGGAAAAAAACAAGAAGCGAAAAGAAAAAAAAAGAAGAAGAAGCAGAAAAACCGGTGGTCGTTTTTCTATACAGTGTTTCGTATTCATTCGTGGTAGTAACTGATACTTAAGTTACTTTTTTTTTGCCGTATTCTCTGTCTTTTATATTCTTGTGGAAAGCAGTACATAATTATAGAAAAAAAGGGAAAAAAAGCATCTCGTAAAAGGTGCTAATACAAAAGAGATAACAAAAGCAAGAAAACAAGCGTTACTAGAAATTAATTTTCGAAAAACACTAAAAAAAGTTAAATAATAAACAACTATACGAAAATGACGACCAGTATTCCACAAGGCACCCTTTTGGATGTGCTGAAAAAGAAAATGCGTCAGACCAAAGAAGAAATGGAAAAATATAAAGATGAGTGCGAAGAATATCACAAACGTTTGCAGCTTGAAATTGTTAGACGCGAAGAAGTAAGTGTGGTTGTGTAGGCAAATACCTACTCATAGGTTATACAAGAAAGAAGTGCTCCAAAGATTTTTATGAATAATGTAGGAAGTTGAGGAAAAAGGAAGGAAGTGGTAGAGTATGTTTAGAATAGTAATTAATTAGTTGTCTGTATGTCATATCTTTGATATCTTAAAGGGTTGCCGCAGAAGCGGAAAAGGATCTCAATACCTTTGATCAATTTTACAAGCATTGCTAAGTAAAAAATACACTTTTTCTTCTACATTGTCGCTTTCATATAACAAATCCCAACCCGAAAAAACGTTTGGTACACAAAATGAGTTCTGTATGTTTATGAAATCGGCGTAATGAAATTTCATGGTCAGCGTTCCGTTAAGTATGTGTGTGTGCGTTGTGTGTTTATAATTAATTCAATTTTATTTTTCAGTTTATACCTTTTTTCTAAGCTAAGCTATATGTTGTATAAGGTATCACTTGCTGTTTGCCTTTTTTGTATATTCTACACTTTCGGTTATGCTTTTACTGCTACAGTCTTCCCCGTTACTATAACCAGCCGTAATGGTATTGCCTATGTTCACAAGTTGAGGGTGTTTTTTCGTTTTACAAGTTTATGCCTGTTGCCATGACCACTACTGGCTGGTTGTTGCCTTTTATGCTATAGTAGCTGTATAGCGTGAATTCGGAAAGTGAAAAGTGTGCATCTATATATAGATTTTGTTACCTTTTACGGTTATTCTCTGTATATATAAATGAAGTTTTTGTTATTTAATTTTTTACCTTGTTTATGAACATGAATGGCTTTTTAATGCAGGTTCAATAACGCGGGATTTTATGAATCCATTTTTGTACCGTCTATTTTTAAAATGGTTTTAATTGGTTACATATGACTAGTTCGCACATTCGTATTATTTGTATTGTATTGTCATTCAATAAATATTCTATTAGGATTTGATATGTATATGCATGTGTGTGTGGAATTACTCAAGCCTGCTGTTTTATTTGTGTAATGACTGTTTTTTTAAGAAACCTATATATAGTAAGTTTCGAATTTGCAAAACATGCAACTTTTTTCTTGATCAGAGTTATGCGTGGTACACGCACAGTTGTTTTCATAAATATGATTTCAATGCGTGTGTTTCTATACCCTACACATTAATGTAAACTAAGTTTACTCTTTTGTTTGCAACCACTAGAAGAAAACTTCAAAGATCCCGTACATTCATATATATTTCATCAGCATCACCATTTGAGAAACATTTACGGTCCCAAAAAAATGGGAATATTCTGCTGATATGTTTTATATACATTCTTAGGTCATATAAGAAGTTTCCTATTGAAAATAGACATAATTGAAATAGACACGCCCACAATTTATGAAAGTTTTGCACAAATAATCACAATGGGTTACACATACATACTGTAATCATTTGCGTTGAAAGTGGGTCAAAATGGATAACCTTGCAAATAATTTAATATTCGTTAAAAGAGGGCCCTTAAGGAGATTTGTCTAAATGAAATATTCTTTCGTTCTTTCTTCTATGAAAAAGATAATTTATCTTCCATTTAATGAACTTTTCCAAGTGCGTTTATCGTAATTTTTCATATTCTCCATCTCAATGCTAAATGATTCACCTACTTACCTGAAATTCAATTAAAATCATTGATTCAAATTAATGAAAATATATACAAGTTGTCGCCTATATGAACCGTTCAGTAAACACATTAATTAACTCAACTTTTTGAAAAATCTTAAATTTAAGTATTAAAGCACTTGATATAGTCATAACTTTATTATTTCATCGCATTTATCAACTTTTTTTATTTATGGAGTTAATCGATGTGTGCACTGAAAGGTTCATATATCGAATCGAGAGAGTGCATATAAAAACTTAATGCCCTAGTACGGAAATGTATCAAAAACACAACTGGTTTGCATATTTTTCTTTATCATATCATGGCATAGTTGTTTGTGGTTTGTTTATTTCTTCTTTTACAGAACTTTTTTTAATTGCCGTACGTTGCTCTAATGGTGGCTTATGGAGATGATGTGTATTATTTTTATGAAATAGTGTACGAAATTATTATATAAGCACAGAGAGCATCTCCCTTGAAAAAAAGTACAACAGCATCAATGTGAAATCATAAAAACATGCATTTGAATCGAGTGCAAATTACGAGATGAAAAGAAAAGTTCAAAATTTTGAAAATTTTGGAAGAAAAACTTTTGAAAATTTTCAAAATTTCGAAAGATGAACTTTTCTTTTCATATCCAAGAAGCTTTTTTTTTGCAAAAAAACGATGTAGAATCGATAACTTGGTCTGTGGGAGACATTTTTCTCTCAAATATTTCCATTTATGCTGTTCTGCTAGTATTCAGTCGGTAGCCTTCCTTAGGCTTATTAAGTATTTTATAGATATTTGAATATAAGTTTTTGGAGCATATCTTTTTGTGTATATTTATACGTATTTATATAATATCTGTAATAAATTAGGTATGAAAACATGATTATGAAAAAGCAATAATTGAATTTTAGGCTGAATCGGAAGTTGCCGCATTGAATCGCCGCATTCAGTTGCTGGAGGAGGACTTGGAACGTTCAGAGGAACGTTTAGGCGCTGCCACATCGAAACTTTCCGAAGCTTCCCAAGCGGCCGACGAAAGTGAACGGTTAGTATTTACTTTCAAGACGAATTGTTTTGAAAGCATTGTTTTTTTTCTTGTTTTAATCAATTATTATTTATGAAATATTTAAAAAAAGAAAAAACAATTTTAGTAATTATAAAATGATTATTTTTAAAAATGAAGTATTGGTGAAGGATTGAAAAAGTTCAAGTAATTTAAGGTTATTTATGATGATGTATAAAGATTTTTTGTTATTTGACCACAATCAACAAACTTTTAAGGATACGAAAAGCTCTTGAAAATCGTACAAATATGGAAGATGACAGAGTAGCTATTTTGGAGGCCCAATTAGCTCAAGCAAAACTAATTGCCGAAGAAGCTGATAAGAAATATGAAGAGGTATAATGCATTGTCTATTAATGACTTTTTCAAAAAACAACAAAACATTCCAGGGTTCTAGGGTGTTAGGAAAAAAGGAAAAAGATTTTCTTCTGTTTTTTTTTTTTTTTTTGATGTTTCTGATTTTCCTGAGGTTAGGTAGGTAGGTAACGGTCATGCTCTCTCACTTGATATGTTTTCAGTTAACTTTAGTGTTAGATTTATAAGTATTTAGTACGCGTTACCAAGCACATCATCTCCATTTCTGGCAGCTGGAATCTAACTACTTGGATCGTCATGGATGGTAATCATGTTTTAATTAGCTTTTAAGCTTTAGCTTTAATTTAGTTTAAGTATAAATTAGTTATAAATTATGTAAGCATATATTTATAAGCGGTATGGAAATTATGTGAAATGATTTGGAAGAAATTTTACTAAAATATTTTTTTTTTGAAAAAATGTAAAAAAATATTTTTAAAAAGTATTTTCGTATATTTCAAATGGGTGCAGTGCCCAAAAACATGTCTAACAATTTTAGATATATTTCATTTATTATTGTTTTCCAAAGCCTTTAGTAAGATTTCTATCCGAAAAAATGTTTATACCCACCACCCTGCCTTTTGCTTAATATTCACTTTGTAGAAATATTTGCCACTAAGTATCAAAATAAAGGTTTCAGAGAATCAACAACTATGGTTTATATTTCGAGTCATATAAACCATGTCAGTCTGTCCGCGAGGGGAAAAAATTGTCAAAAACTTAAATATTGAATTGAAAATCAAAAATTGGAATGGAAGAGAGAAGAATTTTTTCACGTTTTCTCTTCATTTTACTACAAGAGATGAAATTACAGAAAATGTTGCAATGTGGTGGGTATTTAAGATTTGGTCAGAGCCAAATTTCTATTTTTTTTTCTTAAATTACATTTATTGGTAAAACCATATGCAAAGCGAACGTTTTTTGTTTTTTTTTTTACGTTCAACTACAAAACAACAACAACTACTACTACAATTGCGCTTCTGGGGAATCCTGCAAACCAATCAATTAAATGGATTACAAAAAACAAAACAAAAAAATCTCACTATAATTGTTACCTTCCATGTGAAACGATGTCTCCATATGTATATGTGTACGTGTGTGTTTGTATATGTGTGTTCGTTCGTTCGTTCGTTCGTTCGTTCGTATACTAAAACGATTTGGTCGACGATGATATAATGGCAATAAAAAATATTGTATAAATCATATATTCTTGGATGTCTTCCATGGGCAATGAACGAATGTTCCTTTCTTGATATAAACAACAAACGTACACATCCGTCACAATCACCAATCAACAATCAACAAATAATAAACGTTGATAGGGCCCGTAAAATTCTTGAGAATCGTGCCCTGGCCGATGAGGAGCGCATGGATGCTCTGGAAAATCAGTTAAAGGAAGCACGTTTCCTTGCTGAGGAGGCTGACAAGAAATACGATGAGGTGCAAATTAATAAAAATTTATTAATATTATTGTCATCCAACAACAAGAACAACAGCAATAATGCCAATGCTGTTACTAGTTGTTCATCAACATCATCATCCTCTGCCAATCAATTAAACGACACTTGTAATAATACTGTTAACAATACCGCTAATAGTAACGTTACCATCACTACTACCCCTGCAAATAGCATTGCTGCAATAGCCAACACTGTCACCACTCTTCCATCTTCATCCATTACCTCTGTTGATAATAAAACGCCCCTTAACAATTGTTATCAGAAATTAGAAAGTCCACCTTCGAGTTTATCAAAAACTTGATAGAAAAAAACATTTATAGAAAGGCAAAGAGATTACATGGCATTGTACCTACGCGTACATTGTATTTTTAACAACGTAATCAATCAATCAATCAATCATTGAGTTACAAATTGGGCAAGTGAAGACGTGTGCATAGAATATGCATTAAAACTCATGCTTAAACCACAATAGTGCAGGAAGGTCGACAGTGAGCAGTGACTGATTGCTGATTATCTACCTGTGCGCTATTGTGGTTTAAGGATTACAGTTGCTCAATGAATATCAGTAGTTCCTGAAAAAGAATGCTTGCTTGCTTGCTGGTGCCTCTCTTTTGTAAGAATCAAAATATGAAACAAAAGTCTAGGGTGGATTTTTTAATTTATATACACATATATTTATATATAATACCATAAGCAATACAGTTGTATATTTATTTATAAAAAGTGATACTAATTAACACAATTATTGACAAATGTTTTTGATATTATTCAACTGGAATCACTCAATTTAAAGAAAACTTGTGCTGCTAACAATGAATTTTGATATATTCATACGTATATAAACACTTTTATAAGATAATTTGTAAAAAAAGATCAAAGAAAATATCACAATTAATATATTTGTAAAATTATTATGATACACACATACATTTTATTGCTCTGGCAATTTATATATTGATGTATATTTCAAAATTTGTTCTTTTCAAATATTAACTTCAAATTCTTCAAATTCAAATCGATTATGTTTGTTTAACTAATTAAGAGATTATAAACCTATTTAAATTTCTTCTAAACTAAGTTTAATTATCAATAAAGATTATTTTGGAACATTGTAACGCATTACAGAAAGAGCAAAACCGTTTACAACTTTTATTTACATATAGTTGGAGTATTTGTTGGTACATTTGCAACCGTATTCATTTACATACATTATATGATCTCTTGAAAGTTGAATAGTGTAAAGTCATGGTAGTTGGCTGTGAGAGGTTTATTCCCAGTACTCTCTAAACAAATAAGTAAAAGTCTTTAAAAAGTGCAACATATAAGGAAAGTAGATTGAATAGAGTTCAGATTGGATTTACATGTACGAAGAACAACATAATTGGCAGGGTATGCTTGCCATATATGTGCTTAGTTGAACATAATGGGAAAGTAGTCAATTGTAAATCATGGAAATCAAATTGTGATTATGATTGTTTTCCTTTACATGACACGATGTTTGTTATAAACTTTTTATTATAAATTTTTCCAGGTAATTAGAAGAAAATAAGACCAAATTGAAGTAAAAGGTTTATTAAGGCGATTTTCTCAGTATTAAGTTTGCCATTTCATTTTTAAGTACAAGTAGAAGGTCTCAGAAACCCTATATATTTTTAATCATTTTACAATGTCCGTCTGTCTGTCTTATTGCAATGGTAGCAGTCACTAAAATTGAGATATCGACCTGAATTTTTAAACAGGTATTCTTAAGCTACGTTTCTTAATTAAAATAAACCACATTAAATAGTAGCCAGGAATTGATCTTTTGATCTAGTTATGTGGTGCAAATTTAGAACACATATTTTTAGTTATTATATCCATCTATGTTCAAAAAATGATAACAGTCACGCCCACAGTTTGCAAAACAGTTTGGTGTAGATGTAGTCTTTTGAGATAAAAGGAAATTTTTACTTTGATAAACGTTAAGGAAAGGCACATGATGTGCCACGCCCATGAATTATTTATATTATCAGAGGGTATTATGATTATTGGCAAATATATAGAATATACTACATAGTTGCCACAAAGCAGCATTTTAGGTTTTTTATGAATAGTTCACAAAAAGTGTAAAAATTTAGGCGGTTGTAAAAGGGACAATAAAAATGTTCGAGTAAAAATCCTCCATCATCTTCATCGGGTGAAAATGTCTAGGTAGACATTTTTTTTATCAAATGCAGGATTCTTAATACCTTAAACTCCTACATCGGGCATGAGCAACACGAGTTCACCATGCTTCAAATAAAAATTAAAAAAACGGGTGCGGAAAATAGACATTTTTACTGATGAACAAGTCACCATTTTCAAAATTAGTTTAGCGAAGCGTACAATTTCAAGGAGAATTCAAGACCCTTGCACAAGTATACCAGAAAGTTTTAATAATTATTTATCTCATATGATTAATGTGTACTGTTCCGAACAACAATTTGGCATTTACAAATTTTTCAATTGGTTTCATTATATCGGTCTATCTGAACTTTACCATTACTACCATTCATTCATCACAAATAGACTTCGAAATTGACCAAGGCGACTTTAAATTCAATTTTCTCAGAAATTTGTTCAATTACTCGAAATTACTTCCTAGTGCACTCCATGTTTAATATGAACCTACGGTGTTTCATTATTTTATTATTTATATTATATTATTCTGCTTCGAAATTGTTTCAAAATGTTCACTTCGTGACATTATGTGTAAATTTATTTTCAAAAATAATCTTAATTGGCTATAATTTTATTTCGAATTTAGTTCTAATCCGCTTCGAAATTTTTGGAACAAACAATTGTGGTAAATTAACTACAAAGTTAATTCAGGTGCTCGATTCTAATCGGTTCCAAAGCTGGTTCAAATGGTTCTTTAACAATAATTATTTCGAATCTACTTCGAAATTGGTATCAATTCACTTCCACTTTATGTGGAATTTTGTATAAAAGTAACTGCGAATTATTCCAGACGGCCACATGTACGAATGTGGACTTTGAATGTGAAATTTCCAATTTTTATACTTTACTTGTAACTCTTAAACGGCAAGTACCGTACTCACCTTTACTTATACTTCTTGGATCATCAGATCAAAATCTAAATCGATTTAACCATGTCCGACAGTATGTCCATGTAATTCTTATAATCAACCTACATGTTGCAATTTTTATACTTTTGGTAAAGAGAATCCGGCCACGCCCATTTTTGGTATATGGATGGCTGAGACAATTATAATTGTGATTATAACAACATCATGGGTCAATTTTCGTGGCAGTTATATAGATTTTTGTCAATTATGGGCGTGGCTCCTGACCGATTTTACCCGATTGAGTTCTGCGTGTGGAAACTAGGAGCGTCTGTACGAAATTTACGACCGTGAGAGTGACTAAAACAGAAAAACGTACAGACACATATGGCTAGATCGAGTTGATGCTGATAAAAACATTGTAGAGTCTCTGATGCCTCCTTCTAGGTGTTGCAAATGAAATGATAAACTTAGTTTACCTTCCATCTTATATGGAAGGTATAAAAAATTATGTTATTGAATTGTAAATGTATTTAGTTGATCTTACATTGTGAACTGAGACATGGAGGTGATTAAAGATTCGGGTTGAGCTAAACTTTACTCCTACAACTTATTAGAATATATTTATACGTATTGAACTTTCAAGAGAAATATATTATTTTTGATATTAACATCAAATTATGTTAAAGGGTTGCCAAGATACCTAAAATACCATAAAAAGAACGGTTAGTTTCTACGTGAAAAGTGAAATAAAACGCTTCGAAAATTTTAAGAAATACTTGAAAATCATTTGATATATAGTATATATATATATATATATATTTAAACGAGCACAAGTTTTTTTTATATAACTAGGAAATTAATTAATTACCACAAATTACAATAACAGTAAAAACGCTTTATATAACAATAATTAGCATCCACAGCTGCCTCCCTCCCCTTCACGAAATGTGCTTTTTTTTTTTACTTAGTATTGTACATTTATCCGATATTTTATTTATTTGTATTTGTTCTTCCCTTTTTTCTGTACGTATGTAATAATGTGTATAAAACCAAAACATTGTTTATAAAAAAACATTAAAAAACACTTGAAATAATCATAACATACCCTACAACAATAAAAACAAGGTTGCCCGTAAATTGGCCATGGTTGAAGCTGACCTGGAGCGTGCTGAAGAGCGTGCCGAGCAAGGAGAAAAGTACGTTTTAAAAAAGTGTCAGAGCAAAGCAATTTGTATAATATTTTAATACAAAATTAACCGTTACCGTTTACTGTTGTGCTATTCAAAACCAAAAAAATTTACGAAATGAAAAAAATTCAATAAAGTTTTCACAAAGTTTCGTTATGTTCATGTTGTTTATGTTCCCCTTTCAAAATGAATCAAATTCTAACCTCACAAAACAAACCTAACCTCACTCTATTTTTCCTTTTTTTTTTTGTTATTTTTAATTTTTTTTTAAATATTCTCCACATTGGCCTTGTGTGTGTTTAGCTAGCTAGTTTGATTTTTTATTCCACAACTTTTTTGGTTTGTATTGTAAAAAAAAAAAAAAGAAAAAAATGTGAATGATTTTTTATTTGTTTATATAAAATTTTTGTTATAATGTTTTGTTACCCTGGCATGTGTTTGGTTGGTATTTAATATTCACATTTTTCTTTTTTTTACAATTCATTTATAAAGAAAAAGTTGTGTGTTTATGCAATAAGTTCCAATGATCCAACTAATGTATAAATTTCTCTTGTTCTTCTGTTATACTTACTGACATAATGTTTTTTGGATGTGTGCTAATATGTTAATGCTGTTGCACACGCACACATAACCACTTGTGCCACTCTAATCTATCTACCTAAACGCAATTTCCCCCACTTGTTTGTGTGTGTGTATGTGTGCTTTGGCAACGCTGTGCTCGCTTTTATCATTGTTGTTTCTACTTCTGCCTGCATTTGATGTGTGTATGTGTGTTTTGATGACTAAAACCAGGTGGCCAGAAAACTAGTCCTTATGGAACAGGATTTGGAACGTTCTGAGGAAAAAGTTGAACTCAGTGAAAGGTTTGTTATGTTACACATGTTATTACTAATACATATACACACATGCTATTAAAGAAAACTTAACACTAATCTTAACTTTTCTTTCTCTCCCCATCTCGCTAAAGCAAAATTGTGGAACTTGAGGAAGAATTGCGCGTGGTAGGCAATAATTTGAAATCCCTTGAAGTTTCTGAGGAAAAGGTCAGTACAAGTGAAAACTATTTTTTCATTTTGATATTTTTCTCTTACTTTTATATAAAAAAAAAATTATTGTTATAACCATAAATTCTTTTCATTTCTGTCTTAAAAAAACATAAAAAATAACTCCATAAACTGTAACGTAAAAAAAAAAACCTACACATTGCCAACCAACCAAAACAACCCTTTGCTGCCTGCCAACATTTTACTAAATTTTTATATGATCCATACACCATAAAATGTAAAATAAAACAATATTTACTCCCCTGACCTTGCACTGATATAAAAATAATAATTCTCCAACTGCAACAATAAATAGGCTAACCAACGCGAGGAAGAATACAAGAACCAAATCAAGACCTTGAACACCCGTCTCAAAGAGGTACATATGAAATGAATGATGATATCAGCTGCGAATGATTTGATTCATAATAGGTTAACCCTTTTCCATTATGGTGGTCACATCTCAGGAGAAAGGGTTAACTGAACTGAGGATGTTGAAAAATACAGGAAAATAAGAAAAGCTCTTCCCAAAAAATTTCTAAACATCCACCAAATATCCAAGTGAGGAGAGCCAGAAGGAGGCAAATGAATGAACTTCATGTCTCACTCTCTCAGCCAATTTTATTATGATTTACACTCTAATGTGTGTTTATAATGAATAAAATTGGCCTCAAAGTCTAGGGGTTTGGTTTTTACACGAGCAGTGAAAATGTTCTCTAACCAGTGGCAACTCATCGACTTTTATTGTTGTTGGCTAATCCTTTAACTGCTATTTATGTTTATGTTATATATAATATTTGTATATTTTTTAAATTATTTTGCACTATTTTATTATAATTTGTTAAATTTTTTAATCATTTTGTTTCGTTTAATTTGTTTTTTTTATTTCCATATATGTACCGAACCTTGTTTGTTGTTGATGCCTGGCGCTTATAATAATAATAATAATTAATGTGTGGTGTTATCCCTACCTGACACTCACTTACAACTGAAAATTTGTAAAAAATGAATTTTGAAAAAAACAAAAACAAACCACGCATGCTTAAAATTTCCCCTTCAAACCTTACCATCACAACTAAAATAATTCGCAAATTTTTAATTATTAATGCAACACTTTGTGTGAGTGTGCGTGTGTGTGCTTGCACTGCAACTAACCAAAATAGGCCACACAAAAAGAGGAAACGTTTGAACAACAAATCAGACTTTTGGATCATCAACTGAAAGAGGTATTATAGCATTTTTTATATTACGGATCCGTACGGATATTAGATGATAATCAAAATGGGTTACCAATGGTGGTGGATATAAATCTGTTAAATAAACAAAAGTGTTACTGGGTATGATGCATCATAACGTGGCGGGCGTGGTATTTCAATTTTTATTCATAACAACTAGGCTTTGCGTAGTATACAGATCTCTTTTCTATTTTATATTATCGCAGATATAATCGTTAGGCTACATTTTGTTTAAAGTGGTCAGAAAATTTGCTTCTAGTTAAAAGTGAAACTTTATTGTGTATATTGTTTCCTGATTCTATATATCCTAAACCTCCTTGATGAGGAATAAAACCGCGTAAAATATCGAAAGAACTTCCATATATTTTCTATCTTCATATACAGTGTGAGGAAAACATAACTAAACGCTGGACTAAAGTCAAAGTATGATATTTTTCCAAAAAACTTCGAGGGTCTCCATCTTTATTTCCCTATCCCTTGATAGATACTGACATGTTCAATTGTTCAATCAATTTTTTAGTTATATCATAATCAATACCACCAAGTATCTCTCGGGAAAAATTTAATATGATTGATAAAGATATTTAGAAGGAGTTAAGGAGAATCTATAGTTAATTATCTTTTTCATAATTATAGATATAGGAAAAACCTTCTTCTTCTTTGTAATGTTCGACGCGATTTTTGACCGATTTTAACAGCGTTTAGGAACTTCTTCTGCCAAGTTTGGTTAAGTGGGTTAAACGGTATGCAGACTAAGCGATCGGAGGCTGTCTTGCAATGTCTAAGGGCCTTAAAATTATGAAAAGAAATGATATTATAGAAAATGTTTCCTTTAGTTGGTAGAGTCCAATAATTGTTTCCCTTTAGGGCCCCCAAGTAAGGCTAAATTGGTTTGAATTTCATACTGTAGTTTTTGTGAAACCACTTTGACAAAAGTGAGTATACTACTGACATGACTGTTCTTCGGAAAACTAACGTCTTAAGGGTCTACCCACTAATTAAATAATTTCTTTTGATAATTTCACAAAAACTGAAACAAATTTAGAGAAACTTTTATACAAAACAAAGCTTTAGGAATATGATGTTTAAGGTAAAACTTCACATTTTAAATCTCCTTAGAAAATTTTGATCCCGCTTGTATTATTTGTTAGAATATATATAAGCATTGACTCGCTAGATGAGTAACTTGAAAAGGTACTGCAAAGTTTCTTAGAGACTAGGAGAAGAAGTTTCACCTCTTTACGATTTATTGGGAAACACCTTAGGCATAATTCACTTAGAAAAGTTGAAAAGGTGTTTAAAAAAAAAAATTGGTTCTAAATAAGAGAAGGCTAATAAGTTGTAGAAGCCATAAATTGTTGTAGATTAGTAGAGCATCCTCGTAATGTAGAGTAGACCATAATATATATTAAAACTTTGCAATATATACGCGTAATCCTCTTTTTACATGATCGAACGTTCCCAAAAAGTTCGTATTGGCTAAATGGAAGAATAGTAGATTGGTTCGACCTAAAAAAAATAATTGAAAATCGTGAAAAACAAAACAATTCGTGTTAAAAGAGAATTTTTTTTCGTTTGAACTCGTGTTAAATCAAATTCGTGCAAAAAGAGAATTAGGTGTACTGTTATATAGTTTTACTACTAATTGATTAATTTGTATTACATAAGTATGTTTGCGTATGTTTAGTACAAAACTAAAAAGAGAGAAAATATTGAATTGCACAAATTGTTATTCTCAATTTAAATATGAAAATGTACATAAATGAAAACCAATCAAAAAACTTTGAAGTTTACGGCGTTTTTAACAGCGCCAAGAAACAAAATCAATATCCCACATGAGTTGAGAAATTGGCAAAAATATTTAATATTTTCTTTTATTAAAGGACCATCGCAGTGTATACTTACTAAATATATACATTTATAATAAATTCTGAATCGAAGTTGACAGTTTTTGCCTGCAAAGTGTAGTGAAATCAAAACAGTGG
This sequence comes from Ornithomya chloropus, assembly GCA_963971445.1. NCBI lineage: Eukaryota > Metazoa > Arthropoda > Insecta > Diptera > Hippoboscidae > Ornithomya > Ornithomya chloropus. Next base: position 6,148,302 of record OZ020529.1, read on the forward strand.
AAGGTCTCTCTCTTTAAAATTGTGCCAAATTCAAAGGCTTTTGAAAGGAGTCTCAGGCAGTATTCTCATATATTTATGACCAATTCATCGATATAGAAATGTATTGAATAAAACAAAAAACATGAGTATAGAGTATATGTACACTTTGGTATTAAAAAATTGAAAACAACTCTTTGTGCTTTATGGGTAATGCCAGAAATGCAACTGCCCCACAACTGGGTCACATTAATAAACAAAAAAACAGAAAAACATTTATCCCAACACCTCCTCGACCGTTTGTATCAGCTAACACTGCATTTATTTAAACCTATTAAAATGTCTATGACCACCGGCCTACCAACCAACACCACCACAACCTTTAAACGATATTCTGAAACGTTTTGAAAATTTCAAATATTTTCAAAAACAAAGTAAAACCAAAGTTGTATACTCATGTTTTTGTTGTTTCATTCAAATTATTTAGGCGCGTGAGTTACAATATCTTATCGAACGGGAAATCGTACAAATTAAATATAAAGTAGAAGCTGTAAGTTTTCAATATTTCGGCTTTCTTGCATAGCAGTAGAACTCAACTAAACACAAATAGATTAAACGGTTACTTGCAGTAAAAATTAATATAATTAGATGTGTTTCTCTAGATTATTTAGACAATAATTTATTATTTAAAATCATTTAATGGTTTCTAGATTTGTTTTCTTTTGTATATTTTTTCTTCTGTTGTTCGTCGTAAAAGATTTTCTTGTAAGTGTATGTGTACATAATAGTTAACATTTTATATTGTGTTTTTGCTTTTTAATTAAATCTTCTTTTACAAACATATTCCACATTGCATGATCGAAAATTAAATGGGAATGTTTTTAATTACTAATCATTAAACTGCGTGATTATCATAAATTGTATGTGTAGACATATATACATATTTTTTGTATCCTCTACATTAAGTCATGCCATGTCGAACCATTTAATACCTTTCACTGACCACTTAGTTCCACAATTCATTCCATAATTGGTTCAGTTTTGTCAGTAATTGTGGGTGTCATTGTCATAAAAGTCATTTCGTGAAATATGGTTATATTGGAAGGGGTTCTAAATTTGTTTTGATCGGGTCTAAATTTGGTACAGTCAGTTATTAAGCTAATTAATTATTCTTCATAAATTTGTTTTTAAAAATATTAAGAATGGCAATTTTTTACTATATAAAGACTTCCATTATAATAGAATCTTATGTGAAAAGGGGTTCTTAAAATGGTCCGATTCGGTCCATTTTCAAGAGCGTTTTTCTTTGGACCAATGCATGTCATAAAATGTATGGCTGTTTGAAAACTTTAAAAATAAACGTTTTCCTAATTGTTTTATTTTGATTCCATTTTTTTATTTAATAGTGGGCGTTCGACCGATTTTAAACCACCCACTCTGCAAGAACTAGTCATATATTTGCCAAGTTTGTCGATAACTTAATTTTTGCGATCGGTAGAATGTTTACCACAAATAAAAACATAGATGGACAGACTGACATGGCTAAATTCATTCAGATATATACACTTTGTAAAGTCTCTGATGCTTGTCTTTGGGTGTTATAAACGTTTTGACCAAGTCAAGGCTGTGGTAAGCCTGTTGTCCTGTTTATATGGGGTGCTCAGCTTAATTATAAATGTAGAGGATATCTAAGCTTTGGCCCAAGCCAAATACCATACAACTTTTCTTCCTAGTGTATGAATAGTTTTCAAATGGTTTCGTATGGATATTTGTTTGTTTCTTTTATTAAAAAATGTTTGACATACTTATTTTTATAATTCAGTAGGTGGACAATGAAGAAGTAAAATAAATTGAATTTTTGGGAAGCTTTTGTTATTTTTTAATAAATCATTTAGAGCGGTTTTCAATAGATTTATACGAATAGTCCGCCGACTCAATTCTGCGGTGGATTAAAATAAATGACATTTTTCACTTATGAGGCCTTTTTTGATATTTGTGTAAAGGAAAAAATTTTATAAATAAATTATTAAAAAAAAAATCGTAAAATAATTACATTCTTATAAATTCAACTTATTGGAAACCGCTCTTTGTTGGAAAGAAAGAAAACAAAATTATTTTTTTATTATTATAATGAAATTTTTATACTAAATTTTAATATTTTTTTTGAAAAAAAAAATTACAAAAATTTTGTTTTCTTTTCTTTGTAAAAAAAACATTATTAGCAATGTTTTATTGACATTTTTTTATTAAAATAAAATAATTGTTTTGTACTTTTTTTTTTCCTACATCATCTGTGTTTGCTGCTGTTATCCCTGAAAGGCTGAAGCTCGTGCTGAATTTGCTGAACGCTCTGTTCAGAAATTGCAAAAAGAAGTTGACAGGCTTGAAGGTATAGTAAACGTTACAACAATTTCAATAATTTATTATTATTTGAATTATTTTGAAAATGTAAAAAAGAAGTTTAAGTACAAGTTTTTTAAAGTAGAGTTAAAGTAGTTGATAAATGTTTAGTAAATGTGTTAATTTGAGTTTTATATAAATCATGATTTTTTGTTTAAACTTTGCCTATTAGTGTGTACGCGATTGTCAGGATATTTCGAATCTTATTTAATAATAAATTAATTAAAAGTGAAGCTATAACTAGCTGTAGGGCACTAAATATATATCGTCTAGATCGTATAAATGTTTTTTGTTTTTTTATTTTTTCCTTTTATTTGTTTTAATATTTATTTAAATATTTTACGTGTATTTTTTTCTTTAATTTTGTATATTATTTAAAATAATTTCTTTTTTCTTAATTTTTCATTTGTTATGTGCTTAATAAAAAAAAATCAAACGCTCATGCTCGTGCCTGTCTGCCTAAACATGCTTGCCTGCCTCTTCTTAATGTACCGCTGCACCAAACAAACACAAAAAAAAACCCACTTTTTGTATGCGCCAACAATTTTGTGGTTTTTCGTTAAAAACTGTTTATTATTAAATTGTTGCTATGTATTGTTGTATGCGCCTCTATTATTTTTGTATAACCCAATAAACTCAATGTACTTTTATATATATATATATATATAAATTTGTGTGTGTGTGTGCATGTATATGTATGAATATATCTGCAATAGACGATTTGATGAACGAACGCGCCAAAAATAAACTGCTGCAAGAAGAAATGGAGGCCACTCTGCATGATATACAAAATATGTAAAGATGTGCACAGGCGCGCGTACATACATACACATATACGCACACATACATTCTTATGCATAAGAACGATAATTAAAAATAAATACATACAACAATAATAATAATAACAACAACAACATGATGAAGAAGAAGAACTGCGATTGCAACAACAAAACTAGCCCATCCGGTACTCTTTTTTTTCTTCGTTTTTTACTTAATATCAACCGATTATTGATACAGTGACAAAGAAAAAGAAAAAAAGAGTCTGGAATATAATCCTACATATATAATAAACGTACTTTTTTTTTAAATCATTGTAATGAAAAACATAAACAAACAAAAAATTATGACAGTTAAGATGGATGTCAATAGGCAGCAATCGATTGCTATAACTTTCCAAAAAATGAAAATATTATAGTCGGTTCTACCCGACAAATTTAATACCCTACACAACTTACTTCCACTTCCACCAATTATGCTATAATTGATTGAGATGTAACCGTAAATGCAAGACCTTGTCATAAGAAAAGTCACTTCATAAAATGACGTTATATGGAAAAAGGTTCTAAAAATGTTGTGATCAGGTTTAAATGTGGTATAGTCATTTATTAAGCCAATTCACTATTCTTCATCAAATTTCATCCAAAAATATTAAGAATTGTAAATTTTCTTAATAGAAAAAAATCTTTTAAAAAAGAACTTTATATGGGGAGATAACCTAGAAATGGTGCAATCAGGTCCAATTTCATGGATGATAAGCTTTAGGTCAAATCTTATGAATACATATCAAAAATTACAAGCTGTAGGTTGACTACAAGAATTACGGGCGTGGACAGATGGACATTGACATAAATCCATTTGGATTTTTATTCTGATCCAATCGGTATAATTAAAAGTGAGTGTGGCTACATGGTGTAGGGTATAATAATGCTTTTGTATAATCATAAAAAGAAGGTTTATTAGTATATCTAGTACCTTAATTGATTGCTGTAATATCCTTCCCTACATTTTATAACTTAAGTCAAATGTTGTTGACAACATTTCCTTGTATTTTCTTTCTCTTCTCTTTACACCAATGTACCATTTATGCATTTTACTGATTGTAATTTAAACAAAAAAATTATTTAATTATTTAAAAAAAAAATCTTTGTTTTTAGGGTGTCTATAAAAATATAACTAAATATTTCTCTTTAAGTAACACTATAATTGAATAAGAAAGGAAGACAAAAACAAAAATCAAAACAAAACATTCCAGCCAGTAAAGCCAAGTTCTTCTCTTTTTTTTCCCTCCCACTGATTTTGATTTTGAAATCTTTGATGATTGCGCTTTAAGCATGCACGTAAAGCGAAGGTTTAATGGAAGAGAATGTTGTAACTATTGAACATTTCCTGAGAAGAAGAAGAAGAGAAGAACCGCCGCATCACTTATAATTCCATTTTATATTCCACATAATTGTAGGTATTTTTCTGTACCTTTTTTGTTTTTTTTTTTTAATATTGTTCATAATATGTGGAGAACAATATAACAATGAAGAAAACAACAACAACAATATTATAATTATACTACTTTACACATATATACATCATGCATTTGCACGTACAAGTATGGGTATATATATATATTTTTGTTAATATTTTGGGCGACCATAAAATTTTATAACCAACCACACTATGTCTGTATTAATAAAAGAAATTTTGATTAATTAAAAAAAAAAATAAATAAAAACAAATAAAATCCTGTAAAATACTTTTATCCCTACTGTCTGTCCTGTACATTTAGTAGCTTCTTAAACGGTCATGTCTATTTTATAATAATTTTTACTCTTAAGACTTTTTTTGGATGAATGCTGGAAAATACATAAATTTCGTTTTAATACTCTTCCCTTCGGAAAGCATTTTTACACAAAACTGTTAATTATGTAAACGAAGAAGGAAAATGTTTTTGTTTTATAATGAAATATCGCAGGAACAAATATTCAGTGCTTAAGGGCCAAGCATCGTATTTGAATTATGGAAAAATAACTTTTTTTCTTTTTATGTTAAATTTTATTTTAATATTTTCTGCTGCATAATATAACAAACATAAACTTTATTACAAATAATTAAGAAGCTTTTCATTGCAATTTGCTTCAGACAACAATGTACACAGAAATTACATACAACGAAACAATTTACATTTAACTACTAAAAGAGTGAAATTTTTATGAAAGACTGGAACTATTCCTAGGCCGAATGGTTGGTATGGTATGCTGCGTAACGCTTGCTGTAAAAATTGTAATAATGAAGAAGATAGAAACGATCTCAAATATGAATGGATTACAGACTTCCTTAAGATCTGGAGTGACTGGAATGGAGGCCCTGGTTTCAAAAGATGGCTAACTAGCTATGTGTCTTGGTTGTGGCCTTTTATAATAAATCCGATAAGGCCATCGGGGATTTCGAAACGACATTTTCATTATATATCATAGTAAAAGTGATTAAATTAATATTTATAAGAGTTTACACGATTCAAAAACATAAACAAAGCGACGTGATTAAATAGTGAATCTACAACCACAACATGGAACACACTCTCACATATTTCAAATCGCCAGTTGATGTGGTAACCTTTCCAATTTTACTGCCTGTGTGTCTGTCATAATGTCCAATTATGTTGTTTTTGTGATATCCCCACTCTAACCAAAGTGTTTACTGCACAAGGAAACTTTAGTGAAACTGCAAAGTTTAGTACAGTTATGTAAAATAAAGAAGGATAGAAAAGGTTCATTCTACACATGTTTCTAACTGGAAAAATCTCAATTTATAAATTTTTTTATCCCAATTATTAACTTTTTTATGCCTAATCACGAACCTGCTATTGCTTTGCATTTGCTGAATATATATTTATTGTCTATGAAACGGCGCATTAGATGATATAATTGTTGAAAAGGAGCGCTTCTGTTTGATCGGTGACAGTTTGGATTTGGCATTCATGGATTTGATCCCGGGATTAGAGCCATTCTATACGCCACGTAATCCCAAGCCACCTACACCGAAAATGCCTACACCAACACCGGAAGAAATTGCTGCAGCAGAAGCTGCCAAGGCTGAAGCAGCAGCTGCTATAACGGCTGCCGCAGAAGCAGCTGAAGCCGCCGAAATTGCCGCCATTGCTGAGGAAGAAGCAGCCGCAGCAGCTGCTGCTGCTCTTGCAGCTATTCCACCTAAAGAACCTACACCTCCACCACCGCCACCACCACCCTTTGAATATTCTATTGATTTACCACCAGAAGGTGCTGAAGTACCTTATGTAAAGAATTATGAACCTCCACCACCTGGTTCGGAGATCCCGGCCGAAGAAGCGCCCCCAGCTGAAGGTGCTGCACCCGCCGAGGGAGCAGCACCACCTGCAGAAGGTGCAGCACCAGTAGCTGCAGCTGCTGAAGGAGCTCCTGCTGAAGGTGCTGCTGCTGCTGCCCCTGCTCCTGCTCCTGCTGCACCAGAAGGAGCTCCCGCACCTACACCTGCACCTGCTGAGGGTGCTGCACCAGCACCTGAAGTAGCTGCTGCTCCTGCCGCTCCTGCCGCCGAAGCACCTGCCTCATAAAAACCTGTAACCCAGACCACGATATCCTTTCAATTTTAAAATATAATAAATTTGAATCAAAACACATTTTCAAACGCTAATACATATATATTGCTGAAGCAACTAACATTTCAATAAAAAAAAAAAAATTAATTGCAAAAATAATTTTAATTTGATTATCTTGCATGATAAGAATGTTTATTTAAGAAAATTTTACACATATATGAAAACCATGAATTGCACCTACCAGTGTAAGAATGCGCCTCATTTGGCTTTTGATAAAAAAAAAAAAAATGCCGAAAACTTATTTACAGCTAAAAGTTACCACAAAGTGCTTAAAAAAATTTATAACAGCTGCCGCGGCTGCCTAACATTGATGTTACTGTTAACTAAACAAAAATTTAAGGTAAATTTTTAATTTTGATTATTTTTTAGTAATTTTTACGTTTTTTTTTAAACGACATACGAACGAAATCCTTAGACGGATTTAGTGAACAAATAAAGGGGAATTTATTCATGTTTTATTGATGTTTGCAGAGAACTTTATGTTTATGTGATTTTTATTTTATTTTATTTAAACCTTTTCTATTTGTTTTTGTATTTTCTTTTAAAATCATAAAAAAACGAAACAGACGATTTGGTGTTGGAGAAGGAGAGATACAAGGACATTGGCGACGATTTGGATACGGCCTTTGTCGAACTTATACTCAAGGAATAAAAGGCCTCCCCTGCAGCAAGCTGTCTACACACAACTTGACGAAATTTATTTTCTAATCATGTTGCAGCCTGTTCTTACTTTATTAAGCACTAATTACTATTATTATTATTTTTTATTAGAATTGATATATGTGTAGTGTAAACTAGCATGTTCTCTCCGTAAATTCGCTAATGTTTTAAAATTGTAAACTTTTGTTGCTAAATATTTGAAGTAATTTTGGTTTTTTTAATTGATTTGATTGTAACAGTAAAACAAACAAAAAAAATATGAAAAAATAAATGTTAAATTTAATTTTATTAAATATATAAATATAAACCTCATAGTTTTGAAATATGATTTTAATAAAATTTATATTTTGGTGTCAATGTGGAAAACGACGCGTTTTTTAATCAAAATGAAATTTTTAAAACGCTTATTACAGAAGAAGTTAGCAAAAGTAAACAGAAGTACAAAACTATCGCCCAAGAGCTGGAATATGCTGAAATGAATAATTATTGAAAAGGCTTTCCTTCACAAAACGTACCACCAGCGAGCCTGAAATAGAAAACCCAGAACGCGTGCACACATTCCATATGTGTTTAGAGAAGACAACTGCCTGCATTTATTATAAACAAATTATTAATAGAAAGATTATAAAAATATTCAACATTTATACACATAAAAACATTGTAACTTATACACATGATTCACCTCTAATTGCGTTTTCATACATAAAGCAACTCTTGTCCGAATAGTTTAATAGTAATCGTGATACATTAAAAACCAAGGATTAACATCAAATTTCCTCACCCACCAAAACATTATTATTAGTAGGATAAGAGTTGCTTTCTCCATTATACAATCTTGCTTATAAAATGTTAATCTGTTTACATTCTAAAAATAATTGTATTTATACCCTGCATCACTTGAAGCAAAGCGTGTATTAAGTTTGTCCAGATGTTTGTAACAACTAGACGAGTAAATACAGATTCGCCTTTTCTTATACGGATCGATTCAGAATTGCTTTCACTTAAGCATGTCCGTCTGTTTGTTAAGTGTCTAGGTCCGTTAAGTGTCTAGGTAGGTGGACGCAAAGTGTTGGCTAACATTTTATAGATACTTGGAAGAAATTTGGTACAAGGGCCTGCCTTGAAAATGCTTTAAATTGAATCACCTTAAATGGGCCCTCATGCTCTTATTTGAAATAAGTCCTTATATGACGACATTTCATTGAACATAACTTGCTGAAAAGTAGTTAATTAGCTTAATATTTGACTGTGCCAAATTTGGACGCGATCGGACCATTTTTAGACCCCTTTTCCACATAACGCTTTTTAACGAAGCAACTTGTTTACGATAATGACTGACGTTTGACTTGTATTCCAATCTAATTAGAGCACTATTTGTGAAACTAAGCGGTGTAGGGTGAATAGTTGGGCTTCACCGACTATAACATTTTCACTTCTTTTTATTTTATTTTACAATATAAAGTAAACTAATAAAAACTTTCATCATCATTCAATTCAAAAATTTTCCTTTTTGTATGAAATTTATGTGAAATTTTAGCTTTCAAGACATACATGTTTCCAAACGTATTTTAATCTCGAATTGTAATCAACTTTCTAAATAATAAAATAAAATAATAAATTTTTACAAAAAAATCATGTTTTCTAACTGAAAGAATTTTCTTTTTAAAGTTGTTAAGCACTAAGGCAAAGTATGGCAAAGTGGTGGTTAAAAGTATGACTTTCTTAAAATATTTCTAAAATTTTAAATATTTTATAAAAATAAATAATAGATTTAATGAATTATACAGTAGAGTGGTCAACTGAAAAGCTACATACGTTTTGAAAAACATTTTTCAAACAGTTTGATTATGGAGATCGATTTTTCCTTTATTAGTATTATTAATGTTTATACTTTTCACATGAGATGGGAGGGTATATAAAGCTTATCAGTTGCTAAATTCGTATAACAGCTACGTCCACAATTAATACAATTTAGAATCACTTTCTACATCGATTTATCTATGTCCGTCTGTATGTCCACGTAAACTAATGCTTCGCTTTTACCGAAACAACCAAAAACATAATTTAACTAAATGGTGTAGGGTATTAAATGGCCGCGCTTGATCCTCTACAAAATTTTCACTTGAAATCCAATTTAGAACGAGTGTAACCGTAACAGACACATGAAAAAATAGGTGTGGCAAAAAATTAAAAAAAAAAGTCAAAAATGAAAAAATGTAAATATTAGGAGAGTAAGAACCAATCTGACAAACTAAACGTATCTTCAAATTAGTGGAATTTTATCAAAATATGTTGCGTTGAACCCACGGACAGTTGAAAGTATTACCATTCAAGTTAAGGTAGTTGGATGAGCGAGTGAGACTGTAAGCTTTTTATGTTATCAAAATATTATGCGTAAAATTCCAAGGAAAATTTTTCCTAATTTTTGTTAATCAGTCTTCAGCAGAATTCAAGCAAATTGCGATAGTTATGCGGTCGACTGCAAAGACCAAACATTTCTAAATTATTTCAAATTTCCATCATACTCAACGCCCAATATTGCACATGTTTATATGAATGTATGCAAATGTATAAAATAAAATCTATTTTTAACACGTGTATATATATAACTAAAGTAATAACTATATGTATTACAGAATTACCAAAAAAAAAACTGTTCTATCTAGAATAGGTGGTTTAAGTCAACTTATTATTAACTTATTATTATGGTAGCATATAAATTCTCACACTAAAAATTGCGAACCACTTATGTCCATTATTACCTTATATTATAACCATTGGTTGACAATAACTTATAGTTATAATGACTGTAATAATGGGCATTAATATCCGACACTACAAATTAAGTTATTAGTTGAGTTGTATGAGTAAAATCGAGGCTTTGTCATAAAGAAGCCATTTCGTGAAATATGATTATATGGGAAGTGGTTCTACAAGTGAACAGATCTGATCCGAATTTGGCACAGTCAATTGTTAAGTCAAGTAGCTATTCTTTACTAAATTTTGTCAAAAAATATTAAGAATTGTGAATTTTCACCATATAAAGACTTTCTTTATAGAAGGACTTTATATGAGGAATGGGTTGTAACAATGGTCCAATTCGGCCCATTTTCAATAGGATTTCTCTCTTGACTAATATAAGATATAGTACCAAATTTGATCGAAATATCTCAAAAAATTCGACCTGTACCTTACGTACAAACCTACATGGACAGACAGACAGACAGATTTCTCCCTCTGCCTTGCCATAGTTAACATGATTAAATCAATTTGTTCGTCTGCCTGTCCATTGATAATATGGCGACTTAGGTTTAGAACCTGAATTGAAGGTGGGTTTGGCTTGTGCCGTTTAGGAGTTACAAACAGTCGCACAAACTTAATATACCCTTTGCTAAAAGTGGTGCAGATATAAAAAGGAAGTTTTGAAAACTTATGAGAGATCGTATGAACGATATAAAACAATGACATGAAAATAAGTTCTCATTTAAAATTTCAAACAAAGGTAGAAATATTTGAAATTTATACATGTGTGAGTGTATCATAAACATATATAAACCCGATTGTTGTTGTAATGATGCGCAATAAGGGGAAATTAAAAAAAAAACGGTTCTTTTTTCAACACGGGAAATTGAGAAAAATCAAGGGGGTAATGAATTATATTTAATATTCAGAAACACATGTGTGCGTATGTGTTTTTGTGAAATTACAGTGCGAGAGATGTTGAATGAAAGAAAACGAAGAATAATTTTTACACGGGGAGGGATCTATAATAAACTATATATGTACGAAATCGTACAAAAAAATGTGTATTTGGCATGGGGCTTTTGTACGACTGAAAAGTTATTCGGCATCAGTGTTCTCGGGGTTTTGCTAGCGTGTAGTGTGTGTTCCAAACGCTAAAGGTTAGTCAGTGCCCCAGTTACAAATCAAGAAAAAAACAAAAACCTTAAGGATTTTAGCATTGAAATATGGAAAATTTTCTAATAATATAAAAAACAACAAATTTAAAATTATTTTATGTGTAAAATAAAACAAAAAAACAAGAAAGAAAGAAAAATTAAACACAGAAAACAATGGCAATGAAATGATTGCTATTAATAAGTGTTTTTAAAGACAACGGGTATTGAAAAATCTTTCAAAATGAACTGTGAAAAGAAGAAGGAAAGAACTAACAGTGACAGTTATATAATAATAATACAACAACAACTATAAAGCAATATGCGATCAATGCAATCAGGATAGAAAAGAATCCTTTAATATTACCCAATATATAAATCATTTCATATATTAATGATCAGAAGTAAAAAGAGAAAGAGAGTGAGAGAGAGAGATGGAATAAAAGAATTATCGTCCAAAGAGGAAAATATTCACAAATAAGGCAGTTTGTAACCAAATCGCTGCTAACCCATAAATACAATGAAATTTTCTTATAATAAACACACTCACACACAGGCATACACATAATATATACGCATGCATAAGTGAATATAAAAGCTATGGGGCACTTATATATACAAGTATAGCGGAGAGCGATTGTATGCTTTCTCTCTCTTTCTATCTCTCTTTCTACTATGATCATATTATATATTATGAATTTAATAATAATTATTGTTGTTGCAGCTTACATTTCTCAATTATTAAAGTAAAAGCTTTTGCGTTCAAAGCTTCATAGCCTTGATTTTAAAGAAGCTTGTCTGTGATGGTATATGTGTCTTGCATTTCCCAAAAATATACCATAACAACAACAACAATAGCAAGAAATATAATAAAATAGAAAAATGAAATTTTGAATATCTTTTTTTAAATATGCACTTGGACATTTAAAATATAATCTTAAATATTATAATTACACATGTATGTATGAACATTTTTGAATACATTCCAAAGAACGAAAATAATGTTGAAAACAATGCATAGATAAAAGAGGTAGAGATATATAAACATTAAACTTGGGCCAAACTCTTAAATACCTTCCACATGTGGGCGTGGCAAGTACCAGATTATGCTTTTTAATAATGGATTTAATACGTATCTACTTTCAACACGGATTCAATGCCAAGTTAAATTTTTTTATAACTTGTAGGCGTGGCATTTTGTGGCTTTAGTGATAGATAGACTGATTAAGTTTCAATTTTTGTGATTTTTATCAGATTTGTATCAATTGTAGGCGTGGCTCTGAACTGATTTTTCCCAATTTAAATAAGAAGAAGAAACTAATAAAAGATTTTAACTCAATATCTCGACTTTTAGAACTGTGAACGTTCCATAAACAGACAGAATGAAACGACCACAGGCGGACGTATGGACATGGATAAGTTAAATAAAATGACTATAATTAGTTCGGTAAAAGAAAGAAAAAGGTGAAGCAATCACACCATTGGAGGAGTACCAAACATCCCTACAAGCTTAACATACCTCAAGTAGGGTAGGGTATGATTAAAATTAATAAAAATATAATTAAAAATATATAAAACACTAAAATAATATAATAAAATAGAAATAAAGTGATATAAATTTTATAAATAAATTAAATGATGGGTGACCGCCATCTGCTACAAGTGGGTGGAATTTACCATAGGAGTACTTGTTATGTTCATACGAAATTATAGGTTGAATGAAAAGAAAATAATAAAAGAATAATTGTATTATATTATTAAACAAGTAGGCGTGGCAATCAATTTATCGAGTTCGCGGCAATACGTACAAAGCGCATTAAATTGTAATAAAATTCTCTTAAAAATCTATAACAACTACAAAACATTGTGTCTTTTACATAAAAAGCTTGAATATCATTTCACCAAAATTGTTCAACTTCTCCAGATCACAATGTTTACTAATGACGCACTAAAACAACTGTACGGCTATTTTTAAATAATAAGAAACCGAAAGCTTTCATATACATACATACTGAGGATCTATGTATGTGAGTGTTAATATGTACCATATTCGTTGAAAGCCTTGGAAAATGTGTGGGAGGGAGGCATTAACGAAAAAATCATAAAAATTCTTTAATGAAATATCGCGCATGAAACAATTGTAAAAAAGCTATAGCAAGACTAATTCTTTCGAAATAGAAAAGAATTTCCTTAATTGGGGAGGTGGTTAAAAGATTTGCTTTTTTTACAGTGTTTCTCCTTCTCTGTCTCAAACAAACACTCTTTCTTCTCTAGTTTCCATTTAATTCCGATTTAAGTAACCGAAGCCACACAAAACCAATATGGATGCCATCAAGAAGAAAATGCAAGCTATGAAGCTTGAAAAAGATAATGCCATCGATAAAGCTGATACCTGTGAAGGACAGGCCAGGGATGCCAATTCCAAAGCGGACAAATTAATGGAAGAATTGCGTGACTTGGAAAAGAAATTGGTCCAAGTTGAAGGCGATTTGGTACAAAGCAAAGAACAGTTGGATAAAGCTAATCATGAATTGGAAGAGAAAGAGAAATTATTGACCTCTACCGAATCGGAAGTAGCCACTTTGAATCGCAAGGTGCAACAAATTGAAGAAGACTTGGAGAAATCCGAAGAACGCTCTACTAGTGCCCAGCAAAAATTGTTGGAAGCTACACAATCAGCTGATGAGAACAATCGGCAAATATCGAAATTTTTTATTTTATAAATCTGTGAAGATGTGTGTTTCGACTTTAGCGTACTTGTTGGGAAGTGGAAGCACACACTTCCAGGAACCTTAAAAAATGATCGTAATTTGATAATGATGATTTTCTTTTCCATTAGTATGTGCAAAGTATTGGAAAATCGTTCACAACAAGATGAGGAACGTATGGATCAATTGACCAATCAATTGAAGGAGGCTCGCATGCTGGCTGAAGATGCTGATACAAAATCTGATGAAGTATCACGCAAACTGGCCTTCGTTGAAGATGAACTGGAAGTGGCTGAAGATCGTGTAAGATCCGGCGAGGCAAAGATCATGGAACTGGAAGAAGAATTAAAGGTAAAAGAACAATGAAACCGTTAGACTTGACATGAGTATTTTTTGTTGTTCTTTTTGAATTCTCCGTTAGGTTGTTGGTAACTCTTTGAAATCTTTAGAAGTGTCTGAAGAAAAGGCCAATCAACGCGTTGAAGAGTTCAAACGTGAAATGAAAACGTTGACAGTTAAATTGAAGGAGGCTGAACAACGGGCCGAATCAGCCGAGAAGCATGTCAAACGTTTGCAGAAGGAAGTCGACAGGCTAGAGGGTAAGTTCTTTCTTTTGTGCCCAACACAAAATTTTACGCCACAATTCTTCTTGGAAAATAGTGCGAGAGCTTGAGAAACGCTATTTTTGCTTTTTGAATACTAATTTTTTTTGAAAGAAAACTTGATGAATTTTTTTAACTCTACGAAACCAATATTTTAATAAAAATATTTTAAGTATTAATATGAAATTTTTTGCTATTTTATTGCTTTCTTTCATATCTTTTTTTTTTTTGCTAATAATGATATTTTTTGTAACGAAATTCGATTAACCGGTTGACTGGCTTTTTGCAGACCGTCTCTTCCATGAAAAAGAAAAGTACAAAGCAATCTGCGATGATTTGGATTCAACCTTTGCCGAACTTACTGGATATTAATGAAAAAATACAAACAAAAACTAAACAACATGCAGATATATACATACCACCCCATCCACTCAAGACCCTATTCTGTCCTGTTGTTCTTGCCAGACACGGGGGGAGTCATTTACATTAATTATTATTCAATTTCTCGTATCCCCACTCTCACACTCATGTTTGTTAACAATGTAAGATGAACAAGATGTGATTTTTTCATTCTTTCTACCCAAAGCGTCCACTTAGACAAACATTTTGACTCCTTTCTGTCAAGAACATTTACACACACATATACACGCTCACGTATTGCCCCTTCTTCAAGTATATATTGTATATAATTCAATACAAAAAATGCCCACACAATACATTCACTCCTCCATCCATGAAACATGCATTCTAAAGAAAAAGCGATTCTTGCTAAGTTTTATTTCAACATCTTGTAAATTCCATTGCAAGCAAAATTTAACAATTAAGAACAAGGTGATTAAAATGCGAAACTGTTCCAAGTTTCCCCATATAATTATTTTGTACATATGTAAAAAATCCACACCGTGTTGTCACTTAAATTGCACGTTGTGAATATATATATTTTTTTAAATATTTTGAATTGCATTGATTGTGTGTGCGCATGAGTTTATGTATGAGTATGTGTGGCTGATTTAAGAGGGTATAGAATGATACGATTCCCATTTCATAAATACTCGAGATTGAGCAAAGCGACTTGTTCTCAATCAATAACATTTTCCATCTACGTCTCTCGCTACTTTTTTCACTTTTTAATACACGGGAACTGCTGTACACCCTCCGCCTAAGACGGGGGATATATTAAGTTTGTTGTTTCATTTGCAACATTTAGAAGAAAGCATCAGAAAGCCTACAAATTCTATATTCTTGATCAGCACTAAAAATCTAAGTTGATGTCCGTGTGTCCGTCTATTGTTGGAATAAATTTTGAGATATTGGGTTGAAACTTTGGTACAAACATTTCTATTTTTTATACCTAGGTTCCTAATTTCCTAAAATTGATCAATTATCACGCCCACAATCCAGAATATTGTACCCATCAGTCAAAACAATTGAGCTATAAAGTTGAAATTCGGTGAATATATTTGTAGGTACTGAATCTATCCATTTGCTAAGGATGGGCGTGGTTGGATAAGAAATAATCCAACAATTCATAACAAACTATATTTAGTATTCAATTCAATGCAGTTGGTACATAATACAAGAGAACAATCAGATACCAGTCGCGCCCATGCTTTATATATAGATGGGTTTAGTTTGGGATTTAGTTTTTTCTTCCTTGTAAATATCTGAGATTCATATTTCTCACATTTACATGGCCATTCAAAGATTAAATGTCGGTTAAGTTTAGGCGCGAAGGATGGGTTTCAATGGAATCTCCATTGAATTAGATTTTCTTCGCATTCTTTGATTGAGATCGAAATTTAGCGTAAGGCGTGTGGATAAGATGTTTTAAAACACCCATAAGTTAACTTTCGAAGCAGAATTTTTGTTTTCTAAAGCTAGGGCGTGAACATTTCTGGTTAAAAATACGTTGTTTTATAGTTTTCAGCAATGATATATATTCGTAAACATTATTCAAACATTTTTGTATTTTAGACTTTCCAGCGAATCCCCATTTTATATGCTGGGGTGTTTTGTGTTGTTTGCTAACCTTTTGAAATCACAATTAATAAATTAATATTTGACTTAACTTTGTGCTCACCCCCTAAGCAGCATTACAATTTAATTTCTTGTGCATTTAAAATTATAAATTTATTCTCGTATGCTCTATAAACAATTTCGTTTTTTTATTTTACTTCCATTTCATTTCGATCGTAGACGAGTTGGGCATCAACAAGGATCGTTACAAGTCTTTGGCGGGCGAAATGGATGCCACATTTGCCGAACTGGCTGGCTATTAAACTCTACTTATTACCTAATAACACGGTCTCTGTTTGTCCCAATATTTTCTTATTTTGTATGTTGTAAAAAAAAAATCGCAACCATAACATCATATTATCAGGAACGCCCCAGAAGCCGCCTCATAACCACCATTATCCGTAAAGGGAACAAAAAAAATATGCTTAAATTTAATATTTTGTAGAAGAGAAACTTAATATCGGGGGGGTTGTACATGATGTCAAGCTTTTGTCGTTAGGAACCAAGCTCTAGCTGAACTATTGTGTGACAACCCCTTAAACATATTTCTACAAAAATTTAAAAGAAAAAACAAATAAAAAAGCAGTGTCAGTTATTTATATGTAGTTACACAGATATAAATAAAAAACTTAAACATGTATTATAACAACGAACATCTAATAAATTTATATTATAAAGGGTAAAATTTTCTGAAAAAAAAAAAAATAAAACATTGGCTTTTAATTACAATTTTGAATGTTTGAATTGTTGTAATTTGTACAAGAAAGTATGAAAGACTGTTGTGGGTTTCCATTGCCTTTGATGGCCATTTCACTGAGTTCGTCATTCCGTTTGCATCTATCCATAAGTGAGTATCTCAGATTTGGCCTAAAAAATTTCAACTTTTTTTCGTTTCAGATTAAGTAATGGGAGATCCCCAACAACTTATAAAACACTATTAATAATTACTAATAATTTGAGCAATACCTGTCTATGTAAAGATATATGTATAAAACCTAACCATGTTTACACCAACACTCATAAGCACGGCATTATACTATGGTGTTGTTCATAAGTATGGTGCCACACTTCAATGTGGTGACTTTATGACGAGTCATTATATTAAATTTTTTCATATTTTTATACCCTACGCACCACAAAGTGGAAAAAGGGGGTTATATTGGGAGAATGTTTGCAACTCTTAAACGGCAAGTGGTACTCGCACCTTTAATTATACCAATTGGATTGGAACCAAAATCTGTCCGTCCTTAAAATTTGTACTCAACTTAGAGGTCGCAATTTTGAATATTTTTTTGATGAAATTTAACATAAAGATGATCAATTGAAAATGGACTTAATCGGTACATTTTTAGAACTCCTTCTCAGATAAAGCTCTGTTTTAAAATAGATCTTTTTTTAGGGCAAAATTCCAATTTTTTAAAATCTCTAATTAAAATATAGTAAATAATAGTTAATTAGCTTAATAATTTATTGGGCCAAATTTTGAACCTGATTGAAACTTTTTTAGAAACACTTTTCATAAAAAGCTTTTATTACAAAATAACTGATACAACTAAATTACTTCCAGTATAAATTGTAAAAAATAGATGCTGTAGGTCCGCTAAAACTGACTATAATATTTTTATGCTCATAATTTATATGATGCTACACCGAATAAGGTTTTTTGTAAAATGTTGGAATGTTTGCAATCCGACCACACCCATTTTGAAAACATCCAGTATTGGACTCATTATAAATAATATATGTGAACTAAATTTTTTACCTTATAGATCAGTTTTTGTTATTGCTACATAAATTTTTATCGAAAATAGGCGGGGCTGTTGACTGATTTGGCCCGTTTAGGAACCTAGAAATGTTTATTCAAAGCTTTCACAAACTTTACAACTGTGACCGTTCTAACATATGAATGCGAGGATGAACATGCCTGGATCGAATCAGATATTGATGCTGTCTAAGAATATATATATTTAGTGGAGTCTCTGAAGCCTTCTTCTACCTTAAGGATTACAAAATCGGCTTAAATTATATATAACTGCATATATAATAACGTTATTGTAGTGCTCATAGAGAATAGGAAGAAATTCATCACCTTCCTAAAAATTGAGACATCATACAACAATTTAAAAGGCGGAATCATGTAACATGCCTATAACTTTCAATGTATAGTTGAAAAATGTCTCTAAAAATGTGGAAAGCTTTTGAGATTCGGTCTAAGTCTAAAACTTTTTGTTAAGTCTTTTTATACAATCTTAAACTTACACATATGTATATACATAGCTATAAAAGTTATTTAAACAGCTAAGTACATATACACACACACATGCACGCATGCGTATTTACAAAGTTATCATACCAAGTGGAGAAAGTGGTCGTCTCTTGCCTTGATACCGGTAAACTGAATCACTTAACTCTGGCGCTGTTTGTCATCATACAGGTCACACCAAACAACCTATAAACGCTGAGCACGCGCAAATAGTTTACTTTCAACCACTCAGAGTATTGTACGCAACAAAACGTTTATTATCGTAAACAAATGTAATAAAAATAACATAATTTGTTGTTAGTTTATTAAAAGAAAGATTAAAAAGTATTATTACGCAGCTTTATAACGGTATTTAAACAATGATACGATTCGGTTTAATGTATTATTTTATCATTGGACTCCTACACCTATTCAATCGAATATTATGCAATGAATCGAGTGAAAACAAATTCCCTAAATATGCGAATGAGTCAGTGTCGGTGGGAGGGGAGACGCTTGAATTGATAACTGAGGCAAACACGATGGTATGGTCGGAATTTTTAGAAGATTACGTTTTGAGGTATAGTTTTTATTTTGTTTGTGTATAATATTACGCACACATATACGTATACATACATATGCGTTTAAATTTGAAGCAAGCGTCATGGGAAAGATATGCCGTACGTGGGTGATGTGAACGGATCTGGGAGTCAAAAGTTTGCCATAATGATAAATTCGAATGCCCAACAACCGATAAATTATCATTCTTCGGTTTATAAGAGACCTTCAGTGATTATAAATAAACGTATTGGGGACGCTGGTATGGAATTGGAGCCGCATAAACGGCCACCGCCAGCCCAGCCACAGTTTCGACCTATGGTACAACAACAACAACCAGGATTATTACAACAATTATTTGGTTTGGGTAATCAGCAGCAATTACCACCACAAATGAGACCACCGCACAGTACCGTGCATTCAAATCATCAACCAATACGAAGTGTTACCGAAAACGATTTGTATTTATTGGGCGCCATAGAGAAGTTGGTATATCGTGTTGATTACTTGGAAAGTCGATTACGTCGAGCCGAACAATTGATTTATTATCTAATGGCGGGAAATAATCAGAAAGAAGGTAACACCGTCACGCAAAATATTTAAATTATTAAATTTCTTCTCTTTAATTATTAGTTATCAGAGATCCTTGTCCCACAAACTTTTCTCGCATAAACGACAATTGTTACTATATTAACAGTTATCAGCAAGTGAACTGGAAAACGGCCAATTCTGCTTGCAAAGCATTAAATTCCCATTTGGTAGAATTTGAGGGGAATTCAGAAAATGAAGATATAATTGCGTATTTGTTGAATCAACCACAATATCGGGGACGAGACTATTGGTTGGGTGCTCTTAACCCGGGTCTACTATGGATATGGTCGAATTCTGCTAAACCGGTTAATCCAAATACAAATCTTACGTTTATGGCTATGAGCCATCCAGACAAATCATCAACAACTGAAACTGAGACAAATGTCATTGACACTGATGCTGCTGTTGCTGATAAAACACAAGACAAAGATTCAAGTAATGGTGGCGAAATTAAAGGTGATGGTCGGTGTTTACGTTTAACGTATAATAGCTCTAGACATAGTTTTGATTATTATGGCGAAGAGTGCACCTCCAGACATCACTTCATTTGTGAATATGAGGATAAAACTCTGGCGAATAAAATTAAAAAGATCACTAGAGAACTAAAGTTGTAAAATATTTACTTGTAATTATTTATGTAATTTAAAAAATACAAAATTTATATTAATATTTTAACTTTAAGTGCAATTTTAATAAACGAAGTATAAATCATCTAAATGAAGTGTTTAGAGTGGAGACTTTTCACAGCTTTCTTAATTTTGAAATCCAAAGAAAAAAAAAAACAATTATTTCGCAAAACAAATGAAATCGTTTCCCATAAACATGCGCAATATGTGTACGAAGGTATTATTTTATTTGTAACGTTAATCGCTTGTGGTGAGTACTTATTTTAAGAAGAAGAAGAAATTTTCGTGAATAAATGTAAACAAGTTTCGCGATTATTGTGCACAGTTTATAAAATTTTTTACTTTTCCTTTTTTTTTTTAGAGAAAATTAAACTAAATGAGTTTGCAAACGACTGTTGCTACCACAACGAGCCAGGATGCCTGTTATATAGCCCTATTGGGATTGGCTGAATATTTTCGTACTTCACAACCACCCAATATCAAAAAATGCATCCAGTGTCTGCAAGCGTTATTTACTTTTCATCCACCTTGCAAGGTTGAGGCACGTACTCACCTACAATTGGGCCAAATTCTTATGGTCTATACGCACAATATCGATTTGGCTCGTTCACATTTGGAGACCGCCTGGCGACTCTCTGAGCCGCTAATGAATTTTGATGATGTCAAATTCGATACCGCTTCATTACTGGCCGAATTGTATTTACAAATTGATCAGAGCTCCTTATCGAAGGCCATTTTACGGAAAGCTATCGAATTATCTCTAAACAATGCTTATTGGCATTGCAAGCTCCTATTACAACTGGCTCAGCTGCATGCCAATGACAGGGAATACAGTCTGGCATCTGAATTATTGGCTGTTGGTGCTGAATCTGCGGAAGAAGCCAGTGCTACGTATTTGAAAGTGCTATTTTTATTGTCACGTGCCATGATTTTGATGATTGAACGTAAAACCAACGATGTGTTGGCGTTGTTGAATTCCGCTGGAGCCATTATTGATAATTACATAACTAATCCGCATCAAAAGGAATATTTGAAAGTATTCTTTTTGGTGCTGCAAGTGTGCTATTATTTGGCACTGGGTCAAGTTAAAACTGTTAAACCCAGTTTGAAGCAATTGCAAATGTCTATACAGACCATAATGGCACCAAATTGGCCCACAGATGAAGGTAGCAAAAATATTACATTAAACTATATTCACGATGTGACAATTTTTTATTTTCCGTAGTGATTTTTGGTCAAAATCATTTAGACATGTTTGTGTGGCTGCCCAAAGAGCAGTTATACGTGCTTGTGTATTTAGTTACCGTTTCCCATTCCATGATGGCTGGCTATATGGATAAGGCACAAAAATACACAGAAAAAGCTTTGACACAAATCGAAAAACTCAAATCACAAGATGACAAACCCATACTATCGGTGTTCAAAGTGATTTTATTAGAACATATTGTCATGTGCCGCATGGTGATGGGTAATCGGGAGTTGGCCATACGTGAAATAGCAGCAGCCCGCGACGTATGTTTAACCTCAGGTTCGAAGGGTCAACTCCTTAAGCGGCACGCAGCTCAATTGCATTGTTTGATTGGCTTGTACGCCATGTCTACCAGTTTCTTTGAACATGCAGAAAATCAATTCCTAACATGCGTTACGGAGACGAGCGAGCGCGACTTGAAATTATTTGCCAAGCTCAATTTAGCCATCATCTATTTAAGGACAAAACGCGATCAAGATTTAAAACAAATATTGGATGCTGTTTCCACAGAGAATACTCACACATATAGCTCTCAAGCGTTAATGGGCGGATTCTATTATGTTCAGGGCTTGCACGCTTTTCACAAAGCGAGCTTTCATGAGGCCAAGTAAGTAAACTTTTATAAAATATAATTTTATTATTTTTGACTTGTGATCTAAATTATTTTTGTAGACGTTTTCTACGCGAAACTTTAAAAATGGCCAACGCTGAGGATCTGAATCGCTTGACATCTTGTTCGTTGGTGCTACTCTCACATGTGTTTTTAAGTATTGGCAATTCTAAGGAAAGCATGAATATGGTGACACCGGCCATGCAATTGGCTTCCAAGATACCCGACATACACGTTCAGCTGTGGGGATCGGCTATCTTGAAGGATTTGCATCGCATGTCAAAGGATGTGCAACATGAAAAGGAGGCGTTAGCCAATCATGTAAAATATTCGGAAAATCTAATTGCCGATCAATTGAGATGTGTACAAAGTATGCATCACAGTTTAATTGATTGGCTGAGAGGAATACCGCCGACCACACCAATGACACCGGCCATAATGAATTCATCAACACCGATGAGTAATATGTTACAAGTGGCACCAGTTACTCCGGTTGCTGCTGCTGCTCCTCCTGCTCCTGTTCTCGCTCCACCACTTAATCAACAACAACAACAAACAGTTTTAATGCCATTAACATCATCACAGCATCAGCCACAAAATGTCCATTATTTGCAGCAACCACCACAGCAGCAATCCAGCTCATTGATGACTCCGCAAATGATGCAATATCATCAGTATCAGCATCTAATGCAACAAAAGTTACCGCAACAATTACAATTATCACAGCAACAGCAACAACAACAACAACAACCTTTACAACAGCCATATGGCCAGTACTACTAGAGCACACAAACAAGCTAAACGATCCGACAATTTCTTTTATAAACCATTTAGATCCGATTTATTTTCAATTAGAAAAGATAAAAACATTTTACACCACACATGTAATGTGTGGCGAATATTCCAAGTTTTAAAGTAAAAAACAAATATTTTTTAAAACACACTCAAAATCTAAATCAGTTTGATTGTGATCGTTTGCACGTCCGTATAAATATAAATCATATAAAAGTTTGTATAGAGTTTTATCCATAATTAACTACAAAGCTTTTCCTTGGTGGTCCTCTGTGTATCCGTCCACTATATACGTGAATACATAGGGAAAGGATTTCAGTTTTCGCCCAAGCTAAACATAACCTTTTTATTTCTTCTCTTTTTTCAAATCAACGAGCACGCCATTTTCATGATATCTTCTTCAGTGTGCCCCTTATTGTCATTCGGTGTCAATGTAACTTTTTCTTCTGAGTGTGAGTTCGAATCTTCCGAATGCGTAATAATTATTTGTTCTTCGTCCTCATTCTGATCCTCACCCATAAATGTAATTTGTACTCTAGTTTCGGCATCAGGGTTCTGGGTAGCAATTCTTTCGGCATTATTTTGGTACTTTTTTGGAATTGCACTGTGATGTGTGCGCATATGTTGTCGCAAGTTGGCAGGTTTTGAATATTTAGTACCACAAGCATTACACGCGAAGTTTTTCTCGTTGTGCGTCCTTTGATGCATTACACAATCGCCTTTCTGGGAGAAGCGCTTATCGCATAATTCGCACTGGTACGGTTTTTCACCCGTATGTGTACGCCGATGATTTTTCAATATATTTAAGGCGGTAAAACGCATCGGACAAAATTCACAAGCATAGGGACGCTCGCCTGTATGTTTGCGACGATGCTTCTGCAGTGAACTGGACGACGTGAAACGGGCATTGCACATGTCACACTTGAATGGATGATCGCCGGTATGTGTGCGTTTATGTGAAAATAGTTCAGCCTTTGTTACATAAGCATTCGGGCAGTGATCGCATTTGAAATTCTTCTCATTCGTATGACGCATTACATGCTGACGCAAATTAGAATTCTGACGAAAGCTTTTCCCGCACACAGTGCATAGAAACGGCTTCTCTCCACTATGAATGCGCATGTGATCCATTAATGAGGTTTTCATGGTGAACACTTGTAAAACACAAACACACAAACACGTTCAATATAAAAGTGATTTATTTCAAACAAAATTTGTTTACCTTTTTTACATACATTGCACTGATTACGTGCATTGCGATTATGTGCGGTAATCATGTGCTGACTAAGGTCCTCTATGGTGGCACAAGCCTTTTTACATTCCAAGCATGTATGCTGATTGCTATGCGTAGCCTCATGTGCTTCCAGATTCATTTTCGTTATAAATATTCGTCCGCAAATAGAGCACTGCAATGGAAAAGAATAAAAATTGTTGGAAAAAACTATAACAAATAATGCGACACAACTTCACTTTGAAATTATCCGATTTACAAATGTTTTGTTTCAGGTGTAATGTTAAGGTTTTCCGCCACACAAAGCCAGCTTTGCAATATTCACAAAAGTATTTCAAATTAGATTTATTCAGATCATCGGCTGCAACGGCAGGCGAAGAGATGCGTTCGCGTGGTTGTAAGCGTGGTATAGGTACACTCTCTTCGGTCAATTTTGAAAATTGTGGATTTGCCGTGGTCTCTGTAAGTGCCGTAGAGGCTCGGGTCACCCTCTTTGCTGTAACTTGTTTCACTTCTTTTTGGACAACGAGCTGTGCTGAAGCCGGTTCAATATCATGCCTCGTACTCAAATGCCGTCGAAGATATTTCAAACTAACGAATGTCATGAAGCAACGTGGACATTTGTATTCCTTTTTCCGGCTTTCTGGTTTTTTACATTCAAGATACTTCGTCAGTGCGCCACTATCGTTGGTATTTTGTGATATTTTGTGTTTTGTGATTAATTCTGGTTGATCTGGTTCCACTTCTTCTTCTCCATCATCATCAACTTTATTAAGATGGTTTTGTTCGTCATTTGTGATGATTTGGAATTCGGTTTCATCGTTCATATCTGAATCATCGTCATCAACAGAACTTTTATAAAGATAATCAATCGTTTCTTTGCTTTCCGCCTCTGAAGGGGCTTCATGATGTTGTTCAAAATATTCAAATTGTTGATTAGATGACGGCGTATTGCTGCCGCTATATGCTTCAGCATTTGTTGCGTCCACTTCTTCATTTTGATTATTATTTGTAGCATTTATATCCGCTTCGGCAGCGTCCACGAGAATATAAGACTCTTCTGCTCCATTATTTTCGATTAAATCATCTACATCTGTGTCCAAGCGCATCCTTTTAACGGCACTTTGCGATATTGAAGGAGCGTAATCTGGATTTTTCCACTTAGCGTCCTCATATTTATGGATATTAATTCTGTTCTCGTATTTATATGTTTCCTCCTCACTGCGCACTACATCTTTATCTTCCATTGTTTGTATGGTAGTGGATACATATTGTGGTCTTTCTGTTTGGGTACCTATATCGATCAATTTCACGAGAGTATCTATGGGTTCTCCATTAAAGGCATTGGGGATTAGTTGTCTCAAGGTTTTATTCGAGTTTTCACATTTCAGTTTAAATGAGTAGCAGTGGTTTATCTCACTGATGCACGTCAAGCACACTTTCTCTGGCAACATATCATTAGGTTGCGGCTAAATATGTATACATGGAATTATTCAAAAATTGATGCTTTGGCTTTCAGGCCTACCTTGGTTTTAGTAAATTCTCTTAGCATATCAGCCAAACAACCGGATCCACCACCACCACTATCGTAAATGGACAATAGAGGACCACTTAAGGACAAACATGTCCTACAAATTTTTTCTATGTCCATTTTTTTCTAATTTGGAAAGGATTTCTCTTTAAAAAGAAACTTTTGCTACCGTCTATAAAAAAACTAGAGTTTCAAAGGCTTGTACTAATTCTTAAAGTTCACTTTATTTATTAAACTAATAGGGTGATGGTAAATTTTATTAAAACGTAACTTAACATATGTAAGTTAATGCCTTACATCTCTTCGGTCTCTTTTTAAATTATTGGGCGTTTAAAAGTCCTTCAGGACGGTTATGTATCGGCGGGTACATTTTTAAATCCGAATTGTACTATTTATTCTAAAATATTTTCATCATGTGATAAAACAATTACAAACAGTAACGTAATCCTCCTTCAAAGTCATTTGTTTCGTATGGTTTGTTAATTGCATTGAAGTTGATACAAAATCATTAGATTTCACAGATAATTTTTTACAAATTCTCTAAATAATTAAAGTAATAGAGAAAATAACATGGAACCCATAAGTGAGCTAAATTGTATTGTTTGCTTGCAAGTACACGATATTATGGTGTATTTGTATCACGACTTTGAGGATTTGCAAACAAGCCTTCTGCATTTGTTGGAAACTTGTGGTGGCTTAAAGGTAAGCAATGGAATATAATGAATTATTATGTATTGTATACGTCCCCTCTTAACAGGTTATGGAGCAGAGTGCATGTCCTAAGTACTTATGTAAAATCTGTACTAATGAATTATTGATAGCGGCAAAGTTTCGTGAAAAATGTTTACAATCTCAAAATATTCTGGAGAATTATAAAAGGCAATTTGAAGAAGGTGATACGCTTAATGATGAGGACTTAATTGAAGTGGATTATGGCGAAAAGGAGTATTTGCCTAATGAGTATGTTGAGAAAGAAAAGACGGAAAATGAATTTATAGAATTTTCAAGTGAAACTGATATTCCGGATAGTACATTAATCAATGACTCTTCCAATATTAAACAATTGGAAAATAAAGATCAACCACAAGTAGAAGTTCCTGGCTATAGTGATATTACCATTGCAAAGCAAAGCACATATAAAGCTATAGCTTGTTGTAAATGTGGAGAATTTTTTCAACATAGCATAAATCTAGCCAAGCATCTGCAGCAAGTGCATGGTGTAACGCAATGTTATTCCTGTTCAAAATGTCAGAACGTGTTCACATCAAAAGCGGAATTGCAACAGCATGCTTGTCAGAGCAAAAATAATAGTATTAATAATAAAAACAAATGTTCGTCATGCTATAGAGTCTTCCCAACACCATTTGCTTTACGTGTGCATTTACGCACCCATACTGGGGAAAAACCATTCAAGTGTAAATTTTGTAAAAATTCCTTTAAAACGCAATCGTCTCTTACAGCACATAGGAGAAGGCATATGAGTCAAGCCGACTTTAAGTGTACCGTTTGTAACAGAGGTTTCATGGAGCAACGTTACCTTCTATCCCATATGCGCATTCATAGGAAAACGCACACGGATGAACGGACAGTTATATATGAGCTGGAGTAGCAGTTTTGTTCAAGTTACGGTCTCAGTGCGATCTTATGAAAGAAAACTTTCCCTTTAGAGTACAAACGAACTTATACTTTTGAAGTTTCAATAAAAAGTTCAAATTCATTAAATGAAAATGAAACATAGAACGTCATTTATTCATCATTTCCAAAGTAATTGTTAATTTTTTCTTTTATTGCAATCTTTTCTACCTCATCCGCAAACGAGGCTTCAACTGCATTTATAGACAGACGATATATATCATGCCGGTTCAGGTTATAATGTTCACAAGCTTTGACAAATTCTTGTGTTAAATTGGTATCAAATATGCCACTGTCGTCGGTACACAATACAACTTTACATATATGGTCACAGTGTAATCTGCGAAAATGATGACATTTGTAGGAAGACACAGTTCCACTTTTAACATTGCTACTTAAGCAGCATTCTATTGTTATATTTTGCTGGGAACATTGTTGAAATTGTTGATCAGTGAGAAATGTACCATGACCTAAACGTTGAAAACCGAAATCTAGCATTTCTTGAGCTTCGGCAACATTTCTTACTTCTGCACAGTGGAGTGCCAATAGAAGATTATGATCTTTGGCTTTCCTTAGTAAGGGTAGTAAATCTTTAACATTGCCTTGCATAGGATTGCCGCTTAAGTCTAAACCTTTGACAATTTCTGGATACTTGTGCTTCACATCGATGGCTAAATTAACAATTTCTTCGGCCACTTCGTAAGGTTGACTGCGATCAATGGATACAATCAGTTTAACTATAATATTGTAAATGCTTTGTGCATCTTGTATGCTTTTTATCACATGTTCCAAATATTCTCCTCGTGACATATTCTTGTTGCATTTGGGGGTTGAACGTAATTCTAAATAAATCACATTATCCTCGGAGAAATCTCTAATAACCATTGTTGTGGCCAACTGGAGGCCCTTTACAGTTTTGGTTAATTGATGAATATAAGCAAACTTTTGAAAGGCTTGTTCCAAATTATTGAAATCTGTCAACTTTTCGGCCATTGCCATGCATTCTGGTGTATTTTCTCCATGTAGTAATAAATCCAATTCTTGTATAGATTGTACTGAAAGAGAACCATTTAGATGTGCATGTAATTCGATTTTCGGTAAATATTGTAGAAAGTATTTCATTTTATATGGTATGAGAAATTTACGGCGTTTTAATGTAAATATATAAAGACGTTGTGTATTATGTGTTTATAAGGAAACGTTTAAAGGAAACGTGTGTATGTGTTACTCTAAGCCATTTATTATATTCCCCTGCTGCTTCTTATGTTTACACAATCTCAGGTTTCACTTTGTAGGAACTTGTTTATGCTACTGCAAAAAATGGAAAGTAAGAGGTAATACTCATTTCAGTAATATTAATTGGATCAATTTACCTTGGCAACACACTATTGAAGAATTAAAAAGTATTCACCACAATTACAGTAAATAATATTTACTAAAACGGAAGGAAAAAAATTGTCTATTGTATGAAAAAAATACTTCGTATTCACTTTGTTCTTCTGCAACTGCAAACTAAGATGTCTCGCTTAAAGTGTCATTCACATGCTGAAGTGTTTTAGAAGAAGAAGAAGAGTTAATCTCTTTAGTAGCAAAAGTGTTTAAGCGTTGAAGGAGATTCCAAAATTGTTTTTTATAAAATTTTTAATTTGTGAAGTGGTTTTTATAGTTATTTTTATGCACATTCAAAATACACCTAAACAATGGCCTTAATTGTGAAACAATTTTGACAATAAGAAAACTCTTGTTGAGAAATTTTATTAATTATTATTCTTATTATTATTTTGGACGGTCTTGGCCATTCAACAACTGAAGAAACTCTGCGTCAAAGTGGTCCAAAAGCTCACCGTATACATATGGTTCTTTTTTGTGAGCTTTGATAAAGTTATATTATGTCTTAATCTGAGTTCAAATTCCAGCTGAAAAAACTCAAACCTTTCTCCTCAGCGGGATTTGAACCCGTGTCCTACAGCGTGAAGAGTTTACTAAGACAGAAATTTTATTAATTGTATCTTAAATGTTTTATTTATATAGAAATAGTTCGTTATTGATTTACATTAAACTTATTAACTAGCTATGGTGAATATGTAGTATCAGAAAATATAAATAGTTTTAACTTTTTAATTTCTGGGCAAACGTTTATTCACATATTTAAAGTTTTATAAAGTATTTTTAATTAAAAATGAATGAAAATGTTATAGTCGGTTAAGACCGATCACATAATACCCTACACCACTTAGTGACACAATTTATGCTGATTTTTTTTTTTAAATTATATCCGTTAATGTGATGAGAGGAGAGTAAAATGCTTCAATTTGAATGAAAATTTCCATTCACCACAAATGGTATGTGGTATAAAAAGCACCAAAAATAGAATAGAAAACCGTGACGACAGTACTTTTATTTTAATAATTATTAAACGTTGTTGTAATCTATTTAAATTCTAAGCTTGTGTAGAACATATAATAAAACCGAAGCATTCTTTTAAGTATTTTGCTTTAATGTGATTTTTAGTTATAAGTATTTAATGAAAATTAATTAAATTTATATATGTATTATTTAGACATATCTGTACATACTTATATATGACACATATTATTTATTTGAAATTAACGTAGAACGTAGGTTTGACTAAATTAAAATATTATGAAATTCATTATTATTAAAAATTTATTATGCATTTGTAAAAAAAAGGAAAGAAACTATATTTGGCTGAGGCCAAATCTTTAATACACACCAACGATGCACGAAAACTTCCCGAGGAGTTTATTTCTGTATATTTTCTGTACTTTATAAGTTATACGGAAAATTTTCTTAAAAAATTCCCCCATTTTCAGTTTTTGTTGCAATGTGGGCGTGCCGTTTGGCCGACTTTCAATACCAATTAGCGTATAAACTCGACCAACGCTTCTGCCAAGTTGAAATGCATTTTTCATTTTGTGCGATCAGTAGAGTGATTATTAAGAACCTAAATATCAGATAGACAGACAGACAGTCGGGCCTGCAACGTTCTCTTTTTTAACATTTTCGACATGTGGTGGTGGGTATAATAAAGAAATTTCTCTTAATTTCTCTTCAAGTAGTTTGTTCGCCTTTGTAGGGAAACCAATTACGTTACAAGACAATAATTCAATATAATATTTTCAGTTGTCATTAATTTTATAAGACTTTTAAATATAATATAATATTTCTCATTCAATTTAAATTGATTCTGGCAGCAAATAGAGATTTTTCTTAGTAACTGCAGTTGAACGATTCTCTTAAATGGGCGACAAATTATGTTTGTATTTTCTTCAACGATTTTACAAATTGTATATTAAATGCATTTTATTGATATTTATAATTTCTCTTTCTATGTGTGGAATTGAGTATTTTTGGAATTTTAGGTATGCATGAGTATTTTGTAACAGTAATTGAGTATAAATTTTTAATATTGTATATATATATAGAATATTTGAATTATTTATTTTTTATGTAAGAGAGAAAACTTTTCAATTAGATGAAAAATCTCAATTTTATATGTTTTGACATTGGGAATGAGTTGCTTCTATTTTGGTCGGTTTCGATAAAGCTTATTGTACAATCATTATTTATGGTATGCTCAACCTCTCATTCTACTCCAGGACCGTTTTGAGGAGTGCATACCGGACTATTATCTTATACCATATTAGGAATCCAATTCACTTTCTATAAATATATTTATTAAACAATATTTTTTACGCCGAGGGCTATAAATTCCCTTTTTTCGTTCTAAACAGATTTCTTTATGTAACAAGTTAGGTCATGACAATCCAAGCATAATTAGGTGGCATTTTTTTAAGAACGTACTTGTTCCCCTTCTATCTAACGACTGTTTGGATAAAATTAATAACACTAATATTATAATATTACTTATATATTTTATTATGGACGTTATAATGAAGCTATCTTAGAAAAATATAGTTGATTAAACTTTTTGTGTCTTATACAATATATATATGTTGTTCAGTTTTGGTATGATTTCATTCAATTAAGGAAAATAATAAATGGTTTTATGCCAAATATTAAATTGGGCAATGATGCTTAATAATTAGGGGAGTCTTACTCTTTTAGAGAAATTCTACAAATTGATTCTTTTTCAGTGCTTGCTTAAGTGTGGGAGTGGCCTTCAACTGATTGCCCTTTTGAGATTGAATTTTTATCAAAGACAGAAACACAGACAGACAGACAGATACGGTTAAATCATACCCCTAAAGAATATACAGGGTGAGGAAAAGGAATATGGAAAATCTCGAGTAACGCGTCATAGTATAAAATTTTCTAAAAAACTTTAACTACAAAAGTTTTTGGGTTAAAAGAGGGAAACTCCTTTTTTAACCCGATAAATTTTTGTTTGAAGTTTTTCGAAAAATTTCATTCTATAGCGTTTATCGAGAAATTTCAACTCTAAGTTATAGAATCTTTGATACATATTTGTAGGTGCTAAAAACGTCTTAAAGTAATGAGAACTTATAATTAAATATAGTATGAGGTACAAATTTAATCGTTATTTCATTATAATTAAACCTCATGTTTAAGAGGAGGTCTGAAGAAAAATTTAAAATATATTTGGCTTTGGCCAAATCTGAGATATATGCCTTTACAAACATTTTACCTCGAAGGCCGGTTCCTGCACAAAATCTGACTTTTTGAAAATCGTAGGCGTGGATCCCATCCCTAAGTAAGGAAGATATAGCTCCGTGGCTGTCAGAAGTTTTCGTTTTTTGTGGATGTGGCTTGTAAGCGATTTTATTTATTTTAAATAGCAATCTAGACGTGGACGTTGCAATGCCTATGAACAGTTATGCGGACGTTTTGACAAATCGACTCAGAATTTGATGTTGATCAAAAATATATAAACATGTTTATGGGATCTTTGAAACGTCTTTCTCGGTATGGCGAACGGCTGATATTAGTACACCAATCATCTTATTTGGAGGGTTTCATAAATTTGTTCTTCAAAAAGATTACTAGCTACTATAATGATAGTAGAAAAACGAGTATAAAAGCTGTATTTTTACAAGTAAGCTGTAGGGTGTGCCCTGTATACGACCATATGCATAACATTTAACCTCATTGCAGGAATCCTGCACAAAGAAATGCTTCATGTAAATGAGGTCTACCTTGCTTCTCCCATTTTCAGCATATGGATGGATGGGCTATTTATATATAGTTTTACCAAGGCATGTATATTGATTATTATTATGCAGAGACTCAAATTGTCCATACATTAACTTTTTCGGCCACCACGCACCAACTGGAGCGTTCGTAATATGAAGATACTATGTGTAAGTTGGAGACATGATAATTAATTAAGGCTTCCAATTCCCCTTCACGAAAAACGTGATAATAGCGATGATGTGTGGTGGCGCCGCCTTGATTAGGACTCTCCAACGATGCTGTAGAACTGGAACGTTCCCACGACTCGGTAGATTGTTGATTTGTCAATGCCGTTTCTACAGTATTTTCTCCCTTCTTTTCGCTACCATGTCCTTGCAGTTGCTCCTCTTTGGCGTCTTTTATTAAATCGCAGTTTAGGGGATTATACTCAGTTTTTGGTGAATATTCTTCATTTCTTCCTTTATTGTTTTTGGATAAATTCTTTTGTTCATTTTGAACTTCACCTTTTTCTACAATAATATCTTGCTCCTCATTATCGTCGTCGTCATCTTTGATTGATGAATTTTCATCTTGTAATAAGTGGGCGGTTTCCGGATGTAAGTTGTAGTTTGGATTGTGATAAAAATTGAATTTTGACATTTTGTAATTCTCATATAATTGTAAAGAGTAGCTTCGTTCATTTTCCTCTTCGTCATCATTCTCATCTTCTTCATGTATAGTGAAACTGCGCGCTTGTGACGACAGGGAGGAAGTAGATGACGAGGTGGGTGATTGATTTAGACTGGCATGAATTGATAAATTAGCCAACATTAGGCGACGTTCTCTTAACTCATCTCGAATTGCTATAAGATCATGTTCGCTGTACTTCCTTCGCTGGTTACTAAACGGATCGTCCAAATCTTCATTCATATTTTCCAAGTTCGGTACGTCGTCGCCCTTTCCATCACTTTCGTCTCTGCGTCTTAAATGAGCGCTCACTAGTTCAGCAAACTCAGAGCAATCCTGTGTTTGTTCTTTTACGTCTTTTTCATATATTTTAGGCACTATATCGTTGTGACCATCTTTATTGAAGGGAGTTGGAGTGTCATTTTCCTTATATTTACTCGTGACTTCTTTATCATCTTGTGAGTTGGATTTGGTTTCAATTTTTGCTTCTGCTTCGGTTTCTTCATGTTCGGGTGGACTATGATCGTTAGTTGCATTTGGTGCATTCGACTTGGACGTACTGATCACACTGTCAATAGAATCAGGTGAAGATGCTTCACTGGAATCGCTATCTAAATCATCAGTTGCGGGATTATAGATTTCAAGTGATAACAATTTCGGAAAGCTGGCTATGACAGCCCCTCTACCACTCGCCGATCGCCTAACAATAGGAAATCCCTGCCTGCAGAGTTGCATGGTTTGTTGTCGGCGAAATTTCGGTATAGGTGGCAAATCTCTTATTGTCTGTTGAGTGATTCGATTAACTATTGGAGCTACGGGGACAGATTGACTTTGTACCTCTTTATTACTTTCACTGTTGTTGTGCTGCATTCGTTTGACTTGATGTGATAAATTTTTTTCGTATATGGGGTCTTTCTTTGCTTCAGCACAGGGGTCTTCGGTTATGTTATTAACTGAAGTTTGTATTTTTAGTTGTATTTCTTCTCTTTCTTGAGTATTTCTTTCCGCAATACCAAGCTGCTTCATTTCGCTGTTTTCTTGCTCTTTAATATGAGTTTCATCAAAATTAAAGTGGGTTTTATTCAATTCATCGATCAAGTTTTTCGTTAAGTTATCACTTTGTGGACTCACTTGCGAAGGGAGCGGTGTTAGTATAGCCATGGCTGCAGAAACAGCACTAACAATTTGTGGTGGAGAGGTTATAGCCGTTTGAACTGCTGCTGGAGAGTGAGCTGGTGTAGGCGGACAAGGCTTTATTAGGGGTGATGTAGGTAGGGATGATAAGTATTCTATTTTGCAACAGGGTCCCTGGGTAATTAAACTGCCACCATTTTTATTGTCTTTATTGTGATCACAATGAGTTGAGCAATTTGTACCTGATGCTCCTCCCTTTGTCCCGTTGCTTGAAGATGAATTACTTGAACTAGAGTTCGAGTTTTGATGTTGACTTTGGTAGTTAAGTTGCTGTTGATGTTGTTCCGGTTTTGGTATATAAATTACTGAAGCGAAACTATCTTCTGATTCAATACTCGTATCGGATTGGAGACTATTGTCTTTGGATGAATCGGAGCCAGATTCTCGTGATTGTCTTCTCGATTTCTCTTCATTTCCGCTTGTCATGCTACATTGAGTGCAGCCTTGATGGTAAGTCGCACAATAGCAGGCGGTTGTGGAGCAATTAACACCTCTACAAATCGTAACGGGTCCCGCATATTTATTGGACGTAGAGATCCCTACTACTTGAGTTTGTTTATGCAACAAGTTTTTAAAATGATTTTGAAAGTTTGTTACAAAAGGGAATTGAGCCTGACGCTGTTGTTGTTGTTGTTGGGGTGGTAATATGTGATATTCTGCTTCCATTGGTACCTGATTAGAAGAATGATGATGGTGATGATGGTGATGATGTTCATGGGTGCACTGTTGAACACATGTTTGTTGTGTCGCACTTGTGTTTGTTGTTGTTTCCGTTTTCTCTTCGTTTGTTGTTTTTAAATTTTGCAAAATTTTCGTAAAGCTTGATTTCGTCACTCTTTCCAAACTATCGGAAGAGTTTTTTATTTTGTTAGTGAAACCTTCACGTATCACTTGTAGTCTTTTGGACAACATGGCCGACCGGCACAGAAATGCCTCATTTAATGAGTGTTGTTTTTGTATTCGCTTACGTAGCCTCTCTTTCTCGCGTAGCCGATTGCCCGCCATAAGTTCTTCATTTAGAGAACTCTGTTTGCGCATTTTTCGGCTAAGTAGGGCGGAGGTTTTAGAGGTCAGCAATGGATTTGGGTTTGAGTGATGCGAAGCTGCGTTAGAGGACTCATTATTAGTGTAGAGAGTAGTTGTTAGGCCATTCGTTTTGCTATTATATTTACTTAACATATGAAATGAGTTATGTGGCAGTTCAAAGTCTTCGTCGCATAGAGATTGTTTTTGTTTGATGAGCTTAGGACGGCGATTAGTGTTGCTGGTTGCTGTTGTTAATGCGGTCTGTGAGGAACTGAATTTGTTAGCAATTGTACTGGTTGCTGAAGCATATTTAATGGAATTTGGAAAAGTTGATGTGGTTATGATTGAGGTGCTGGTAGAAGAGGGTACTTTAGTCTGGTTGGCACAATTGTAATGTATTAAGGGGTCACCCAAACTGGGTATACTTGATCGAGAACGCACGATTTCTGACTCTTGTGGATTCAAAATGCTACTAAGACTGCGCGACTTTAGAGTTGTCAATAATGGCGGTTCCTTGAAGTCCTCCAAATGTCTTAGTTCAATGGGTAAGTCTTTGGCATCCTCACAATCGAAGCTGCCATTTTTTTGGGTATCTTTTGAAGTCCATGACTCCAAAAACCAAGCATGTTTACGATTACCGGCCAATTTCTGAAAAATACCAAAGAAAAATTATATATATTTTTATGTATTACGGTTAAATTTAAAATTTTGTTACTCACTTTTATGGCCCGCCTAACGAAACTGTAACACGATTCACCAGGCGAGGATGAAGATAAACTTGAACTGTCCCCTTCGCCAGTGGAACGACTGGAATTGGAATCTTCTGTGTAAACATGATAAGGTGCCAAAAAGTCATCTTCCTCCTCGTCGTCGGAGTTATTGACATTTCGAATTTTAGATGGTTGCCACGGCACAAGTACATCTTGCGACTCGAAACGTTGATTCTTTTGCTCCATTGCCCAAACTGTAATGACAACACGCCCACCAACACGTAAAACTCGGGCCAATTCTCTTAATGCATTGATGCGCCTATCGGTGGTAGCAAAATGATGGATCACAGCCAGTGACAAAACAGCATCAAAAGATTCATTACGGAACGGTAATTCCAGATTGTCACATAGAGTTATCTAGAATAAAAGAGTCAGCGTAATGTGTGTAATTTTCGTCGTGAAGATGAGAGAGAGAGAGAAGATATGTTACTATAAAGGCGCATAATTTCGTTTATATTGCGATAATTTAGGGTAAACGAATTGAGGTTTTTGTGATGGTTGAGCTTGTAACCGATGGATTAAAAGAGCGCGGTGTTGGTGAATATGCAGATATATATCCGTAATTACATCCTTTGGCAGGCTTAAGAAATTGAAATGAATTAGGGTAGCGTTCAAGTAGTTAAACATATGGTAAGGCGCTTTCTAGTCCGCTAGTTATAATTCTTCCATGTTTCCTTAAAAGCAGTCCCAATCTGGGGCCCTAAGTGGCCAAAATTTGCCTAAGCATCCTAATGTCTTTTACCTGGTATAGCTTTTTTACTTCTTTTTATTTCCTTAAAGTACAAAAACATTTCCTAAAAATGTGCAATTTTTTAGAAGACCTTGACCCAAAACAAGTGTTCCACCAACCATTTGCGTAACACACTAAAATGATTACAATGAGTAAAAAATTGTAAAGGTAGTGTTAAGTATATGTTTCAATGGATGTGTGTGTTTGTATGTTTGATAGGTAAACACAATAACAACAAGTACAAATTATTTCAAGCAACTTAACTTAAATAAACAACTTTGTGCATTGCATGTGCAGCGTTAAAGGAGCCGATTATTTGTATCAAGGCCTAAGTCCATTGATCTAAATACGTGGAAAAACGAAACGTTTAGCACTCTGCATGCATTTGCTACGAAATGAAAGTCGAGAAGATAAATTCAATACCAAAAGTGTTGGCGGTGTTCGGTTTGTAAGGGGCCAAAATGTAGGCACACACACAAACTATGGGTCCTTCCACACACACAACTTAACAAATACAAGCAGCACAGATGCTCTTTGTACAATATTTAACAATGAAACAGTGCCAAGTACATAAAACTTTTTGTCAACACCCGAGAGATATACGTACAAATATTGGTACAAACATAATATGAATTTTTTTTGAATCCTAAGCATGTACGGAGGATTCTTGCGTGCTTCTATGCAAGTTTATGAACAATATCACTGAATGTAGGGATGTTCTTTATACCCGAAGAATGGAAGTAACACTGCATTGTTGATTTATTGTATTATGTATGCATGTTTACTATTGATTGAATATTATATCTCCCATTTTACATTAACATTAAGTAAGTAAGAAGATTAACATTGGCTTAGGCCCATTTTTAAATATCCTCCATATATACACATAAACAGTGGGCCCGGCAAGTATATCTTTACGGCTCCTAACAGTGTATGTATTGTATGCCTAGATACACTCAGTTTTTGATGCTTAGCAAGAATATATATACTTTATAGGGTCTCTGACGCCTGTTTAGTTTTCTACTTGCCAAAAATATATTAATATTTAAGAAGCTTATTGTGCTGCTATAAACAATTTGGAGGTATATAGATAAATAACCTTGATTAGCTCACAATATTCCATTTTGCGTTCGTATAAAAGACTTTAAATAATATTTTGTAATACATTGTGTGAGAACAATTTCCATAATATGGTGTTGGTTAAAAGGAAAAATCGTATTTCTTCTCCATTTGCACTTTTCTACATAATAAATCAATCATCATTACAATTTCACAGGATTAAAGGATGTGTGGTATGGTATGGTATGGTTGACGAATCGATTATTGATTACCTTGTTGATGGGTAATTAATTTATCATTAATCAAAATCTAGATGTTTGATACTAAAATTACTTTTAGAAGTATGCGAATAAGACTTCAGATGAATATGTGTTATTTACCTCACCGCCTTTAATTTTGGCCGCACGACTTAGGCGTTGGCAGCGATCTACACCGATCGTGTATATATTGGGATTGCATTGCGTTAGGTAACGGCCACTGCCACAGCCTACATCACACACGATTGAACCGGGCTCGAGATTGTTAAGAAATTGCACAACACGCGGTTTCAGTGAACCGGTTGACTCTTCACAATTCTCATACACATCGTGCACGTAGGCACGTTCTAAAGCCGCTGAACGCCCATTGGCATCATTTGATGAAGATGCATGAGGAAATGTAGTAGGGGTTGCTAGTGTTGGTGCTGTTGTTATTAATGTAGTTGATGTTGTTGATGCTTCTCTAGTAGAAATGGTTGTTGCAGTTGTAGTTAGAGTTACAGCCGCCTCTGTTGCCATAGCTTGGGGCATTACATCCCCGGCATAAATGTGATTTTTTATAGCTCTTGTTGTTGCTGTTGTTGTTGTTGCCGTTGTTGTTGAATTTGTTGTTTTCATACTTAGTTGTGAAGGAAATGTAGAAGTTTCTGCTGTAGGTGATATAATACAGGGTGTGCAACTATTATGTCGAAAAGTTGTTAACGATGAGTTGTTTTCGTATGTCACTCCCATTAATTGCTTGGGTAGCGTTACGCCATCATCCGTTGCCGATATATCCGTTGTTGCTGTTGTTTTATTGTTGGTTGTACTAACCGCTGCATTGTCAATTGATAATTGTTTCGTCATTGTTTTAATGAAACTTTGTTGCTGTTGTTCTTGTTGGTGTTGCTTTTGATTCTGCTTACGTACGGTAGGGTTTGTTGATGATTGTGTTATTGTCGTTGTTGTTGTTGTTAATATACAATTGTCTGCAACATTGAAGAATTGTTTTGGTCGTAGTTGTTGTTGCTGTTGGTGTTGCTTGTGAAGTTTCGATTGTAGACAATTCGCATCTAAGCAAAAAAATAAAATTCTTATAAAGTTTTCAATGTTTCAAGAAACAACATTAAACTTTTTTTCGTTAAAATCATATTATGGGGTTAAGAAAACATTTTTACGACCATAATCATAATAAATTACAATATTCACAAGAATAGCTGCATGTATGTAGGTGGTATCCATTTCGAGAGTGGTAGCTAAAACGAGCTGAGTTTACTCAACCTCATTCCTTTTATTTATTTTCATTTTTTTTTTATATCAAGTGTGAGAACATGACTCACAATGTCCGTGTCCTCTTGTATTGATTGTATTTGTATATCTAAGCGCTGCCTTGTATCTATACACAATTTTTTAGTTCAAGTGACTTTAGTTTAAACAACCAACGAACCAATTAAGAAAGCACTGACAGCACATGTTAACCTAGGGCACGGCTGTTCATTGAATTGTAAGTAATGGGGATGAAACACAGTATGAGGTGAAGACTTGTGTCAATGTCTCATTCTCTCCTCTAGTGGTTGGTATTTAAAAAGTTGTTACAACTAACTACGATAGAGTTCTTGATTCGTGTGATAATAATTGATGGTTCAAGCATAAAGTCAATGTTCAAAAGTCTTTTAAATCGGATTATATGTTATGTGTACAATAGTGACGAATTATGCTTCAACAAGATTATTCTTTACACATATAAATGAAACTTTTATTTCAATATTAAATTTGTTAGAGTTGCAAGATTTCCTAAGGTTAAATAAAAGTACGAAATCACTTTATTGCTAAGACGATATGGGAGTTTGGCACGGCATAGAGCCATTATGTATAATAATAAATCATTGAAAATTTATAAAAGCTTTAAATCACAAATTCGTACAAAAATGCTTTTATATGGTTACAAAGGAATCGTGCTTTTGCAAAAGACACCCATAAGGAGGGTTCCAAACGCTTATATATACGTATATATACTTGATCAACATCAACATCTGACTCCATCTAAAGCATATCCATTGCTTTCATTCTTACGATCGCAAATTTGGAGCAATCGCGTTTTATACCACGCCCACCTATAGTAGGTATAGGTGGCCTAGTATTGTTATTTAATATATAGTTTGACATATATGAACTATATGGAGATGTGGTGGTTGTAGAAGAAAAGGGTGGTATAAGTGAAAGGTGCATAAAATAAGTGTTTGAACTATATTCGAACTTGATACAGGTTCCATGCCGTACTAATCGTGCTAGCTATCCCTACATGGCCATAGACTTGAGGCTGCATTTACTTTTTATACCCAACACTTGGTTAAAAATGTTTGTAACTTCCAGAAGGAAGCATCGGAGACCCTACAATGTATACGTGGCAAATATTTAAATAAAGAGTTTATAAATAAATCTATCGCATTTTTTTCCTCGATTTGTTTATTTCATGTTTCGGATAATTGTTTTAATTGGCGTACATTGTGCATGTCTTACTCGTCAAGTGACGTTAATGGTAATTAGTTTGTATTGTTATGTGAGGAAAGGTCGTCTGTTTGCTGTGACATTTTATTACAT
The DNA here is from genome assembly GCA_963971445.1 of Ornithomya chloropus. Classification (NCBI taxonomy): domain Eukaryota; kingdom Metazoa; phylum Arthropoda; class Insecta; order Diptera; family Hippoboscidae; genus Ornithomya; species Ornithomya chloropus. The sequence goes on from OZ020529.1 coordinate 6,189,448, forward strand.
CCTTGATAATGGGAAGTGTTTTCTGTTTTCTGTTATAATGTTATTCCCCTACCATCCGAAGGTGGGAGATATACTCGTTTTGTTATACTCAATTAATTCAATTATTATTACTATTATTATATATCGCTGAGAATACGCAGAAATTGTTACCATTTATTCAGGAATACTATAAATAAATGTAAGGTAGCGAAAATGTTATATTTTTACAAACTTAAATGCTCATCCGCCTGTCGAACCAACCTCGACATGGTAATAATCTTAACTGTCGATGGGTTACCAATCACACCCATTACATGGGTGCAAGTTCTTTCTTTATAAAAATGAGGCTGAGAGTATATCAAGTTTTTTGTTTCGTTTGTAATTTCCGAGCATATAAATTCTTGATTAAAATCGAATCGATTTAGCCATGTCCGTACGTGTATCCGAGTGTCAGTTTCTGTCTTGGATTGCTTACAGTCAAAAAGATATTGATCTTACATTTTACATTTGTATTTAATGTACGCAGGTTGCTATTTATATTGGGAGAAAATCGCTTTAGAGCCACTTCCAGTATCGACAAAAATCTCTCCATCAGCCACAAAAATTTTATACAAATTCTTATATTGAGGCTTCCCATTGCTGTCCTAAAAATGGGCAGTATTGCAAAGGAAATGCGCCCGCAATTTAGAAAAAACTTTTTTATGCAGAATCCATCTTGCACTCACTATTAGAAAGCGTAATTAGATACCTGCTGCGCCCACATTTTGTGTATAAATGTGGAGGATATTTAAGATTTGTATGAGTTTTTTACTTGTTTTTCATGAGCTGCGGTACCGCATTTTTACATTGTGCTAGATTCAAACCTATCACCTGCCGCATGAAATTTTAGTTCATCCATTATAAATTCAGATATTAGAACCTTTACGGGTTTGCATGGAAAAACATTGTCATATAGATGTAGCTGCATATGCTTTATATATATATATATGTACTTATACTTAAATACGATACCAAAAATAACTAAATATGCAAACAGCATGAATGCAGCTGGAATGCGTGCATAAGATTACAAGTTACAATTTATTTAATAATATACCTTTTTCCGATTCTACAATTCGTTCGTTAAGCACTGTGGCGAATGAGCGATTTGTGGCAAATGCCGTTGCAGTAGATGGTATATAATGTTTAGATAACATGAAAATTCTACAATTGTTCAATTAATTTACAGAAATATTTAATTTCATACTAAGGATTTGTTTTTGCACGTTTCTCTGTTTTAAGAACAAAGGAAAAGCATTTCAATTGATTCGTTTTCACTTTTCATAAATACTGCGAAAATTTTTCTAAATGACGTCATAAGTAACGTTACGTATGTAAGATATTTCGCGAAAAGAACATTTCATTGTACAGTTATTGTTGCTGTTGTTGTTGTTGTTGTCGTTGGGCATGAAAATTCAGTTTCAAGTTTTTTTTTTTGTTATATTTTCTTTTCAACGTTACACTTAATTGTATTGTAATTGTAATTTTTCATGGATAAATTTCCTTTCTCTTGATTTTTCTTTAAAAATTAAAACATTTTCTCAATAATTGTTTTTGTTGTAATTAATTTCTGATTTTTCTAACATTGTAATTTTCTTGGCGACTTTTTCATTGACATTGACACTCATTAAAAACTAACATTAAAAGTTTTATTTTACTATAAATGTTTGTTTAATTCCTTCGTAGTCACATCTTTCCGCTTTATCAACCATTAGCACAAAATCTTCATTAACTACTGAGAGTAAAAAGCTTTTAGTAACGTTCATAAGTTAGAAAATGAAGAATATTTAACGAAAGCTTTTTACGATTGAAAAGGATTTCAGCGACGTTAAGTTATTGTTTTGTTTTATTCTAAGGAAATACGGCAAGAACCAGTGACAAACTAAATGTGCCTTAGACCAAATTTTGATACCCTTTACATCTACATATAAATGGTGGGCGTGGCAGATATATGTTTCGTATCAACTTGCAAGTCAAATTTTACGTTGGGATTGGTTTTTTGTATATTATACAGAGTGTCTGTTATTCGATGGTACATCGATGGTTGGGATAATTATAGATATGTACAATAAATTTCAAGTTCATAGGTCAATTTTTCTGGCAAAGAAATCGTTGTCCATTGTGGGAGTGGCTCGAGACCGATTTTTCCCGTTTTAAAGAGAAATCTGCATGCAGAAACTAGAAGACCATGAGAATGCCAACAACAGATTAATTCACGGACATACATATTTAAATCGATTCAGTTTTTATATATACTTTATACGATGTCTGGCGCTTACTTCTGGATATTGCAGTTGCAATAACAAACTTAGCATATCTCCCCTCTCTCCTCTTATGTGAAGGGTACAAAAATTTGTGAATAATTTAAAAAAAAAAACACCTCTCTACTATTTTCTTTCAACCAGAACCTCCTACAAAGTCATATAATAAGTGGTAGCTTAAGTTTTCGTTTAGTTGAGCATTCAGAGCATTACATTAAACTGTCTATAATTCTAAATTAATCAATGAATGAAAAGCTCCTAAGTTAAGTTCATATTTATGACTTTGTGTGTGTTGTGTGAATTGCGCACTGTTAATATACATAAATAGTTATTTACGTATTTGAAAAAAGAAACAGCTAAATATTGAATACAAACAAACACAGTCGACCACCCCTTACAGGTCATACGTTCCGTTCTTAACCAATTTGGTGGCTACCGTAACTTTTATAATAAGAAATTGCAGGAAAGTTTATAAAGTCTCTTTGTAAACAGAAATATTTGTTGTTCCGTCTGCAATAAAGAGAGAAGGTGTCGGAAACCTTACAAAGTATGTATATTCTTAGTCAAAATCAAAAAATCTAGACAAGTGAATTTAGAAACATTGAGCTGACATTGAAAATACGTACATTCCTATTTTTTCTAAACGCAGGTTACTTTTGACATTGGTCAAATACGATCAATAACCATGCCTTTGTTCCATAAAAAAGCTATCTATCTAAATATAAAAATAAAGCTATGAAGTTGAAGTTTCGTAAAAATATATACAATGCATCGATGTGCCCAAAATGGACATTGCCAGATAACAAAGAGGCTCAAAATTTACACAAAACCTTATTTATCGTACAATCTAACTGTATATACCTGCTTGGCCCATTGTTTATATATACATAAATTGGAGGGTATTTAAGATGCGACCTGTATCAAATTTATTTTTTCTTTCTTGCTCTTTGTTGTTTTGATATTATAAAGCAGAGGGTTGTATTACTATAAAACTTGAATGTACAAGTTCAACTTGTGGCGGCGTTTGTGTCGTCACTGAGAAAAAAAGCAGATACACTACATAACGAATTTACTATAACCTCATGCAATGTGGAGGGTGTAAAAAGGCAACTCTTATGTAATAGAATATCTTTAGAGTAGCCATCCTTTACAAATATAACAAAAGCACCATCAAGAGGAATGGATTAAAAATTTATTCCCGCAAGATGTCCTTTTGACACAAAACTAGAAAAAAAGTGCGTTGGTTTATATTGATCCAGGCAAGGACAAGAATGGAAATCGCCACATCAAAATTAATTTTCTAATATATAAAAAACATCTTTCGATCCTACATTATATAGACATTAGATATATAATTGAACTAATATTAAAAAAGCTTACAGTGTTTACACTGAAAAGTTATAGACAAAATCCAAATATTTAACCAAAAGCTATAAAAGATACTTTTGCAAGCTTTCTCAGGATTTGAAGAAAGTTTTCTATTTAACAACTGATTGGTGGTTATATATGAATACAGCCGCTAACTTATTCGACCATAACATTCCAATATTCTATCAATTTTCTTTGACTTTTACGATTATAGAATGGTACCTCTTAAAATCATATTTTTGTAGTTTATTATTTTATTTATATAAATAATCAATCTAAGTATTACATAATGTTTGCCATACATTGAAGAAGTAAACTTGACTAGAAAAGTTTCAATTTTAAATATTATAAACATATGAATAAAAATCTTTCTAAAGTAAAATATTTCACTTCACTCTGACCAACTTCGCTATAGCATACTTGTATAATAAATAAGTAGTACATATATTCTGGATCTGTGGAAGTACCGGGTTGGTATTATTCCGTAAAGTCTTTTCATTTCATTTAAAATCTGGTTATCTTATTGTTTTCTGGAGATGGAGGTAAGGTCGATTCATACGAGTGCGTGGGACTACCCCTTTGAACTCGGGTGGTATTCTGACGATTTACGCCGCCTCCATTGCCATGAGATTGGCGTAAATTGGCAAAGAATTGTTGCCGTTTACTAACACCGCCTCTTAAAGGAAGTGTCGGCATTTCACTGGGGGATTGATTATAATGATGATCTTCGTCTTGAGTAAAGTTACGCATGGCAGGATTGACGCATTCGTACACACTCTGCAAAAATAGAAGAATAAATTATAATAAATACATTTTGTTGTGAAGCATTCTTACCTGTTCTGATGAATATTGATTGTTTTGGGCGAATGCTAGAGATGTAAGTGAGGGTAAGGCCTGTGCAATGTCCGAACGTTCTATACCGCGAACAATCAAAAAGGTTCGAGGTATCAAAATACCCACTAAAATGGCCCAACCACATGCCTGCAGACCCAAAGGAATTGCGGCATCTCGTAGATCATCACCAAAACAAGCCACTGTTATCCACACAATCCATATCATAACTAATAAAATGCATCCAATTACAATTAAAATGCCCTCACGATAATTCCGTTGCGAACGGTATATAAGTGGGATAAGAGCTATACAAGCCAACAGCAATACAGCATCATAAGCCAATAGGCCGAAAAACCAATAACCATAATACATATTTTCACACGATATACTATCCGAGGACACATGCATTATCACCAACAGCTGTACAGACATGCCCAATTGAACGAAAACACTCAAGACACAAATGACTGCTTGAATGTAACCATTGACATGGGATAGAAAACCGCCTTCGGAACCTATAGAGGCCAACATAACAGCTCGACACAGTAGTAAAGAGAATACAAAACAGTAAATGAGCGTAAGAATAAATACTCTAACGGCACATAACGTGGTTAAAGTTTTGGCATCTTCATATGTTACATGAGAGTTATGACGCTCTCCGACATATTCCATGGAAAATGGCACGAACGAAGTAAACATAAGGAGTAACGATAGCAGTAAAAGAACTGATGTAACCGGATTGCCTTCGAAAACATCACCCAATGATATGCGAACTAATATAAAAACTAATATAGCCATAGTGCAAATAACGCCTAATATGGCGGCGGTGATGCCTGTAGCCACCCATGTGTCGGATTTTATACGCCAAAACATGACAGATTCACCATCGAATAGGAACGGATATCGAGGATTCTCATTAGCACTAAATTTACAGTTGAAGACCTCACCAAATTTAGTCTTCAATTCGAGACTAGTGTGATTTTCTGGATTATAATGATAATATGTTGTGACATTGGTTACGAAATTTTGAGAAGCTATCTCGCGTAAAGTTGATAACTCTTCCTTCGAAGATGCGGTCGCACGTTCGTCTGTATTTTCATCTTGAAGTTTTTGAAGCATTTGAATTGACATAAAGGGTGTTAAGCGGCGCATGCGTAAAACATTCATTAGTTCGGGAACATCGTGATAAGGCAAATGATATTCCGGCTTTTGCCAGTCTTCAGAAATAAATTGCAAGAAATTTGAACAGCTTTCTAAAGCAAAAGTGCCTTCAACACGACGGCAGTGTTTTTGTAGCGAATGTTTAAGCCAGTATATCATTTCCAACAGGGGACGCGCTAAGGCCAATACTCGAGAAGGCAATACGCTTTCACCAATCAATGGTTTATCCAAAGTTATTTCCGAAGAATTATAATCTACAACTTTTAAATCAATTTCTTTCTCCATCAATATAAAAGTTTTATCAGGCAAACCTGAAAATGCAAACACAGAAATCTCTGTTCAAAAAAAAATAAAACAAAGAATACGAGTTAAGTTTGCGCTCACCCGCTATAAAACTTTTTTCGATGCGTTCAGTGGGCACCACGAATATAATGCCATTTTCCTTAAAGTTCTTCATCATATCATTGCCAATCAATATATAAATGTTGTGTTCGCTTTTAAAGTGCATCAAGCACATGTGCTCCCTTCTAGCCGCCTCCATAAAATCATTATAGATTTGTAAATTTTCGGTAAATATTTCTACCGAGGCAATCTGATCACCCCAGGGCATTTGATATAAAAGATGAGACACTTTGGGGAAGACATCACTGTGAATGGAAGGTATTGGCCAGATGTTGTATTCCAAATCTTTAATAACACTCTCCAGGAGTTTGTAATAATCATAATCAATGAAGATGCCAATAGCATAACTTAAGCATTGCTGTTGATATTGAACTTCCTGTATTAGTAAATTCTCAACCACCTGTTCATTGTCTAAATGTATGGCCCGTATACCTAGCGCAAAAATGAAATTATTACTTATTATAAATTGGAAAAGAGAGCTGGCGTTGTATTGTGTTTACCAATTTCAAAATCTGCCCCCAACAAATAGGCGATATTTATACGATTTACCACAAACATGGCGGAGATGGGATCAATGGTTAAAACACTCAGCATAACATCACCCTCAATGATTTGCACTATTTCTTGTTGACTTTTAATAATGGGCCGTTCATTTTCTGAATCCATTAATATCGATTTTATACCATGAATACATATTTCATTTATTTTACTGCCATTATTATTACTGTCCTCATTAAGCGTACCGTCTGGAGTAATGGTGGTGGATGATATTAAGGCAGAGTTTGACAGTTCTGACGTGCTTGCCAAAGAGGAAGATGTAGTTGATTTTGTAGCAGAGGTTGTTTTCGATTTTGTGGTATTATTATAAATTTTCGGAGCTATTTGGGCTTGTGTTACCGCCATTATAGGTGGCTCGGTGTTGGAGATTGTGGACGCCGTTTCATCGGCTCGTAAAAGTGTACCCATTGAAAAAAGTACCAGCATAAGATAAAAAGTTACTGCAACAAGAATACAAGTTCAATATTGAGTACATATCTCGATTGTGTTTTTCAACTGTTTTATTATTTCTTTAATTTAGGACTTTCATAATCAAATTATTAGTGGAGCGTGTATACCGTTGGGGCCTCCTTTAACAACTATTATAGTAGGTATTATGAACCAAAATGCATTTTTTTTTTTGCAAACGGAATGACAAACATTAATAACTACTGATCAAACTATTCAGCACTATAATGTGCTGGGTTTAGAGAAAAAACTTATACATCAGATTCACCTAGGAAAATTCGGAACATTATATACTCAGTTGCTCGGTTTCCCTTGATAAATTCTTAATTTATTATTTTTAGACTCATGCAGCGAAGCATTTTCCATACATTTATGTACAAATATTCGATTAACGCTCTTGAATTTTTAAGGTTTCTTATTGCCTTCTATTGGCAAATTGACACTTACCCTTTGCCAGCCTTTGTGTCACATGTTTTCGATATTTCCAACTCATGTTAACAGCGTTTTCCGTTAATTTGCATCAAAAACAAATATTGATTTGGAAATTTTGTTTTTTTATTACAAATGTATTTTTAGTGCGAATGCATAACGTTCTAAATGTTTAAAAATCGAATAAAAGCACTTGAATCAAATCTTTTATATTCAACACCTTTACTGTTATTTGTGAATATGACGTTAATACGATTTTTTTCAAATTGAAATTCTTATTTGGCGCCAATCTTAAAAAGTTCAGCGTCGCGCCATTTTTATCTAGAGGGAAAATTCTTGAGGAATATATTTAAAATTTCTAGCATTTTTATGCTTTCTGACGAATTGGCGGAAGTTTAAAAGTTTGTAATTCTGGTTAAAATATCCCGCAAGAAGTTTCCTACAAAGTTTGGTATATATACTCTTGATCAGCATAAACATTTGGGTTGTCCTAGACATGTCTGTCCGCGTGTGCTTCTGTTGTTAGTACGCTCACGCTTGTAAATTTTGAGGTAATTGGTTGAAATTTGGTATAAACATCTGTACGCAGAAATCTATGTATCGTCCATAAAAATTGAGCTACAAAGTTGAAATCCAGTAATCAAAAATATAGTTATCCCTTATATGTTGCAAAAACGGGGGGAGGGTTATAACAGACACGCCCACAATTCAGAAAAACCTTTATTTTAGAGTATAACTCGACGTGAAAGTTGTATCAATTACATAAACAGCGTACAAGCCTTAGAGGCCTACTACGATGCATGCCACGCCCTCACTTTGTATGTGGAGAGTGTTTAAGATTTGTTATAAGCCAAATTTTGTTTTTACCTTTTTTTATCTTTTTGTTTTTTTTAAATATTTATTGTACCGTTCAATACTTCATTATTTTCTTGCAAAAATTCTATTTAGTTTTAAATGAATTATCACATTTTTTGCAATCGGAGTAATGCTTAACGCAGAGGCCGCTTAATCGACTCAGTTATTGATGCTGTTCAAGAATATACGTAACTAAAAAAGTGTTGCAAACCTTTTTACAAAGTGAGTAAACCTTCGACTTCAAGGTGTTGAATATAAATAGAAAGGAGAGAAACAAGAAAAAGGATTAATGATCAAACGCGTAATGATCGTTGATGAAATTTTTGTTTTTAATTCTCCTTCAATTAGGTGTTATAGTGGATAGTTTTGTAGACACAAGTAAACTTTCTATCAATACTCGAGTCACGCAATAAAAATAGCCCAAACACCATCACTTGGTCACTTCCCTGTTCATTTGTCACAACACTAACTAAATTAACTAGTCTGCGTTTTCCTTTATGTTACAAGTTTTCCTCATTATTGTAGTTTATCTATTTGTTATAGCTTCGCAGACATTTTCTTTTCTCTTTTTAACAATGTTTTCTTTTTTGCATTTATTTCCTTATTCAATGGTTGATTTGTTCATTTTTTTTTGCATTAGTTCTTATTGTTATGTTTTATTTTTACATAACTGAAAGTGGACAACATTTTGTTGAATGACAATGTTTGAATGACACTCTTCCATTTTAATTGTTGCGGTATAGTTGTGTGTTGCTGTATAATCTGCTTATAAACAATATAAGTCGATATATATTAACTGTAATAATTCGCTTCGCATATATTTGTTGTTGTTACGTTATTTGTTAAAGAATTTTAAGTTTCATTTCTTCTTCACTTGTATTATTTCTACCTTCGTAGGCAGAGGGTATATGGCGTCTTCTTCATTTTCCTACACTGTGTTGTTGTGTTGGATGTTTCTTTGGGATTATGTTTAGTCACACAAATTATATACACACTCACATTTATAAGTAGGTATGTATTGAGGTAATTGAGGTTGTTGGATATTTATATAATTGTTTTTCTTATTTTATTTAAACGTATTGATTTTGTTGAAGAATGGAAAAGAACAACTTTTTTTATAACACAAAGGAGAAGGTACGCCATTCGTTAAGACCCAAATTGAACAATCGTTAGGAACTTCTCTAATATCAAGTACAAAATTAAAATTTAGCAAAATCTTGAATACTCTATAAAAACTGTAATAACGCGCGTGTCTATATAATGTACAAAAAAGTACATTTTGTCCGTACGTCCGCCATTTAAAAAATAAGATTAGCAGCCAAAGTGTAGTTCAGATCAGTGTAAAATTTGGTACACATAGCCATAAGGTCAAAGGGTATTCATTGACTAACATGACTGAAATCACAGACACGCATTTAAATGTAAAACATATATAGAAATGACAAAATGCGCTCATTTGCAAAAGAGCGTGGACAATCACCTAGATAGCAGAGTATGGACATAAACCATAAATGGGTTGGGTAATTAGAGATGGATATATCTTTGAGAAATTCATTAAATTTTGATGTGATCCATAAATCAAAAGTGGGCGTGGTAGGATAATAGACACGCCTTTAACTTCTTAAAACTTTATTTAGTGCAGAATTCAACTTGTTAGTTAGTATGTTATACATAAACCATAGAAGGCGTAATTTGTATTATAATTGTAAATTTTGGTTTGCCTTTAAATTTTACGATAACACTGAAGATACCGAAAAGTTAATAATTTACTGATATATGTATATATTGAGTACGTTTGTATGTAAATAAAACACTTTAATTGTTTTTTTAACAACTTTTGCAATTAATTTCATACGTACGAGTATATAGGTAATTAAGAGTACACAATAGTTAATTTTACTGTCACACTGGTTAATTCTTTCTATATCTTGTGAGAATTTCTAATGCGACACAACTACACTCGACACTTTACTAGTAACGACTAACCGGTCAATTATGTCAAACAATCAATAACAATTTTTGTTTTTGCAAAGAATGTTCGGTGCAACTGAACAGAACACCTCAGTACATTATGGTAAAAAACGCACACACCCACCCAAGTAATGGAAAAATAAACGGCTTAAATTGGTTGAACAACGAATAAAACCAAAACGAAAAAAAAAAAATAGTTGACAACGTTAGTTTAAAACCTTTTAAATTTCCTGTTGCGTAGGCTACATAAATAATACACACACATACACACACCCTTAGTTATATAGAAAAATTAAAAACAATTTAGCTATTCATGTTCTTTTCACTAAGCTTCATTTTCTTTATATTGTTTGAAATGTTTTAATGTTTAATTGCAGGTGAATTGTTTTTCGTTGTTCGTTTTGCTGTTGTCATAGCAACTAAAACATTGCTACTCAAACAATTAACTGTAAAATATAAATTCACTCAGCCTAATCACTCACTCACTCACTCACTTTCATATACTTTATTATATTTTTTATTTATTTTTATTCATTTAATAGACTGTTTTATTCGAATGTTTTCAATGTTGACAAATTTGTAAGGAGTTACGTTTAATTGTTGACCTTCAGTCTTGTTTTATATCTATTATTATTATTTCTCCTTTTTCATCATTTTGTCCTCACTTAACTTAACTTATGTACAGGAGCAAGTGTGTATGTAATAATTCATATAAAGTTTCTTTATATTAATATGGGTCAATAACTGTCTTCCACTTGACTGCAGAGTATTAATTTTTTGTAAAAATTTAACCCTTAAACAAACAAACGCATATAAAATTACACTTTGATGGAAAAATATTCGTGTAGTGTTGCTAATTAGTTTTTACTGAGTTTTTTTTACTCTACACCAGAAAGTGGTGCAAGGGAACTTCCAAACGGCACATAACAAATAAATTTTTAATTGTCTCGATCGGCGAAGAATCAAAATTTAAATCGATTTAATCATTTCCGCGCGTGTATTTGATATTTATTGTTAAAATATATAATGTTTTTTTGAAAATGAGCTCCTCCTATATAATAAAAAAAAAGTTTTCTTTTAAAAAATTTCTTAAGTACAATTATTGGCCGTGCCAAATTTGCACCAGATCCCACCATTTTTAGGACCTCTTGCTTAACAAAGCTTTTTCACTAAGCCCTTTTTATATAACAATAACTCTCGTTTTCTGATCTAACTTAAGCATAAACTGTAAATCTTCAATAATATCATATTATCTCTGTGTTTTTCTTATTCTAATTTCTGAAGCGGCTTTAAATTTCCTTCCAATAATATTTTTTTATGGGAATTCTCCCTTATTTTATATTTACACTTTCTAGTGTTCATTTTCACTATTCTTTATGGCATACTATGATATAAAAGTGATTAGTCGTCCGTGCGGGTGACCTCGAGAAAGATTTATTGTATTGTTTTCATCATTAAAATAAACTTCAATTCGGACGACGAAATAAGTTTATTTCATTATAATTTAGTTTTCAAAATACATAAAAATATATGCATATATGTAGTATATGCGAGGTCGCGGCAATTGTATGATTGTGTGATTTCAATCCTTAAATAAAATGGAATGCAAACAATTTTAATGAAATGAGAACCATGTAAATTATCCATATACACACACAAACATACATACATTGCCACATTATATGATATATAGTAGTATAAAATATAAGAATAGTACAAAGTAGGTGATGAGAGTAAGGAAAGTTAGGCAGTAGATCCATATTTTGTTCGAGACTCTGACATGTAGTGATTAGAATTGGAATTTAGCTTAAAACAAATTTCTATACACTCTCACTATTCTGCTCCCCCCCCACATTTTTATGCATCTCCCCCTCCCGAACCACCTCTAGTCGCTGGGCAACCGCGTACACCATTTGCTCCATAATTGTTCATTATTTGCGCATGTTCATCACTACGCGGTGTCATGCCATCCGAACTCATATCTAAATCATCATCGTCATCAAAAATCTGTTTACTTACTTTCGGGCCGTCGTCATGACGAAAACTGGAACGTTTATGTCTTTCGCTACCGCCAGTTGTAGTATTCTGGGCGTTGTGTAAATCACACTTTAGATCATTCAATTGCATTTGAGTGCAAAATCGTTGGATGTGCTCGAGTACTTCGCGCATACCCATTTCTGAAGACTTTTGCGAAAGACATTGCTCTTCAGAGAGTGTCTTATGGGGTTCTTTCGATTCGGAAGGTGTCAGTGTTTTCGCAATAGCACCACGACATGAACAGGACTGCGGTATCGTTGCCAGCTTATCTCCCTCCACCGTGGCTGCTGTTGAAGTGGTTGGTGGGAGAGAAGATGGAGGACTTTTACAAGTACTGGATCGTTTTTCTGGTGTTGTAGAGGCTGCTATCATAGATTGATGTTGGTAAAACATTTTATCGTATTCTGATTTCATACAGAGATAACGAAAATGTCGCGAATTCTCTTCACCATAGTGAACCACCTCTAAAAAGGGGAATGAAAAGAAAACGAAAAAATTACGTGAATTTTTTGTTTTAAAGGAACTATTAATTATCACGTATATTAAATTACTATTATTAAGATCGGTTTGCAGTTTATTTAGCAGAGCATTTGTATTCTTCAATTCCGTTGAAAATCTGTCAACTTTTGTGGACAACTCACGAAAATTGCGATTCAACAAATCGGATATTGATTTCTGAAAGTAAAGTACTTGTTACTTGTATATGATTATTTAGGTAATTTAAATATATTTACTCCTATGGCACTTTCCACTGTGTGGCGTATTAGTTCGAAAAACTCCTCAGTATCATCATCTTTATCATCATCATGACTACGGGCACTCCGATGATTGTGGTTATGATGATGATGCTGATGATGTTGATGGGCGGACATACCCTCATTCGATGAATGCAAGTCTTTCGATCGTTCCGGATACATAGTGGCTCCATATGTTTTATTATCATACATGTTGGCAGCCGAATTGTACGGACATTTATCACCACTACCCCGTGTCGTTTTCAATTGTTTCGTATTATGTTGTTCCTTTTTAACATCATCCAACATTTTCTCCTCTTTGCCATAGTATTTATCCGCTTTCGGGGTTGTGCTGGGTCGAGCACTCTTACGCCGTGCCGTAGCAGTTGCCGTTGCTGCTGTGGTATTGTTACTTGGACCTGTACTGTACGGTGTGTTGGCTGTGATTATATAACCGTAATCCCGTTCCACATTACGTGATGTTTTTAAAATGTTATTGCCGCTACCGTTCTGCCCTTGATTTGCTTTACTCGATTCAAATTTGCTGCTACCATAAAGTTCCTCAATAGATTTACGTGTTCGTTGTCTTACCATTTTCTGTCTTTAGAGCTTCTTGAAACACACTAATACAAATACAGTTGATTCCAGGGGTTTGCCCGATTTCACAATTGAGAAAGATCTAATCTCTGATCCAATATATAATTGGTGGCTCTCTTGTACCAAAATGTTTGCTTATTTACAAAAAAAATATTTTTTAATTAAATAAAAAATACACACAGAAAACTATATGAAAAATAGTTTTCATAATTTTCAATAATTCATTAATGTCAGTTCTGACTTTATTTTCAATGGTTGCGACAAATTCAAAAAAGATTATTTTGGTAGTAGAAGGTTTTCAATATTGGGTTAACAGTGTTACGTGGAGATGGATTCTAAACAGTACAGTTCAATTTTGGCATATTTAATTATTAATCATTAAACTATTCTGTATTTTAAATAATGACCGTGTTTGGAATAAAGGATAGATAACTCTGCGGCGAATTTCATCGATATACTCGTATATAGAGATTGTGACAAGAAATATGTGGACGAACAGATAGTCTTGATTAATTTGATTCGGATTTTGCTTCTGAGCCTATTGGTATAAGGAAAGGCTCGGATGTAGGGTATAAAAAATATATTAAAAGTTGTTCCAACATGAAGGGTGTTTGTTCATTACGTATTTTAAGCCATTGTGCACGGGGGTTGATGTGATCTCTCAGACTTCGAAAGAGGGCAAATCGTTGTTGCTCTGTTAACTCACGGCTGATAGTGTCCAAGGTAGTGCCAACATACTCAAAACATGTAAAAAGATTATCGGCGAAGAGGAATAGTGGGTGAAACTCCTAGTTAACTGACAGAAACCGACGAACATTAAAAAGAATTGTAGCCAGACAATATAAAACGAACGCGACAAAAGTGACACCAAAACTTAACACTTACTTGAGTAATACTGTTTCCTTAAACCAGTATGGCGGGAGCTCCACAAAGGTAACATTCATGGAAAAGCTGCAATTGCGAAACCCTCTATGTCAGGTGTTTATATTATTTTGTTCACCCCCTGTATTTATTTGTCTAATTAAAAAAGAAAGTTTTGCATTTATGTGTTTGTTTTTATTGAAATCTACGAATTTACGAGTTAATAATTATGATATAAAATTTATTATCTGCCTTGACTATGATGATATTCTTTATTTGACTTTTCCCAATATTCTCTGCTTTCGTTCATGCTTTTGAATAAACAGACAAACAATGATTTTCATTTAACTTAAATGAAAAGAAAAAACTTTGAAAGTTGACTAAAGCTCTTACAATTTGTCATACGTATAATGTATAAAAGATGACTTTACTTAATATTTTTAATTATGTACGTACGTCTATCCTTGGAATGATGGCAAAAGGCTGTCGTTTATTAGAGACACATATTTGTTCAGTTGTAAGATAGTTTTAGCTCAAGTATATTAAACGTTAGATGTACTGAAGATTTTATTTATCTGCTACAATTGTAAACAAATATATAAAAATATTCAAGCAGATTATTCTTTAATAAGTTCATCCTTTAATCTGTGTAAGTACTTATATATATAATAAATAAACAAAGGCTTAGAAACTTAAATGTTTATATATAATATGTATAAAAATAATACAGCCATCTATACTTTATGTGCGGTTACGAATGAAGGATACTGTAGGTGACGCCAAGTAGATGAGACAACATTTTAGGTCAAACTAATGTTTAACCACAATTGAATAAAGAAGAGTTCTTCTCAATGACACAACGCTCATCGTTGAGGCTACAACAATGAGAGAGTCCATTTGTGTGTTTATAATTGTAAGATGGAAGACTTTATAGGAGGACAATATATTGTATTAAGGCAACCATAACTTAAGGGCATAAAATGAATTTCATTACACAATTTAATTATGAAGCATACTTGATTATATGACACACATGCATGTGCGTAACTTGAAATTTATTATAATTATTGCATATATACGACCCGTATAGATTTGTATACATTTATATACAAATATACATTTTGTATTATGTCATGAATAAGTCATAAATGAAGAGTTGTTCATATCCTAAATGCCAACAGCAGGTATTAGTTAGGAGCTTGAGTGACGTGAGTAAAATGATTACTACGTGAGACAAAGTGATGACAAAAATTGTTGACCAACTAAGCTAGAACAATGCTTGGTAAGTATTGTTACTAGAAATATTAAGTTATACTAAATTTAACACTCAAGACCATTCCGCCTGTAGATCATAATTTGTTTAAATGTATAATCTACATTAAGAATTGTTCGAATTTTTATGCCAAACAATTATATTCACTTATTTTTTATTAGGAAACTGTGCTTTTTCAAAACTATAAATACTTAATATGAAAAATGCCAAAATGTCAAAGACTTTTAAAAGTACTTCGTTACGGATCTCAATTCATCTGTGTGTAAAATATAGAAATGTCATACCTTTATGCCTGACTTTATGACTTTTTTTATACAACCCGTTGGCGTGGCAAAGTCTTGTCCTTTAATAGTGTAATTAGTACTTATCAACCTCGGATTCAATACCAAAGAAGTATATTTTAAAAATTGTGGATGGATCTGTCATTCGAACATTTCCATTTCTGATAAATTTTTGGAAACATGTGCGTACCAATTTTCATTTTCGTAGGTAAGTTTTTGTGACTAATTTAGATTTTTGTTTTCAGTGGAAGTGGCACCCGAACGATTTCACCTATTTTCCATAAGAATATTTATGCAGAAAAGAAAAAGGCCTTAAGTAATTTAGGCTTTGGCTGCTTGAACAGGAATAAAGTCTCCAAAAACACTACATATATAGAATAAATAGATCAAGGTAAGACGGAACAGAAACAATACTAAAAATTTCAGCTGAATATTTCAAAATTTACGACGGTGAGAGTGCCAACAATAGACAGACGTACGCACGGTTATGTCTTTATTGACTCAGCTTTTGATGCTGATTAAGAAGATTATATAATTATAGGAATTACAAACTTAGGATACTTTTCTTATATGGAGAGCCTAAAAGTTAATGTGAAAAGAGGTCAATATTATGCGTTAATTTTCCCGGATAAGCAGAAGTTGTATGTTGTACACTGAAATTAAATGCATTATTACTTATTAATGATAGGACGAAGAATTATATGAAATGAAATTAACTGCCGCGGGTGCTGATGCTACTGCGACAACTCTTTCAGCACCACATCACTTGAATAATGAGCCAAACCACGCGCATTTCATTTTTCTGTTATTATTGCTGTGCTCTGTACGTCTGTTCAGTCGCATTAAATGATGAATTTACATAAAAAGAATTAAATTCCGCCCAAAAATTAATATCCTATATGTACAATGTCGTTTCATAAAGAATACATAATTGTATTATTGCCTCGCAGAACACCACACAATAAGTCGTTAAATTACAGCAAAAGCAAATATAAATAAAAATTTAACTAGGTGCAATTATACGCTTATAAAACATAAAAAAAATTGAATTTAAAAAATATTGCATCAATTGACAAGACATTTTTGTTAATCAGATGAAATAAAAAATTTTATATACGTACATAAATGTCTTAATCGAAAAGTGAAAATGTACAATACATGCTAGAGTGAATGTTTTCCTTCTAGAGACATGCCTTTCAAGTTTATAAAGAAATGTGAAAAAAATATATATATACAACATAAATTCATTATGCATAAATGTGCCTTTAACAACTAAGGGTATGGTAGCGTGGAATAAAGTTTCTCATAATTTATTATGACAGCGGTCAGATTGGTTTTTTGGTACTATTTTCTATTATAATATCGTGCAAATGGAACGAAATTTATTACACCGGCCGGTTCATTTATTTATTTTTGACTTTTTTGGCTATTTTCTTTCCATTTCCCCCTTCTTTGATATGTTTATAAACATGAATTTGTTTAGGTACATGAAAATATCGCATGAAATATTTTCAGGGGGTGAACGAAATTATATGAACACCTTAGAGTGCGTGTTTCGATTTTATTCAGATTCCACCTTCTAAAATATTTATTGTTTTGAAATAGTTAAAATATTAAATAGAACTTTGAACGTCTAAAAATATTCACAATATAATTTTTAAATAATAGAATATAAAGTATAAGTACAATGAATAAAAATAATATTTCTTTTATTGCAAACAACTATTCCCATTTTTGTCCTTCAATCCATTGCAACCAAGAACCCAAATATGGTTTAGATCTAACCAAAAAACAAAAGAAATATTATCCATCAGATAAGGACGGAATTAACAAACCTCTTCCATCCTTTATCCTTAGCTAAATCCGAGGCCATTTGTGCCCATTGACGTCCACCCAAACAAATGAAAATAATTAAAGCATCTTTGGGTGGCAACTCACGACCATATTTACTTTGGAATTCCTCATTTTCCATTTCTAAAGCATTTTCCAACTCTTCAACTTTAATTTTAATAACATAATTAAATTAAATTAAATAAAATAATTATTATATTTAGAAAAAAAGATTTACATACATGGTATAATTAAACTGCTGGGTATAGATCCATCTACTTCTATACGATCTAAAGTTCTCAAATCAATCAAATATTGTTCTGGATGATTGGGTACATCGTAAACTTCTTTATAAGTGGCCACATCTACATTCTCCTTACTCTGAATTTTGCAAATGAGAAATACGAAAAACCAGCCGAGAAACCAACACTTATTTGATATATTAAACATTTTGGAGGGAAAAGAAGAACTACAATAGTAACCTCCTATAAAGTGCGCCTCAATTTATATGAATTTTTTCCACTTGTACATAAAATGTATGAAATATAATTATAGAGTAAAACCACATGCAAACCTGCCAAAATAAATTATAATAATTATTGGAATTTATAAAAACAAAAGTGATAACAAACCTAGGGTGTATTTTGCGGCACGTATAAGCGAAAGATTTTTTAGCCAACTATTAACAACACGTGAACAAACGAAGGGCTTCCACAATGTATTTTTAAAATCATAGTGTATATTTAAAAAATTATGCCCTAATGTGGAAATTTGAAACGTATAAACCTTTGATTCAACAACTTCTGAATTTTTCATTCAATCGGTCAAGTTTGATTTGCAATTTACGTAAACGTTTATTTGTTTATATACATACATAAAATAAGTACATAATGAATTTGATAAAAAGTACATCTAATTTAATCCTTCCTTCATGGACCATTCCTTCCAAGAACCCATATATGGTTTGGCCCTAATATTTTGAAATAATATTTTGCATTAAAAAATTACTTTAAGAAAAACAATTAATAAAAACCTTTGCCATCCTTTTTCTCTGACCAAATCAGAAGCCATTTTTGCACCTTGACCATCGAGACAAGAAAAGATCAATACAGCATCTTGTGGTGGTTTCTCACGACCGTATTTTGCTTTAAATTCATGATCATTTAAATCCCAAGCATCTTCCAATTCCGTGACTTGCACCAGAAGTAATGAAAATAAGCAAAAATATATAAAATACAAAGTTAATAAATGAATTTTTAATTTCAAACAAATTTTGAAAATCTGTATTTTAGAGACTTTTCAGTTTTAGAACTCACATGGTATTATTATGCTGCCGGGTATAAAACCATCTCTTTCTACTAATTCCAAATTTCTAACATCAATTAAATACTTTTCCGGATGATGGGGTATATCCTTCACTTCGTCATAGGTAGCTTCATCGGAGAGATCATCTCCTCGTATACTTCGATTAAGCAGGATAATAATAAGAGAACAACAGAACCACCATTTATTCATATTTGCAATATTTTATGGAACCGTAAGATACTTATCACTGCTTTATATATGAAAATTTCGATAAAACTAAAATTATATGGTAGTTCAAGTGTAATTATACCTTAAACAACATGCGATCATCAAATAATACAAACAATAAAAAGTGAAATTTACAATAGCAAATTGATATGATTTGACAAACAATAGCACTTCACTACCTGTGCACGCACATTAAAAATTAGATAGTTTCAAAATATTTACAAATGTTGTGATTCCAATAATTGCTTATGAAAAGATAGCGAAATTATTTATCTTTTTCATCAGAGCGATACGAAAATGATACGCAGAATTATCAAATTGTTAAATAAAAACTTCAAAAATCTAACAAAATTAAACAGATTTTGATTCAGAAAAATTCTAACAATACCAATATTAAATTGTTGTTTCGTTCTCGGCTTTACGCAAGGTCAAGGTGAGTTTAATAAATTGGAAGCAGCTTATATTTTCCTAGTTAAAATAAAAAAGCCTCCATGCCGAATTTCACCTAGATTGGACCCATAGGTGGGAAAAGTTGCTTAAAATGATGCTTCTTCTTACATATTGTTAGGTACTGTCACGCCCAATTGTCCAATATATTTCCTATTTATATCGAAATATTCTCTAAGGTATTTGCTATCTTTCTGTAAAATTCCATTTTGATTGACTAAGATCTACTACTCATTTTAATCATGATTACATATGTTGCTAAATAATGTTGTTAATGATAAAATTTAAAAACTTATAATATCAACATGTTGATAGGCATTAGGTATTCAAACGGTCATGTTTATAAACATGAAACAGCTGATTTTGTAATTTATGAATGAATTTTATTGGATAGTTTTGTTGGCGTAGTAAATGATAAAATTGAACAACAACGTAAGATATTGGAAACTACTGCATGCTGTTAGGTGGGGGTTATACAGCCTCTTCTTTTTTATTTTGTAAGAAGTAGTGGTAGCAGCAACACAAAACACAAAACACAAAAATCCGAAACAGCAGAAAATTAACGACAACGGTTTTGGTTTTTATTTTCGTTTTTATAAATGCTTCAGTTGAACAATATTAGGAAAATCATCACAATACTAAAATCAGTTGTCTGCTTTACTGTTAACGAAACGCACGCATTTGCTAGCAAATAAGTATTAAAATAAAAGTGTAATCACAAAATTATATAAAATAAACTTTAATAGCAATTAATGAAATGAACTTTTTAAAATATTTTATAGAATATTTAGTTTAAAATTGTTTTTTTTAATTTACAAAATACGTTCAATAAATACAACAAAGTATATAAGAAGAAATAAAGTATTTTGGAAACGTTTGAAAAGTTAATTTAAACAACCTGAAACTTTTAAAATAAAACTAAAATTTTAAATAAAGATAAGATTTACTATTAAAAAAAACATTAAAGAATATTTCTATGAAATGGAAACAATGACTAATTGTTTAATGTAACATTCCGAAGTGATTCGTAAATAAAGATGGAATCTAAAGAAACTAATGGGATATGCAAATAAATTGACTCGTGCAAAAAATTAAAACATTACAATGGTGACCAAATTGATAGTTGGTATAAAAAGTAACTGCATATAGAAATTCCAAGTTTTTCTACATTTCTATAGCCTCCACCTTAATGATAAATTGCTCTTACGGTTGTAATACCCAGAGGGAAGCATCGCGCACCCTACAAAGTATTTATATTCTTAATCAGCATCAAAAACTGGGTCGATCTAGTCGTATACGTCCGTCTGTCCTTTGTTGTTTATACTCTTACGGTTGTAAATCTTGAGATATTGAGCTGAAATATGATGGTATTTACTCTTCGCAGATCTCTATTTAAATAAAGCAGAATCGGTTTAGTGCCTCGCCCAAAATTGACAACAATTTATATATCAGCTGCTAAAATTCGGTGGACATATTTATATTAAAAGCTTCCGTCATTGTGCCAAAAATGGATGGTGTCGGGTGACAGACACGCCCATAAATTAAAAAAAAATTTAAACAGAGTCTGACGCTTAAGTTGCTACGTATTAGATACTTTGTTAAAGAGCGTTTTACGGTATCTGCCACTGTTTCGTTTAGATGTGGAGGGCTTTTAATGTTTGGCCCAAGTCAACTTTAGTGTTTTTTTACTTGCATACAATTTAAAGAAGCTACTGCAGCAAACACATTTTTTTATTTACTGGATGACATTGGATACTGCACAAAACTCAAGTGTTGATAATGTGACACCTGCAATGACAATTGGTGCTATTGAAATAATAGCAGCGCTAGGAAGCTGTGCGTTACAGTAAAAATGTTTCAATTATTCTAGTTTTCCAATTAGCCTGGTACTGTGTAGATGCTTAAATAGATAAACCAGAAGATAAATATAAAATTTAAATTTGAATTTATCAGCAACACAATGTGGGTTAAAAAAGAGCAAGTAAAAAAAACTAAATTTGGCTTAGGCCAAATCTTAAATACCCTTCACAAGCATAACAATCGCCGTGGCATATATATGATTACGCCCTCCAATAGTGCGTGTATTACGTATCAGTCGACTTTTACGTTGAGTATGTTTTTTTGTAAATTGTGGACGTGTTTTCTATCCGACCACGCCGATTTTTGGCACATCTATGGGCGGGATAACTATAAATATATGCACCAAATTTAAAGTTCATAGATCAATTGTTGTGACAGATATGAAAATTGTTATATATTGTGGGCGTGCCTATTATCCTAACACGTCCATTTTTGCCACATCGATGGATGGGATAATGTGCGCAACACATTTCGATCTAATAGCTCAATTTTTGTGACGGATAAATAGATTTTTGTCGATTGTAGGCGTGTCACTTGACCGATTTTACCCATTTTAAATAGAAATTTGCATGCAAAAACTAAAAATGCTTGTACAAAATTTCAGCTCAATATCTCAAAATTTACTTTCGGACACACGGACGCACATGTCTAGATGGACTTCGTTTTTGGTGCTGATCAAGAGTATATGTACTTTATAGGGTCCCTGACACCTCTTACTGGTTGTAGCAAATAACATGACAAACTTAGTATATCACCCATCTTGTGTAGAGCGCATAAAAATACAGAATTTTAAATAATTTGGTTTAAAACAATTTTTAAATTAATTATTACATCTAAACAATAAATCATATCCGTATTTGTGTGAAATATTTCTTTTAATTTTCATATTATTGATGAGTTTAAACCAAAATTTCAATTCATGTTGTTCTTATGACATCCTCTGAATGCCACGGACTATTGATGCTAAAGATGAGATTGAGTAAATGTTTAATTGTTGTTGAGCTTATGCAGAGGTGCATGTTTTTGAAATATTTTAATTAAGTGGAATTTTTGCCTTTACCGTTTGTTCATAAATCTTGTTTTGGCAACAACATCCCATCCCATCCCGTACAGGTATTTAATGGTAAATGCCATGAAAAAAAAAAAGAAAAAACAATAAATTATAGAGGGCAGTGGTACAACTGAATAATGCTACTAATAGCTGTTGTTGTTAATGTTGTTGTTGTTGTTGCTTTCTACCCGTGTGAAAGGTGAAGTACAAAAATCACATTTAAAAGTCATCATCATCATCATCATTATAATAACAATGGGCCACGAGATCAGATATTGCTGTACAAACGTTACATGCATTTAATGAAATTTTCTCTCGATTGATTTTTAACCATAACAACAAAATATATATTTGCCAAATGTACATACGTATACGTATAGTACGACCTAAATGTAGGTTGTGTGTATAAAAGAGCTACAAACACTATTTCAAACATTTCAAGCGTATAATCGAAAAAAGTAATAAAAGAAAGCACAACATATATAAATGCATGTATGTATGGTTGAATGTACATACAATCACAGAGAGAGGGAGAATAGCATATGTAAAGTTTCAAGTATTAGTTGAAAAATATGTTTTATATGCAAAGCATTGCGACTAATACAATATAATTTATGCATATGTGTTCAAAGATCACTATAAATTGAGTTGTAGAGGAGGTTAAGTGCCTGTTACAAAGCAAAGGATATCAATATATATCCATGATTATACGCATGGATAAATGCTTACCAACTGCACTGAAGGGTGGTATAGTTATGCCAGGGTATGAGGTTTACCGTAATGGTTAGGTTTTTACTCATTCTGAAGTGTTCTGAAGTAGTACTCAAAATGCCATCGAAATGGAATAATCTTCTTATATGTTTTTGTTCATGAGATATTCTGTGAATATTTGCTTCATAACATTGTTTGGTATTCTTTATATTAAAGAAAATGGCTACATATTCATGCTAGTGCTTTGAAAAGGACAACAACTGCTTATATGTTGATTAGACACGCCATGACACCAAATTACTGTTAATATTAGATTAGAACTATTAAATAAACATGTGTTGAATCTTGTATTGCATTAGTGTATTACAGGTTGGTATATATTTGGGCAAAATTAGTTAGAAGCCAAGTTTTACTCGACGAAAGTCAATCTGTCAGTCATAAACAATTTTTAATCAACCCCTTCATAGGTGGTGTCGGATAAAGGACACGCCCACAATTTACAAGAAATTTTTGTTCATAAACTTGTCCATTGATATGTAAAGCATAAACTATAGAGTGAGTAATGAGATAAAGCGACATGTCCGCTATTTCTATATAGACGTGAATGGTATTTAAGACATGGCCTAAGCTGAATTTAGTTTTATTTTTTTACTTATTGTTAAATTGCATTTGTTTATTCATATAAGTAGCAACAGGGACAGCATCAACGTTTGTGCATTTCAGACACGTAGATGCGTTATAAATTCATATAAATTGACTTAACTGGAAAGTTGTTTTATGAATGTTTACCGCAATTTCTCTTCATTTCTCTTTTTGTACATCTTTTTCCGTTTTTTTGCTTTTCATATGTCATGCACATAATGCATACACACACACACACACAGTAAACATTGGCCCTTGCTGCCTTTATTATCTAACTTACTTTGGAGGGGAATGTTTGGTTTTTCTCGTCACCACATCCTCTACAAACGTGAATTTTATATTAATTTGGAAAAGACGGCAAAAGGAAAAACTATTTCTTTCTCAACCCCCCTTCGGATGTTTTAAATTGTATACAAACTATTTTATATTTCGGATCGCATATCATCTATAAAAAAACTATTAAATAAGAATAAAGCAAAAGCTATTTGTGTGTATGTGTGTTTGTGTGAGCATACATTAAAAAGTCATAAAATTTTCTATTTTCATTTGTCTCTTCTAAGTGAAAATCGTTTTGTTTTTTATTCTTTGAGTTGTACGCAAAAGATCAAAGAGTTCATAAATCATCAGAAAATTACAAATTTATTTGGACAGTTCGGAATTGGGTGAAATATTTACAAGAAGATATTGCATGTAAAACCACGAATAATACCATTCGCCATTAGCATTATAGCATTTTAATGAGACGGTAATATTCTGCTTGTTATAGTTATTTTACAACAACAACAAGTTCTAAACGTAATCTTAAAAAAAAAAAAAGAATAGAGATTATTGTACAATTCAATACTTAAAAATATTTTATTGTATTGCTATGATATTGTATGGAGCAAAACTTCTAACACATACCTATTCTGAGTCAATCTAGTAATGGCAGTCTGTACATCCATGAGCGGAAATCATATTTGTTATCGAAAAATATCTGGAATTCTGAAGAAGTGTACTTAGTCTCTATTGTTGTAGTGTTGAAATTGACTAAAAAGTCTAGAAAATTGAAAAAGCATCACCAATCAACAGTTTTCAAACGATTTTTAAAACAAAAACTTCACGATTATATATCCATTCCAAATGAAGAAGAAAATGACAAAAATGAATCATATTGTCATCTTTAGCATTTCATTTTTATAGCATTTCGCACAAGTAGTAGTTATAAAACTTGGCTTAGGCCAAATCTTAAGGACCCTTCATATACATATATAAACAGTAGGCGTGGCAGATACTTGATGATCCTATACATTAGGAAGTGCGATTCTATGCAAAAAAGAAGTTTTTTTGTAAGTTATGGGCGTGTCTCTTATGCGAATCTATCCATTTTTGGCATTTTGGTGGGTGTACTGATTATAAATTGTAATAAATTTCAACCAAATTTTTGTAGCTTATACACAAATTTTCGTTTACAGTGGGCGTGGCTGTTAACAATTGAAACCTACAAACAAAAACTAGAAATATATATACGTACGTAATTCAGGGCAATATGTGAGCGTTCCAACATTAGGTGGAAGTACAGACAAACGCATTAAATTTACTCAAATTTTAATGCTGATCAAAAATATATATATTGCGGTATTTTTGGTGCCTTCTTCTAGATATTACCCACGGATTGTATATACTCCATTTTATGGGAAGGGTATAAAAGTGCTAGATAGATAACTATACATATGTAAATATGATTGTAGGTGTGGTGAATGTATGATTTGGCTCTATTAAGTATGTGTTTCATTTTATGATATTTTTATTTTGGGCCACAACGAAACAAACTTTAGCAAAAGTTTTATTACCTAATCTCCTAGAAACTTCTCCTTCAACATATAACTTTACACCGAACTTATAGAAGAAGTTCTTTGGGATGAGAACAAATTTGCTCATTAGGCTGAGCATATTACTTTTTTGGAGTTATAACAGAAATATTCTTGTTAATAATAAGTAAAAATATTATAGCCGTCAATTTCGACCATATATTACCCCAACCCTCTTAGTTCCTTAAATTATGCTACAATTAGTTTAGTTAAGTCTTCGTGGAATATAACAACAAACATCCGCACAAACTTAATATACCGTTTGCCACAAGGGGTGCAACATTAAGTAAACTTTCCTATGAAATGCTTGAAATATCGTAAAAGTTTTATTCTTGTTAAATGATTACACGTAAAATATTTACTATTACAATATCAAGTATTCTGTCTAACTGGCAATCATTTCATTAATATGCGATATATTTGACATAATACAACACTTGTGCGAGAGATAAATGAAATCAAGCCGTACATAATGCTAATATAATGATTTACACTCAATTTTCTATTTATATGTTTATGGGTGTGTGGGTATGTGGGTATGTGTGTAATCAATGTGAAAATAAAAAGCAGAAAAATGCAATTTTAGTTGTCACAAACAAACAAATAAGACAGCAGCAGCTACACACGTATACAATACTATAAAGATGAATACGTTCCGTTTTTCTATCTGGCATTTTTATAGCTTTGGAGAAGAAAAATTGAACACTTAATATATATATATTGTGTGTGTGTGTGGGAATGTCAATAATAATACACCATAATATGAGATTATTAAGTGAATTTACCGCCATACCGCACGTACACGCATGTAAACGCGTGCCCTATTATTAGCATACATATGTGCATGCATATATTTACGTGCATGTGTTGAGTATGTATTGTTACAGTCATGTTAAATTTATTGCTTGCATTCCCACATAGACACTTATGCTATAAAAGCAATACAAGCACAGCACAGCACAGCACAGAACGTAAAAGATGGATATATTGGAGAAATTCTGTGGAGAGTAAGCAGTACGTATATTGCATATGTCATTAAATCAAAGTGATGCTTTCACAAGTATTTTATACTTGATCTTCTTCTTCTTTGTGCTTATACTAACTTTTTCCTTTCATTCCTTTCACCAGTGAATACAGTTACTTACCATTCAAAGTGATGTTTGTTTTATTTAATGCTACACAGAGAATATCCTTATTTGTATATATACATATATATATATATATATATGTGTGTGTGTGTTTACCATGTCAATATATGCTGTATGTGTGGATATGGTAAATTAAGTTAAAGTAGGTTCTCTTGTATAAATTCTCTCTCTTTAAGTCAGAGTTGCCCAAACTGGGAAATGTCATAGCTTTTTATGGTAGATATGTAGATTTTTATCGATTGTGGGCGTGGCTCTAGACCGATTATGTCCATTTTATACAGCGATATGCCTGCAAAAGAATGCCAACAACAGACATACATCTCAAATCAGTTTTATACTTATACTTTATAGAGTAGATGCCTCCTTCTGGGTATTGCAAACGGAAGAACAAACTTAGTATGCCTAGGTGGAGGGTATAATTAGCCTAAAATTTTTTATTTGGCGTAGAACCCACCTTCTTAGTTAGCATGTGATATATAAGCGTAATCAATTACCTGCCACGCCCCCTAAGAAAAGAGAGCCCAAATCTCATATATATCTAATTTAATTTAATTGTTTTTAATATAGTGGAAAAAGTCGTCTATATAAAGTGTTTTTTAAAGAAGAAATATACGTTTGGTGAAAGATGAAGTTTAGAAAGCACTGATACAAATAATTTTTCATTTTCATTTTCATTATGTGAACACTTCTGATGGCTCTTACGTAGGTATCACGATATGTAATTGTGCTTACGTTTCTTGTTATTGTTACAATTTTTCCCCATTTGTCTGCCTTTTGTTAGGATTTTTGCACTTTTCGTTTCTATTGTCGTTATTGTTGTTACTGTTACACATATTCTTCCATATTGGGTGTATATGCTACGTATGCGTAACATGAAAACGGATTTCTTGTTCTAACTTTTTAATCTTGCATGTGCTGGCACTTCAACCAAACGAACAATTGCCAAAGTGATAAATGTACGGATGTATGTACTTATACGTGTACCATGTGAACGGTACATGGTAGCAAACGTAACTTTACTTATGGTGGAGGGTAATCGATAGGTTTTATTGTCTGATCTTTTGAAATTTGTCATTTTGTACATTTTCCCTATCTTCTCGTTTTTTCTCCATCAAGGCTTTCTTGCAAAAGAACAAAAGCTATTGACTTTTGTGGTAATAGACTCTTAAATGTACAGACATACTCTCTGGCAAGATATAGAGAACTTGCAGAAATAATCTTACTGCTGTTGCTGGTGACATAAGTGAGTGACGGCTTGATAGACAATCGTCTATCGTTAAAACGTCTAAATGTATTTAATGTCGCATTAAGTTTTGTGAGAAGATTAGAATGATTTCAAGTACGCCTAAAATAACATTGTTTGCAGGTACAATATAGTTCCAAGTGTCTCACAATGCAAACCTTTTTAAAATCTAAGAAAATCTACAATTCATGCATTCTTTAAATGGACGATAATTAGCTTTGCTGTGTGGAGCAAGCAACATAAAGCATTTGCCATTTGGACTTGTACAACTAACGAGCTGCAATGAACACATTGAACGCAAACATTAGCAAAATAATATTTCAATAAAACAAGTATGTGTCCATTCCATTTAATCGTTAAATCGTGTACAATGTGTACACACACACGCACACTTGTTGCATTTAATGATTTAGAAACACACCAACGCATACACAATTACATAAATAATTTGTATTGTAAACACGTTTTTCCATTTATTAACCCATTCAAGTGTAGAGCGTTGGGTATGCGTTTGATTTGATGGGTGCAAGGAGTTGAAGAGATCAAAACGATTATACCACTTGATACAAGATTAAACTTAATTTTTATTCATATATAACGTATATGAAATGCTGACGCATTGAAACAACAACAACAACAATCATTTGCTTTGTACAAATTCCTGTCAAATACTTATTATTGATGATTAAGCATTTATAACGCACACATAAAGTAAATGGAGTTTTCGGTACACGTTCTCACACATAATATATATCATTCATTATGAGTTGTGAGTAAAGGCATAAAGGTGTAAACATTGTAAACATTACTTAACAGTTTGAAAGCTGTTGGGCGCACATAATAGCTAAGCACTCAGGCATTAAATATGAAACAAATTTATATTATAATCAGAAATACAACCAATCAACTGCAGGGTTGACCTCTTCGATGTCGTAGTTTCAGTATTTTTTCTGCACGCAATTCATTGTGTATGTATTGTAGGATGAAGGAGCATTTCATTTTGACATTTTAATTTTAGATATTAAATCTGTTCATCCTACACCACAAAGTGGAACATGGTGGTGTATTGTTTTTGTGCGGATGTTTGCAACTCTGTTAGTTATAACTTTACTTATAAATAAATAACTTTAATCACATCCCTCTGTCCGTCCAAATATATTCTATACACAACTCAGTGGTGTAGGATATGAAATTAATCAAGTCCGTCTGTCTGTCCATATGTTGTATACAAATTTTAAGAATCACAACTTTTTGCTACCTACAAGTAATATGGCTTAGGCCAAATCTTAAAGATCTCCTTAACCCTCTTGATCTTCCAAAGGTTATTATTGGAAATATAAAAGAGTGTAAGTCTAATGTTTAGCAGTATTATTATTAGTTATAAAATATCTGGCAAAAGTTCAAGATACTGAAACTCTGCGCATAAGCAGCTGCAGTGAATGGAAAACTATTCCAGAAGAAAATGAGAAATCATTATTCCAAACCGAATATAGATTTTTCAACATTTGCAACATGAAGCGTGATTCTCAGTTGTTTAAATTCACTCAACTATGATAATTGGCTTAGTAACAGTACCATTACTTGCAGTGCCAGTATATAGTGTATAATGTATAGTATAGAATAACCTATACATTTATTCATTGCTTGATTTGATTGTTGACAAGTTTTCATGGTTTGTTAAAATTGATGTCAGCTGCAGTTAAATGGCTGAGTGATTATAGTATAGGAATAAATTTCTTGGTTTAAAGTGAAGAGTTTCATAGAAAGCATAAAACATTTAACTCTCACGTATCCTGTCATTCTCTTTTAATTTTATTGCCCTACAATATAACCTTTTCCATTAAAGCACTTGCTCTATAAATAAATATAAATTTCTTTTGAAATATTGCCTGATTTATTATGATTGTATTTATTAAATTGCATTTTTTGTTTTAAACGTCCTCTACCATGTTTTCTTTTCTACATATTGTATATATTACTGTAAATTATTAGGTACAAATTGTCATTTACACTATCGTTTAAATGACAGCAATTATTAAAAGTAATGTGGCAACAAATAAAAACAAAATAGGAGAACAACAATAACAACAACAACAAAGCAATTAATATTTCAACAAGTCGCCTGTCTTGTAAGTGCCAAGTATATCTTTTTCTCTCTCAAAATTTATGACATTTTAAATTGAATATAAGACGATTCTCTTGCACATCATGTATGTATGTATGTACATATATGTCGCTGAGTTAAGTGAATTTTGTAATAAAAAATTTAAATAAATTAATAAAATCGGAAGGCAAGCACAAGGTGAAAGCTTAAAAGCACGTAAATACGAATATTATATAATTAAATTATTATGTATGTTTTTATATTTTTACATTTTTATGACACCCTCCACATACGATATTAAGTTTGTCATTCCATTTGTAACTATCAGAGACTCCATAAAGTATGTTACATTCATGACCAGCATCAAAATTTGAATCGTTGTATGCTTTATTTTTTGTATAACGCAGGGGAAAAACCCTTTATGTGCGGTTGTCACATGTGGTTATGTGGGAGTCTTCGCCGGGGCGACATACTCACTAAAAAACCTACTCCTCTATCTCCTACACTCTCTACGGTACCACCTTACAATATTACTTCACAGGGAGGAAACTTTCATTTGAATTTCAACGGGTTCGTGTGTCCGTATGTCTGTCTTTTATTGGCATTTTCATGGTAATACTCTTAGTTTTTGAACGTTTTGAATGGAATAAAATTTATCTAGCAGTCACAAAAGATGACTTATGAAAATAAATCGTGTGACAGATAGTTACAATGAGAGCAAAATTAATTTATAATTAAACCCGAAATAGGTGTGGCCGGTTAACATACGCTCCTACTATAAGCAAAAATTTTATATACCGTTAAATATATACCGTTAAATTAGACTTGACGTTTTATATACCGTTAAATTTGACTTGCAAGTTGATACATATTAAAAGCGTAATAAGATATATGCTAGGTTCCTGGTTTTGCGTATTGATAGGGAGGGTATTTAATATTTGGCTTAAGCCTTCTTTTGGTGTAATAACCATGGACTACATGATACTTAAGAAGCATGCCTTCTCATGGAGGGATATTAAAATGTACGTAAGTGAATTTTAAATGATAGAGTCACGTATCCGATGCTTTTATCTGAATTATAGTTTAGATTGTGTAACACAACCAAGGGCTACAGGGTATTAACGGGCTTGGGTTGACTTTTGCATACGTTCCTGTTTCTTTTTTATTTTTTTATTTTATGATGTTAATAATAATAAGTTATAAATGCTACCCTAACCTAACAATTGTTTGTATTCATATAGATACTATTTATTATACAATTACGTTTAAATCTAATAAAAACTAAATAAACGAATAAATAACAAGACATGTCATGTTTATATTGTTATATTGTACATGTTTTGGATAATTTTTTCGTCTTTTTTTAGAATTTTTGTAAACAGTTTTTTATGTTCATACAACAAAAACAAAAGATGATAATATATTGTCATCATGAATTTTATGATATTGTTGATTTTATGTTCAAATAAATTTTATTCTAGTTATAGCCCGCACTACAGGTGGCAACGGTTATATTAAGTGTGTGACAATGTTTGCAACTCCTAAACGGCACACCCTGCAATTTCTCCATTTTATAAAAACCTTTCATAAATGTTTTAATAATTATGTTTATATGTTTCCTAAGTGTCACTTATTTATAACTTAGAACGCACATTTAAAAAAAAAAGTAATTCATTTGATTTCATTTCATTTTTGTACGCTTCATACATTAAGTTGTGAACATATGTTTATACATATCATTGAATGTGTTTATGCCCCTAAAAATGTCATGAAAGATTGTCGTTGTTTGTCATACTGTCACGTGTGTAAACGGAGCTAATGCGCACAATTTACAAACTATAAAAACCGCACAGTTTTAGTTATGCTTTGAGTTTTATGTGCGCTGAAAGTGCTGAGAGTTTGTATCATATTTGTACGTGTGTGTGTATAAATATATTTGATATGTTTCGGCGGATGTCTGTTATGTCTGTTTAGATGGGTGTTTACCATGCTTACACCAATAGGCACCAAAAGTGGCAGTTCATTATGATTAAACTTAAACGCACCCAATTGTGATTATGAACGACCTTCAAAGAAACTAAATCAAATATTAGAATACAATTTGTAATAAATCATACATATATATCCAGAAGAAAGAAAGGTAAAGTTTTTAAAAAAGACACTATAGTTATACTTTAAACATCTTAAAGAATCTGACAATTTTTATTAGAAGATGCGATATATTGGGAAGAAGACTTCCTCTTTGGTAATAAAACCAGCACATTAACATAAAAGAAACTTCATGTATCATCTATCACCATCGTGAGATTTAAACTTGGAATTTTTACAGGTAGTGCCCCTGTAAAGGCTATTCAAGGTGTGAGCCAAATATTACGCACACACCCTTATTTATTCATTTAAATGTAGTCACCTTGTTATTTTTGGGACAACTAAACTTGGCGAAATAATAATTGGACAAAGAGAAAAAAGCACAAAGCCACTTAATAACTATAAAACAAAGTCATGTTAAGTAGAGAAAAATGTAAACTTTAGGTGGCTGAAAATTGCGGTTATTATACTATATACAGTAAAGATTATTCCCAGAGTATGCAGTTCATAACCACACCACAGCGAACTTAACCCGTTGCTCAGATGATAAAAATGGAAAATAAAGCAAATGTTATAGCAATTAAAGAAGTTAAAAGTTTAGCTGACTTTTTAAGCCGCAAAGTAGGCTAATTATTTTTTATTATTTAAGCAACTAAAAGTAGGCTTCCTGTGACTATTTATTTTTTATAACTATGTTAAAGAACTTGCTCTCTTTTGGGATAATTATATTTATATGTACAGATTTGACATCAAGTATAATTAAAGAAAAAAACGGGTACAAACTTAAAAGTTATTCTTTTAATTACATTGAAAATATAAACAGCTGTTCGATGTGGATGGGAAGGGTAACAGGATGTGTGTCTAATCGGTATTAATGGTGATAATAATTGCATAGTTAAGCATAATAAATTGAAAAATATTTTTAAGTAATATGGAGAATAAATGGGAAGAGTATGGGCGCAGCATGCCATATGCAATTATGTCTTTTTTTACCGTCTTGGAATTTTTGTTACACTTTAAATCATTATTAATTTTATAAATTGCATATATGTATATTATGCGACTCCGCCCATTTATGAAAAGTCTAAATGTAATTATTTCAACTTTAGAGCTTGTACTCGATGCTTGTGAACGATTGTGGGCGGGACTATCATTAACTACTACAAAAATAGGTACAAGAATATATTCCTTATATGGGAATAATTGTAACTCCTGAACGGATAGCTTAGAATAAAAATCTAAATGTCCGTCAGTCCATTCATAGTTTTCTCGTAATTAACCTCAGATCGCTATTTTTGATATTATTTGATGAAATTTAGTTCAGGAATATCAAAAACGATGAATATTGAAAATGGACCTCAGGACCAATCTCAATATAACACATTTTTTTTAAAATAGTTTTCATATGACAAATATTTCCATTTTGTGACAGTGTGTCTCGCCTAATTATAACAAAAAATATAAAGTATTAGATGGTAAAGTAGAACTGACTGTAAAATTTTAACTTGCTTTAAATAGGAATTTATAAACATGGACTAAGAATGTCGGTAGTAAATTCCAGCTCTATTCATATATGAAATATTGCGGCTTTAAGCTACTTAAGATACCCGAACGCACGGATGAATATAGCTATTTCTATCTAGATTCTCATGCAAGGTTTGTAATTAACATTTCTGATAGTTGCGACTGAAACATCCAACTTAAACTATTCCTTATATTATAGAGATTATAAAAATGATTTATTTTTCTTAGTGTATAAACATATTTTCCTAAATACAAAATTAAAAGCAAGACTTTTTTTATCAAAATATTTTTATTTATCTCATAGAGACGGAACAAAAGTTTTTACAAATGTTTTTCAAATACGCATATAAAAAAAAAAAAGACTGTCTGCAACATCCGCTGGCAGTGACAAGTACTAGGAAGAAGATTTCATAACTTTTGTTAGCAATCTACAATGTCAGCAGCACCATCTCCCCTCCCTCCTTTACCGTTAAATGTAAGCATGAAACTTTATATACAGACGGATGACCAGATATTATTGTTGCAATACATTACCAGCTTTAAATATGAGAATATTTATTATAAACGAGTTAGAAAACTAAATTTATCTTAGGCTTCTCCATATATCCCCCAATATATGTGAAGGGTAGAAAAATTCAAGCTCGGCCCATGACGTACTTCCTATGAGACAGCTATTTATAGAATGAATGCCCGATCTATGGGAAGGGTAGTCGCGCTTCAAACCTATACGCTTTTATTAAACGACGCTTCGCTTCATACATGTATGTATTATTCATTAGTTAAACTTTTTGTTTCAACTTTATTTAATTTGCTCAGAGTTCTACCCGAAAAATAGTGCCAAACAAAAGCAGCAATAAAGTCACATTATGTGCTATATAGTTACACATATTAGTACATGTTTAATGTTTAATGTTAACAACATGTTAAGCTGCTATTGTTCTGCGTAATTGTACTCCTGGGAGATGCGTAAATCTTTTATTGGTACGAGAACGGTACGAGTACGAATAGCAACTATTTAGTAGCACAATATTAAAGAAACAAATTAATTGTATTTATTATCCCATACACTAGCGTAGTTATGCACAGTACAATATTGTAGTTGGCAGTAGGGGTTGTGCAGCCAAATCTACTATACAAGCATTTTTATTATACTAACTGCACCATAACAATTTGCACTCTGTGTTGTTCAAGTGTTTTAACCAGTGTTTCAATGGCGGCAGCCCCCTCTTTTATTCCTTTCATGCAGCATTCATTTGCTTAGGGTCATGGTAAATATGATAAAAAGAAAATTACATAAATTAACAGCACTTGTACACCTGTTGCCCAGCACTCTTTAAATAAAAAAGCATCCCTTACGCTGTTTTAGAGCGCGATTCCACTAAGGAGGAGGAAAGTTAAGTAAAGTAAAGTAAAGTGTACTTTCATTATGTAATAAATCAAAGTTCGTTTAATTGAATTATTTGCAATAATTTAATTTAACTATAATCTCTCCTTAAAGTATTTTATCCACTTTTATGTATTACAAATTTCGCAGTTCTCAAGCACACACACACATTGTTAAATGCCGATGATCCAACAGTGAAAAACTTATGACTGTTGATTATATTCTCGCACATTTTCTTTACTATTACTAAATAAATATTTTGGTTATTTGAGTAAAAGAAAAAGAAATAAACAAACCAAATTTAAGTATCCCTGGGCGGTCATTATTGTTGTAAATGTTGTGTTAAAGCAAAAATCAAAAAATTTCAATCGAAACGCGAAGATTTGGTTTAACGAACTTAGTGGAGGGCATAAAAACTAAATTTGGCGTAAGTCCAATCTTAAATACCCTGCACATCTACATATAACATTTAATGATATATGTGTATATATAGAGATATGGACGCCGGTGAAGTGTGGATGTGAATAATTGATTACGCCTTCTGTAATTTATGTATTAAGTATTACGTAACATGTATTATGTATTAAGTATTACGTAACATGTATTATGTATTAAGTATTACGTAACATGTATTATGTATTAAGTATTACGTAACAAGACTAATTCTGTGCCAAATGAGTTTTTATCAATTGTGAGCGTGCCTATTATACGACCACGCTTATTTTCGGCATCTCAATGGATTTTAAACATATTTCCAAATTCCAATTTAGTAATATCTAAAGGGTAGTTTTTCGATTATGGGCTTTTAACTAATTTACTTATTACGAATAGCAAACCTCCTGAAAATTTTAGTATTTGAGAAGCAAACACACGACTTCGATTTTAACATTAATAAAAGTTTACTTTGAAACCTCTTTCTGCTCCTCTTTCTGGTAGTCCAGTTGTGGGCAGGGTCACCCATGAAAACGCGACTATTATTAAATTGCTTCTAAAAGAAAGTGCATCTAAATAAAGAAATCAAAAATGTACAAAAAAAAGCTCCCTAAAAAAAAACTCAATTTTGATAAAAACAATTTTCTTTTGAACAGTTTTTATGGATATTATAACCACACAACAATGAAATTAGTGTACCCAAGCCAACAAGATGAAGAATGATATTCTTAGTGATTATTTTTATTACTCTCTTCGATATTTTCACTTAATTTTTTGCTGGGCATGGAGTTGTTTTTACCCTAATTGTGATACAGTCTCTACAAATGTATATAAATAAAGTGCTTTTATCAGTGTTGTGGTTTTTTGGTTTTTTGGCGTTGTATTTATCTTTAGTATATTTATCCTTTTTGCCTTGTTTTCCGCCTTTCTAATGTTATGTAGATCACTGCAGTGGCAGCAAACAAGACGCATAAAAAGTGAAAAAATTCAACCACTATTTATACAGTCTATATTGAAATTTTCGGCGAATTGCCAAAATTGTCATCTTAGCAGAAGCAGCAGAAACATTTTGTTAAGGCGTCTACCACTAACTGCTCCTTGAAGTTATTCCATTTTGCTTCAATGCAATCCCGAATTTATTCATGCTCCGTTAGAAACAATCGTTTCAATTGTTGACCTGCATTAAATGTCCTTTCGTTTATCTTAACTAAAGAGATTTCCTTCTTGACTTTTTCTTATCCTTGTTTGATATGGTGATATCCTTTGTTATTTATATCCTTGTTGTCATATCGTTTGCCAGAACGTTAAAGCGTAATGAGAAAGAAGTCA
The DNA here is from genome assembly GCA_963971445.1 of Ornithomya chloropus. Classification (NCBI taxonomy): domain Eukaryota; kingdom Metazoa; phylum Arthropoda; class Insecta; order Diptera; family Hippoboscidae; genus Ornithomya; species Ornithomya chloropus. The sequence continues at coordinate 6,226,711 of OZ020529.1, forward strand.
TATGGAATTGAAACTTTAGTTGCCAACCATTAAACGTTATTCGTTTTATTCGAGGACAATCATTTAAAATAATTATTAATAATCAAATGGAATAATGTAAGTGATTAAATGGAGAATGTTTTGCCCTAGGCAACTAAAATATATTCTACATTTTTAAAGAAGTTTAAAGCAGCCTTAGTCTGTGACATTCACAGACTAAGGAATAATGAAAGGTCATAGGTTAAAATAACTAGTGAAAGTGCCAAAACTTGGATATATACACTTTAAGACATTAAAGTAAACGTTATAACTGGCAAGGCTGCTTCTATATTATGGCCGGGGGTTTAATCTAATTTTAAAGTGAAAACCGCTTAAGAACCTGCTGTGAGACAACACTCCAACCACCGCAGAGAATGACAAACATGACTAAATCAAATCAGAATTTCATAGTGTTCAAGTATATATATATTTTTAGGGTCTCTGACGTTGCTGTCTAGCTGTAACAGCTGTAAAGTAGATAAACAGGACTTTAAGTGGGTACAAAAATATGAGATAATAGTTCAAAAACTGGACATTTTTTCATGACAATTTCATTTCGGTTTTAACTGTAAGTGTGACCTTGGAACGACTTAGACTATATTAAATAGTGAGCTGCATTTCGAAAAATCACTGTTGGATCACATTTCAACTTCATTCACCATTTAATAAAAGATGTTGCTTTTCTCTTGGTAAAGATTTCGCAGACGAATAAGATGAGTCAGCAGGAGTGAGAGTAATAAAGTGCACTTCTTGCGCAATATGTGCATAAATCTTTAGAGTGTTCCAACACTCATTCATTTAACAAATTACACTTAATGGGTGTATAATCTTTTAATTGACTTGAGGGTATTAAGTGTTCCTCATATTATCAAGAATACGTAAATGTAAGAGCGGGCACATGAAAGAACATTTGTGAGTTATTAAACAGCATAAAGTCACATAGTAACAGTGAATGCTGAATCCTTATATACTTTAATAAACAAAGAGATGATTTCTTGCAGAAGGTGTAACATTCAAATAAATGAAAAAAAAAACAATCCTTATTTTTTTAGTAGCAATTTCAAACACTCCTTTATTGTTTAGATATTAATTAATTAATTAATGCATTAGCAAAAGCTGACAACAGCAGCAGCATCACAATAACTTATCATGTAACCGAAAAAATTTACATTTAGGAAAGTTATCGCTTGAAGTCAACACATGTAATATATTAAATTTATTGCCACTACTAAGTACTGTTATTAATCATTGCAACAATAAAATCGCAGTAATGAAATTTATAATCTTAAGGACATTGTTGCTAAAGCTAAAAACGATTAATATTCTTAAACAGCTCTGTATACAAATAATAAATTCACACTCTTTTCAAGTGCGTACATTTTCTTAATTTATTGCAATTGAATGTTTCATTAAAAGTTTTTCCTTCTAATGCTTTTCTCTCATTTATCACATCATACAAATGATATAAATAAGAAAATATATTGAAAGTCTAAACTGAAATCTGCCACTGTATACATCAACCATGAAGATATAATGTCTATTCTGCCCTGTTTTTTACTTTCCTTTCATACTTCAGCTTGTTGAAGAGTCTGTGCGTCCAACACTTCTTGTACGTGTCCTTTGAAAGTATTGAAAGAATTGTTATAGAACATACTAGCGACTATGGTGACATTTACAATATTTAGCAAAGTTTCCGGTTCTGTACAGACTATGGGTAACCGTATGTATGGAAAAAAAGCAATTATTCCAATAATAAAACAATACTTATAATCCAATCTATTTATAAACTAATGAATTTTTATAAACTCGATATTTTACTCAGGATACACTCAATTTTCTATTTCAATCTGAAAAAAGAGTCATCTATTAAATGAAATATGTGTGTTCCAGTTGAAAATTGATGATGAAAGTTATATAAATGAAATTTGTTAACAGCCGCGCCCACAATGGACAAAAAAATTTCTGAAATTACAAAAATAGTATTCTATGCACTGAAAATGAGAAAATCACCTAATAGACACGCCTACAATATACGAAAAATCAGTACTCAACGTCAAGCGCAATGTTCTCTGCATTAGCTGAACGCATAATAAGTAGAGTCTCTAATGGGCAAGGTCGTAGGTTCCAACTTGTACAAGCTCTACAAGGTGGAAGAAATTGGGTCTATCTATCTATCTATCTTTCTCCTGAGGAACGATCTTTTTTTAAAGAAAATGGTGATATGAGATTTATACTAAAAAGGGGACGTAATCGGATATGTGTCATGCCCTCTACTCACACACAAGTGCTTATTAATGTGGAGGGTATCACACATTTTGCCTAAGCCACATATAATTTTATATACCCAGTACCTTAAAGAAGACAGCGTATATTATACGAAACTCATTTACCTATTTTACTGGTACTTGTTCCAAATTTGTAAATTAGAGCACCGATCCATACAACATTCTCAACGATTTGGGTCTTATTTTTAGACAGTTTTGTAGATTAAAATAAATATTTTAAAGTACTTTAAACAATACAGCAAAGTTAAGCGATAATATTGTGTATTGATAAAAATTTTCAACAATTTTATGCAACAAAATATAAAACAAATTATATTGTTTATTAGACGTTTATTATGTAAACATTTCTATATTTACGGCATTGTTTATTTCAGTGTTTAAACATCTCCAATTGGCTTTAAGCCAAAAAGAAAATCTTAACCCCAGCCGCAGTCTTAACCACAACCGCATATTTAAAACAAGAATGCAAAATAAATAGGTAGTCTTATGAGTAATTTGGAGCAAAATAAATCTTTGGGGAGTATCATAAATTGTGGAAAAGACGCAGAGCAAAGCAAGTTACGGAATAGAAGAGAGCGTGACAACAGCATACGAAAACAAGTGAATTGAACAAAGAGCAATTTATGTTCATATTTTTCTGCAGTGAGAAGAATTAATGCAGTAATAAATTTTAAATGCATTAATTAAAAACACATTCAAGAAACTTATAAAATTTCCAATTATACGCATACAGTCAAACATCTACACCCTTACAGTTGTAATCCCATTTCTTAAAATGATAACAAGTAGCAACAGCTCTTTCTTCTTATTTGAACAGGGAGCAGTGCTGCTGAAGCAGATATAAATTATTTCATTTTGCATTCTTGAAATACTTGCACATATCCGTACAAGAGCACATAATTAGAGTTGTAAACCCCATTAGGAAATGAAACTTAAGATACAAGAAAAAAAACAACAACTTTCGATTCAACACAACGTTTAAACGTTTTCTTTTCCTTTTTTGCTATAATCTTTTTTGGTTTGGGAGAACACCCATTCACTCTAATGATCTGTTATTAAACTATTAAAACATATTTTTAAACCTCCACATAGGATATATTAAGTATATTAAGTTTGTCATTCCGTTTGCATCATTTTAGAAGGAGGCGTCAGAGATCCTTCAAAGTATATATATATTTTTGCAAAGCATCAAAAACTAAGTCTACCTAGACATATATGTCCGTATGTCCATGTTCAGTTGGTAATTTCATGGCCGTAAATTTTGAGACATTGAGCTGAAATTTTGTCCGACCCTTTAAGTTTCTACAAGAAGATTGTCATTTGAAATGGGCAAAATCGGTCAAAAGCCACGCCCATAATCAACGAAATCTATTTATCTGCCACAAAAATGGAGCTATTAAGTTGAAATTTGGTACTTATATTCATTCATCAATGTGCGGAAAATGGGGCGTGTTTACTACAATCTATATATCTAAATATTTGCCACTACAATTGACCTATGACCTTGAAATTTTGTATATATATCTATAGTTATTCCATAAATCTATGAGCTAAAAATGGTCGCAGTCGGATAACAAACACGCCTACAATTTACAAAAAAACTTATTCAGCGTAAAACTCGACTTGCAAGCGGATACGGAATAGAAACATTCTGTCATGCCACGCCCACCGTTTGTATATAAATGTGAAGGGTGCTTCTCTTACTTGTTTAGTTTATTTTTACATCTATTCTACATTATTCTATTCTATTCTACATTATATACCTTCTAATAACTATAGCACATAACATTTTCTATACTATTACACAGTTATGTACAAACCGTGGCGGCTTTAAAGGAAATAAGTAGATATGTACTCTAAAAAAGAACAAGGCGTAAACTAGTTGAAGATTATAACAGGAATCAAGAAACAAGAAAAACCGAAAAGTAAAATAAAACTAAATTCAAAACAAAAACCAAAAGAAACTATGGAGAAAAATTTTAGTAAACATGCTTTTCCTGTTACAACATATCATAAATACGCATGATATATGTTGCAGGTAATTGGAAGAGTAGCCTAATAGGTTTTAGGTGTTAAGTTTAAAAAAAAAGAAAACCTTTGTACATGTTTTGTGATAATAGAAAGGATGTGTTATTAGTTGCCACAAACAACTCATTGCTGAAAAACAAAGAAAAATAATGGAGTACATGAAATAAATAACTTTTGGAATTAGTTGAAGAGATTCTCTAAGTGCAGTCAAAACTTACCATCATAAACAACGTCTTTAAAAAGCTGCTTTCGATTTTGAACTGTTTCGCTTCAAATGGGTTACAATGTTACAGACTTTCTAAAAATGTTTAATTTTAGGAAAAAGTTTCTTAAAACCATTTTTTCATAGTGTTTATCTACCGAAATATACCATCATGCATACAATGATGGTTGATGAGGTACAAATGTCCATTTGTGAAATGCAATTGGATTTTACTTTCAGGTTATATTACGCGAAGAATTGCAGCTGTTCTAAAAGCAAGTGGTGGCCCAACACTTTATTAATAAATAAATATTGTGTTTATGTCAGATGTTCATATTAATTTGTCCATCCACTGTATATACTAGAGCATAAAACAATAAGGCAGAAGACTGTTTGTCGTCGTTTATAGATTATTAACTGCATTTTATTCCTCACAAAAGGCTCATATGTGTTAATGCTAGCAGCTGAAGGCTTCGATTCGATTTATTCTGCAAACCATTGCTTAGAGAAATAGTGAGAAATAACTATCCCTCTATAAAAATTTGTTCGGGCGTAATTGGCAATTTCGAAAAAATCTCTTTAATCTTTTTAGTCCATTTCAGCAATCCCTGACATGACTTTAGACTATTTTCCTCTTTTCTAAATAATTGACAAAACAAACACAAACACTTCATATTCATAACTTTTCATAGATTAAACTCTACTCAACAAAAAATAAAAATAAAATAAAAAATTAAACAAAAAACAAATAACACAACATGTAAGCTTACAAATAATTGCCACTGTAAATGTTGGAAAAAACTAAGGAAAGTTTTTATATGTAGTTTAGAACTTTGATAAAAAAAATTTATGCAAATAATAAAATACACAACACATGTGATGAACATTTACACGCACTTGGAAAAAATAAAAAAACATAATAAACGCAATAAAAATATGCTTGCATGTGCACAAAGTAAACACACACAAAGTTTGAATTGCGTTTAACGGGGGCCTCCGCCCAAACTTAGGCAGGAGTGCATACACTTTTCCTATAATTAAAATATGAAATTTTTGAAATTTTACAACTTATTATTATGTAACTAAAACTCAACGATTTTTTTTTCCTACTTTTAGAGAGATTGTTATGATAAAAATGCTGAGAGGTTCGCACGTACTGCCGCTAATGCATTATGCTTGTCTGAATAATAATAATAATCCACCCCGAACCATTCTCAATGAAGGCATTTCTAATCTAATTAAATAAACTGCCAGAACATGTATTTTTCCTTTTTAATGAATTGAAAACAAGCCGACTAACAACTGAAGAGTCATCATGACTCACGTTCTTTATATCATTTGTGGAAACTCTGCCAGCAACTTGTTTGTTTGTTACTTTACTCCGTACCTTCAAACCGCTGAGTAGAAGAAATTAAATTGCAAACTGCAGCAGAAACTGTAAGTGGCGGCGTGTACACTTTGTAATCAATTGTACTTTTGCTAAGTATATTATCGTGTTCAACACAACGGCACAAACAATAGGTGACACAAACATTTCTTAAAAGTGTTGCTTAACACTTTTGATCTTGGACAATGATACCCAATAATAACAATAACAATAACAATGAAATTACAGTCACTGCCCGCAGTCAGTACTGTATTGTTATTATTTGATAGAGTCAACGATGCCATTGCCATTACCATATACCCAGCTCTGAACTGTAAAATAAACAAACATGCGATCGGTGTCAGCACAAAGGCAACCAGTACAATGTCAACACATTTTCCAGCTAACCTGTCAAAACATATTTGGTTGGAGGCATCTCCAACCCACACACCAACAACTGCACAATCAATATTCTTGTATAAACAGGCCATAAGCGTAGCAACATTGGCAACGACAGCAGCAACAGTAAGCACTCAACTAATATTAGCGGTAAACAACAATCATAACGTAACAATACAAACAACATATACAACAACAACAGCAGCAACAATAACAATGCCATCGGCAGCATCTATATTTTTCGATGACAATTTACTGCCGGCGTTCTTTGTCAACAGCAACAACATCAACATTATCAACAACATTAACAGTAACACAAATACTGGCTATCAAACTCATATCAGCAATAATAGTGGCAGCAACAGTAGCAGCGATAATAATTATATTGGCGAACGCGTTGACCACGACAATATAACAACAACAACAACAACAACGACAACTGCATATGGAAATGAATCCAATATGAATTGGATTGTAAACACGACCAACAGTCACCACGATAACGACAATTTAAATTCATTCTATTTTTATGAGGTGAGTACAAGTGCACATGTGTCACTCTGCTTCCTCCCATACAAACACATTGCATGCATTTTGCCATCACTAAAACAATGCCTCATATTAGAATTTAATTAATGTCATGTAAACACATATTTGGTTATATACTGTGTGGACACATGGCATACGTGCAACATATGCCAGAAAGTTACATGGTCACTAAAAAATCAAAAAAAAAAAGCTAACGATTAAAAATCAATATTTTGTTATTGTTGTTTATAAAGTTTAAGAATTAGGAAAGAAAATCAATTTATATCATATTTTTAACCGTTAGAGGAAAAAACTTTAAAATGTATAAAATTATATCGATCACATCTAAATGTAACGGACATATCTAAGACATAATGGTAAATTTAGCAAGAGGCCACGCCCATGTGTAAATGAGCGGAATTTATCTTTTTACTTTTATATTTTCTCATTATGGGCGTACGTTTGATAAAATGTATGAATTTAAATTTTGTACGTAAAGAATTTTTTTTTTTTGATTCGATCAAAGGCACAACGCATAGTTAAATAAATTCTGCTTAATTACAAATATTGTGATCTATTACCTAGCTTATGTTGTAGATGCATGTACCAGAAATGAGGCGCCCAATTTTTCCAGATATCCATGGAGGATCTTTTGAATTTACGTTTGATCGAAATGATTACATATCGGCCACAAATATTCTTTCAATCTTTTCATCTCTATTTTTATATTTTATACTTGTTTAAATCAATTAAAATACGTTATTCCTGATTTATAAACAATAAAATCAAAGCTAATTATTATCCATCATTTAAAATTTTAATCATTATTTATTTTCAGTCTCTGGAAAAAGTTTTAGTCAAAATTCAAAAATATATTATCATGCATTGCATGCATTAAACATGTGCGCGCATAATTAAGATTATGCGAGTAGAGCTTGGAGTTGGCTTAAGTAGCTCATAAGCGATATCCCATAACTAATCGTTAGAAGTAAAAATGTTATAGTCGGTCAAGCCCGACCATTTAATACCCAATACCACTCTACTCCTTTAATTATGCTACAATTAGTTTGGTGGTATCTGCAAACAATTCCTTATAAGTTACTTGGTGAGATATCATTATATGGGAAGGGGTTATAAAAATGGTCCGATCGGGTCCAAATTTAGTACAGCCAAATATAAAGCTAATCGCTTAATCGTTACATCTCTTCAGATTCAGATGATTCTGAATCGATGGATATAATTGAATGTGGCATTAACCGCTTAGGAATTACAAAAATTCGGACAAATTTTATATACTTTTTGCCATAAGTGGTGCAGATTAAAATTAGTTACCCCTGCGATATTTTACATATGGCTTACATTTAGAATAACGTGCTCGTCACGTTAATAGTACAAAGTATAGTAATATCTAATAATAATTTAGTAGCATCATTACATCCTTCACCTTAGTTGGTGGCGTCATAGGTACAAAATGTTATAAAATGAAGGATTTGAGGAAAAATTGAAAACTCTTTAACGAATCTTTGATAACTCATACAAAAGAAGCATCCAAGCCGTATTAACTCACAATAATGGAAGCGTTCTACTTGAGTCCTTAGAAAATAATCCTAATAGAATTATTCCAACACAATACAACATAATACAACACAACACATCAAGCAAATGTATCCATTTACTAAAGAATTTGCACATGTATTGTATATACTTGTACAAGTATATACATATATACTATACAATACAAAAACAGTGGGAATCATTGTTCTAGGACAAAAAGAGAGAGAGAGGGAGAGACTGGAGGATAATTCAATAAAAACTGTACGACACCGTACTCTACGTTGTACGAGTATACCCCATATACCATACCATACCACACCACACACACCACACACACCACACACTCCACAACACACCATATATATACTAAATACGTATATAAGAAATCGTTAAACATGTGGCTATGGTGGTTATCTCTTTAATACCGATAACAAAACTTTTCTAGACAAACAGTTGTTTTATTTGGAATTCCTTTATCTGCGACAGTATCAGTATGTGGTTCATTCTTACTAAAAGTTTGGAAAACATGTTGGGTTTTATGTTAGAATCAAATCAAGTTATGTTTAGGAATTCCTAAAAGTGTAAGTATGTACCATGTGTGTGGTTAAAGTTTTATGCTTAGAATCTTGGTTTTATTACAAGGGAGACAGATTTTTGTACCATTTCAGAAGCTTACTTGTTGTACATGGTTGTTGTTCAGTCATTTTACATTTATATGAAGCCCTCAGTATATAATTATTATACATTTTTATACTACAATTTCTATGCATACATATCACTGCATTATGTACAAAACAATACTTCTTGTCCGTACGTCCATGAACAATTGCCGCATGTTATGAGTAAGTTGGGGCTAAATATATATCAATATGTCGCATTATTTTTATGACCTGTATAATTTTGCGATACGCATTTTATTTTTCAATTTCATACATACACACTTTATATTAAATTTTACAATTTAAACTTATTAGAAGTTATACAATGTTACTACTACTTTTTGCATAAATAATTTAATAATATTCTAGTTGTGGAAAGTTTTGTTTATTGTTTTATGTAAGCAGACAACTCGAACTTAACTTGTAGACACATTTAGAATATTTTGAACTTTATAACGATAATCTTCATTACTAAATATAATCGCTTAGTTGTGTAATATAATTAGTTTGTATACAACATATAACAATTGCAACGATTGCTTTAATAAATTTATTTAAATGTTAACAAAGCAATTATTTCAAGGTTAGAAAGTTTTCAGTCCAAGAATTTGTACAATAATTGGGTAAAACTTGTAATTAAATTACTAATGTGTGCAGACTAACAGTTAAAGCCTATAAATCAAAGAATAAAAGCATACATTTAGACATTTATAACAACACCATAAAACATTGTCTACTTCACCGCATATAACATGAATTATTCCCGTCAGAAAATATTTAGATTGTCGGACAATTTTAAACAAGTAGTGGTAGTGTTAGCAAATTGAGTTTTTATTAAATCAAGTGAATATGTTAAGTGGTCAGTCCTTCTCAAACAAATAATCCGATAATCCCTGCTTACATTGAATGACATGAATGAATAGTTAAGTGTTTCTTGAGAGTTGTGTTATAAGCAGCTTCCAGGGTACTCTTTAGTATTTGCTCATATAAAGTAGATACAATTGATATGGTTTGACGATACTAAATAATGAATATAAATGCTAAACTTAACTACCATTTATCCAGTTGTTTTGATAGTTTTAAGGAATCCATATTATTTGAACTTTATACGAGGTGTGCATTATTTTAGAAAATAATATTGCACGTTTTCTTTATATTATCTTTTAATATCAATTTTTGTTTGATACTCTTTTCACTCCCTTCTAGCGATTTAAAGAGTATGTAGAAACAATATTATGCAAATTTATTTTTAGCAATATCCCCAAAAATTTGACTTCAGGCGACCCAACACATGTGTGTATATACTAGCATGCATACAATTTAATATGGCACCCTCTTCCCAACGAGAACACATCGACAAGGGTGAAAATGTTTCAAAATAAAGCATTTCTTTAGAACTACGCTTATGACAATGATGATGATGATGATGTGCTTGTATGCACATGCTGTTCGTGCAAGTCTTAACTTCTTGTCAATCTTTCTTTCCTTCCTTTTCACCCTAAACAAATGTTAATGTCAACTGCACATATCTTGAATTCCTATGAATATGCAAAAGATACATATGTTTAAAAATATAGAATTTTTGTTCTGTTATTAGGTTCCTAGGTGTGATATGTTCTGAAAATTGATCTTAGTAGCAACATTTTGGGTTATTACTTCTTGAGAGTGTTACTTCTGAAGAATAAAAGAAAGCTTCCACAAGTAAGACAAAAGCGGAACCGAATCAGTATAGTAAAGCTGTAAAGTACTCCTCGTCGTTTATTAAACTCGCGTCAGCACAATTTAGATTCAGCCAAGTCTCACATGGGAATAAAACTAGTGCCCAACGGCTGATTTGTGGTTATTTTATGATTCCTGGTATCACCTAAGTTAAAACTATGTGTGTGATACAGTATTATTAAAAACTCTGCCTTTGTTTTAATAATTATTGTAATAACGTTTTATACTAAAAACCACTTTAAACTATTGGGACAAATCTTTTCATTAAACCATTACTCGGTAAAAACTTATTTAATTATAAAACCATGAGAATGTTTACAAAAAAAGGTAAACATGATTAAAATTTTATGATCATCACTTTGTCAAGCCTTTGAGGAGTGTTTGTCTGTTGTTTAAATATATTTTAAAAGAAAATCAACAAAGTTTACAACACAGCAAAATTGAGCATGTGTTCGTGACATTTTATACTCTTACACTTTAATGTCGAAGGTATATTTATTTCGTCAAAATGTTTGCAACACTTAGATAGAAGTATTAGAGATTCTACAAAATTCTTGATCATTACGAAATTCTAAAATCATTTAGTTCAGTTTGTCGGTCCGTCTTGGGTAAACATTTTCTCAGTTGCAAACATTGAGATATCAAATACAAAGATGTATTAGTTATTATCGTATAAAGGCTGACAAAAAAAGGACATTTGTATAAACATCTCTCTCATAATGTAAAAGCATTATTATTATTTTAATTTATGTCAATTTAGTTATGTCCGTACATCCGCATATGATTGAAATTCTGCCTAGAGCAAAAATTAAAACATTTTACTGATATTTATACAGATATAAATAGTTGGTGAATAGCTACACCTATATATTTTCCTAAAACCATAAAAATCTACAAATAAATTTATAACTTAGAAAAAAATCGTACATAGATATGGATGATGTCATGTACTAGCCAGGCCCACACTTAATATAAGAAAGTTTCAGAGATTACAGATCGAATTAAAGTGAGGAGTATTCAAAATTTTCTCCACATACCAAATATATTTTATGTCTCAGCATGTGGCAAGTTGCGCATTCCTCGATTGTTATATTAAGTCATTCTTCTTCTTATGTATTCATCTCTAGGCTGCTGCACAAAAAACGCCTTTTGTTTAGCTTATGTTTTTGTTTTCTGCCCCAAAGTCATATTGTAAGTGCATACAAATTTTTTGATGTCTTTTTTAGCAAAAAAATAATAATAATGTAACATTTTTAGTTTACTGCCGTTACATTATCTCTCAACTTGAACGTTGTTAAGTGCATTGTTGATGTTGTTGTTGTTGTTGTTGTTGTTTTTGTTAATATAATCTTGAATTTGAAATTGTTTTGTGAAGAGACATTAATTCGTTGGATTGTTCAATGACTCTTCTTAAGCTTATAAGAAGATTAACCTGAATAATGCAGCAGAATGTTTGCTTTATGTTTTTTTTTTTCAATTTACAACAGAACAGCAGCAAGCATAGCTTAACTAGTAAAAATAATGCCACTTAAAAACAACAACTTCTTGTATGAGATTTTTAAACATGAAAAATTAAATTTTTCACTTAACACCATTTCGCCGCAATGGCGGTAAAGTGATTTTTGTAAATTTTGTTTGTTATCTTTTAAAAAGTTGTATGCAAAATGTTTCTGTTAAACAACATAAATTATTTTACGGTTATTTTGCCTCATTTCCCGTTTATTTACAAAAACGCCTCCATTCGCAGATAACGTTGTAATGTCAGCGTCATACAAGTGAATTTCTAACAGCGTTAACTCTTTGTTTTATAGCTTTTCTTATAAGCAGACAACTGCGCACTGTTAGCTTTTATCGTAGATAGTTTTCACTTTTTTTGGAAAAAGAACATTCAGTTTCGTAGAACCGTTTGTAATTGTATGTTACAATATATACAAAACAATATTTAATCATAAAGTTTGATGTAACTTTGGAATGGTTTTAAAAAGTTGTTATTGCTGTTATTGGACAATTGGAATTTTAACAACATTATTCCCTATGGAGTTAACATATACAAGGTGCTGAACTGTTTGTTCAACCCATTTATTTAACAAGTTAGAGACATGATTGTGTGAAATTGTGACAAATTGAGTTGATATCGTAAACGTTGTTTTTCGCAACTTGAAAAACTTCAGGAGTGGTGATAAAAAAGATATTTCACACCAATGATTGATTAATATTTCTTTCAAATGTAGTTCAATCAGCGTTGTCGTTGATGCTTCTAACAAAAAAATGCGGAATACAAATACTTTGCTTGATTACATTTCAATGTCTGAAGAAACTCAATTGATCTAATAAAGAGAAACACGGATAGTAAGTTGTCACGGATGGTTTTTGTATCGCATACAATACCATGACATTAAAGTTATTTTGTTATTAAAGACTTGTACTGCAATTTTGTATAATATAGACCAAATGGTTTCGACCAAATCTTAAATATCCTCCAAATACAGGGGATGAACAAAATAATATGAATACCATACAATATAGTACATCTTGTTGCACACAAAGCTAACATTGACTCACATTTTGATCTTAATCGAGAAACTACATGCGTAGGGTCTCCGAAGCCTCCTTCTGAATGTTGCAAAAATAATGACAAACCCCCTGACCCCCAGTATTATGTGGAATAATAATATCGCATCGTTATTTCAACTATCATTTACAATTATATGTCATAACATTACCATAATAATTAATTCAGGTGATGCTTCAAATGAAAAATTTCTCACATTTAACATAAAAATATTTCATTATTACAGTTTTGACTTTTTGCATATAACACTTAGAACAGAGAGATTTTAACAAAATCTTATTAAAAATCCCTTTCAAAGTAATTATAAATTTCCGAGAAGAATGTAGAAGAATATAGCAAAGAAAATGAAAACCGTAGTTTGTGTTCATTTTGACCAACAGCAATGAATATTAAAGACATGGAAGGTAACAGAAACAGAAAGAAGAGGAAAAACTTAAACAAAATATTTCATAAACTTATATATTTGCAAATGCCTCCTTCCATTTTGTTAAAGTAAAATATTTCAATGAAAACCTTAAAAAGAAATTAAGTTAAAAATTCAAGTTAATTTTTTTGCTGTAATAAAATATTGTTTTTTAATAATATGTTTCACTTAATAAAACAAGTAAGAAAACTAAATTTGGCTTAGACCAATAGTGGGCGTGGCAGGTATGTGATTACCACCCCTAATAGTGTTTCAGCTTGCAAGTCCAGTTTAACGTGGAGTACGGTTTTTTGTGGGCGTGTTCAATAATCGATCACGCCATTTTTTAGTATATCGAGGAATGGGACAATTGTGGATATGAATACAAATTTTTAAGTTCATAAGTACATTTTTGTAGCAGATATAAAGCTTTTTATCGATTATAGGCGTGTTTTTTGTCCGACCACGCCTATTTTCAGTACATTGATGGATGGAGTAATTAGAAATATATGTACAAAATTTCATATTAATAGCTCAACTTTTGTGGCAGATAATTGTCGATTGTGGGCGGGGATCTTGACCTATTTTGCCCATTTTCAAAAACATGCAAAAACTAAAAGGATTTGTACAAAATTTCAGCACAATATCTCAAAATTTGCGACTGTGAGAAGGCCACCAATAGGCGGACGTACGGACACATATGCTTAAATTGATTCAGTTTTAAGATCAAGAATATATATATTTTATAGGGTCTTTGATCCCTCTTCATGGGATTTCCAATATCTTATGTGGAGGGTATATTAAATAAATAATTAATAATACTTGCGTATAAGGCTGTTGAACATCTAAACTTTGGATTGTCATTGCTGTCATTCTCCTCTTCTTAGAATGTTGTGTTTTTCTATTCTTTTTTTTTTCTTTGCTTTTCTTTTTATAAATAACCTTCTTTTCACAATAAAACCAATTTACTTAGATACTATGCTTGAATATTTGTTCAATTTATATAATGTATCTGTTTTCTCTCTACTTCTGCACTTTATCTCTTTCATATATCTCATACATAAATACAAAATACACATATTAAAATCATACCCTAGTGACATAAATATGATGTAGAGATGATGTAATAGCTTAAAAGCACAGAGACTTCTCATCACAATAGGAAAGAAAAGTAAAAAAATGTTAATATAAAATAAAAATCAACCAAGTATAATATGTTTTGTATTGTTGTATATACAATAAGCTTCAATTAAAAGGACAAAATGTAGCATGAATATTTCATGGGAATGTTAAAATGCAGATGACCTCCTTGAATGACAGTTAACAAATTGTCCTTTTCTTGAGAGATTCGTTCTTTTAATCAAAAGTATATATTTGGCTTTCTTACACGCTCCATATATAAAATGGAAAGTGTACTAAGTTTGTTATTTCGTGTGAAGGCCTCAGAGAAATAATAAGTATTCTTGATCAGCATCAAAATCTGAATCAGAAGACACGACCACAATTTGCAAAAAACTATACTTGATGCCAAATTCTCTAAGGAGGAGGTAGTGAAGTATATTTAAGATTTTTACTTACGAGATTTTTCTTTTTATTTCGTTTTTATACCTATCAGCTATGTCCGTCTAAGTCGGTATATTGCAACTTTAAATTAAGTCATTGAACATATATATTTCTACTTTAACTGGGTAGTTTGCTATTTAAATCAGTAAAATCGATGAGCAGTTACGACCATAATTAACAACCAAAAAACTCAATGATCATACATTATCTTCTGTATGAATTTAAGGATGGTTTATAATGTTAATGGAATTAAAAGTTTATGAAAAATGTTATAAATCTCACACATTTAACCACACTTCAAACCACATCATGTTTGGAAACACTGCATTCCCAACTTCAATAACATTAAGCATATGTTCAGCACGTTACTATGAAATCCTCTTGTTCGTTTTTTTTTTGTTTTGCGATGGTATGTGTCAGGGGATATGCTCACACACACACTTGCACACACTGACATGGCTTAAGTGTTTTATAATATACAATATCCACATCAGTGGTTAAATGGGAAATTGTAATAAATGTTGGTAGCACGCACTAACTGTTCACTCTTTTTTCCTTTTTTAATATTTAAAGCTTAAAAACCTCTTAAGCATTATACAATAATATGTAATTTACAATTTAAATGTGGCAACTAATTGTGCATCACGATTATAAATTTTCACTTAATTGCAGACCGAACAATTTGCGGTATTATGGATTTTATTCATCGTTATCGTTTTGGGAAATTCTGCGGTGTTGTTGGTAATGTTTATGAACAAAAATCGAAAATCACGCATGAATTATTTTATTAAACAGTTGGCGTTGGCAGGTAAGTGCATATAAAAGCAATGAATCAATTTGGTAAACTGGGTTATATGGACAACGAGTTTTACAAACTGGCCTATCAGGACCAAATTTTCCAATGTTAATTATCAAATTTTAAATGAACTGATTCTTCGGCAACATTTTTTTAAAAATGACAGGATGACACAATTTAAATGAAGCAATGTATAGGGAAACGTTCTGAAACGGGTGCGACATAAACTATTTTCACTAGCACTCTCCGTGAATATAATCGAATTATCTGCATTTTGTGTACAAATGGACAAGGACACACAACGGACGCGCATGGTTAAAGCGATTCAGAAAGTATTCTGCATCGATACGTACAGAAAACGACGAGCCTCTCTTTAATGGTTTAGCAGGTTTCAATATCGACATAAGTTTGAAACATTTTACCTCAAATGGTGTAGGGTGTAAAAATGTTATAAACAGCGGTATATAAAATTTTATAGGTTTACACCATAGTTGATATTATAACTGCAACTGATTCAATAAAGTATTTGTTAAAGCACCACATCAGTGCAAACTATGCACGTAAGCACACAGCAGGTGTGTGCAAAGTCATAAAATCCTTAAACACGTTTGCGTGACATATGCTTCTATAGAAGGGAATGCATAACAAAACTTTACATTAAACTTTTTCCAATAGTTTAGAATTTAAATTATCTCTTTAATTATACAAATCATTAACGAACTGTTTTTATTCCAATTCGTTGAAGATCTTTGTGTGGGTTTACTGCATGTCCTCACCGATATAATATGGCATTTAACAGTTTCATGGCGTGCCGGCAATATAGCCTGTAAAATTATACGTTTCTCTCAAGTGTGTGTCACCTACTCGTCCACTTATGTACTAGTGGCCATGAGTATAGATCGCTACGACGCCATAACACATCCCATGAATTTTTCAAAATCATGTAAGTACAATTATCATGTAAGTAATTGAATAAATCAATTATACTTGTCCAGTTTATCCAAAAAAAAAAAGCGATTTGTTTGTGCACCTTACAGCAGTTTAGAAGTTTAAAAGTTTAACGAAAAACTTCAACGTAGAAGAAAACAAGTAAACAAGTAAACAAGCGAGAACTTAATTTGGCTTAAGTCAATTCTTTTATACCCTCTACATGTACATACAAACGTTAGACAGACGTACGGACATACGGGTTGACGGACGTACGTGCATATCGACTCAGTTTGTGATTAAGAATATATTACTTTGCTGGGTCTCTGACGCCTCCTTTTGGATAAACATGACTTGACTTAGTGAATCAGAATATATGATGTATACTTTTTAGGGTGCGCCATGCTGTCCTTTTATGATATAGTTCTGCGTGAGGAACAAAGGTCTTGATCCTCCCCTTTTTAACCCTTCAAGTTTTTCTAAAAAATTTCTTCCTATGATATTACATCCATTTTCCCCAGTTTCCATCTTTTCTCCTCTCTCTCCTTAATGTGATGGATATAAAAACTGTAAATAAATTTCATATACTTTTTTAAGGGAAGAGAGCTCGCCATCTAGTGGCGGCTGCTTGGATAATCTCTGCCATATTTGCACTACCCATCCTTTTGCTGTACGAAGAAAAGTCGATACAGGGTCGCGCCCAATGCTGGATTGAATTGGGCACCCCATTAGCGTGGCAAATCTATATGAGTCTAGTGTCTGCGACACTGTTTGCGTTTCCCGCTCTATTAATCTCGGCCTGTTATACAATAATTGTGAAGACAATATGGGCCAAAGGTTCGATGTTTGTCAGTACAGGCCGAGGAAGTTTCATGGAGACGAACACACGACGAGCTAGTTCCCGCGGTAATATACCCAAGGCGAAGGTGAAAACAATTAAGATGACTTTTGTTATTGTAATCGTGTTCATCGTTTGCTGGTCGCCGTACATAATATTCGATTTGCTGCAAGTTTTCGGTCATGTACCACAATCCCAAACCAATATTGCCATAGCCACATTTATACAAAGTTTGGCTCCGCTCAATTCAGCAGCTAATCCTTTAATTTATTGTTTATTCTCTTCAACAGTATTCCGGACATTTAGGTGGGTCAGCAAATGTGCTTTTTTTTTTATTGTTGGTAAAAAGTTTATACAACTAACATATTGCAGCCGTTTACCACCCTTCAAATGGTTTTCGTGCTGCTGCAAAACGTATCGACAAAATCCCTCCACACAGCCACGCTGCAGTACGGTGGGCCGGCGATTACATAATAGTTGTGATTCGATGCGTACCTTGACCACTTCATTAACAGTGAGTCGTCGTTCGCAGAAAGGCAATACTCATGTGATGATATGTGAACGTCCCAAATCCCATTCATTAGATCATAATGCTTTGTCGCAGGTATGATAGCGACGAGCACTGTTTCGATTGGGAATTTCGATCAGGTAAAATCCTCAACAGAAAACTCTAGTCATTGTATAAGGCTTCGTTAGAATGGTTGTAATAACTTCTCTTTTTCTAGTATTTTTCCCTTTTGTTAAAATCTTTAATTAATATTTTTAAGTTTAAAAATTTGCAGCTTACTGAATTTGGAGGTACACAATAAATAAGTATTATTACGTTTTTATTAAAAAGAAATAAATAAATAAATTGTTATTGTTGTAATTATAAGTATTTGTTAAGCATTTGTTTGTTACTTATGGAATCTCTCTCTAATAATAAACATCTGTTAATATACACTGCAGCAGCAGCTTAAGTAGATTAATTTTATATGCTTTGCTTGGTGTTCGTGGCGTATGAGTAACCAGTGAATGTTGTTTTAAAAAAATAATTGCGTGTTTATGTCCTTGAACCCTTTTAATCGTCCAATTTATGTGCAACTATTAATTATGAAAAACCGGATTTGTGTGATAATGAAAAATGAAATTCAAATAAAAACTGGTTTAGACAAAGTCTGAAATACCTTGCGTACTTATGCTTAACGTATGGGCGTGGCCTCAATATACCTCAAAGATTACATGGTTGGCTGTAAAATTTTGCATATAGGCAAGTTCGTTGCCCAAAACCAATTCTCACCAATCTACTACACCTAAGATTTACTGTTTCTGGCGCCTGCAAAACACTTTTGTCAATCGTGGGGTGGCTGTCAAGTCAAAATTTAAATAGCAAACAACAATCACACATGCAGACGCCAAGAACACTTTTGCAGATCTCTAAAGCTTACGTCTGATCAGTGCAAACGACACAACAAACTTAGTGTAACTCCTACACAAAGTTAAGGGGCTGCCGTATAAAAGGATGCTCTGGTGAAAGCAAAAAAACTCTGATAACAAGTGAACGCAATAAAGTGGAATTTGCATATGATTCTTTATAATTGTTTTCAACACAACAAATATATAAAGACACGAAGAACTCATACACTCTCACAGTGAAATATGTATTTGTTATTATTGTTGCTTAAAAAAGAATGTAAATTGAAACAATAAGTTTTATAAAAAAGAAGAAAAAAAGATCTTAAAACACAAGCTGTATGCTAAACTAACCAATATTAAAAATTGCAAGCCTGTAAAAAATGCAAATGTATTAAAAGTAAAAAAAGATAAAAATGAAAAAATTTCCCACACATAACATACTACAGTGTATCGTTTTTATTTCTTTATCCATAAGCCACAGTTACGTTGGAAGTGTGTTGAAGAATGTTTGCAAATCTCATTTGTTTACGTATGTTTGTAAATTTACGTAGTAATGCTGGTATGCGACAGCAGGATTCTTAACGGTAAGGATTTTATATAATTAATGAGCTTTCTTGACAAATTTGCCACCTCGCTGATTAGCAACAATATCTGATTTTAATTGCTGTTCTTTTCTAATAAAACGACATTGACTTGAACCACATTTAGAACTAAGATTCCTACCGAAGCACTATGAGTTAAAGTTTAACTTTCTGCGTACTTAAAAAAAAAAAACTATTTCCTTTCTGTTTAAATAGAAATTATGTAAAATTAATCAAGTGCCACGCTCACAATAGATAAAAAAAATATTCATCAGTCATGGAAATTGATCTGTAAAAATGAAACACATGCTTTTACAAGTAAAACATCCATGTTTATACCAGAAATGGGTGTGGTTCAGTTAACGCATATGCTCACAATTTACAAATAACCATACTTGGCTCAGAAACTGATTTATAAGTTGACACATGAACTATGAAAAGGCGCAACTTGTCCATGATTTGTATATACATAGACGGAGAGCGAATGTTACTTACTTTTTTTCCTTGCTTAGTAATTAAGTTGAATTTTGGTATAAAAATTTTTGCTCCCTCCACCTTAGTGATGAGGGTATAGTAAGTTTGTTCTTCTGTTTGCAACACCCAGAAGGAAACGTCAGAGACCTTACAAAGTATATATATTCTTGATCTACAAAAAACTGAACAGACACGTATGTCCATATGTCCGTCCGTTTTTGGCATTCACAAGGGCGTAAATTTTGAGATATGTGGCTGAAATTTTGTACAAACTTTTAGTTTTTGCACACAGGTCCTATTTAAAATGGGCAAAAATCGGTTAAGAACCACGCCCACAATCGACAAAAATCTATTTATCTACCACAAAAATTTGGTATGTATATCTATAAACATTTCTCTCATCGATGTGCCAAAAATGGGCGTGGTCGGTTAACAGATGCGCCCACAAAGGACAAAAATCTTTATATCTGCCAGAAAGTGAACCTCTGAACTATAAAGTTGGTATACATATTTATAGTTATCCCCTTCATCAATTTTCCAAAAATGGGCGTGGTCAGTTAAGAAAGCTGCCACAAAAATTGACCCATGAACTTGAAATTGTGTATACGTATACATAGTTATAGTTACAATAGTCCACTGAAGTGCCAAAAATGGGCATGCTCCGATAACAGACACGTCCACAATATTCAAAAAATCATATTCACCATAAAACTAGACTTGCAAGCTGATCCTTTTTCAAATGAGCAATTATATAGCAAGTATAAATACCAGCTATGGTATGAAAAAACTTTACCAGATAGTTCGCCAAAAAAAAAAAGATATTACAACAACACAGTTGAAAAGTTCGTGCTTAAACATGTCTGGAACAGCCAAAATGAAAATTTCATTAATGTTAAACAGTGTTATGTCAGTCAACTAACACAACACCAACAACAATAATAGCAATAACAACAATAACACTAACAACGAAAGTGTGTTTGAAAAATGGAAAACTCATAAGCGGAAAACATGAATATTACAGACCGCAAACAAACATTAGCCCCAGCAGGGAGCGTCTGTGTGGTGGTATAAAACGGAAATATGCGAATATGGAAACATATAGAGCAAAAAGGAAATAGAATGGGTGAGAGGGGGCGAGATCGAGGGTCAAAGCGTAAGAAAGTTAAAAGTTAAAATTTCGTAAATTTTGAATTAACCAAAAAATATTTCCCTCAACCTTGATTTTATGATTTTAACTCCAACTGTTGCATTTCTAACGAAAATCATCTTCGTGTATATGTGTATACATGACATTAAAAAATTAGATGAGACTTATTGTACTTCGGTATGGAATTTTATTGTAAAAAAAAAAAAAAAAAAATGTATCAAAATTAATCCTTATTAAGAAATCTATTATTCTTCTTGTTTCAAATTTGTAATCATCGAAATATTTGGCCCAAATGAACGCGTCTTGTTGTCCAACTTAAGCATTTTGATACATGTGGGGTTTCTGTTGAGATGGTGTTTCTATATATAAGCAGCAACCAGCTAAAGATGTTCAGGATTTTAGAAATGTTCAGGGCAATCACAAAACTCAACCCGGCGTTCAGATTTCTGTGAACAACTGCATTCCTCCATTGTTCCATTGTTATCTTGTATGTGTAGAGCTAATAAGTCATCTTCTGAAATTCGTTGCGTCAGAGGTATGTTAATGTGGAAATAATCTTTATTTTGGTGAAACGTGGTGTTATTGTTAAATTTGTTCACAATGTCCGGCGGTTCGGATTGTGACAGGCGCGGAATATGTTTGCTGATATTATTATAATCATCTCTCTTTTTGAAACAGTTATCATTATAATTATCAGCAATTTCATCCGGCTCTGAAGCATAACCACTGGTATCATAATCGTCATTATTTTCATTTGACTTATCACAGCATACATTTTTGCGAACTGGAATAGAACGCATGTCGGAGATTTGATTAATTTGTTCGAATGACTCACTATTTTCTAGACTGTCATCTCGGTTCTGATTATAATTTTGTACTTTTTTCCTCTTAGTTGTCTCCCGGCGTTTTTCAACTGAACTGAATAGTGCTTCCAAATTTTCTGCACAAGAGAGCTCTTCAAAGGAACAGTTGTTTGAGTCCGAATTTTCTGTGGCCTCGCGTTTGCGACTCTCTGATGATAATTTCGATCCATCCACTTGTTGGTTTTTCTTTTGGTTTTCTCTTCTTTCACCCATTTTGGGCAAAATCGAACATTGAAGACCTATTGTGCTGTAATGTTTTGCATCAACACGCAATTCGTTCACGTCCTGATTATTTACCTCCCCTCCCATTTTTCTTTTCATATTTTCACCTTCCAAATCCTTCAACGAAAAATGAAAATATGGTTTATTTTCCTCCCTTTTACACCTTCTTTCCCATGTGATTTCTTGTGGTTGTTTAAAATTCGGTTGAACTTTCACCTCTTGATAGTGTGGGTGCTGCTCTTCGTTTTTTCTATCTGATAACTGGTTAATGAATTGTATGATCGTTTTAAATTGTTTCAGGTTATTTTCAGTCTGCTCGTTTATTTCTGTAAAGGATTAAAAAGTCAATTATTATTTAATGCAGATGTGCAATTATTTCCATTTGCAATTTCACTGCAGAAGCTTAGAATACTTACTTTCCATCAGACCATTGCAGATTTTTTCCAACTTGATTTCATGTTTTTCAACTTTGTGATACAATGCTTGCACTTGTTCCATGGTGTGTGCGCTGTACTTGCGCATTACTCCTATCACAGACTTTTGAACCGATTCCAAAATATTATCGTGCACAATATTTAAAAAATCGGCACAACAATCTTCAATAGGCTTGCGTTCTGTTTTATCACCTATTTGTGACATGTTACTAAAATTTCCACCATTCTCACAATCGTCATCTTCATATTCCGTCTCTTCATTGATAACTTCCATTTTATGTGAGGGATGATACATTGGAAAATGAGTGTTTGTAGTAGAGCCACCACCAGTAGACCTTTTATCGCTACAACGCCGACCATGTGTATATGTATGGGTACGCCTTGGCTTGTCATTACAACTATCAAATTCATCAATTTCTTCTACTGCGTCTGGGGGGCGTGAATTTTTATTATTTATAAATTTATGATTGTCCGCTCTAAAATGAAAGTGTTTGTTGCAGGAGCAGTTTTGTTTGCCACAATTTCTTAAACTGCTATTATTATTAATGGGTATAGCAGAAGCATGGGCCGATCTTTTCACCAAACCACTAAAGGAACTTTTCTTATTTATGGGGTTTCTGGTGTCATATTCTTTATTGTCATTAACGGTGAACGTATCTTTCGTATCATTGGTTCCACTTTTTGTATCTTTAACATTATTCATATTTAATGATGGAATATTATTGTAAGAGGTTGATGTAAAAGACAATATCGGTGTACTTGGAGTACCTTTAATGCTAGTATTTTCCACTTTATTCCTCTTTCCCAAGGGCGTATAGGATAACATGAAAACACTTTTATAGTCACTACTGCTGCTTTTTAGTTGAGATAAGGTATTTAATTTTGTATCATCAGAGCCTTGATTGCTTCTAAATAAGGGCGCAAAAGACGTTGACGTGGGAATACCTTTAGTTGTTTCTATATTAAAAGTATTCTTCTCTACTTGATTGTTTCCTCCTGCAGATCTGTTGAATATGGAGTTCATTTTATTAACATCATTCTTCACTGCTTGATTATTGGTAGGCGGAGTAGATGTGAAACAATGTTTAACATCTTCGTTATCACACTCATTTTTTCTCACGTTATTGTTTTTTATTGAAGATATATGAAATAATGATGAAGACTTTATATGCAGACTTTTTGCATCTTCACTGGGTAAAGTAGTTCTTCCCGCTTTGCTTCTCGTGTGTCCTGTAGGGGACAGTGAATATGAATCTTTAGTTTCTTGACTGCGGTAACCATTTTTACATCTTTGGTTTTCTGGGAAGTTTTTTGTCTTGATGTTTTTTTTGTAACTAGAAGGCCCCGAATGCTTCATAATTTTAGCATATTCTTCTTCTAAATTGATTTTGTCTCTCTCTTGCATTGGATCTATTTCAGTTATATTGATTGGAGATATACCTCTCAAATTTACGCCGCCGCTTGCACCTGTAGCACCTTTCTTTTTTAGTTTGGCCCTATTCTTGGGCATAATCGAAAAACTTTCTAATGACCCAGATACCGAAGGTTTTAAGTTAAATTTTTGGACATAATTTGGAATACTTTGTACACTCGAGGATATGGTATTCGAACGCGTTTTGATATTTTCAGATGATGTGCCCTGCTTTACTTGAGTGCGGCTAATAAAAGATTTATGACACTCACTAGGATAGTAGTTTGGCCCAATCCTACAGCCAGTCGGATACATGTGTTGGCAAACTCCTGTTTAGCACTCAAAGATTCTGGTGTAGGTTCGCTTGCAATTTCAGAATTCCACCAATGCTCAGTTACTTTTTTCCAACATTCAAAAGTTGCAAATATTTCAAAACGGTTCCAATCGATTACGAAATCATAAGAAAAAAGATATAAAATTCAGTAATTTTAAACACGATCTTTTTGGCGGATTAAACAGAACGAAAAAGAAACCAGCAAAACTTTTGGCAATAAAATTTTAGAGCTATAGAAATAAAAATTTTATAGAAAAAATTTCGAACACAACTGACAATATTGTTAAGATTTAAATGAAATATGAAATATGAGTTGCCAACCATGTATATATTATGTGTATAACTGTTTTTAAACTGTTCCGAGCATTTCAAATTTATCTTAAAACACAGTTTATAAATATTTCGAGTAGATGTTGTAGGAAGGGCACTTCAGACCTAAAAAACATTTTGGTTGTTTAACAATGTACAACAGTGTAATGATAATTATTCATTTTAACCTATTGGCTGAGGCTATAAGTAGTTGGGAGTTTCGTGCATGGCTATCCTTATGATTTACTTCATTTGGAGTGAATACTGTACCATTATTTAAATTTTCACTCCTAACACTGGGTTCAATGTTTACAGTTTTAAATTCGTCGGATCTTGGTAGCAGTCCCTGTTTTTCCAACCTATTGGCTGAGGTTATTGGTAGTTGGGAGTTTCGTGCATGGCTATCCTTATCATTTACTTCATTTGGAGTGAATACTGTACCATTATTTAAATTTTCACTCCTAACACTGGGTTCAATGTTTACAGTTTTAAATTCGTCGGATCTTGGTAGCCGTCCCTGTTTTTCCAAGCTTTCTCTGAGCTTGGCTACTTGCGAACTTGAGGCACCTTCTTCCGTTTCATTAGAATTTTCTTTGCCCTTATTCAATTTCTTTAGAATAGATTCCTTTTGTTCCTTTGATAATTGATTGCAATAATTTTCAATTTCTTTAAATTTGCTACCTTTAGGACACAAATCGTCGATATTTTTTAAAAGCATTTCCCTTCTCTGAGGTGATAATCCTGAACAGTAACTTTTAATGCTGTTGATGCCTTGCAAAACTTCATCTTTTGCTCCTTTGGATAAATTGCTAAAGTATGGTATATTTGAAATTTCGGAATTGAGTGTATCTGAATAAGGCTGATGAGCATCACTTCCATCTTTTGGCTCTTTGTCACCTCTTCCTTGCTGGGTAAATGCTAAATGAAAAATGGTACGCTAAACTTAAAGTTTATTTACCATATTCAGACTTACAATCGTTATCTGTGACTTTGGACTGGTTTTCGTTTTTTATTTTAAAATCATTCGAACGCCTTGTTTGATTGTTTGGAATTCTTTTTTGTACACTTTCACCTTCAAATGTTTCCTCCCACGATTGTCTTTGGATGTCCGATACATACTCGCGATTTTTAATTAGTTGCGAGCGACCTTTTCGTCGAGAGCTTTGGTTGTCACTTGTTTCTTCAACTTTATAACAAATCAAAATTATGATGACAAACCCTATTTAATTAAGCTATACTTACAATATGGATCATTAGCAGAAAAAGATTGTTTTCTTTCTGGTTGATTCTTCATCTCAATTATACCCCTTTGAGAAATTGAATTAATCGGGCGATTTATTTGACTCATTCGGCTTGAATATCTCTGCTGATTGTCATTGTTTTCTTCAGCTTTATAAGAAATCAAGTGCAAGATGGCTAAAGCGACTTAATTTTAAAATTTACTTACAGGGGGATACGTTACGATTAATATTTGGTTGTAGATAAATTTCTGTAGGTTGCCTTGCCTGACTTAAGCTTTCTGCATCTGATGGGGAATTTGATTGAAATTCTCGGATATTTTGCCGTTCTGTACTAGATCTTGAGTATCGACGCGAATATCGTGAAGGCTGGTTATTTATTTCTTCAACTTTGTTAGGAATTGAGCTAATAATAGCCGATATATTTTAATTGTAATATCTACTTACAATTTGGAATACTTTCAGTGTCTGAATCATAATTTCGGGAATAACGTTGATTGTCAGATTTCCTTAGTGAATCTCTCTGATTATTTGCATCATTGAATTGTAACGTATTACGGTTACCACTTTGTCGAATATATTGTCTGCTTTGATCTTGCAGATGTGCTGGATCAGCATTAGTATAATTTGACATCAAATTCTTACTTTTTTCAACTTCATTTCCACCCTCGGTGTCAGCTTCCCATTGACTTTCACGGTGGCTCATTCGGCCAGAATATCTTTGCTGATCGTCACTTTTTCGTTCAGCTTTACAATAGATCAAATTGGTAGTAGCCGATATTACTAATTTGCTATGCTTACTTACAATCTGTGCTGTATTTTAAAGAATAACGTTTTTTCTCTAGCTCATAATTTCTGGAATAACGTTGATTGTTAGATTTTCTTAGCGTATTTCTCTGGTAATTTTCATCAAAATCATCATTTTGTAATGTATTACGGATACCACTTGGTCGCAAATATTGCTCCGTATTTCGTCCTGAGGGACGTCTTAGATCATAATCAGTGTCATTTAGCGACACATTATTTGAAATTCTCTGTACACCTTGATACATTTCATTTTCACCTTCGATGTCAGAATGTCGATTTATTCGACTTGAATATCTTTGCTGATTGTCATCAATTCCTTCAGCTTTATAAGAGGTCAAATCCATAACAATCGATTGCACTTAATTACAAAACGGTACAAAATATACTTACATGATGATGGGCCACGATTACCACTTGGTCGTGAAATTCTATCAGTAGTTTGCCTTGATCGACGATTTAAGTCAACATCTTCTTCTCTATCAGGTGTAGCATTTGATTGAAACTCCCGACGGATACTTTGTCGGTTTTCATTAGATTTTGAATATCTACGAGTGTTTCTTGGCTCCTGGTCATTTATTTCTTCAACTTTGTTAGAAATCAAATTGAGAGTAACCAATATTACTAAATTACTATATTAACTTACAATCTGGAATATATTTTAAAGAATAACGTTCCACCTCTGGCTCATAATTTCGGGAATAGCGTAGATTATCATCTGCTTTCAGTGTATCTCTCTTATTTGCATCAAAATCATTCAATTGTAATGATTTACGGTTAAGAGTTGGCCGTGAATATCGTTCAGTATTTCGTCGGGATTGGCGACTAGAGTCGGAAGTCGCTCTTCTCCCACCTCGATTAAATTCCATTTCATCTGAGCCTCCCGATTGCTCAGTTTCAGCTTCTGATTCATATTCTCGATATCTAGAATATCTTCGATAACTAGGTCTTGTTGACTGCGTAATATTTCGCTCTTGAGCTAAAGTAAATCTGCATTTATTTTACCTTTGCGGACTTGTACACATTTTTACTTACGACTTGTGATACTATATTCAGAAACATTTCGCACATTTTCTTCATCAGCTCCAGCATTTTGTCGTTTTCCTGAATATGATTTAGACATAATCATAGAAGCACTGGAAGACTTTTTTACGGAATGCTTTTCAGGGTTACTATTAAATTCTCTTAGATTTGACGAAGCTGTATTTTTGCGTATTGTAGAGTTTTTCGTAGTTTCCGACTCTTTTACTGTCAGTAATATATTAGGACTTAGAAGAGAATTATCCGTATATACTATACTTACACTTTGACTTATTATTTGAAAATCGAGAATTCCGTTTTTCTTCATCATTAGGTAATCGGAATAAATCACGCTTTGCAGGCATTGAATTAGGAATGATACCTCGTTTGCTTTGAGTATCACGTCTTTCTCGTGCTAATGATACGGATTTTATACGTTCTCCTTTTTTATAATTTGTATTTCATTTCATTATACTTACAATTCGTGTAATTTAAAGGCTTATCATGTTTTGCATCCAATTTACGTCCCCTACCTTCCTCAATATTGCGTAGTTGGATTTCATTATGCAACACAGCGACAAAACTCATTGTGCTACTTTTTGCCTCTGGCAGCCTCGAAGTTTTGGCGCTTGTAGCTTTATGTTCTTTGCTTAGAATTGGCGAAGACAAATTCGGTTTTTTCGTAGATTTCAACTTTTTTCCCACTTCTAGTAAGGAGTTAAAGCGTAAAAAACCAATTCCCCTTTGGATAAGGTCTGTACTTACTTTCCAATTCACTGTTTAAAAATTTATTATATCGATTTTCTTCACTATTTGGTAAACGACGTAAGGGGTGCTTTTCAGATGTTGAATTACGTCTGGTACTCCGGCTGCTGTGGGTACTAAATTTTTCTTGGGCTAATAGCAAGGAATTCATTGAGTCCTCTTTTATGTCACTTATAACATTTTTACTTACAGTTCATTTTATTTAAGCGCTTATCACGCTTGGAGCGGCGCTCTCTACTTTCATTATCACTATAACGAGGTGGAGTTTCTTTACCCAATACAGCGACCACACTCACTCTACTACTTTTTGCCTGTGGACTGTCCTCTACTCTTTCGTCATTGGATTTATCTTTTCCCTCATCTGATTCGTTGGTAATGATTACAGATTGGCGAAGAGATTTTCTGTCATTTTGAAAGGGATTTAATTGTGCTGATTCACTCTGTTTATAAGAATCAAATGTACCATTATCTTTTCTAATATCTTCTAACTTCTGATTTTTATTTGAAGATACTTTATTATATTCATGTTCCTCAGTAGAAACTGTTTTATGTTGTATCAAGTCACCATTTTCATCGATTAGGTATTCCGTGGTCAACGTTTGAGATTTTCGCCCTGTTGGTCTAACGAATGTGTACTTTTCATCATTAACATCATCATAAATTGTACGTTCGGGTAATGGTTCATTATAGACTTTCTCATCCATTCGATTTGGTTTTCCAACGCTCATCCTAAAAAAATCATCGTTTGTCATACGACTTCTCTCTATTTTGGAAGGTCTAAAGCTTCCACGACCACCATCTTGGTTATAATATTTTGAATCACGTTTTTGCTTTTGCTCATTATAATTTTGCGTTGCATTAGGATTGAAAAAAAACGATTCAGGGTCATACTGAGTACTTTGGTCAATGGTATTTCTGCGAGGGATGCTCTGCTTTTCTACTACGTCATTAAAATTAACCTTATTTTTAATCATTTCGTTAAGAAAATCACCGTCTAAAGCATCCTCCTCAGTACGATTCATTCTATATTCAGAAAATCGTCGAGTAGTCCTGCGTATTGGACCAAACCTTGAACGAAGAGATGGTCTTTGATATTCAACATTATCAATTTCTCCCTTATATAAACGATTTTCAAGATTATTTCCTTCATTAAAATTTTGCCGGCTTTCTCTCTTATATTCCGAATCATTCCAATTGGAATCGCGCGTATTTAAATCTGGCGATTGATCATCAAAATGAGGTTCATACTCATTACGTTGACTCGGTTTGGGATAATCGTCCTCATCGTTTGTATAAAATTTGTTTTTTTCTAATGGAGTTGGTGCCTGCCTCCAATTAGTTTCGTCGCCCAAATCTCTACCATTTTCATCTTCTTCACTTGAATACCTTTCCTCTCTTTCTTTCTCATACTGATGATGACTATAAGAGCGGCTTTGGGGACTATCAAAACCACGACTTGATCTTGTATAATCATCTCTTCTGTTTTCTTCATTAATATCAAAAGGGGCTAATTTATTGGGTTCATTGAATTCTTCTTCTTCGCTGGAATAATGTTTCTCACTTTCGTATTCGAAGTTACTTCGATAATAACTCCGCTTTGGGACGATAAGAACAAAGGCATCTTCTTCATCCTGCTCATCTCTCTCATATGCAGGTGTTTTTAGCCCGGCGGAACTCCTTTGTTCAAAGGGAGCGTTACTCGCCTTAAGTGTAGCATCCGAATCATCTCCATTATCGGCAGCCGAAAAGTATTCAGAAGGTTGTTTACGATATATTTCATTATTAAAATCAAATGCATTCTGGCTTTTTCCGTTTTTATCATTAGATTCATTTGGTTCAATTTCTTCAGTGTCCAGCTCATCTTGAGATTTATGCGGAATGGATGTTTCAAATTCTTTTTGTAATGCCTTTTCTTCATCTTCAGACTTAAGTGAACCTTCTTTTGAAGCTTCATCTAGGAGGCTGTCATCATCCATTTCTTTTTTACCATCTTCGGCTTTTTCAGATAAACTTTCAGTATCACCATCTGATTTTTTCTTTCCATTCTTACCCTTAGTTTTAGCATCCTTAGATTTATTTGTTTTTGAAGTTTTGCTGAAGCCAAGTGGAGGACAACTAAATAACAAACTTTTCGACTCTCCTTTTGGAGATATTGGGAGAGGGCAGATTGTGGAAGGTTTCTTACAACAAACGGGTACCGGTGCGGGTCTTTGGCAACTGGGGACCCTAACACATAATTCCTCACGTTCCTTATTATGGTTGCAGCAAGATTTTTTAGGCACACAAATCATAGTATTTGCACAATTGGACGGATAACAACATGTGTAACAGCGATAGTTGCATGGATCGTAACATTGATAATAATTGCTGTTTCCATTTGAACACATTTCTCTTAGGTAAACTTTTTAAGAAAACAGTTGAAAAAGAAACCTTGCAATTTTATCTCCAGGCAAATAGCAGAGTCTTTGGCCAATTGTGCAATAATTTTTATATCATTTTTTAATAGCACAGATAATTTTGTTTAACAGTTTATATTATTTTGAATTAGATTTTATTTCTGTTTGATGTATAATAAAAAAAAAGTTGTTTTCTGTTAGGGCATGCTATTCTCGAATCGAAATATGTTTTAAAAAATTATAATTCATGGATGTATAGAAAAACTTTTTAACGCAACAACTTATATTACATAATATATAATGTATACGTGAACAAAATCAGGTAATTAAATAGATATATGCAAAATATATAGCAAATTAGAAATGAAATTTACATTAAATTTCCTACCTTTTTTTATTGGCAATAGATCCTCTAATATGTCAAAATATTGATCCCACCATTTCGCTCTTAAGTGATTCCTGTCGTTACCTTTGTACGAAAGCCAACTGTTGAAGGTGGAACTAGAATGTGAGAAAGTCCTTTTTTGCTCCAGCTCAGACAGACAATCCTCAAAGACCGTTGAACATATGTTGCTTCTGTTATGTTCGCCAATTAAGCTCAATTCTTTAGATAGCAACATTGATTTAATGGTATGCAAGCTTGATCCTTCGGCACCACCACCGAAACGTTCCTTATCTTTTGCAATACTACTATTTAGGGGACATTTGCAATCTGACTTGACGCAATAAAGCGGCTTCTCTTTTTTACACTTCAAGTGACCACTCATTATATTATAAGTTTCTGGTCGATGAGCCATTTTAAAAGTTTTAACGTCTGCATCGTCACAGGCGCCATTTACATCATTGCATTGCACTGCTTTAGAGCAGCAACCTTTACGATTGAGATCGTTCATTTTAGATTTGCAACAGGAACAGGCATTTATTAAATTGCATTGAATACTTTTGCAACATGTAGAAGGATAGGAGTCTTTACTACCAAAAAAATAACATATTTTCGGCCAATTACTATTCTCTGAATCTGGTTGATTTCCTTCGTTATTTAGGGAGTTCTCTTCGTGACAAGGAAACTTTTCACAACTTATTTTATACTCATTAAGTACCTCTTCGGCGTCAGTACTTTCACAACCTCTCTCTATATCATCTTCATGTACTGCTTTATAATCATCAAATTCTTCTCTAATGTTGGCAGTATTACCGTAATCACTTTCCAATTCTTTACTTGGCTCATTGTAGTTTAGAAAAACATCACTCTTTGGTGCATCATACGTATGTGCATCATATGATAAATTATCTTCATTGCTATAACTAAAGATGTTACTTATACTGCTTAACAGTGAAACTGAGGTTGGACTTGCTGGAGGCGAACTTTCTTCGTTCAAGCGTGCTCCCGCTATTCTAGCATTAATGTGTCCCTTTTTTATTTTCATATTTTCTCTTTTATTTTCAGATTTTTGATTCTTAGCTTCCCTTAAATGTCTCTTTAATCGTTCACCAGCATTTTGCGCCAAGGTTAGCAATATATGTTCACGCGTACATCTAGCCATATAATTTTCATCAATATTGCATGCTTTAGGACAAGGTTGATTTGTGGGCTTACAAGGGA
The DNA here is from genome assembly GCA_963971445.1 of Ornithomya chloropus. NCBI lineage: Eukaryota > Metazoa > Arthropoda > Insecta > Diptera > Hippoboscidae > Ornithomya > Ornithomya chloropus. Next base: position 6,259,564 of record OZ020529.1, read on the forward strand.
AGCAAGAAGCCGGTGGAGGACAATAAATATTTGAGCGTTCATTTTTAAAGGACTGGTTAAAAGTTTGTTGGCAACCATGCGCTAAGTTTTGCAAACTAAGGGAACGTTGATGCATAGGAAACGCGCATCTTATACCCTTAAACTGTTCCCCACAATTCCAATACATTTAGATATTCGAATTTTTCAGTTATAAGATTTTGGAAAATATTCACATAAAATTTGGTATTTTTATTTTATTGGTTTTTATAACAATTTTTTCAATACTTTGTTTTGACGTGAAACTGATATTTTTAGAGATGAGTATTTTTATAATGTGTTATTTTATTATCTGCCTGATATGATATTTTATCCTAGTTTAACGCTTGATAAAATTTAGAAATTAGAAATTAGAAATTACTACTTTAGACCTATAAATTATACATTTATAATATGAGCCCTTCCTGGTCCCTGATGTATTTCAGGTGTTGCAAAAGTATGTTAAAATTGCCTCCATTTTATGGTTGCACTACATAATGCGCTTACATTATCTCAACAAATCCTATCTCAGAATTGAACAATTTTATTTCATAATTAATATAAGTACAGTGTAATATTGTTAATTGAGTAAGGGTTTTTTCAAGGGTTTTTCCAACGTCGTATGAACTTCTTTGTATTTGCGTGATTTCAAATATTTTCTCAGTTGCCGTATTATCAAATTTGGATCCAATTCACTAGTATCCTGACGGCCAAAATACAAGGTTGCTAATAAAGAAACTATAATTGTTATGATAGCACCCAAGGCAGTGTACCAAAGAAAGGATATATGATGGAAAGAACCGACTGTATTTGATGGTAATGGTCTAAAAAAGTTTCATACATCTTTTGTGGTGTCTTTTAAAATAAAATTAAAACTACTTACTCTTCCACTATGGTTTGATTAATGAATGTATAAGTACATCCAGAGGTGGAAACTGGTTTAGTTGGAAACTTTAGAATTCCCAAAGCAATATCGAATTGAGATCTTACAGCTATATACGCCAAAGTTATAAAAGCTGTAATACAACCGCTTAAAGCGCTCTGACAGTTAAAATGAAAAATATAGATTAGAAGAAAACTACTCCATTTTAGGCAAATTAGTCATACTCACATTGCCATTAATAAAAGGTATACACATTCCAATCACATAAACTCCCATTAAAGGTCCAGCCGTTATTGAACCAACTGTGGATGATAATTGCATAACTAATCCTAATTTTTTCACCGCGTTCACCATCGTTACAGCATTGAAACCAAATAATAAAACCACACCACGTAATATATAATTCGTTTGTTTTTGGGTTAATGGGGTCGAACGAAAGGGCTCGATAAAGTCTTTTAAAATAACTCCTGACAGTGAATTCAAACCAGTCGATAAAGAACTTAGAGCCGCACTGAAAACACCCGACACAAAAAGTCCCGTTAAACCGGGATATACGCCAGCTATTTGCATAACATAGTAGGGCACCACCTGATCTTTAGCTTTAGTTAACTGATTGGGCGTTGAAAGTTATTGAGTTAGAAATTGGATTAGAAGAGCATGTAAAAAACAACTTACTCCTGTACTGATCGGATCACAGTCGTAATAGGCGGCATATGCTAAAATACCTAAGTAGATGCACAAGCCTAAAAGGAATATTATGCCAATTATAAATAATATTAAGGCCTTCTTAACTGCCTTCATGTCTGGCAATGAGAGAAAACGTTGAGCGGATGTTTGCATTATACCAATAAATTGTAACTTCAAGAGAGTTCCACCAACAAACACTGCAAGAATACTCATACGAACTGTGGGATCCAAAGTCATACTGCAAAAGCAAATATAATATACATAATAAATAATTGTAATATCAACTGCAGTTAAGCTATTGAATGTATGAAAATGACTTACTCGGGGATGGTTATTCGACCCGAATTCCAGTTTCTTTCAAAAACCACTGATAAACCACCCAAATCTATAGTGCCTTTTATTATTACCAACACCAAAGAGCTTATCATTACAAAACACTGCAGCACGTCTGTCCAGATAACACCCTTAAAGCCACCCTATCCATGCAAAGTTATTTATTTAAGATATTATTAAGATATTTACAGTATATAGTGCAGTATACTTACAATACAAGTGTATATAGTGCAAATAATGCAGACGATCACTGAAATGATTTGTATATCTATTCCGGTCACTGCAAAAAGAGCAAATCTTATACACAAATATACATTAAGAAGAGAAGAATGACGAAAACTGACCTTGATTGAAGGTTAACGCGGGTACATATATTGATATAGGCATCCAAAGTAACTAAAATATAAATTGTACAAAACTTATTTGCGTATTTATAAATATGTATACAGTGTCGTACAAAAATAATAGTAGCCATCACCACAATAAATTTATTGAAAAAGCAAGTAAAAAACATTAAATCGACTTAGGTCCACACCCATTTTTTGATACATCAATGGCCGAGGTAAATATTTGTTCTTAATAATTGATTCTTTGCGTCTTATAGTTTTTTGTTTATTATGGGCGTAGTTTCTAACAGATTTTGCGCAATTAAAATAGCACTCTGCATACGGAAAATAGAAATGTGCGCACAAAATTTCAGTTTAATATCTCAAAATTTACGATATTGAAAGCACCAACAATGGATGGACACACCAAGGTACTTGAAAAGGTATATGTATACTTCGTGTTGCAAACGGAGCAAAAAATTAGTATATCTTTCATATTATGTGTTATATTTTTCTTACTTACCATAATTGCTACGAACATGAAGGAGCCAAAGAAACGTAATCTACGATCAAAACGCAGTTCAAGATACTAAAAAACATAAAAAATTATACAAAAAAAAATTATAGTTATTGAAATGTTTATTAGAAAAACTACATACAGTCAATACACACTAACAAACATCCACACTATACAACAAACAAACTCAACTAAATTCTTACAAAACGTAGTTACAAATAAAAACTTCCAAATCAATTTCTATTCGATTAAAATAGATTTATTAAATTATTCTACACTCGTGATTGAAGATTGTTTAAAATTTAAAGGATTTAAAGGCTGTTGCTCCTCTGGCGGTTCGCTGTTCTTTAAATCATTTAAGGCAAGTTCGGTTTTTCTGGAAATAGGTAGATAACGTCTTAGTAGTGGAGATATCAAAACGGGATTCATATTTTGTATATCAGCGTGGCCACAAACCGATGAGGCCAACACGGCTACCAAAGAACACAAAATACCACCAAAGCCCGTATACCACATAAATGATAAATGAAAAATATCACGCTGTGAAGGTCTGCAAGAGAAAGGAAAAAAGCTTGTTAAAAATATGGAAAACTCGTTAACGTCTTTTAAACCCCGATAAAACATGAAATTATAAAATAAATGTAACGCAAAATTTAATTTTATATATTCGCAAATGGCTGCCGCGGTTGTACAGGTTTAGTCTCAGCTAAAAATAAATCTCTTTGACGTAAATTTATAAGAGTTAACTCTTCAATAAGTTATATCTAACCAAGGGCAAAAAAAAGCACCCTTTATTAACCTACTCATAATTGTGCACCATATCCCATGCTGTGACATTATCGTAGGCATACGTACAACCCTCTACCGAAACGGGCAATTTAGGATGTCTCAGTGTATTTTCCATTTGTCGATATTGTGCTACGCCACATAACCACCCCATAGAACAAAATGACACAATACCACCTATTAAAACGCTCTGAAAATGCATCGAAAAAACGTTTCTTTATGAAATACAACACATTTACATAAATTTTTTAGCGATTTTTAAACCTTTTCATTAATCCAGGGTAGACAAACGCCACATATAAAAAACCCCAGCAAAGGGCCCATTGTTACAGCACCCATCATAGTCGATAATTGTAAAACTGTACCCAATTTCTCAACTACAAATACCAAAATCATAGAAGTCAAACCGAATACGACCACAATGGAACGTAATAAAATGGCTGTTTGCGGTTCTGTTAAAGGTCGCCTTAAAAATGGTTTGATCAGATCCTCAGACAAAACACAAGCCAACGAGTTGAGACCAGTGGATAAAGAACTTAAGGCAGCACTAAAAACACCCGCCACAAATAGACCAGCCAGCCCCGGTGTATTGCCCAATATGCGCATTATTAATATAGTTGGTAATTGATCGTGAGCCTGGGCTAACTAATTAAATTAGAAAAAAAGGGAAAATATTATGGTCGGTCAAGCCTGACAATTTCCCTACACCACTTAATTCCACAAATTATGATATAATTAGTTTAGTTTTATCAGTAAATCCGAGTCACCACGAGTTGCTTTGTGATATATCATTGTTGGAAAGGAGTCAAAAAATGGCCCAATCAGACACAAATATAAACCCAATTAACTATTGTTTACCCATTTTTGACAAAAAAAAAAAAAACATTTTACCACAAAAAGACTTCTATTGTAATAAGATTTTATATTGGGAGGAGTTCCAAAAATGGTCAGATTCGAACCATTTTCAAAAGACTTTCCTTCTGACCTAAGACATGTTCTTTTATCAAATTTCATCAAAATGGTCACAAAATATCAGTAGCTTGCGCAATTTACATAGACGGACCAACATCTAGGACATGGTTAAATCGATTCAAGTATTCATTCTGAATCGATCGGTATGATTGAAGATGCCGTTTAGGCTCAAATTTAATATATTGTTTACCACAAGTGATGTAGGATATAAATAATGATGTGAAATACGATACTAACTAATATTTACCTTGGTACTTAAAGGATCGCAATCATGATAAGTGGCATAGGTAAGTAGGCCCATATAACAACAACACAATAGCAAGAATATTAAAAATGAAGTAAATACAAACATTGTTTGCTTAACTTTCTTCATGTTGGGTAAAGAAAGAAATCTCTGGATAGAGATCTGATTAACATCGGAAGATTGTATTTTATGTAGCGTGCCACCGACAATGACCGCAAACATTGAGAGACGCACAGTGGGATCTAATGTTAAACTAATAAAATACTATAAATACACCAGCCGACGATATGAATAAAAATTGTTTTCTTGTAAAGAGCAACCTACTCGGGTATGCGTAAACGACCGCCTTGCCAATTACGCTCCAATACCACCTGTAGTCCACCTAAATCCAAAGTGCCTTTAATGCAGATTGTAAGCACCGTGCCGTACATAACAAAACTTTGTATAGCATCAGTCCATACCACCGCTTTCAAGCCACCCTTGTTATACAGTAATGAAATTAAATAACGTTTCTTTTAATTACGATATTATCGACTCCATTAGGAAACTTACCACACAAGTATAAAAAGTACATATCAAACATACCACCGGCGTTATTACATGAACATTAATGCCACTGACTTGATTAAAGGTTAAAGCTGGCACATATACAGCCACTGGTAAGTAGAGCACCTACATCATTAACATGAAATATTATGCGGTTATAAATTTTTAGTTTAAGGAGAATATAATAAACTCACCATACCCACCACAAACAGTATGGAACAAAAATATCTTATCGTTTTGCCAAAACGCATTTCAAAATACTATAAAAATATACATTTTTGGAAAAATCAAAATATTTATTATAGAAAGAACAAACACACATACGCACACAAACAGACTATACTCTACATCTATAAAACATGCAATATTGGAATTTTGGTTCAATTCAATTTGGAATTTTGCTCAACGTTCGAGTGCACACGGCGTATGAATGTGGTGAAAATGAAATGTATCAAGTTCCTACATATACTTAACAAAGTGGTTAAAAGGTTCATTAAAAATGCGGCATGGATTAACTTATTTATTAATAGAAAACATATAAAATAAAAAAAAATATACAAAAACATGGCACTTTGCACTTGTTAATAGATTTGTTAATAGACAAGGTCTTTGGATGATGGTTTCAAGTTGTTGCTCTTTGGAAAGTCCATAATCACAGTTTGTTGTTCACTAGTAAGTACAGCTCTGTAAGGCGAAGGTTTAATAAACCGTCTTATGCAAGGAGCAAATAGTTTGATGTTTAGGTCGCTTGGTGTATTGCAACCAAAGATGAATGACGACAATCCAGCAGAGATCATTGATATTAAACAGCCCACACACACGTAAAATGTAAATGACATGTGATAGATATATTGAGCAAATGTTTTTGAGTTGCTGTAAATGAAAGAACACATAAAGCCGGTACATAAAATAAAAGGTTTCTAGGTCACAAAAAGGAAACTTGCTCGGGAACGGTTGCGTTGTTTGTAAGAACCTTAGGCTCAAAGTCATAAGTACAGCCGGAAGTTGTTACAGGCTTTTCAACGTAAAAGAGTTCACCAGTGGCTAACGCCATTTGACCCTTAACACATATCCATGTCATTACCCCAATAGATACTAAACTGCCCGTTAAGGCACTCTAAATAAGAAAGCACAAGATGATTTAGCGTTTAAGCAAAACCCTTCAATTAATACCTTTGTGTTTATCCACGGCACTAACAACCCCATTAAAAACAGTGCCAACAAAGGACCACAGGTAACCGAACCCAAAGTCAGTGATAACTGTAACACAGCATGACCTAAATATTCTACTATAAAAACCAGCGCCACACACAAAACCCCAGTAATGACTACTGTGCTGCGCATTATTAAACCTGTTTGGCGTTCACTTAACGGTTGCGAACGCAAAGGTTTAATGTAATCTTCTAAAATTACCGCCGCCAAAGAATTTAAGCCAGTCGATAAAGAGCTGAGTGCCGCACTAAAAACCCCAGCCACAAATAAGCCGGGCATTCCAGGTAAAAATCGTAATGTTTCCATAACCATTAAGGGTACCAATTGATCTTTAGCCTTGGCTAACTATAATAAATTAAGCAAAACATTATTAATACTCCTGTCCCAGAGAAAAGCTCCTCTTTAAGATGGAGGCCATATTTTATGTGAACAATATATTGTAGATTAGAAGTTTTGAATACCCACCTTGGTACTTAATGGGTCACAATCATGATAGGTGGCAAATATTAGTAAACCATTGTAAAACGTGCAAACATTTAAGAGTATAACGCCGACCGTGAAGAGAATACAAGCCCTCTTGGCATGTTTAATACTAGGTAACGATAAATAACGCTGGATAATCACCTGATTGCTGCCACATACTTGCATAAAGTACAAGGTAGTGCCCACAAATATCGACAACATCGAAATGCGTACTGTGGGATCCCATGTGAAGCTTTAAATTATTTGAGTTTTGAGTAGACAAAAAGGTTATTTTCAAATTGCATGTAGTTTCTCTTACTCAGGCATTTCTATGCGTCCTGTGGCATAATTCCTTTGCCAAACTACACTAAAACCGCCAACATCAATGGTACCTTTGACAATAACAAAAAGTATGGCACCCGTCATTAGTACCGTTTGTATAACGTCAGTCCAAACCACAGCTTTAAGACCTCCCTAAGTAAGGGAAAAACAAAACAAGTTAAAAAGCAATATTTGAGTTAGGACAAAACTTGGATACCCCCACATTATATGTAAATTTTGGGCGTGGCATGTTCATAACTACGCGTCCCTTGAACCTACCATGGTATGTTTTTCTTTTTGATCTCAATAGTCGAATATTGCACCAAATAAGATTTTTAGCTTAATGGGCATGTCTGTTATCCGACTGCGTCCATTTACTGCTTATCTTCATTTTACCTAGTAGTATTCTTTACTAAAAAAGGTTTCCGTTATACGATCCCGCCAATTTTTAGCCTATTAATGAATGGACTAAACAATGGTGCATATGTATGTCAAATGTGTACTTAGTAGCTGTAAAAAAACTTTACCCGTTGTAGGCGTGACTCTTAACCGATTTTCAATTTAAGTAGAAACCAGCAGTCAGGAGCTATATATGCTTGTACAAATTCAGTGAAGATTAACATATGAAAAAGTTTCTAAGTACATTCAACTCTCTTTAAAAGCACGCTATATACAGCTAGTCATATAATGGTGGGTATATATAATGACATTTATTCATCATCAACAAAATCTTACCACACATGTATAAAATATGCAAACAAGGGATACAATTGGAGTTACAACATGTATATTAACACCGGTAACTACAAATCAATAAAAAATAGAATAAAATAAAGTAAAATAAGTCAATAAGTGATGGTGGAAGCAAATTTCAATTAAACAAAGTTTAACAATCAAATTGAGAGGAAAATACCGAATGGCTAACTTACCTTGATTAAACGCCAATGCTGGCACATAAATCACAATCGGTAACCAAGTAATCTAACTCGTAAAAACAAAACAAATATTACGACAATAATAACAGGCACCAGCACCAGTAGCAGTTGCAATAGTAGTTGTGGTACATAGGAGGATCCCATTCATTCCGTTTATGTATTGTATTGCATACGAGAGCATACACAGGGTTGCAGCCATTTTTGCCAAACAAAAGCATAAAAGCAACAGGAAATCAGTTGTTAACGCATACAAATATACACTACCGCATGCATACATATATACACACAAATACATATATGTATACCAAAGCATTACAATCAATACACATTGTTGGCCTGGTATTTGGAGCATTCGCATTCATTGAAAACAATTGGAGCCATAGATGTGGATGTTCTTCGTCATTTGTTTTATTGAGAATGCATCGAAAAACTTTTCCAATTAAACGCATTTGCACATTTTTATTGAATAAAAGCGTTTAGATAGATGTAAGCGTATATACGTATGCATAGAGAGCACTTTTCTGGGTACATTTTCTTTTCTCAGATTAATTTAATATTAAACGTTTACTTACCGTACCAAGTATGAATAATGCCGAACCGTACAGGCGTATAGGTTTGCCGAAACGCATTTCAAAATACTGCAAATATTTTATAAAAAGCAATACAACTTAATACCACAATATATGCATAACACAAACGCCAAACCCAACATGAACCCATCTCAGAGCATTCCATGGTGATAAGAAGTTGCTGTACATACAAAAAAACGTTGTTGCCGCAATTAGAGCAACAAGTCAATATGTATTACGTGTTGTATGAGTGAAGTGAATTACTCTTAATAACCGATATAGAAGGGCGGGTGTACTTAAATTGTCTTATCTGTGGAAATACTTTTTTCTCTTCGTCGTTACTTTCACTTACATATGTTACTTCTACAAAACAGACACTTCATTGAATCGATAGCGCCAATGCACTTAAAATTATTATGATTGAACACAAAAAATAGCGCATATTAAAAATATATCAATCGATTGTTTTTAGACATGTGATACATTTAACAAAAAATAAAAGTGCATTTGGTTTAGGCCAAATCTTAGATATCTTCCACACCTATATATTGAATGTAGGCGTGGCAGATGCATGATTACGTTCTTCATTAGTGCATGTAATAGGCTCAACTTTTACATTTGATTTTGCACACAAAAAGTTTTTTGTAAGTTGTAGGCGTGTCCCATGGTACCTATTACATCGTACATCAATACGCTCAAGCTCAATATAAAGTTTCAACTTTGTGGTTCCCTTTTTGTAACTAAAAAGATTGTGGGCGTGGCTCTCAATCGATTTTGCCCCGATTTCGTAGCAATCTACGTACAGATAACATAAATATCTATAGAAAACTTCAGCTCAATATTTCAAATTTTTGTAAACATCAAATGAACATACGTACGGACATGTCTAAATCGATTCAGATTTTGATGCTGTACGATTCCTTCTGATAATTGCACACAGAATGATGAAAATAGTATAAACACCCATTTATATAAAAAAAAGTTAAAAAATTGCTTTATAAATAACTTAACAGCTATTAATACATATACAACAGAACACGTCGTTGTATTTCTAAATTCTATTATACATGAACTATATAGCTAATGTACAATGTAACCGTTTCAGATTTCATTTACAAATAGTGCTCAGCTCACATATAAAATGTATTCATGAAATCAAGCCAAATCAAACACATCATGCTTTATGATTCCATGCTGCGACAAGATGAATGCAAAACAAGCGTAATAAATGGACAACAATAGAGAAGAAATTCCGTTTAAAATTGCCCCTAATATACGATTGAAAACTGTGACATGACGTTTGGTAATAAAAAATGAACAATTATTTTTTTTAAATGCCAATTAAATCAAATCAAATTATATAACACTCGCACACAATAGCATGCACATACAAGTTTATTTATAAAAAAAATTAAACTTTCACAATTTAAATCAATTAACAAATATTTATACATAAACATGCTGACACAAACATACGCACACATATACATATACATACATACAGGTAGACATGATAACAAAAGCTTACCTCATACGTTGAAGTTAATTGCAAATTGCAGAACACCGGCAAGAACACATACCAAGATATCACACCCGACAGTGCCAAGGTTATCAAAATGAAAGCATATTGAGTGCCATACACGTAAATTTCTGTTGAGGTGCCTAATAGGGATATGCCCGAAACGAAGCTGTAAATAAAGGAAAACACGTAAGAGAAAATAATTCAATTTTGTGCACAACATTGAACAACATTTGCGTGCCTCAGTGAGGTGTGCTTTAGTTAAAAACAAATAAACAAATATCGTAAATCATCTTTTAAGTAACTTATCTCATCTCTGTGGAAGATTTATTAGATGTTAATTTTATACAAGGGAGAAGTTGCGTTCTCTTTTGGAAATAACATTAAAAATCAACAAAACCAAACCAGAAAAACAATACATGCGGTTTTAACGGACGAGTTAATACCTTAAACCTCTTAGGTCCACAATTTATCCTATTCTAAAAGCGTAAACTTTTATTGATCTGTTCAGGTCCAAATTTGGCAGAGTCATTTATTAAGTTGATTATCTATTTTTTACCAAATTTTGTTAACGAAATATTAAAAAATTATAATTTTTAAATAAAGACACTTTTTTCAAGAGATGAACTGTTGAACTGATCAGGTCCATTTTCGAAATTGCCATTTTCGGAGAGTGCCAAATTTTATCAATAAATAGGTTGATTACAAGAAATATCTGAACGGATAAGCAGACACGGTTAAATGGATTCGTATTTTAAGTCTAAACTGGTCGATCACCAAAAATTCTTTAGTGCAGGATAGCTATTATTTGTTCAAAAAATATTTACATAACTTTTTCAATTTCCACCCATGTAAATTTGTACAAATTTAATTAAAAGTACATAACACATTAAAATCCTTTTTATATTGAATACATAAACTTGTTGTCCGTTCATAAAGCAATATATTACTTTTTTATAGATTACAAGTATAATTATATATATAAATAAGTAATACATTACTTTATGTTCATATATTCTAAATTTATTTCCTTTGTGCATTTTGCCAATGAAATAACAAACTTAATATACTTTGAATATAATGATTGTATAAAATCCAGCCAATCGTGCTTGTGATGGTGATTCAGACGACCGCATCTACATACATGCTTTTTATACCTTAGACCTTAGTAATGGAGTATACTAAGTTGATCACTTCATTTGCAATCAGTAGAAGAAAACCGCAGATTCTTTCTACAATAGATATGCCCGTGGGTCTTCTGTGGAAATGTTAATGCCATACAAATTGTTGTATTGAACTGACATTTGGTATAGATATCGTTAGTTAATGTAAACAGTTTTCTGATTCAAAACCACGCCCATAATTGACAATAATCTGTCTTGTCTACAAAACTAGAGCTGCGGTATAAATGTTTATATTTACAGTACACTTCAAAAAATGGGAAAAATTGAAAATAGGGCGGACCGGTATGGTGCGCCTTTAGTTGACAAATGTTTGACCCTAGCTAAATTCAGGTTCTCTACATTTTTATCAATCGCATATTAAATGAAAAGGACAGACTATCAATCGAGGTGATAGGCAACAAAAGATGGAATACACTATTAAAACGAAATTTTAAATAATCATATCATCATAATCAGTCAGCTTTGAAGTATTCAATGGAGTAAGTGTTTCGCTCTCTGCAACATTAAATTTTAACTTCATGATTATTGTAATCACCATATCGTTTAAAAAACGTATAACTTTACATTCAATACATACGTATAACAATGAAAACTCATTGAAAAGAAATATATTATATTATTTTAAAAGTAAAAATAAAGCAGAGAATTTATCATATCAACGTCATACGTTATACATGCGCTATATGGTGGTAGGTTCTAAAAATAATCCAATCCTGTTTGAATTAAAAATATTTAAAATTTATGCTACACGATCGATTCATTTTGTTTTGAAACTTTTTGCAAAATAAGTCAAGATACTTAAAAGTTTGCGGTTTAACCTGTACAAAAATATGGTTGTCACCTTTGAGAAAGATTTATTGTCTTATGATAATTATTATTGTTTATTTTTCTGAGGCTGAATAATTTCATATATGGTGGTCACAAAAAAAGCAGTAAAAAAATGGCTGAAATGTACTGTCCTAATTTAGACTAAATGATAGCGTGAAAAATAATAAACGGATGATTGATAGTTAGTGGCATTTATTTTGATCTTACCCCTAAGCGTCTAAAGAGGGCCCTCCCCTTATTATAGCATTAGATTTAGAATCATTATCTCAATCGATTTAACCGTATTCGCCTGTATGTTGTTTGTCCATGAAAATTTGTGTTCAAGCTACAAGTTGCAATTTGTAAAATATTTTCATATTTCGAAGTTTAGTACAAGGACATTTTTTAGCCCAAGACGAACTTTAGTCAAAATAGATCGAATTGGATCATTTTTAGTATCCCTTCGCATTAACCATCCCATTATAAATGGCGAAAATTCGCAATTCTTAACTTTTTCAAACAAAAATTAGTGGAGAATAATTAATTAATTTTGTAATTGATTGTATAAAATGGCGACACAATCGGCTCCTTTTTAGAACCCCTTTCCATATACCATTTTTTACAAAATTGATGCATTATATGACAAAAATTCTCAATTGTCGACATTTTTATTACCAAATATGGCTAAAGCCAAATCTTAAATACCATTCACTTCAATATAGAAACAGTGGGCATGATTTAAAAAATGATTTTTTTGTAAATTTCGTCTCCCTTATCCGACATGCAACGATGGATAAATAGGCTGTGAGAGATTTTGTCTATTCGCGTGACCGATTTTACCCAATTTAAATAATGAAGCCACTAGAAAAATATCTCAAAATTTATGATTGTGGGAGTTCCAATAACAGACACACAGACTCAGTTTTTGATGCGGATCAAGACTATTTTTATTTTGTAGGGTCTCCGTGAAAAAAAAACATAAAAACTGGTACATTTCTTTTATATAGTCTAAAAATTATATGCTCTAATATTGTACCATATCGAACTATTTTTAGAACGTTTTCACCTAGAAAGTTTTTTCGCGAAATGAATTTTATTTTGGAATGAATTGCTTATCCTAACATCACTTAACACATGACACAATTTAAATGTTATTTGAATAGCTGAACATTTAGAACTAAGTGGTGTAAGGTATTAGAGCCGGGCTTCTTTTAAGAAAATTATAAACAATGTATCAATAATTTAGAAACATAGTTGATGTATATATTTACCTGGCCACTAATGACAGAGAAACTGGCAACACTTTCATTTTACGCCCACCCACCAAATAGTCCAAAGCTTCTGAGTCACGGCGCTCCTTATTAGTAAGGTTTTTATCTTTGCTTCGTCCTTCTTTCTTTTCAATGAAACCGAAATAGAAACCGATGGCTGCACAAATCACCAACATTAAAACAAATATAAAATAATCCATCCAACCGAAATGCTGCAATGAACTGCTCATATCAGTCACACTAAGTGTGGTTCTGTCTGTGGCTGTTGTTGATGCAATGCCATCTGATTCGGCCGACGACGATGATGAAAAAGAAATTCCCAAGTCATTTATTATTGCTGAGCTGCTGCTGGTGCTGACGCTACTGTCACTGCTGCCACTTTCTAGATTAGTTGATAATGGCGAGTTGGTAGCACTACTAATTAATGTTTTCATAGTTGCTTTTAATACAGTTGTTGGACTGTACGTTTCTTCTATAGATTTAGGACTTAATGTCGCCGCATGACTACTCAGTGTAGTTGAGACGGTCGATAATACATTTTTTATATATTCTTGACTAGTTGTTGCTATTACCTCGTCAACTGAATTTCCAGACATGTTGCGTCGAGTGTGTTTAAGAGATTCACTTTAAAATTCACAGTTGAATGCTTCACTGGAATAGTTTGCTTGTTAATTTGTAATATCTCTCTTTTGATTTTATTTTTCTTAGCACTCAACTTAATGCCTTGATTATAATTTACACTTAATGAAAGTTCTTGAGTTTTTTATTTTATATATTTAAAATCGCCTTAAATTGAAATGAACGATTAATGCTTTAAACACTGAAATATATTTAGATTATGATTCTGTGACACTTTTCTAAGAACTGATTGGCGCTTTGAAATTCTCAATCGATCTGCTGCAAACAACGTTTTATTATACTATAATTAGATCAACTCGGAAATCGGTTATGATTCGGAATATTAAATGTATAATATAAATATTATGCAAAGTCTCCGAAAGCTTAAGGTGACAGAATGTAAATTAGGAAATAACCATCAAATATTAATTTTTTCAAACACATTCATTTACCGTTTAGCGTTCACTGTTGAAAACAATCCACTTTATTGAACGTGTTTATTTAGCAGGGATATTTTAAAATAAAATATTGTGTAAAGTTATATTTTGTAATTTTATTTTAATAAGGATTACTTTTCTCATAACAAGGATAGCAGTGCAATATGAATATGATCAAGTCAAACACCAACACCTTTTTTCAATTCCGTTTAAGGCGTCTGAATGAAGTTAAACGCGCGATGATTTGCGTTATACTGATCTTTAGGACGCGCCGTAAATCTGTGCTAAACCTCTCAATGATAACACAAAAGAATAGTAATTAAATGTATGTAATAATGTGAAATATATATCAGTTGTAATTTTATATAAATATTTGTCAGTTTAACTGGTGTGTGACTTCAGTGGCTGCAGATATGTTCCCTCACCTCCACCATCCTCTCCTCATCCTATCCCTTAGTAAGTGCAATAAAATGGAATATTAATCAAAAGATTTGTATCTCGCTCAGGGAGCCAAATACTTTTGTATGCGTTTAATTAAAATAAAAAAAAGTTCAATAATCTGCAGTAGTCCACATATAATTAAATAAATAATTTTATTTTAATTAAATTGATTAATGAATACAATATTAAGATATGTACTCTAGATCGATCTGAATTTGAACGCTTTAACTGCAGCGCGCATTGAACTTTTATTAAATATGTGTTAAATAATTATTTATTAGCTCAATTGCATTTTATCATGTTAAATGAGTTTAGGAAAGTAAATAAAATAATAAAAGTTTTAAGTGTTTTTTTCAAAGCTTTTTCTTATCGAGGCGCTTCATTTATAATTTAATTTGTAAATTGGCATCTTATTAAATGGATTAAATTATATGTCTATAGCAGTGGTTCTCAAACTTTTTGGAGCTGCGGTGCCCTCCAAAAGCATTATAATTTACACAGAACCCCAAAGGTTCAGTAATGACTAATCGTGTGTATATGCCGATTGGCCCAGGACTCCGCAGAGCACACTTTGAGATACGCTAGTCTAGAGGTAAACAATTAAAACATATTGTTTTATAAGCGTAGAGTCCATTCACCTGTAGAAGCATGTTGAGTAATATACTTGGTCGGTGCGTTACCAATCTAAAACGACAGATGAGTTTATATATCATCTGAAAAATATTTTTTCTTTGCTCCTCAGATGTAATTTAAAAGGACTACGTTTTAGTCTAATGAATCACTTAAAAACATTCACAAAATTGGTTCAATTTATTCTACTTTATTGTATATTATTTAGTTACTAAATTTCTTGGAATATAAATAGGTAGATCCTTGTTTAAACAGTGGACGTAGCAGCTACTTTTTAATATGTATCAACTTTCACGTTAGAATAAGATTTTTTGTAAATTGTGGGCGTGGTTATTATCTTACTGCGCCCATTATATAAAAATTTATGTATATGAATTGAATTTCAACCACGAAACTCAATTTTTTACACAGATAGTTAGATTTTTATCGATTGTGGGCCTGACTGTTATCCGATTTGTATCAAATTCAACTCAATATCTGCAATTGAATGCCAATGTCAAGATCGTCTTTGCCAAAATGAGTTTTTACCTTTTGAAATATTTTTTAGATCATACATACATGCCCATATGTCCAACAAATTTAATTGTCGAATATGTCTTCATTACAAAATCAGGCCATAGATGCACTCACAATCTATTTATTTGCTTCTGCTTTAAAGTGCGCACAATGATGCTGGATGAGGTACTTAGATGATAAATGTTTTTTTAACGCAAAATGTTTAAATATAAATACTTCGCCAAGTGCTTGTAATACGGACACCCAATGAACAACTGATTGGTAGAACAAAATATAAATCTACTTAATTTCTATTTTACTTTGATTACGTTCATGTATGTAAATGTTTAATAGTTATAATCTATTTAAAAAATTAAATCATTTTCTTAGATTAAAGTAAAACATGTGTACAAGTTATTGTACCATATATTTTAGTCTATTTTTAGATAATCTAATCATGCATAAGGTTGTATAATATTACTATCATATCCACCATTTTAAGGCGGATATGGCACCTTCTGTTTCAAGTTTGATAATAACTAGATATTGTGAGTTTCAGTATACTGATTAATATTAAAAATTATCAAGCACGGTCACGGCGCAACAACAAAAACTAAGAAGGAGTTTAGATATTGAGGTGAAATTTGGTATAGACATTCTGAGTACATGTGGCAAGGTTTCTATTTGAAAATGGATCGAATGCCACGCCTACAATAAAAAATTCCACAATGATAAATTTGTTACACATATATACCAAACTAAACTTCCACCTAGATGCTGATAATGAACGGAATCGAATGGCAGGCATGCCCCTTATTTACATAGGATATATTTTTGTCAATATAATACTTCATAGCATTTAATTTATATATAAAGGGTTTCTAGGATTTGTTGTAATCAAACGCCTAAACGGAAAATGCCACACCCATATTTAATTTTACTAATCTGTTCAAAATTTATGTCTATTTAACTATATGGGCCCATATATTTCCTGTAATCAAGTATAGGTCACAATTTTCAAAAATTTTCAATGATATTTTGGCAAAAAGACGTCTGATGACAACCGATCTTATCGGTTCATTTTTAGAACGTCTTCCCATACAAAATCATATTTTAAACGAAGCTTACTAATTGGCTGTACACATTAATGTGATCGGATCCTTTGTACAACTCCATTCCAATACTTTTTTTACGGAATAATTTTTATATGACAACTAAACCAATTATAATATAAATTGAAGAACTAAGTGGTATAGGGCATTCAGTGATCATGTTAAACCCTTATAATATTTGTACAGCACCCACTAAACAAGTTACCATTTAAATCAATTGCCAAAGAAATTAAGTGAGTGCGTTACTTGTAACACATTGTTGAGTTGTACAATATTTAACCAATTTAAACTACAAGTGTGTGTACACTGCACATGGCACATGACATCAAAAGGCCTACCAGGAAGATGTATATATTTCATATAAGTAATGTAAATATGTGCTCGTTTCCAGATCCGTGAACACATCGCATCATAATCATGTCACGATATATATGCAGAATTGTACGAGAAAACATTCAGCTTTGCAATTTTTTTTCACACAAATGTATCTAAATGTATATATGTTCATAAATATAGTGAACATAACCCTCCTACATTGCTATGCCATAATTCCCCTTTCCATAGGTGTACAAACGTGTGCGGTAAAACGATGCTTTTATGAAAATGAGTCAGTTCTCTTTTGATTTTCTTAATCTATGTGTATTCATAACTGAATGAAATTATATTTATTGTGGTTTCGAAAAGCGAGCTACCGAAACGTTACGTTTGGTAAAGACCACATTTTTCTACTCTGCATACATTGGAACCATGAAGGCCCAATTCTATTCTATTTATAAGCATTCATGTTTCAAGGTCAAAAGACAGAATCAAAATTTTACTTTTCTTTAAAAAGCCAACCATCACCATAACAATTTTTATAAAAGAAAAGTACAATACAAACAAACCTTACCTATTATTTGCGAAATGTCTTGTAAAATATTACGAGGCTTTCCTTGTTTGAACGTTTTTATTTAAATGGCAGCAAGTTAGGGCATTGTATACTTTTCATTTAACCAAAAGTAAACAGCACTGAATGAGATAAAAAGGAGATTAAAACAGTAACAGTCAAATAATTAAACAGTAAAATTATGATACTTATGTCGTAACATTGTGCAATAATTTGAAAACCGTTTTTTGCGCGGCGTTCTTTCTACAAAAATATCTCAGCAAGCAAATAACGGTACAAATGACGAATTGGTTGCAAGTCCTTATCTAATAAAATATTCTACAAATAGCTTAAACTTAAGCGCAATTATAACAGTTAACATTTAACTCTAGGTGGCAACATTTTTATTTCGTGATTTTCGCCTACTTTTAAAACGGCAGCCATTCCACCTATATTATGCGGTAATATGTGACAGTGAAATAACCAAAATCCAGGATTACTGCTATAAAAGCG
Source organism: Ornithomya chloropus (assembly GCA_963971445.1). Classification (NCBI taxonomy): domain Eukaryota; kingdom Metazoa; phylum Arthropoda; class Insecta; order Diptera; family Hippoboscidae; genus Ornithomya; species Ornithomya chloropus. Next base: position 6,278,264 of record OZ020529.1, read on the forward strand.
TATAACTATGTAACCCAAAGCAGGAATTTGTACGGTATCTTTTTCTACGGCTGGATAGTCATCCGGTAAACGTTGCAAACGTCCGGCACGATCGAGTTGTTTTATCTAAAAACAAGCATGAAATCGGTAAAGAAATCGTATAATTTAGTTTAAAACAAATCTCTACATGTGTGAGTAGGCGTGTCAGGAAGCTCATTACGCCCTTTAACAGCGCATATGTTATTTATCAACTTACAAGTCGAATTCTATGCTAAATAAGTTTTTTTTTATAAATATTGAACGTGTCTGTAATCTTATTACGCCCATTAATAGATAATCTAATTATATATATTGTACTATATTCCAAATTTCCACTTTATAGCACAATTGATGGCTTTTAGATAGATTTATGTAAATTTTAAGCGTGACTCTTAATCTTATATGCTTACAATCGAAAAGAAGTAATAAAGTCAAAATTTATCACATTTATTCATAATTAGCCCATCTATCGATGTGCTAAAAATGGAAGTGGTCGGATAGAATATAGATGTGTAACATCATATGAGCCACTTTCCTTAAATATTGGAATTTGCTAATTTATAAAGACTTTTTTGACTCGAATTATGGACACGTATACATACATCTAGATAAAGCTTCATTAATTGTTCACATCTGCTACTTACCTTTCTCAAATCTTGCACATTACCCAACACACCCTGGCCCACTAAACGAAATGTATTGCCATGGATGTGAAAGGGATGCGTAGTTTCTAAATAATTTGTCACCACCATTTCAATTGGCTTATTCAGGGGCACCCGCAAAACCTGAGTGCATTGGCAAGACGAAGTATAACAATTACGTCCCGCCGCTTCTAAAGCCGAACGATTACAATAAACCAAATCATCATTGTAGAGATGGCGAGCCTGCAATAATGCCACAGTGGGATACGTAAAACTGATTTCATCCAGTTTATATATAGATTCCCCATTATCACGTTGTTCGGTATTGAAACTGGAATAATACGTTTTAAATTTTGTGTATGCTGGCCAACGCAAAGGAGTGAGAGAACGCAAACCAGTAATGGCTACATTTGTAGCTTTCACCTCGTAAGCATTCTTCTCTAACGCTTTTGTGAATAACAGCTCGTGCAGATTATTATATATAACTGGCAACTCTATTGATTGTTGGAACAGTGGACTTGAAATTTCTTTGGTGGGCAATTTGGTACGGGACGTACCACGATAGTTTAATATGGCGCCCTGATACAGATTGTTGCAGTCATTGTAGCCTTTGACACGTATCCAATAATTGCCTGGATATTGATTGGCGTACAAAATAAAATCAAAACGTTCAGCGGCCACCAAAAAGAACTTATCCACTGAAACGGGCTCAATGTCATTGCCGTCTGTGCTAATCAACAACATGCGATGGTCTTCGATGGAGAACTCCAAGGGGCAAGTAAACACTCCATTACTAATTACACGCATCCGATAACGCATGCCCTGCGTTACCTGCAATAATTCATAACGATGACTGGGATCATTGTCGGGCAACGAGTTTATATGATTGCGACCCTTTCCATTGATTAAAATGTTATACGGACGCTCGTAATCGTAATTATAAATGACATCCTGCAGCATAATCGTGTGATCAATTAGATCATAATCGTACAGGTGGGCTTGGCGATTAGCCTGTTTAGTTTGGCGAATTATTAAAGCACCCGCTAAACCCAGCGCTCTCTGCCAAGCTGTGTGACTATGATACCACAACGTTCCACTACGATCCGCTTGAAAGTTATAACGAAACATTTCACCCGCTTGTATTGGATATTGAGTTATGAACGGTGATCCATCCATTTCGGGTGTCTGAGACATGTGCATGCCATGCCAATGCATGGTGAACTCCTCCGTTAAATAATTTAAAATATCCACCATAATTACGTCATTTTCGCACACCTCTATAGCAGGACCCGGAACCATCCGATTAACAGCCATTACACCGTTGGGTATACCATCACCGTATATACAATATTCGGAAGAGCAAGCTTTTGGATCGTACAGACATCTCTGGCACTCTGTTCCTAAACGCTGATAATTATGCACCACCATGCGATAATAACAAGTCATTGGCTGACCCTGTTGGCAAACGCGCCTACACGGATGCTTTTTAAAATCACCAAACTGATTATTGTTATAAACATTTATACCAAGTGGCTCCTTAGGCGTCTCATCTTTTTTCATCCAAAATGTTTTACCAATCGATGCGTTGTGAGGTAGATTTACCACAGTTCCGTTTGTTATAATTTCATTAATCACTGATTTTATGACTTCAACTTCTACCGTTTTTACTGTCAAACTACAACTTAAGAATACAATAAACATTAGCAGGTTCCTTTTACATACAATGTACGGCATGCTTAAGACTTTCTTCTGTTTGTATTCACTATGGTCGCACTACGTTTACGGACAAATCTCCACTGATCACTGGTGTTAAATTTTAATAACGAAAGTATTTAAATTAAATAATTTTGACCAATATTCAAATATTTGGCTTTCATTGGATGACTTCCATAATACGTGAGGGGCATACATTTCATAAAATGAGCGTTTAATGCTTGGCTTCTGCATGTTGACCGGTTTTAGTTTACATAAGTAGGTGAATACATAAATAAATAGGTAGTTCACACATATTCGAGATTATCTGTATAGAACAAGAGACTTTCCTTCAAATCTTGGTGGTTAGCAATAAATTCATCTCTTTTCAAAAATCGAATTCGCTTAAGTGTAAAAGAGATAGGATATGCTTTTTTATCACATCACTTTTACTTTAATTGTAGGAATGCTCTATTTAAAGGTTCCATAAAACAAAATTTTTTAATAAAAAAAAAATGTTCAAAACCTAATTTAAACAAGTAAAAATATTATAGTCGGTCAAGTCCGACCATCAAATACCCAACACCACTTGATATTATTATTATTCAATTTAATATTTTTCTTTAAAAAATGAAATTTTTTATTTTCTGTACTTGTATTTTCAAAATCATACATAAGTTAGAAATTTTTTTTAATTTTTTTGTTTATGAAATCAAAAAAAAAATTTATATGGGGAGGGCTTCTAATAATGGTTCGATCCTATCCATTTTCGAAAAGGTTTATTTTTAGGCCATTACATGTCCTTGTACCAAATTTCATCAAAATATCTCATAAAATGCGACCTGTAGCTTGCGCACAAATTTACATGGACACACAGACGGATTTGGTTAAATCGATTCAGATTTTGATTCTGAATCGATCTTTATAATTGAAGGTGGGTGTGGCATTTGCCGTTTAGGAGTTACAAACATGCGCACAAACTTAATATATCCTTTCCCTTTTCCACAGGGTGGTGCAGGGTATAATAAAACGAATTTTAAAGTAGCCCATTGTTAGAGAGATGAAAACCAGCTTTTAGTCAACCTGTTATTCTGGGAAAAGCTTATTTGGTGAGTGAAGCGCATTAAAAAGTTTTACCACACTTCTCTTAAATTGAACTTCGGTTCAAAAAATATATCAATTTAGCTTATTTTCTTTCATTTCTTCATGCAAGAATATGAATGAAATATAATTCTGTTTATATATACTCGTATATTACCAATTATATATTTTCAACTTGTTAATTTTTTAATAAAACTTTCCTTTAAAATTGTGTGTTTAAGATAAGTTGTCACACTAATGTCACATATAGTTCAAAATCAACTGATTTTCGTCACTTTGTTGTAATTTAGCCAAAGTATCGCCGAAGTTGTATTTTTTTACAAAAATTCATTTCAATCGTTGAAATGAAATCTTCCGCTTGTTATGTTTTACAATTTTCAATAAATTTAATTTGTCCATACGTTCATTCAATTCACAGTTAATTGTTCTGCTTCCTTTTCCGGTTAATCTTTAAGGGCTAAACATTTTTTACGCATAGTACATTAAGCATTCAAATGTCAATATCCCATATTACGTATATCATGTCCTTATATCGTATGGGCGGATATTAGAGCATTAATGTCAGAATTTATAATATTGTATTACATTTATCGATTGTTACGTTATTTAATTTATTTTTTAATCCAAAATACAAAATAAGTGCCTGTATTTTAATTTAAAACTATATAATCAAAATTTTTTTTATTAAAACAACCTCGATATAAGCAGGATACATTATTTTTAAATTTTATTTAATATTTATCATAAAATATTTAATAAGGGTATATATATATTCCTATAGTGATCTTAAATTTTTACGTTATATTGTTCACCACATGGTTCATTAAAAGTACATCTCAAAAATAATAGTGAAAATTTTTGGGAAATTTCTCATCTCTATAATTGACATTTCATTCGCTTTCTAGAAAAAACGAAGCGCCATCTTTTTGATGTAAAATAATCATTCGTAAAATAAATTTGCTGCGCGACGGATCATCTTTTGTGTGAGTTCAATCAAAAATATAATTTTATAAATTTTATTACAAAACCCAGCACATCCATAAATATATTAAACATATTGCATACATCAATTAACCACAAAAAAGATAAAAATAAAAAACAAAGAAAAAAAAAATAGTGCAAAAAGAACCTACCAGAAGGAAAATCAGCCAGCCATATTTGTAAAAGAATTGGAATCTTCTATTTTATTAAAAGACATTGCTTATTCATAAACGGCTGTAGGCAGATTTTCGTGGAAAAATTATTATTTTTCTATAATAGAAAAAACAAGGTAAAAGTCATTCGAAATTAATTCAAACGTCAAGTTTTCTAATAAGTAATTTGTGAATTACTTAGTTTTATTAGAAATGCCAAAGAAAATTTTATGTAATTGTACGTAGAAATGTATGAATACTTTTTTTTCTAGAATTTATAGTAAATTTTAACTCGCATATGAGATTCGCTTGCAGTCGATTATATTATATCGTCGGGTTACGACAAAGTATTTGTACAAAAAAGTATTTCGTAAAAATTTCTAATGCTTGTAAGCTATGTACATGTAAATATATTTTCATGTAGTCTGGCATTAATCAATAGACAAATGGTTTGTTTCGTGCTTGGGCTCTAGTGCATATACTCGTTACAGCTTTAACAGTGTTGTATTCGAAGTGTAAAACGTGTTTTATCTTATAAGTAAAAGCAAATTTTTTGCAAGTAATGTAATAAAGTATATTAGAGTAATTGCAATTTTATTTTTCCGTAATTTAAGTAAACTATACCTAATTTTTATCAGAATATCAAAATTTTACTACCATTGGTAGATTTGTCAGTGGTACATATATGTGTATTAAGAAGTAGATACATATTTTTTGATGTTGAATATTTTTAGATCCTTTTCATCCCTTTTTGCTACGACACATTTGGGTACAACAACATAATATAGAGGACCTCCTCTTGCTTTATATATTATATTGTCTAGGAGAAACTAGAAAAATCAATATATAAAACAAAGAAATAGAAAAACTAAAAATGGTGAAAGAGACCGGTTACTATGATATATTAGGTTGCAAACCAAATGCCTCGGCAGAAGAACTGAAGAAAGCCTACAGAAAATTAGCTCTCAAATACCACCCAGACAAAAACCCCAATGAGGGTGAAAAGTTTAAAGCTATATCTCAGGCCTACGAAGTTCTATCGGACCCAGAGAAGCGGTCAGTTTATGATGAGGGCGGTGAAGCGGCAATTAAGAAGGGTGGCGCTGATGGCGGAGATTTCCGCAATCCAATGGACTTCTTTGAGAAGTTCTTCGGTGGTGGCTTCAGCACGGGCAGACGTCGTGAGCGTCGTGGCAAAGATGTTGTCCACCAAATGTCCGTTACCCTTGAAGAGTTGTATAATGGAGCTACACGTAAATTAGCCCTACAGAAGAATGTCATTTGCGATAAGTGTGAGGGTCGTGGTGGTAAAAAGGGAGCCGTCGAAAAGTGTATGCAATGTCGTGGTGCCGGCCTCGAAACCCGTATACAACAGATTGGGCCCGGTTTGGTACAACATATCGAAAAAGTGTGCTCTCGTTGTTCTGGCACTGGTGAAATGATTAACGAGAAAGATCGTTGTAAGCAGTGCAGCGGACGAAAGGTTGTGCGTGAACGTAAAGTCCTTGAAGTACATATTGAAAAAGGCATGCGTGATGGACAGAAGATTATATTTAGCGGAGAAGGTGATAATGAGCCCGATTCACAGCCTGGCGATATTATCATTTTATTGGATGAGAAAGAACATCATACATTCGTTCATGCTGGAACAGATTTGATGATGAAAATGCCCATTCAATTAGTGGAAGCATTGTGCGGCTTCCAACGTGTTATAAAAACTTTGGATGACCGCGATTTGGCAATCACTTCACCAAAAGGAGACGTCATTAAACATGAAATGGCCAAGTGTATAATGGAAGAAGGCATGCCTCTCTATAAAAATCCATTGGAGAAGGGTCGTCTCATCATACAATTTGAAGTGATCTTTCCTGAATCTACACCATTATCGATTATTCCCGCTCTGGAACAGTGTTTACCATCTAGGCCAGAAGTCACCATTCCAATTGATGCTGAACAGGTTACATTGGTAAGTTTTAAAACAACTATCCGTTTGTTTAATTTTCAGTTAATGAACTTGTTGTCTAAAAATTATAGTCGGACTTTGATCCTAAACAGCGTAGAGAACAGCAGCAACATCGTATGGCATATGATGAGGATGAGCGCTATGAAGAAGGACCCAGAGTACAGCAATGTTCCTCAAGTTAAATTAATAAAACCCTCCCCTCTCCCAAAATAGTGCAACATATTGACTAAAACACTGTGTCCACCATCCATTCATTATTCACTTAGGAAAACGTATTACACAGCACCACATTCGCAAATAATCATTCAATAGAAATTATTGTTGTATTGGAGTGAACCAAAAAATGAAAAACATTTTTCCACTGTTACTCATACTAACTAAATAAACAAATAAAGAAGTCGACCGCTTTCATATCTCCCAAAAAAACCACACCATTTCTAAATTCACATATAAACTCAAATACGCATACGTAGAATCAACCACACGGACGAACATTTATTCTCTACAACAATTTGCTGTTATATGTATAAAATATAAAACAATTCAAATATACATCCACACAAAACAAATGCAAATTATACACAAAAAATGTTTAAAATGTTAGTTTATCCATTATTGTGCTACCTGCTTGACGTCTGTGTAACTGATAATAGTATTTTATTGTATTGTGTATTTTTCTGCTAAATTAATACAATATACTGTCATTCCTTCAAAAATTTACGTTTCTGACCAGTTTATTCACTTAATATGTTTTAAGTGTGTAAACAACTTGGGCAGAAAACTCGAATTCGAATAGGGGATTGGAATCTATTTAAATTTTCTTAAATAATTATGCAAACCTTAATTCTAAAATATAAATGTAGATTTGTTCATAGAAGAAAATAAACGGGGGAACACAACTCATGCTTTTTCATTTGTGTTACGGTTACTTTTTACCGTTGAAATTCATAATTTTAAACATCAATCTAGAAATAATGCATTCGTTATTCTCGACCTATGACCTATGAGGGCCCTAACATATACTCCACAGCAACATCTTTGCAGCGCTGCACTTAATGAAAAATATGCTAAATCTGCAGCGACGCAATCAAGCTTCGCCTTCATTGTATTTATACATAAATTCAATATTTCATGCAGAGCTGTATTTGAATCGTAATAAATGTTTACTACAATATGTAATATATGTATCTATCAGCATCTACATACCCAGGGTTGCTTTAAAATCGTGTAAAAAAGGTAAACAAAAAAATTTGCTGCATTTATGCATTCATCATAGCATCAATGAATATTCTGTATATAATTACTTTTTTGGTTGCGTTATTATTAACCATAAATGTGTAACGGCACGAATTCACTAATTAAGCGTTGATTTTATTACATATGGAGTACAATAAAATTAAAGTAATCAAAAGGTTTAAAAAAGGTATTTGACATCCATATATATAATTGCTGGGGCATTGGTCTACACCCGTCTTGAACGTGCCCTATTTCATCATTTTGCTGCACAAATAAGAAGATTTTAATTGGGACAGTGACAACTCAAGATAAACAGAACTTTAACGAACTTTAATAATAAAATGAATAAGGATAATTCAGCGATGGATATAGATCCGGAGAGAGCCAAGCAATTGCTTAATGAAGGTGCCGTGTTAATTATAGCTGGTGTACCACCACGTACAGATTTTGGCATAGACATGTGTTCGTATACAGTAGCTAAGAATTTTCGTGGAGTAAAAATGATACCGCCTGGCCTGCACTACATCTGGTGTGCTTCCACCGGTTCTTTTGGTGATAACGGCCCCAGAGTTGGTTTTGCACACTTTTTCAAGTCTAAGGAAATTCTAGTACGTGAATGGGATACAGTTAATGAGGAGTTGAGGGAGCGACAGATAGAAGAACCCGAAATGGAACGACAGCGAATACGTGAAAATTTAAAAGAATTGGATAATTTTTTGGCTCCCTATGATTTACGTTATTTGAAAGATTGGCGCAAATTGACTGCTAACATAACTGAAGAAACGTTGAATAGGTGCAAACCATCTTTAAGTATAATACGTACCAGTGCTGAACTACAGTCCTGCCCAGATGCCGAAAGGCCACGCGGTACGTTAGAGGAGAGTTACGCTATAATGAAATCAAAATTAACGCTTGACGAGAACGATTTATTACCCAAACTGAAACCAATTGAGGGAACGGCTCCTCGTTTTCGTGCAGTGCCAGAAAAAATACCCAAAAATAGTACACCTACCGAAATTTCCCAACATTGCATGGATTGTTGGGTAGCTTGCGATGAGTTATTGAATCCTTACACTAACTCTATGGATTTGCTTGGAGACATAAGATTGGCGTTCATTTTCTTTTTAATGGGGCATTCAGTGGAATCGTTAGCTTACTGGCGGAAAGTTTTGGATGTGTTGTCTCACTCGGAGCGAGCTATTGTCAAATATCGTACATTTTATGTCGAATATACAAAAGTTATGGCTTTGCATCTGCCTCTCTTACCCGAAGAGCTTATGGAACCCACCGAACACAATACCGTTTACAAAGATGTGCGCTGCTTGTTAATAAATTTGAAAAGATGCGGATTAGGAAGTCCAGCCGATCAATTGATGGATCATTTAAAAGCACACAACCATTGGACGTTCGATGGTTTATTGGACGAAGACCCCGAAGACTTGCCAGTGGTTGTCGAATTGGAAGGATCAATGGGCGCCTAAATTTTGTTTAATCAAGGAGTGCAATTCCACTTATATGGTATATGCTAGCGTATTATTTATCACATAATCATTAATTTAAGTAAATATTTGTAAAAATAAATTATTGCAAACGTACTCGATGGTGTTTTTAATACTTTAGATATTTATTTCGATATATAAACGATACAAGGTGTCGATCAAAAACATGTTAAATTTTGATGTCGATAATGCCGTTACTAAGCATTCGCTGCTTGCCTATTAGATATAATGTACCGTCCTTGCTATTATTCTGTGATTACGGGACGGATAAAAACTATAAAAAAAACATGCACAGAATAACGAAATTTAAAACTTCAAATTATTATTAAATGCGTATACATAATAGCTCATAAACAATCAAGTAATTGAAACTCAAGTTGTTGGAATTTGTGAAGGATTAAAGCTTATACAAAAAGAGAGAGGATTGTAGTATTCTGTTTAAGCAAAGCCTCTAGCCAAAGTATAGAGAAATACACCCAAAAGAGGAGCTGCTGTAAGGCTTACACCAGAATTGATATTGGCACACACGCGCGGCTGCGGTTGAGGTATAAATTTACACAAAACACCCAGGAAATCGGTTTGAGCACGCTTATTGGTTTTGTCATCGTATTGCTAGTTGTGTGCATTAAAATGAAATTAATTATTATTGATTAAATTTTAGGATCGTTTTCAATACTAACGTCCTTAAAGGCAACAGTTGGTACACTTTGTAGGGGATTTTGGAATTTCATTGTCTCCTGACCATATTTCAACAGCAATGTACTGCCCTCAGTGGAATTGGCACATTGTTGTATATTCTCCCAGGTGCTAATATGATTGTCTTGAGCACATCTTTTTCCTGGATAAACATTATCTGGGAAATTCTTGCCCACCTTCATCATGCAATTAATGAAATCCAACGTTAACGATTCACGGGTAAATTCCGTTTGATAAGAGTTGGCCTGTATATGCTCTATGGCACAGGCGTGCACTTTATTGCCATGACATTCGTTGGGACCGTGATGACAGGTGAACATTACCTCCGAACCTTCAGTGGTATACTAAAAATTTGAAATAATTCTATTTATATTTTTCTTAACCTTAATGATTGCTTTCTTCTATTTATTTATTTAGTTTTAAAAATTATTATATAAAAAAAATTAGTAAAAATTTTCTTTAAAGTGTAAGTCGTTATAGACATTTAAATTTAAAATCATCTAAATAAAAATTCAAATAAAATTTTATTAAATAATAAAAAGTCTATTTACCGGCTCCTGTAAATTTCAATTTAATATTCTGTACGTTTTAATAATTTACACTGCAATGTTTATTTCTAAGTGAGGGTATTACCATTTAACTAGCACTGTTTCAAAGTGTTTACCTAGTTTAAATAAGATCTTCTAGCCTCAACTTTTTGAAGCTGAGTTATTTTCTTCTTCCATCATAAGAAGAAAGTTCAGTAATTAGGAAAAGTTATCTAGTCTAGCTCTTGCTTCATTTGTAAAGACTGTCTTTGACTTGGAGAAAAGTTAACTTACTTGAGATTTGCCAAAAGGTACCCATTTAATATCAACATGATCCTTCAATTCATTCTTCACAGCCGGATAAACTTGTTCGCTAATGAATTTTGCACTGTCCGGGCAAAGAGATTCATAATAAATTGTTATTGGCACCTGAAAGATGATACAAAATGTGTTTTAATGTTTAAAACATTTGCGTTATAACATATGTAGAAAAACAAAAAACATTTCTATATTATTATTATTATTATTTTTATTATATTCATAGATATTGCTTGCATCCATAAATACAGATGTTTTTAAACAAACCAAGCTGAATATCGGGAGTATAGTCGCTTTTGCAAAACATTTGTGATAGAAGAAAAAATGAAAAAAAAACAGATGAAACTTTATATTATAGCTTGAATACCTGAATAGCTGTCTGTCTGTCTGTCTGTCTGTCCTACCCTTGAAAGTTAAACATTCTCCCGGTCATAAAATTTGAAATATTGTTAATAATCTTAGTAAATTGGAAAATAAATACGCCCACGAAAACGGGTTTTTAAGCTCGACAACGCCCTTAATTTGTAATCCCCGCTTAGAGTTATTGATATCATTTTTAATGTCCCGTAGTGGGGGGGTGGAGAGTTAACTTAAATGCAAATCTTTTGCTTGTTAAACAATTGTGTTCGCGTGTCTAATATAACAAATTATTTAGTTTATTAGATGATAAATTTATGCACTCCTCAATATGTTAATTACACACACTTACATAATAACATTGTGAATTCACTTGCAACGACACTGGTGGGTTTGCCCGTCAATTTTTGACATTATTAGAAATCAATTACATAATAAATTTATCGCCTTATTGTTAAAAGTTTTATTCAAAGAACTTTAAGTGGTAGGGATAGGTGAGAAAAGACCTGGGTCAAATTGAATTTTTTTCGAAAAATTTCTTCCAGTTTTTATCCTCCCACTATATACATTCCAATATATTAATAATTTTTTCCTCAATTTAAAATACTTTAAATGTTTCTAACGAGCGCAACATTTCTAGCAAGAAGGTAAGGATTGCATATAATAACAATGATAATTGTTATTAATGCATATGTGTGGTGTATATGTGTGTCAATGGCACACCTACTTCCAATGTAAAAATAACTGTAGAAATGATGCACGCATGTGTGTGAGCGTGTGTGTGCGTGTTATATACAAGATGTAACATAAATTAAAATTGTTTTATATTTATAGCGAATGATGAGACGCTTGCCTATAATTAAAAAGAAAGAGGACAGTTGAAACGGTACGTGTTGATCGTATTCCATGAACATAGCCCAAAACGAAATGCAATATTCATTTATTGCTTAACTTTGTTAAATCCGTTAACCTAACCGATAAAAGACCTTCGAGTTATTTCAACATAACGAAAATACGATGTGACGTGACACGACTAAAATAAAACAAGTAAGAAAAGTAAATTTGACTTAGACCAAATCTTAAATACTCTCTACATCTACAATAGTAGGCGTGGATGGTATGTTATTACGCCCTCTAATAGTGTATGTTTTACGTATCAGCTTGAAAATCGTGTTTTACGTGGAGTATAGCTTTTTGTAAATTGTGGGCTCGTCTGTTATTCGACCACGTCCATTTTTGGCATATCTATGGACGAGATAACTATAAATATGTGAACCAAATTTCAAGTTCAGAGGTTAACTTTTGTGGCAGATATATAGATTTTTGTTGATTGTGGGAGTATATATGACTTGACCACGCCCATTTTTGGCATATCGTTGAATAAGTTACTTATAAATATGCATACTAAATTTCAACTTTATAGCTCAATTTTTTTGGCAGATGTATAGATTTTGTTGATTGTGGGCGTGGCTTTTGACCGATTTTGTCTATTTTAAATAGAGATCTGCGTACAAAAACTAAAAGTCTGTACAAAATTTTAGCTTAATATCTCAAAATTTACGCCCGTGAGACAGACACACGGACATACATGTCTAAATCGACTCAGTTGATACTGATCAAGAATATATATACTCTGACGCCTCCTTCTGAGTGTTGCAAACGGAAGAACAAACTTATTATATCCTCATCATTAAGGTGGAGGGTATAATAAAATAACTTTTTTTCCTTATTTTACTGGGTGGTGTTACAGGTTATGTATATAACAGCATAACTTCATATTATAAAGTAATATAATGCAGTTGGAAATTGTTGGCTTTTACTTTATAGAAGTAGCCGTCCGTCTACTAAAGCGGCCGCTAAGTTATGCGTGCAAATTTTTATTTTTGTAAAAAACAAACCATAACAAAAAACCGGTTCAGACACTTTTCAAACATAATGTACAGTTTTCTCTATGATAAACATACACACAAACAGACATGCAAACATTACTACTTGAATAAAGTTTTATTTTCAATTTCAATCAAACCATTTCGAGTTCATTGTACCTTTCCAATACATTTCCAATACTTGTTATTAAAACATATACGTGCACGCTACTCATATTAGAAAGAACCACTGACTGCGTTATGTCAAAGGTCAAGTATTGTAACATGCAAGAGTCGCAGACGTTGATTCTGGTTAATTAGTATTCAAGTCATTCAACCAGTTTTTCATAGAATTCTTCATACGCTTGCGTACAGTACAAAAAGTGAGCATAAAATTTTTCAAATTTTTTTTTTTTATTAAATCATTCTTTGGTATATTACCAATGGAACAATGAGGCGTATTTACAATTACCTTGACAGCTTGAACAGCAGCAATAACAGCTACGAATAGAACCAACACTTTATTATTAGTCATGATGTTGTGACACACAGAATATTAAGATACTAAGTAATTATTTTTTAATTTACACTTGTATTAAATCTGGTCTTTATATATATGTAAATATCTAACTGAACACTTGCACCTTTACTTTATTACAACCGAACGTTGAGGATTCTAAACATGAACTGATATATTGGTTTAAATAATTAGTAGGACTCTGTGTTGACTTTAAAAACCTGCTTTGAGTGCAGGGCTTAAACACTCTCAGAGAGATTGAATTGTATGACTCGTTTAAGAGTACTTCATGAGAACTACAAAGCCGAGATCGTCGTGTTTCTTTTAATATAAAGCTACAGGAGTGCATGTTTACTTTAGTTTTCGCATTTCTGCCATTCGTTAACTCCAACAAAGATAAAATAATATATATATACATATATATGTATATATGTATATTTATTTATATGTAGGTATGCATTTGTACAAATATTTAAGTCATATGTACACAATTTAGTCAAAACAAATCGATATATCACTTTTTGGTTAGTGTGTCAATACATATCTTGCGTAAGTTTGTATAAAATACTTGAACAAATTATTAATAAATAAAAGTAAAAACATTACAAATTCTACTTCATTACAATTAAAATAAATATATATTTGGAATATTTAACAAACTCCATGTAAGAAGGCATTACAGACCCCACTTGTTTAGCTTTAAAACACTCAGTCCTTTTTAATCATGGTCGGTCCCATGTCTGCCTGTTGTGACAAAGCTGAAGTCATGGTCCGTTTGTAGGCTTTTATTTAAATGGGGTGCCATCCATAAAATAATTCTGTGATAAAAATTTCTCCCCATCAAAATATTTAAAAAAAGTTAAAGTTCAATGTGAGCAAAAATTTGGTGTACATACATATGTGTACATATTAAAACCGTATTTTGTTTTTTCACTGTTGGACTAAGACATAGCTTGTATGTCTAGATAGGTGACTCTGTTAGAGTAGAATCTGCATCTATCCTATACCTATCACCCCCACACAGTCAAATTCCATTTTTTACTTATTATGGTTACACTTTTTACAAAAAAGATGCTATATCGTATAAAAGTTACTAATTTTAATTACTTCTAATCACGAAATTTAAAACCTTTACTCATTAAATCTTTACGAGCTTCTTTAATCTCTTCATGCAATTCCTTGGCTGCCTCTGGACAGTCATTAAAGTTGAACGTGCGATATAGCACAGTACCTCCAGCATATAACTAAAATGTATATATATTATAAATGATCAAACACTTGATATTTATTTTTCAAAACTTACACCAAACATTAGAACAATAATGTAAGGTAATAGTTGTAAAGGAAATAGCCATTTTTCCAAGCCGGGTGTTTTAATTGTGGCCAACAGGATACCAAAATATGGTACAAGAAACAACATTACATACATTAACCATCGTTGTAAATTTGTCATGTTGTAGCAAAAAGAGAATGTTTTATAAATTTAACTTTGCTATTATTCTTATTTTTCTTTTTGGAATTAATAATTTACTTTTGCTAATATTTATTATTTTACAAAAAGCTGTGGGAATGTTTAAATATTGATGTTTGTAAAGAAACGTGTAATTAGTAGCAGCTGATTTTAAGGGCTGCCAGATTGTAAGAGAATTGAATATTACTACTAAATGTATTGAATGGTTGAAAAATTTGGTACTAACAGGTTTTTTAACGAAACAGCTTAGTTAATAGGCCTATGTGACGCAAGTTGTAGCAAACAAGTTGTATTTCACCTACTTTAATGAAGCTTGTTGCAAGGCGCATTTAAAAATATTGATTTAAACGAATGGTTGAATTACATATCAATTTGCGATAGAGTTGCCAAGGCAAGCGATGAAAATGAAGTAGTTTTTTTGTGAAGATGGCGCAAGTAGTTTAATCAAAATGGTGCGAAAATACCTAAATTATCAACCCCATTGAAATGTGTATGATTTGATGTCTCAGCCGGCAGCGTTGATATATTGAGGATTAAATTTTACATTTGCCAATGTAACAATTCGTGTAACTTCGTGTCACGGAAATGACCAAATGACTGAATATATTTTAAATTTGTCGATATTCTAAGGGTGAATGCAACGATATCGGTGGAACCGCTATTTTAATATAATTATCATATTCTCCGACCCGAGGATTAATCTATTCATATGTTACAGTTATATTGCTCAATAAAAATAATAATTTATATTTCATATATATATATATATATGTATCAGTTCATCAACAACATATTATATATTTCTTTAGTGTCTAGGTAACTATTAATTTAAACTTAATTATAATGTTTTATCATAAATTAACCGCTTGCATGTTTATTATTGTATAATTTTTTTATTATTATTCATTTCATCAATGACATAGATGGCTTGGCGAATCGGCTTAACTATAAATGCGCGCATGATTTCTAATTTAGTTTTAGTATTTTAAACGTTTGGACAAGAACAAGTGTAAAGGATTTTAAAAGTTTTGCGGTAAAGAAAATATGTTTTAAAAAAAATGAATTTTTTGCTTGTAAGTGTTGAGTGATTTATTAAAGAATTATTTCCAATTTTCTGTTTAATAATCGGATATAAATGATATTTCTTTAAAAAAAAAAACTAATAAAAACATAAATGTATTATAATTGCAGCTCCTTTGTTTGTGTTGTACAGCAGTGGTGGCCAAACCTGCCGGATATGATTATTATGCAGGCTCACATATAACTTCACCCAGTAACATTAACCATCATCATCATCATCATCCTCATCATAAATTGGATCATTATGGGCGTAATTCATTTAATGGACATATTCGGGGCATTTTACAACCCCCTATCTTTGAAAATGATTTGAATAAATTCACCTTTAATGGACGTTATCGCGAAAATTTCGTTCAAAATCCATACCACAGTACACACTTATACGCATCGCCGCTCATTACGAAAGACATATATTTGCATGTGCCTCCTGAAGAGCCTCATTTTCATGCTGAACCACTGCCGCCCCGCACACGTTATCGCATTGTATTCATCAAGGCACCCACTCTTAAGCAACCCAAGACCGCCTTGAATATCAAACAAGCGCCCAGTGAAGAGAAAACGATTATTTATGTGTTGAGTAAAAAGCCGGATCCCGTTGAAGTAGAGACCACCGTTCAAGAGACCCCAACTAAAGTTAGTAAGCCGGAGGTTCACTTTATTAAATATAAAACAAAAGAAGAAGCTGAAGCGGTACAGCGCGATATCCAAGGTGAGCTAGATGTGGTTCAGGGTTGTTGTTTTTTTTTTATCGAATATATGCTAATCATACCTGAATGTCTGCGAATGCAAAATTTTATTTTAATTTATTCTTTTAGCTCATTACGATAAACTTGGTGGCACTACACAGGTTAACGATGAAGAAATTGTACCAGTTGCATCTGTTGTGGGAAGCTTAGACAATTCCTCTTCTTCCTCATCATCATCATCATCATCATCATCATCATCATCATCTTCTTCTTCTTCTTCTTCTTCTTCTCCTGTTAACTCGGAATATGAAGATAACACAAATTATAGCGACTATAATAGCGAGTCCGACCAACAGGAATATAGTCAAGAGGACAACGAATACAAAAGCCGATAGTATGACTTAACACGTGAATAAACTTTCCATAAATATAATGCTTACATTTAGTATAATCTTAGTTACTTATGTGTGGTTTGTGGTTTTAAAATATGTTTGTAACACACACGTACTTAAAATAAAAAAAATAAAATACTTAACATACAACAAGTGAACATGTTATAGTCGGCCAAGTCCGACCATTTCATGTCCTACATCCGTTAGTTCCACAAAGTATGCTACAATTTGTTTGGTTGCATTAGTAAACAAGAGGCATTATAATAATAATTATAATATATGAGGAAAGGAGTACCAAAAATGCTACAATCGGGTCCAAAATTGGCCCAATCAAATATAAAGCTCATGAACTACTTTTCTCTAAATTTTGTGCAAAAATTTTAAGAATTGCGACTTTTTGACATATAAAGATTTCCATTATATTAGGACCTCCTATGAGAAGGGGTTCTAAAAATGGTCCGATTCGTTTCTTTCTTAATAGGGTTTAGGATGAATACACCAAATTTCATGGAAATATCTTAAAAAAGAACGAACAAGTTTACTTGGACAGACAGAGGGACACACGCACATGGTTAAATCGATTCTACGCATAGAATGACAGACGGACAGAAAGACATGACTAAATCCATATATTGTATAAGATGTTGGTTCAAAATTTATAAACTTTGTGGAGTCTCTGGTACCTTGTTTTGGGCACACATTTTTACAAATATTATATATCATACTTCCACATATTATGGCGGGTATAAAATCAGAAAAATGATGAGTTAGCTGAATTTGTGTGTTTGTATATCATGCACATAGAGGGGGCGTATTAAATGACAGCTACCACTATATATATAGAAATAGTCAAGAGTTTAATTTTAAAGCTGATAGTGTTTGTTATGATCACAAGGAGCGCCACAAAAAGGTAGATAACCATAAACATTCGCATAACATAACATGAAAATCAACAGAGAAGTATTTTTTTTATATTATTCCAACTACCACCAGCTGGGTGCATTATATCTGCCATAAAAATTGACCTACGAACTTGAAATATGGTTTGTATATCCCATATATATATGTGCCAAAAGTGGGCATGGATTATTAACAAACCCGCCCACAATTTACAAAAAGTTATACTCAACGTAAAAGTCGACTGATACGTAATACATACACTCTTATAGGGCGTAATCATATACCTGCCATGCCCATTATTATGAATGTGGAGGGTATTTAAGATTAAGCCTAAGCCAAACTTACTTTTCTTACTTGTCTTTTTCTTATATGAACATCCACTGCCTCCTCTAACCGCAAATAAATCAAATTTCAGTCAAAACAATTTTACGTTACGCATTGCGCCAACAATGCAAAGCACATGCCAATAGCATCGAATGTGTAAATATGTATACAAAACAAAGGTACACATATACTTCTATGCAAAAGGTTTAAAATGTTATATAAGTGTTTGTATTGTAGTTTTTTATATGTTTACTAAAAATTAACCAGTACAATATACATTTTTTTATATAAATATTTGTAGATATAGAGTCTCAAATGGAAGCTGGTGGATTTTATGATATGTAGAGAAGATAACGATTTAAGTGTGTTTTGATAATCGATCAATCGTATTAACATACACGGCTACAGTAACTGATGTTGAAATGAGCTGAACCTTTATATTGTCAAATATACTTGATGCCAAAGAAGCGTTACACGCACACTATTGTATTAATGCGGAAACGTATATTGTAAATCCATTCATTTTTATTAACGTTTCATATCATTCATGCATGCTTGCTTCCATTTCATTGCTCTACGGAACGTTTAATGTGCGTTGGTATGTCTGTCTTCTCTCGATAGCAAAAATTGTGCAAACTTGGCAGAATTATTAAAAGTTCTTATAAGCTGGTTGGTATTGAAAATGGGCAAAAGTCGTTTGAAGGATACGCTCCCAGTTAAGTAAAAACTGAAGAAGGAACAATTTTTAACTATTCAAAAACTCTCGTAGGTAAAAAGCTCACACATATTTTTCAGGAGATGTTAGTATAAGGTTCCAAAAAATGAATATCTTCGATACCCCCAAAATATGGGTTCTTAAGGAAGAAGAAAGATGGTTTAGATATATTTTATGATAGAATCACGGAGCTGCATAATAAGTAGCAGTACGTGGTCAGATAAAATGGAAATGAAATGGAAAGTTAGACTTGAGATAAAATAATTGTAAATTTTATTTTTTCATTTTTTCGACAGATTTTTCTGTATATTTTTCCAATAATAAAATAAATAAATTAAATTATTAAATATGAACGCGAGTAGTAGACATGTTTAAGCAACGTTTACTTTTTAACTTTGGCTGGCAAGTAATTTCGTGAAGGTATTTCAATACCTGTTAGTAGACCACCAACACCACCAACTCCACTACCACCACCAACCCTACCAAGTGTAGACGATCCTTGACCAAAAGTGAACTTTGTTGGACCTGTTTGTAAGCCAGCCTGCCCCCCTGCACTCGGTACAGCGCCAATAACTGATGCGACTGGGGCAATACCTTCATCTGAGACACGCGTTGAACCACCCAAACTCTCATATTGAGCCTGTATCTGTTGTTGAGCTTGCTGCGCTTCTTCCTGTGTTTTATACTTAATGAAGAATACTTCCGGCTTATTAACCTTTTGGGTTGTCTGTGTCGTTTGCAATTGTTCATGAATTTCTTGAATGTCCGGTTTCTTCGTTAATACATATATAATGGTTTTCTCTTCGGTGGCTTCTTGGGCTGCTTTAAGAGCTGCTGCATGATGTTTGACATGATGAGTGGGTGCCTTGATGAAGATGATTTTGTAATTTTTGCGTACAGGTCTTTGCGACTGATATGCGGGTATGTTCTGGCTTATATCCTCAAAATCATCGGGTGCTGAATGTATGTAAATGTCCTTGGAGATGATGGCTGGTTGTTGTTGTTGCTGTTGTTGTGGCTGAATGAAACCTTGCGTTTGAGTATTGTATTGAAATCCCGATTGGGGTGTCTGGCTGGCGGTGGTGGCTGCAGCATAATTGAGTAACTGTGGTGAAAAAACTTGCGTGGGGATAGCAGACCCACCTAGGCCGATGGCGGGTCCACTGGGTATTTGTGTGTTTGCCACCGAACCTACGCTAGAAAAGCCAAAACCACTGCTTACGGGTGCTAATTGGTTTGTAAATGAGTTAGCACTGCCAACACTGCCAACACTGCTTTGACCATTTCCAGGCTGATATATGTAACCATTCTGGGGGGCAGCATTTGTTAACCAAAACACACACTATTGTAAGAAGAAATTCAAAAAGAGATATTTTCTAGTCCTTAGTATTAAGATAACTGTTAACAAGCAATTTACCGTTACCGTTATTACGATAATTTTGTTCATAACGTTTATTCGATAAGTGCCTGACTTGTGCTAGGGCTAACTAGTAAAATCAAACTGACGCTTGGGTCTGGGTGGTGCAACACTTTTATATGTTAGGGTATGGCCCACAATCAACAGCATCATTACAATTTCACACAACTGTAAACCTGGTTACAGCTATTCATAAATAACGATTTTTTGAAACAAAACAGAAAAAAAAACCAGCAAAAAACTACGTTTGGCTTAGACCAAAGTAAAAATGCCCTTCACATTTATACACATAAAGTGGGCGTGGCAGGTACCTATTTACATTCTTTATTAGTTTACTTAACATGCATCAACTTTTACATCGGATTCTATTTAAAAAAGATTTCATGTAAATTGTGGGTGTGTACCGCCCATATTTGAAATATCAATGCAAATGTACAAAATTTCAACTTTGTAGCTAATACCTAATGGGGGGCGTGGCATTTCATGACATTTTAGCGAAATGTCGGTACAGACGCATGGACGGACATACCTAGATCAACTCAGTTTTTGATGCTGATTACAAGTACATATACTATGTAGGGTTTCTAATGCTTCCTAACTCAGTATATGCCCCATTTTATGTGGAGGGCATAAAAAGTCTTAAAATATCATCTCTACACCACAATGTATTGATGTAACATTTGACATTGCCAAATAGATGAGTAACTAGATACAAAAAAATAAATAAATAATTACATGTGTGAGATCTCCCGTAATATAGTGGACACACCAAAAACCAAAAACCAAAAACCGGTTCATCGTTCACCCATTTATTATATATGTTTCCTAAAATATTCAACCAATATTTCTAATTCACATTATGACATATTATTATCTAAGCTGAAGTTTTACCTTGAATTCGGTTTTTATATTTATTACAGTGTTGTTATGTAAAGAAAACAAAATAAAGTTTTTAGGAGAAACGTTTATTTTATTACGGAAATCACATCTCTGAAGCATACCATGGCGAGTAACTGTTTTAAATTTTAATTGCATACAAAAAAAAAAAGAAAAATGTTACAAAATTGTTAACGTGATGATGGTGTGTGATCATATTTGTTACGGTTGGTTGTGTAGGTTAGGGGAAGAGATCATTTACATAAAACATCAATTAATAATAATTTGAGTGTGTTGGTGAGGAGTTCCCCACATTTCGAATTCATTTTCTAGTAGAAGAGATTGCAGAAGAATTGTTTTTAAGGCAGCCGAAGTTTCAGTGTCAGTGTTTTAGCGGAGGTAAATATGTTTTGGCGGGACTGTTGGCAAAAGAATGCGAAGAGGCTGCTGCATGATTTAGCGCAGCATCTGTATGATGTGGTGTGGACTCATATGATCCTGAAGACACGTAATTATGCTGCTGACCACTTGAAATATGCGTAGTCGTTGTTCCAGGCAATTGTCCGTAATGAGCCTGAATGCTCTGTTCGGCGTGTTCCGCCTCACCACGTGTTTGATAATTCACAAAATGTACTTCGGGCTTGTGGTTCTCTGACTGAACTGAATGCAACTTATTAACGAAACCATTCAAGTCTGGCTGCTTATTGAGCACATAAATGGCAGTACGGTCCTTTACACCAGCTTGAGCCAATTTGAGAGCGGTTCGTTCTAAAGCGTTGTTTTCCGGATTCCTAATGAAAATCACGCGCAGGTTCTTTTTCAAAACATTAGACAAATAATGATCAATATGATGATCGTCATGGGTCGATTCCGGGGCTGTGTACGAATAAAATTCTTTATTGTATTCTTCTGCAACGGGTTGAAAGGGGCGTGTCAAGTCGGCTGGCGTATAATTTACTTCACGATTACTTTCCGCGTGACTGTTACTAAAACTGTGATGAGTGTTTGTTTGAACGCTCACCTGAGGATTGTACTGATATTGAGCGGAACATATGGCTAACAAGCCAATAAACTGAAAATTATTAAATTAAATAAAATATAAATTTATTTTTACTTCTTTTTTATATCCTTACCATAATAGAACGCATCATTTTTCCTTTTTTTTTATATATTTATTATATAATGTTGAATTTATTATATAAGTATCAACTGTTTGTGCTGTGACGTCTAAGCGTGTTGTGCGTATTTATTGTGCCGGACACGCACTATTTATAATAGAGAATGAATGTTTAATTTTAATAATAATCTCATCTTTCTTAAGGTCACAAGATTTCGAAACATTTCTTTGTGGTCACGCACCATTCATAAAGCTAAGATGTAATGTAATAAAACTGCTTTTTTAGATTAGTTTCAGAGGGTTTTTTTGGCTTGTTTTGGCTATTTCAAATAAATTTCTATATGTTTGTTCCTATTGTTGTTATGTATTTAATGGTTTTTGGAAGGTATAATTCCAATCATCTTAATGACTTGAAAAAAATCCTCGCTTATTGCATAATTTACAAAAAAAAAAAAACAAAATAATTAAAAAAAGTTAAGGTTTCAAAATTGATTTATACGTCGACGCAATGTTGAGGTAGGCATTAAAACTAAAAACTGGTATTTGATATCATCTGTATAGAAAATATATTTCATTTAAGGTATAAGCTGAATATCCACACGCAGTTAGTCGAGAGGTTCTATGTGCGTACCCTGCACCACTTGGAGCAAATGGTATATTAAGCTTGTGCGGACATTTGTCACTCTTGAAAACAGCAAATTTCACACCCACCTTCAATTATACCGTTCGATTCAGAATCACAATCTAAATCGATTTAACTATGTCCGTCTGTCTGTAAACTTATGTTGCTCATAATTTTTTAAAAATATTTTGACGAAATTTGGTACAAAGACATGTAATAGCTCAAAGAAGAATTTTCATTTATAATGTACTTGAACGAGATAGAATTTTTCAATTTCCAAATTGATAACTGAATTATTGAGCCTAGGAAATGTTTTCCACATATAAATGATAAAATAGATAGACAACTCTCACCGTTTGCTGTTGACTTAGAATATATACACTTTGTTGATTCTCTGAATAATACAACAAATGAAAATATTACACACCATTTGGCATCTTACAAGACCGGCAAGAGAAGTATAAGATGGGGCCTGTACTAAGTTTGACGTTTTCTTTGCAACAATCAGAAGGAGGCGTCAGAGACCCTAGAAAGTAAATGTATTATTGATCAGGATTAAAATCTGAGTCGATCTAGACTCTTTCACACACACTTTTCTTTAGGCAGATCGCTCTGAGTGAAATTGGTTGAGAGCTATGCCCACAATCGATAAAAAAGTATCTATCAAGTACAAAAATTGATCTAAGATTGCAGCAGAAATATTTATATTAAGCTCTTGCAGACGCGCCCACAATTTACGAGCAGCTTTTTTTACAGAATTTTATGTGAAGTTGACACGTATTGCGTACCCTGTTAATGACCTTAATGAGATACCTGCCACACCTACATGTTGTGGAAAATATTAGAGTTAGTTACCTTGTTTATAAAGTTAATTATTTATCATATCAGCCAAGCTCATCTCGATAATATGACAAGAAACAATTATTAGAATTAAGTGCTTATGAAGGGTACACAAAGTGTGACTTAACCGAAACTTAACTCTAATTGCATTTAGTATATCCATATGTTCAAATTCCCTTACAGACACAAAAAAAAAAAAAATTCCCTAATTGATAAAGTGGAAATACGTTGTATTGTAGTTTGTTTGTACACAAGCTAAAGATTCAACTGATTACGCATATGAACACGAAAATTATGTATAAACAAAACGAAAATTGTGGATGCACCCCAGATAAGAGATAAGACAGCGAGTAATAAAAACACTGAAAAACATACCAGACAATGTATTTGAATTGAAATTTTGTAAATCAGTACTATTTGAACCCTTAAAAAAGTACTTGCATTCCTTCAAACGCTTATGAAATGTACTACAAGTAGTTAAATAGTTAAGTAGAATAAAAACATGAATGGTTTGTGTATTGTTTCTATTATCGTTTTAATTGAGTTTGGTGTGGAAGCTCAGATATTTTATTTTCAAAAAAGTAAACCCATTAATAACGATAAACGAAATTCGTTGGAAAATGATTGTGATCCAAAATATTTTGAACGTAAAATGAATACAATTGAATCACATGAACCTCAAACGGTAGATGAATCACCGTTGCTTGCAGTGCTAAATAAAAATAGAGCGAATTCGGTTGTAATAAATGAAAATAGAAGTAAAAGAATTGTAAATAATTGGATAATTGAAAATCCAATCCAACTAAACAGTATCATACCAGCCAAGCTAAGGCTTTGTGAAAAAAGTAAGCTTCATGTGTAAGACTTAAAGATCTCTCTTTCAACTTAGTCGTGTTATTGTCTATAATTTAGAATATGCTGAATATATAAAGATGGTCTTTCCGGAGGAAGATGACACTGCAGCTGATGCAAATGATTCGCAATTTAATGGTCGCGTTCTAGCAGATCCAGGCGAATATCCTCATATGGTAGATTCTTTAAAATATGAAACAGACAGATTTTTAATTTAATATTTATTATTTAAAATTAGTGCGCTTTGGGCTTCCGCAATAATGTAAATGGAAAATACGTTTACAAATGTGGCGGCAGCTTAATTAGTGAAAAATTTGTTATAACAGCAGCTCATTGTGCGGACTTTAATGGGTATAAGGTGACTTTTTAGCATCTGACAATTTCAATAATAATTTTTTTCTTATTTTTCACTTAAGTGAAAAACCTTCAAGAATCCGGATTGGAGCTGTAAATCTTATGGCCAATAATACTAAAACTCTAATAGGAAATGTCAAGAAAGTTCACATACATCCCTCCTATAGAGAGAACTTAAATTATAATGACATAGCGTTGCTGGAGTTGAAGCAGGAAATAGTGTAGGTTTAAAAACAAATTAAAAAAATTCAATATGATGTCGGCTTAAACTGAAATTTGTGTGTTTTTTCCCCCTAGATTATCCGAAAATGTACGTCCCATACGTTTATGGACTAGTTTTGATATTGCCTTTAAAGAAGCCTATGCTATGGGCTATGGATCAACAGAGTTCGCTCGAGCACCCACCAATCGTTTAACGGTACTTAATATGACGATCGTACCGAACGAGAAGTGTGATCGTGAAATGCCCGTTTTACCTGAAACGAAATATGGCATAATTCCTAGTCAGATATGTGCTCAAGATTACATTTCAAATCGTGACACTTGCCAGGGTGATTCAGGTGGTCCATTACAATTAAATTTGCAGGGTCAGAGGCGTCATAATCGGCTACACTATCATTTAATTGGTATTACTTCGTACGGCATGTACTGTCGCAGTGGCTACCCCAGCGTATTTACTCGGGTTCAATACTATTTAGATTGGATAGAACAGATAGTGTGGAAAGAATTATACTAGCGTTTATTTTTTAAACAATAATTATTATTATTTTTTTGGTGAATCTTCCAGGATTGAAATTAAGAATAATTATTAAAATCTTACATCTAACTTGAATAGTTATTTAAATAAGTTTTAAGAAAATTGTAGTATAACTAGTTTACGCAAAGACGCTTCAGCTCATCATTTATAAGTCATTTACTTGGTCATTCCATTAGAATATATTCATTAAACATTCATAATATTCGTTAAACATTTTTCAATATTTTTATTGTCTTTTATTACAAATCATCAATAATAACAAGATTGAAATAAAGCGAGTATTAGTGGAAACCTATAAATGAGTATATTTGTAGTAATTAGTTGTAAAAACCAGTCAGCTAATTGTTAACCATAAAGTGGATGTGGTAGATTATGCAATCTTTGTTGTATTCTGCGCCAAATAAGTTTTTTATTATGTGTCTACGCCCATTTCTTCGATGCGCTAATTATAAATGTCAAAAGAAAATTTCAATTATTAATTTAATGTCCTAGTTACTTTCTGGTAACTAAATTTTGACTGATATCGCCAATTGGAAGCATTTGTATAAAAGTTCAGCTTAATTGCACAAAATTTATGACCGTGAGAATGCCCACAAAAGAGCGAACGCGGACCGATGTGATTTGATTGATTCAAATTTTGATGCTTATTAAGAATATATGTACTTTCTGGGGTCTATAATGCTTGGTTTGGGTGTTGGTATAAAAAATCTCAAAAACTAGGGCCAAATAATCTGTTCAATCCAATCGATATATTCAGAGACTCGGGTATATACACCAGGTAGTTCTAAAGCACAACCATTCCCAAACGATGTTATGCCCACCACAAAAGGCTGACTTAAACCTTTTGCATTTTTAGAATGTACAATTAAGGGACCTCCAGAGTCACCCTGAAAAATATTAAGAATATAAGAAAACATTATGATTGAAATTTTTCCCATTAATACATTCCTTCTACCTGGCATGTGTCTCTTAACTGTTGTGGATCCTTTGCACAGATCTGCGTCTGAACAATACCGTTTGGTAAAGAATTTTCCGTTTTATAACTATTATTACACTCACTATTGCTGACAACCATTAATTGAGTTTGAAGCAATGTCGACGAACCAAGTCCACCTATAAATGTTTTTCTTATTTTTATGGGTTTGAAAGATTCATTTCTAAAATACGAGTAACTTACCAAATTTGGTGTGACCATAACCAATGGCAGTTACATGAATATCATCTAATGAATGCGGCGTCCACATACAAATGACGGATCCGACTGGGATTGAAAGGTCTTCCAATTTAATCAATGCTATGTCATGATATATTTCATTTCGTCTAAAATCGGGATGTGTTAAGATTTTATCAATTTTTAAAGGTTTAACGTTAGCATCAGTTAAGTTTACACCACCAATTAATACCACTGAAGGGGCGATTCTGAAATGAAAGTAAGATTAATAAAATTGGTATAATTTTAACTTTCATGGCTTGTCTGAGCTTCATCTACGGCGGAGATTTTGATTCAGTTTTAGACGGAAGCTACCAATGACAGTACACATTTCTAATTATTGTGATAAGCTTGATAATGAATAGTTTTTTACTCACCCATTTAATTGAGTACAGTGAGCTGCCGTTAAAACATACTGTACAGAAATTAGAACACCTCCGCATTTGTAATCATATTCACTAAAGCCTAGGGCATTATCCCAACCCAAGGCAGCCTAAACCAAACATTACAATTCAATACAATAAAGTTCATTCTCTTACTGTGTGTTCTACAAACCATATAGGAATGTTCTCCATAATGAGTGTAATCTCCTCCTACGATATGTAGACGAATATCATGACAACCTAAATAAAGATAAAATATTTTTTAGTAAAATGGATCTCTCAAATTATGTATTATCGACAACCTTTTGCGCTGGGTCTGTGTAAACTATCGGACCAAATATTATCTTTACAGCAGATAAAGGGCTCAGATTGTATAAAATAACAAGTATCAATGGTTTTAGCAGTGATAGCCGCTGGACAATATTTTAAACTACGACAATTACCTGGACTGCCATCCGTTAAATTACACTTCTCGGGGAAATCATCAATCTGGGGGAAAATGACATTTGTTGAGGTTTTAATTAAAGCTGTAATTATTGAAAATTTAGAAGCATTAAAGAGAAAAGAGAAAATTTTACTACGTACGGAATTGAAAAGTTCCACAAAACGCGATTATGATTAATTTTGTGACAAACATTGGAATAGATCAGTTTTTTCTCTAACAATAAAAATTATTGTACTTATCACGTTCACTGTCGCCTATGTAATAATTGTTTGTTTTCGTGCATGTCGTTTTTTTTGCCAAGTTGTTGGTTGTTTTTTTTCCATATTTTGATTACAATAGTTTTGATAACGCATATGAATATGAAAAAATTGAGAATAAAAAATTATACAATAAAACAAAATATATTCACACGTAATAAGTTTATTATATTATTGTACATACATGCATACGCGTACATATATTTTATTCAATTGATTTATTCATTTACACTATTCATTCGATATATTAGCTTAATAATTGTTGTTTGATTTAACGGTTTTTAAAATTTGGAATATATTAAATTGAATTAACGATTACATTTGTTGTCGAACTTTAAGCACAACGCTAGTTATTAGAGGGAACTTGTTTTACTAAGTAATGGCCGTTTTTTCATAAAAGATAAAATTTCTTTTGAAAACAAGTGAAAATATTATAGTCGGTCAAGCCCGACCATCAAATATCCTACACCAGTTGGTATATTATTCAATTAAACTTTTTTCTTTTGAAAAATAAACTGTATATTTATGCTTGTAAAAAATTATACGAGGAGGGGTTCCAAAAATGGCCCGATCCTATCCATTTTCAAAAAGATTTCTTTTTGGGCCAATACATATCCTTGTACCAAATTTCATTGAAATATCTCAAAAAATGCGACCTGTAGCTTGCGCACAAATTTGCGGGGACAGATAGACGGACAGACAGACATGGTTAAATCAATTCAGATTTTGATTCTGAATCGATCGGTATAACTGAAAGTGAGTGTGGGGTTTGCCGTTTAGGAGTTACAAACATGGGCACAAACTTAATATACCCTTTGCCACAAGTGGTGCAGGGTATATAAATTGTAAAAATTGTAAAAATTGTAGAAATTGTAAAAATTGTAAAAATTATGTTACCGAACGTAGACATTATCTATCGCTAGACAATATTTCTTTCCATATTTCTAGAAATATTTGAATATGACCTCGGAAAACGCCACGCCTTTAAAGACCATTTAAGAATGGACTAAGTTTTTAGCATCTTTAAGACAGAGACCCCTAAAAAAAAGACGCAGTGTCGCTCAATTCAATTACAGGTCCATATCTATTTTATATCGCCTAAATTTTATACGAACAAAGTTCTCGTAACAAAAGGACACATGTCGTAAGATTTTACTTGTTACACTGACTTGTGTTATCAAATGCGGCTGTAATTGAATTTTGAGATTCTGCCACCAAAATTTAAAAGAACGACACTCCGTCTCACGAAAAAATTTCGTAAAATATTACTTCAAAGGTGAAGTAAGGTTGAATTTAACTGCCAAGGTTATTGCAAATTATTTAAATTTTTTTATTTTGATTGTTTTCATTATTTTGCAGCTGGTTTTACTGGTTATTCCTACTAATTTAAGTAGCAACCTAAGTGCAGAATTCAGAAATTTACGAATGTGAGCCTTACTTTGTAAAAAGGCTTTATGTATGAAAGAGGTTCTTAAAACACTGGCAGTTGCACGTTTTATAGACTGAAGTCTTTAAAGTATATCTACCAGTTTCATTTTCAATACTGGTTATCCTTGCTTTAAAAAACACTTTTGTGACAAAATTGTTATCTGCAGGTTGATTACAAATACACGAACGGACAGATGGACATTTATTTTATTCAATACTGCTTCTACAAAATGTTTTGGATAAACTGTTACAATTAAGGGAACAGGACACGTATAAAAAGACTACTGTGGTTCTCGTTTTGGTGAAAAAGGTATTGATTACCTTCATAATTGGTTGTACTAAATTTTGAACCCAATCGAACCATTTTTGGAACCCATTTTCAATGCTTCACTTTTACTGCTGCAACTAACCCAATTATAGCATAATGTATAGAACAAAGCGGTGTAGGGTATTAAATGGTCGGACTTGATCGGCCATAACATTTTCATTTGTTTTATTGTACTCACATATACATACATACATACAATTTAATTAATTCAAATATTGAAATTCGTTTAATTACATCTGAATCTGAAAATATATTAGAGTACATGAGTAACTCTCATTAAAAATGTAAAAGATGAAGAATATATGTATATGCATATAAAATTCAAGTTGCTACTCTACTTAGTGTTATGTTTTGTATTGAATTGTCTAATTATAAAAGCAATTTAAAGCGAACAGTTAAAGCAGTTGGACGCGGAATATTAAACGATTACTAACAATACATATAACGCTGGCAGAATATGTTTTAGTAATTTACTTAATATGTCATTTTATCAAAAATAAATTAATAATTTTTACTCATATTTTCAGCTTAACCCTTTGTATACTACTGTGCTCTTCATCTAATGCTTATAGCCAAAGCGTTCCGTATGATTGCCGCAGTAATGCAATAGTACCCAAAAAAGATTTTCGTTTAGAGAGGGTGAGTTGAGTTGCCCGGTAAAAGTAATTTAATACTTTGTTTCTGTTGTTAGTTCATAGGTCGTTGGTATATATACGAGCACACAACAAATCCATTGGGAGTGGGTGTTAAATGTACTTATGCCGATGTAGATTTGTTGGATAATGGCGATAAAATTATGACAACCTATCATACTAATATAACGTGAGTTTCTCTTTAATGTAAATGATATAAATATGTACTCATAAGTTTGGAAATGGCCCAAATCAAAGTTGAATTCTTTATAGATTTTAACGAGTTGATGCTATAATTAATTTAATTACTTTATGATATTATATGTGATATTTTAAAAGATGAGACTCCACCCATTTATAAAATTATTATTTATGAATTTGTTGTAGAACGGGAATAGAATATGTTGTATCAAATAGAATAAGCATGGCTGGACCTGGTATATATGAATTATTTAGAACTGGTAAGCGCATAAAATGATATATTTATATATCAATATATTTAATGTCATGCTTTTCAGGTGAATCTGTTGGGATGAAGATTATGGTATTGGATACCGATTATAGCAACTATATCGCGGAATATGTCTGCACTGATTATTTTGACTCATCCAATTTGACAGAAATTATTTGGATTACCACACGAGAACGTTTCCCTTCAGAGGATGTTATTAATTTAGCTCATTCTGTAGTTACTGCTAATGGATTGTCGTTGAGGAATGTGAAAAAAATTGATAAAAATAATTGTGCCATATATTCTTGAGTATAGAAAACGTTCAACTATCCTAAGTGATCACACTTTTCTACGGTTCCGGTATATCAATATTTTATATTAAAAAATAATTTTGTGTCAATATTTTAATGAAAAAACTCAATTCAGCGATTGCAAGTTTCACAACTTTGCGGTCTGGTGGTTCGAGATCAGTGGCAGATATAGCAGAATGTGTCATTATCCTTCATGGGGTTCTTTTTAATAAGCAAAAATAACAATAAAATGATAAAACTTCATGGAGGGTATACTAAGTATGTCATTCCGTCTGCAACACCAAGAAGAAGGCGTGAGATTTACAAAGTATTTATATTTTTCATCATACACAGAAAAAAAAAACAATCAGTTTTGAGAATAAGTGTATAAAACTTTAAACACAAATAAATTAGCAAAGAAATAATTTTAAAACTAAAAAGTGAAAAAGGATTCTTAAGTTGTATCAGACTTGTACTAAATATTAATTAAGACAAACAATAAAAATACAGAAAAATTAATTATATTGAAATTAAAAAGGAATGGGTTCTAAAAATGGGTTCTAAAAATGGTCCATTTTCAGTAGGGTTTATTTTTGGGTCAATGCTTTTCCGCGTATCAAATTTCATCGATATATCTTAAAAAATGCGACCTATAGCTTGCGCACAAATTTAGATGGACAGACACAAGGACAGTCGGACAGACGGACATGGTTAAATGGATTCAGATTGTGATTCTGAATCGATTCAGATTGTGATTCTGAATCGATCGGTATAATTGAAAATGGTTGTGGCATTTGCCGTTTAGGAATTACAAACATCCCCACAAACTTTATATACCTTCTTCCCCAGGGTGGTGCAGGGTATAAAAATATAACTCTCAGTTCCACTTGACCGTTGAATAGCACCCAACTTACTTTAATTTTACCAGTAAAGTAAAGCTATATAATAAAGTCCTACAGGGAAAAGTTTAAAAGTTGTCCCATCGCTTTCAAATTTATGACATTCAAATATTAAGCTAATTAACTAATTTTCAAAAAAATATTTTAAATTATTTTTTTTTTTAGATGAAAATTTCTGTTTTATAAAGTAAAATAGGGCGTAATGGACTGATGTGATCTATTTTCAATAGTAACTCTTTAGCCCAAAAAAAGTGCTTTATACTAGATTTCTTTAATAAATATCACAAATTGCGATGATAATAAAAAGTGTAGGGACGGACAGACTTTATTCTTTTTTTATTTAAATAATTAATTAAAATAATATACAATAAAAGTGAATCTGCAGTTACACACACATCACTTTGTGCTGTGGGCTATAAATTAGAGAGCGCTTACTCAATTATTTAACTTCTCATGCACTAGATTCTTAATGTTATAGCCCACATACACAAGCATATTACTTGCCACTTGACAAAATTACAATTTATGGCAAATCTTAAAGGAATTTGAGAGCCTTAAAAGCGGCCGTTTATTATACTAAAAGCAACCACTTGTTGATAACTTGGGATTAAATGGAAAATTTCCCAAATAAATGCATAATAATATATAACAAGAGATATATTTATTTCTCCTTGTAAAAAATTACGAAATCCAATTCACCGCGCAGACGCGAAATTCAACGAAGGATATTATTAACAGATGTCTCCTTAAAATGTGGCTGCACAATGTTACAAAGAGGGATAAATTTTATATTCGAATAGCATGAATGCTGTCAACGCAACTTGTGAGATATGATATGAGGGATCCTTATGAAAAATACTTTGTGTCCTTACTCAAAATTTTGTTTACTGCTCTTCTGCAGGAGAGTTGGTTTCATGCTTTTTTTTTTTTTTCTTAGAAATTTATTGCCTGCAACTGTTTTAGCAATTTTTCAATATAAAGGAAAAAGGTGTACAGAACGTAAACAAAAAAAGCCTCTTTTGTTGGGGTGGCTAGAGTATGAAACATATTGTTCAAGTGCTATCTACAGGTGGTGTTTGATGGAATGCCGAAGTGAATGAATTCAAGTTGTGCAAGGTAAAGGCCATACCTATCCAAAGTGTCAGTCAGTCTGTCGGTGTGTCTGTTTGCCTTTATATCAAAAAATGTAATTTATGTTTTTGTACAAGCGTAAAAATGTATAAATTTTTATGTGGTGTGAATGCACTGGGTTGGCACACCCATAAGATTGTTTATAATGTTTATTGTTTTATTGTAATACTCGGATGATTTAATTTAATGCATAATATACATTCCTTAGAGGTCATTGCATGCAACACAACGAACCAACCCTAACGGGAAACATGGTAATCATACAACGAAACACACTTGCTGCCACTATTGAGCACAGTTGAAGGGGGCTGGAGGGGGTCAGACTAAAAGAGTCACTATAATAAAAACAAAAAAGAAAATATGAACAAAAACTAGACACACACACACACATACACAGTTAAGTATAGCATTACAATGGCAAATGGCGTAGAATGGCAACCGACATACATAAGCGTCTCAAAAGTAGAGAAATGAAGAAAAAACATTTTGCGATCCAAATCACCAACGCACAAATGTCATGAAAAGTGCTGTTAACCTTTCTTATAGCTTACATTCAATCTAAAACCATAAGTACGTTTTGGATACACACCTCGCACCCTCCTCGCTGTCACGCGTGCTTTGAATGAAAGATATTTGATATAGTAAATAATCCGTACACTCTCTCCCTCGGGGTTAGGGACAATCGTAATATAGTTCGTACATGGTGCATATATTTGTACATTTTCATATCAAAGTATATGCATATTAATGTGGGTACGTGTGTATGTGTGTATAGTGAATACATTTATTAGTTGATATGCATTGAGTGGTTCGTTAAAATGCACAGGAAACAATAACAATAAAGATGTAAAAGTGTATGTTTTTTTTTTTTTTTATTTCATTCCACACTTCTGTCCTTGTTCTGTTTCTTCATTTTCTCTTTTGTGGTTGCGTAGTTTATGTATAAGGATCCCATTTATAAACACACATAATATAATGTATAATAAATATGTATAATACCATGATGGCATTTGTTGCTTATAAATGTCTTACAAATGTTATAGAAAAGCAAAGTCGCACAAGTTGCCTATTTAGACAATGCCAACGTATAAGCATTTAAGGAGGGAGGGTAAAAGTTTAGCAACAGAGTAAATGAGAGACACTATAAACGATGACTCATGATTTTAAAAGATTTACTACATTTGTTATATAAACATACATGAACAATTTATTAGCGAGTATGATTACTTTTGTTTATATTGCATCTAAGTAAGCATATGGGATTGTACTGTAACTTGGACTTCTGTAACCCTGCAGGTATAAGGGTGTCTTATGAACTGTTTTATTTAGTTTATAACATGTGAGAGGTGACTCTTTATATTCCTAATCAGCATGAAGGTTTGAATTGGTCTGGGTATGTACGTCCGTCTTTTCTTACCACTTTCACGGTTACAAAAAATTCACAAATTGAGCTGAAATTTTCTATAAATATTTTTAGTTTCTGGGCACAGGTTTCAAAATTGGTTGAGAACCACGCCCACATATAACAAAAATCTATCTATCAGCCAAAAAGTTGAAATTTACTGCACTTTTTTATAATAAGCTCTCCACAGCAGGTGACGAAATTGAACAAAATCGGTCAAAAGACACGCCCACACTACTACAAGAGGTCAAAAAGAAACACAAATTTTTAATATTTTTTCAATAATTAATAATCAGCCCATAAGAATGCGATTTAAGAGACTCTATAAAGTATATAAGTGATTAGCATCAGATCTAAATCGTTGTTGTCGACGAATGGTTATAAATTTTGACTAATTTTAAGCTAAATTTTTCTACAGACATTTATAATTTTGATTCGGTTGATAATGAATATAAAAAAATTATATAACATGGCAAAATGGGCCAACTGTCATGCCCACAATCGACGAAAATCTTTCTATCTATGCCAAGTTGAAATTCGGTACATATATTTATATGTATTAAGCCCTTCTGTTAATGTGCCAAAAACGACGGAAAAGAATATCAACCACGCCCACAATGTACTAAATATTTTCTTGACCGCACTACGACGCGTAATATTTTTTACTTACCCTGTTAAAGTCGACAATCCGTTATCTGCCACGCCCAACATTTGAGTATTTTTACTTATCTAAGGCGTGTCTGAGATTTTGCTTTCATTTGAGTGAATTTGTAAATGGTTTCCACATACTTCACATTTCTACAGAAGTAATAAGGGCATAAATTATTCATTGTTTTTGTAGAGGAAAAGAAATACATTATTTGAAGCATTCAAGGTCACGGCTAATCTTGGTATCCTTTGACTCTATCTATGAATTCATTTTCTGCTGATTGTAATGAAAAAAGCTGTTGAGTGGCTTCAGTGGATCCAGTAATCGATTTTTCTTCTGCAAATATAGATAAACAGGCATTATGTTTAAGTTGTTGTTTGCTTGGTAGTGTATCTTCCTAGCAAGTACTTGTGTATTCTTTATATATTTCCAGTCATTTATTTAATTTCAAGTGTTTATCTATTTGATCGCCCTTCTTTGCTTGTTTTGTTGCTTGATGTAAAAAAATTGCTACAATATATTGTTTGGCAGTGGTAACCATGTTAGTTTTTTCTGTTCATATAAAATTACACACACATACATATACGTGTATATCAAAATTTTGGCACATGTTATACTTGCAGACAGAATTCTTGTATTTTTATTGCTCCCTGTTTATAAATCGTATTACGTGTTTATTTTTTGAGTGTGTAGAATAATTTAAGGCAGTCACTTTTTTTCAGCTTAATACGAGAAACAGGTCATGCGTTATTAAAATATATTACATAGTTAATGACCGAACAACACTGAACAACAAAACTTAGCAAAACTTTTCCTCAGATTTTTACGCATAAAGTTCACTAATTTGAACATACATTTGGTCTCCGAATTTGCCAATTGATTTTTGTTTTTGATTAAATGGAATTAAAATGTTTGTCCATCCGTCTGTCTTAAATTTAGCAATTGTTAGCATATTTTTCTTACTTATTATGCGAATATTTTAAAATCCTTTTGCTGTAAGCATTGAATTGAGTACCCGAGTACCCTCAACTACATGCAAAATATCATGTTTTAATTATTTACATGTAGCAAGTAATCGTTACGGGAATCTCAAGAATATTGCTAAGGTAACTGAGATATAAGCATTTTGTGCACATCTACATACACATATATACATTCAAAGGTATTATTTTATTAAAATACATTTCTTAAAGCATAATAAGTAAAGAACGGACTTCAGCTCTTGTTTGTTTTTGATTAATTTAGGAAGTAAAAATAAAAAACGGACGTACGGACACATATCCTCATATTATTGTTATATGATTTTCCATGGCTTTGGTTATGCTGCGGTTCATTTTTCGTAAAATATATCAAATATTTTCTAAGAAACTTTATGAACTTTGTATGTGTCTGTACGTCCAAACGTTCTTTTGATCAATTTTTTATACTTTAACATAAAGTCTACATGTATCAAGAGTATATATTAAATATTAACATAAATTTATGAACACATTAAAAGTCTATAACTTTATATGTGCATATTTTTTTTTTGAATAAGAATAATTGTTCAAAATAATGATGAATGTTGAAAATAAGGAAAATTGATCAAAGAACCCAGAGGTACACCCACAATACCACAAAATCTGTAATTTTAATATAAAAAGTTATTCCAACGTTTGTGCCATAATTACATACATATATACGAACGCAAAAATTTATGCTGAGCCATTATTCTCAATAAAAACTCAATGTGTCATTGGGGAGAAATTGAAGCGAAGGCTTCGTACAGACATTTAAATATTTCAATTCTTTTTATATAAATACAATACAACTAAAAAATGTATTTATTCAATTGCTGTTATGGAAAAGTTTTAAAATATTATTATTTTTTAAATTTCACACTCCAAAGAGTTCTCAGTTAAGTTGGAGTAGTGTTAGGATTATTTTTAAACCCTTCACCTTAGTGTTGAAGGTATACTAAGTTTGTTATTCCGTTTATAAGGAGGAGCAGGAATCGAAAGGTGACGTACTCGTATATGTATATTTATATATGTATTCTTGATCACCGTCCTTCCGTCCGTATATCGGTTGGTGTAACTCTCACAGTCCTAAATTTTAAGATATCGAGCTAAAATTTTGTACAAATATTTCTAGTATCTGTAGGTAAGTTTTTGTACAAAATGGGCAAAATCGGACAAGTTCCACGCCCACAATCGCTACAAATCTCCCACAAACACAAAATTTTTCTTAAGGTGTTGAAATTTAGTGCAGACATTTGTAAATAGGGTGTCATATCAATATCAAAAATGGGCGTGGGCAGATGACGGATACGTCTACAATTTACAAAAAACATTTTTATACAAAATGCGACCTAAGTTGATACGCATAACGTATACCATCGGTCAAGCTGGATCGAATATAACTTTTTCACTTTGTTGTATGTTGATGTTGTATGGTATATACATTTTCTTTGAAAAACTACTATAGACTGTCTGGCATAGGTCACGTTATCCTTTTTCTATACGTTGCAAAATATAATTTGTATAATAATACGGAGCCTCTCCAAATAATCCAATCTGCATACAACCAGAGATTGTGTATTGTATGATACAACTGAACTGATGCCGGGTAATATATGATTGAGTGTATGTATGTATATGAATTGGGTCACTTGTGTATTGTATTTATATATGTGTGTGCTTTTCTGTGTGCGTAAAAGGTTACAGTACATAAACATTTTGCTTCATTTTATTGCTTATAAAAAATGTAAATCTATTTACATATGACCGACCATTCCATCTGCATGCATACATACATTTATTG
Source organism: Ornithomya chloropus (assembly GCA_963971445.1). NCBI lineage: Eukaryota > Metazoa > Arthropoda > Insecta > Diptera > Hippoboscidae > Ornithomya > Ornithomya chloropus. The sequence continues at coordinate 6,316,537 of OZ020529.1, forward strand.
TAATATAAATATTTTATATGTATGTGTATGTACGTCTTGCCATCATTATTATGGTATTCCTTAAAAAGGTTGCCGCAAAGTTATTGTGTTGTGTCCAGTCGCAAGTTATAGACCTACTTGCAAAGAACAGAAGTTAAGGTGGAAGAGTCATGACTCAATAATATTATTGATATGGAGATGTTGAGAGTATTTAATATTTAGTCTAAGCCAAATTTTCTTTTCTGACTTGTTTCATTTTTTGATTTTCTTTTTCTTTTTATTGTGTAAGTACACGTACATTGCAGTTTGTGCGTAGAGTGAATTCAGTGTAATTCCCTGTAAAGCTGCACGCATTATATATTCAATGTAAATTCTTCATTGTGTTTGATCATCATTAGTAAGAGATTACGTTGAGTAGCTTCAAATTGCATATAAAATTAAATTATGCAAATATTATAGCCCGTTATTAACACAGAGACTATTTACACCACACAACTATGCACACCTACATATGTGTACAAGTAGATCTCTACATTATGAGCCACCTTCATACATTGAAAGTGTTAATCTAGGAAATCGTCGTTTCCTCTTCGTCTTTGTAGGCGTTTACAAAAGCTGCCTTTTTCTTTCTTTTTTTGTTATTTATACGTATTTGTTAAGCAGTCGATAAATAACTAAAATACTCTCACGTGTATAGATACATAGAAAAATAGAAAAAAAGCAAAAAAAACCACCCACACATAGGCTAGCTGTCGATGATGACGATGATGTTGATTGGGGGAAAGGTGGCGGTGGTGATGGTGGTCGTTGGTTGTTTGCCTGCCTAAGTGGTCTTCAACCCCCCAACCGCTTCATAAGTTGTTATGGGGTTGCAGTCGTTATCGTACAAACGATATTAAAAATTACAGTTATTGCAGCATTTACAGCACAACAACATGTCGTAATGACCCAATAGAGACCATAACTGAACCAGTAGATGGCTGAGGGTGTATTTGTTAGTTTGATTGTTTGCTTCGTTACTTCACTGGTCGGTCTAAGCAAGGATATAAGATTTTAATTTTATTGTTTATGTAACTGTACTGTGTGTGTGTGTGTGTGTGTGTGTGTATGTGTGTTACGTCTGTATTACTTTTTTGTTTTTTGTTTTGTTTTGTAGTTATGTCGGTTATGTTATGTATGTTTGGGAAACTTGTACTTTAATTCTGTTAACTTGTATACAACTCCTACCGGATGGACTTTTGGGCGGAGTGTTACCTAACCTTGTGTGTTATTCTTGTTATGCTTCTATGCACGTTTTGAACGCTTTGAAAAATTTATATAACACATACTTTTGTACCATGGTACTGAGGTTAAGGGTATATGTCACCATGTCGTCGTGTTTGCAACGCAGTGGAGATAATATAAATGAGTATGCAATACGGTATCGATGTAGATATGTCCGTACGTCCGTATGAAGAAATTTTGATACGTTGATATTATGTTAGTAAAATGGTTGATAGCCATGCCTATAATAAACAAAATACAATCTATCAGCTATGAAATTGAAATTGAAATTTCTTTACACGAATTTATAATTAGTGTGTCCACCTCTTTATCAGAAATGGCCGGTATCGTACAACCATGCAATTGCAACAATTTTTCCATTTATAAAATTTGAATTGAACTTTGACACGCGTATACGTTTATAATTATAATTAACAACCTTTTCTTATACAGAATACAGTGGAAGTTGGACCCTATTACAGGTACTGTTCAAGAGCGTGTGATTAATCATTTATTTTGTGGGCGTAATTGCCCCAATTGTGTGGAGGGTATCTTCGAAAAGATCTAAACCATATTTATTCGTTTTTACATATATATAGTGTCTAAGTATGTTTTTGTTTATGTATTTAAACATGTGAAAATATCGAAGCGTACATGTCCAGCTGTGCTATATAGCCCTAGCTGTGTTATATCGTATAATATACATGTATATAAATTTATTATAAGTGTGTGTGTGTGTGTTTGTCACGTATACAAAAACTTAATTAAAAACTTTGCAAACTTCTTTTAAATATTTTGCTACTACAACCCGAACGTCCATTCTATTCCTATTGCATACATTCAAGGCCCACACTATCATACTTTGTTGTAATGTCTGCTTCTTATTCTTACATATACATACAGACATACTTGTGATGGTTTGTGTATTTGTCGATGTTCAGGTGCAAACTGCATACAATTTCTATGAAAGACTACAAGAAAAAAAAAAAAAAAATTAAAAAAAATTAAAGGTAATAAATAAATTTGTCAGCTACAGAGACTTGCTCAAATGCTCAAATGTTTATTAAATGAATTTATATTGCATGATGATTTTTGTTTCAGATAGAAAATTGTGTTATAACAACAACAACAACAAAAAAGACGAAAGAAAACATTTACCTTTAATGTGCGAGAATTTGTTCTGGATGCAAAAATCTTCTCATAAAAATTTAGTTCATTCAACATTCAATCCATTTAGTTAAATAATAAATGTCACATTTTAATGGTTGTTACTTATGAATAAATCATTCGGTTTATTATTCATACTTAGTAAGAATGATTTATTTATAAACAGATCAAAATATATTATTGTAGTTGTTGCATTTTTATTGCTATTAAAATTTTTCCACTTTTCTGCAAATGTCATGCGTGTGGTTTAATCTGTCACCTTAACCTAGGGATGCACTTTGGTAACACTATGGCATTCGATGTCATTGCAAAAAGAAAAAGAAATAAAGAGATTCTAATAGTTCATTCAAAGCAAGGGTTTCATATTAATGTGAAGATTTCAAAATTCCTTCTTTTTATACCCACCACATAAGATGGAAGATATACTTTAATCCGTTTGTAACACCTAGAAGTAGACGTCAGGGACCCCACAAAGTATATATACTATTATTCAGCATAATAAACTGAGTCGATCTAGACATATATGTCCGTGTGTCCGTCTCTGGTTGGCACTCTTACAGTCACATGTTTTGAGATATTGTATTAATTTAATACAAATACTTTCAGATTCTGTACACAGATCGCTATTTGAAATGGACAAGTTCCAAAAATTGGCTGGAATGGAAAGTAGGCACGCCCTCAGTGTAAAAACTGTTATTTGACGCATTCATACACTGTACATCATTTGATACCTACCAAGCCCCCTGTTAATATATACAGTTAGAGGGTATTTAACAGTTGACTTAAGCCAAAGTTGTAGGGACATTATAGGTAGTCGTACTCTCTTTTAATATGTATGTACTTTGGTCAAAGTCTGGAAGCTATTACGCTTACTTATATAATAAAATTGTATTGCAAACGCCCGATGGTGCCATCATTTAACACAAAAATAACTTGTTATGGAATATTCATTTACAAAGAAACAACAATAACAACAATAACAACAATAACAACAATTATTGATTATTAGAAAATGTTTCATTCCAACATCTCCCTCTTATAACAGACACAGTTAACGGATAACTTTACTGAGAAAAAAATTGAAAAATTTTTACAAAACAATTTGCCATGAAGTTGAATTAAAAAAACAAAAAACAAAAAAAAATAAAAAAAAGTAAATGAAATGAAAGAATAACGAATACTGATAACTTTTTTTTTTAATAATTTGTTTTCATTTTTATATCCACCATGAAATGGATGCGGCGGCATAAATCAATTTGATAAACCGTTTACAACACTTAAGAAAAAGCGTCGGAGATCTCTAAAAAGTACACATATGAATCAACATTGTATACTGAGTGGGTCTAACCATGTCACTCTATGTGTCTGTCCACTGTCCGGTGTGTGTTTTGTGTGGTAATCGCTGTCTTGGTTCCAATAATTGATATATCGATTCTAAACATAACAGAAGTAGAGTTCATACGCTGGTTAGCATTGAAGTAAGGCAAAATCTGTCTAGCGGCACGCCCACAATGTAACAAAAACTAAAAAACGAGATTTTTTTTGATAAAATTTTTCGTACTCCTTAAAAAGTACTGAAAATATATCAACATATATACTCCTGGAAAAAATTTCCTCCACCGATGATAGGTAATCAGGATTTGGCCTCAACCAAATATAGGTTTTTTACATGTTTCTATTACAGTCGACAAAAAGAAAATCCCTTCAGTAGAAAACTCTAATGCTAACGCTTACAACACACAACAAAAAAGAGGGCATTGCCCACATAGAAAAAAAGGGTGAAGAGGTGTGGTTGACAAAGTAAAAGGTAAACCAAGGATTTTGTGTTGTAGTTTTTTTGTTAGTTATATGTAAGCCATGCGCTATATTGGAAGCAGGTCAACCGAATTGATTTGAAGACAGGTTCATTAACTTTTACACCTTTCTGTTGCTATTGTTGTTAGCCACCATGGTGATAAAGCTGACATGCTTTATTGCCAACACAAAGTGTCGCTATACAAACACACACAAGCGCGCCAACAAATTCTCTTCGGAACACAGACAACACAGCCACCAGAAAGTAATGGAAGTGAAATGTAAATACAACAGCAAATAGATTTTGTAACGGTCTACCACCAACAAAATTACACGAAAAACGCTGCCAAACCAAATCAAACCAAAACCAAAAGCAAAAGCAATTCAATCCAATTCAATTCAATTCTCAATAACTGGAAAACTTTCTCTAATACCCAAAGTTATAGTAACGTATGTAATACAAAAACACCTTCGACACTCACACATATATTGTACGTTTCGCAAAAACTTATAAATATCTGTAAAATCTGACAAGAAGTCTCTCTTCATTCTTCCATTTTGCACTTCTTCACAGATACACCCAACATACGGTTTAGTTTAATACTATAACTGTAACAGTTTTTTGGAGTTTGTCAAAGTTTTCTTATAGGTAAGAAAAAGAAAAAGGAATATCCTGATACATGAACATAGTTTGTTGATTCGTTACTTTATCCAAGTAATTTACTGCCACACTGGGTGTATTAGTGATGTGTTGGTGTTGTACTATTTATCTACCTATCTAGAGATTGTGTGTGTGTATGTGTAAGTGTGTGTGTCTGTGTGCCACTCTAGTCTAAACAGGCGTTAAGGTGTAAGACGTAAAATGGAGGACTCTCGCCTTTGGGGGATATGAAGAAAATTGTTTACTTTACTGTTTGTTAACATTTTCGTTTCGTCTCCTTCGTAATTACTATATATTATGTGTGCATACGATATTTATCTTAAGACTTTGGTTGTTTGTGGTTCTTCTTATATCCTTAAAAAATCATTGCAAGTCTCCGAACCTTTGATTTTATCCAGGAGTAGTTGAGTAATTTGTTGTAGAAAATTGTTTAAAAATTGTTGTAATGCGGGTTTTTCTTATTTTACTCTATAATGGCGGTTGATGGTTCATTTTGATGTGAGGCTTAGTTGGCAATTAATATCAATCGTTTATATTTACATAGTAAAATTTATTCATACGAAATTTGTTGTTTCGTTGTATACCCTACAAAGTATATATATTGTTGATCACAATCAAAATATGAGTAAATGTAGACTTCTCCGTCCGTATGTCCAAACATTTTATGTTCTTTCAATGTCTTGAATTTAAAGATATTCAGCTAAAATTTTGATAAATAACTTTCAAGAAAATATTCAACACTTATTAACAGAGTAGATCATGTAGATACCGAGAGTTGTACTTAATTGATTAGTACAATCAAGTGGCACATCATACCCTAAGGAATATATGCGTCAGTTATTGTTGCACTATGGATCTACTCTGACTGACTGATTGTAGAGAATTCCAATATCTTTGTTAAATTTAAAGACAAGACCACGACAACATTTTCCACTTACGAATACCTAGTTCTGGGAAAAAGGCAGACCTGATTAGATTGACTCAGACGTTGAAGACCCATTAAAAGCTGCTACAAAACGCTCACATTAAAGAGTTCACATAATTCCCTCATATAATGTCTGAATAGATGGTTTCATAATTAAATGCATTCTTTTAAACAGAGCATCGTATACCAGCCGGAATGCTAATTTATTTTATTTAGTTTAAAGGCCTATTGCATATACTGAGTGTTCGGTAAATGATTATTTGATAAACCTTTTGCTAACAACCCTTAAAATATACAAATATTTTCCTTTCATTGTGGAGTGGCGTCAGTTCTTAGTGGACTCTGCTCTTTATTTATAGTAAAGATATATAATAAGTTTTTTATTCTTTATGCAACGGTCAGCGTAAATCAGCGTCAAAATCTGACTCGATTGAACATATCTAGTTGGTCAAAATTTGAGATAATATGATGAAATTTTCCACACTTTATTTTAATCCAGAGGGAAAGGGCAAAATGGGCTAAAAGTAGCGCCACAATCACAAGAATTAGAGGTACTAACTTAAATGTCAGAGACATACGGACTCTTGGACTCAGATTTTAATATATCTAGAATATATGTCGCCTTCTTCTGGGTATTTCAAACTCAAGGACCAATTAACTCATTTTATGTAAAGGATATAAAAAAAGGACGAAAAGGATATATTCCAAATCTTCAATTTAATTGTGTACATAAAGCGTGTTTCGGCTTTGGCTTAAGCTTACATCTAACTTTTTTATTTTTATTTGCTTCTGTGTTCCACTAGCGATAAGAAGATTTTCAAGAGTTTAAAAAACATTTTTGCATATCTTACAAATATGAAACGTTTCCTTTTTCTGCCTCCCCCACCCCCTCCCTGCATTGTTTATTTTAATAAAATAAATAAAATTCTGATTTTTTTGTGTGTATTGCAAGAATAATAATAATGATGATAATTATGACGATGATGATGGTGATTAAGGTGGTCGTTTACATTCAGCATTTCTTGTTGCTTTTCTATCTTCACTTCTTAGAACTCTCGAGTGATTTCCTTCTTCTCAGGTTTATTCATTTCCTTTCTTTTTTTTTTCAATTTCATATTTTCGCTGAATACGTTAAAAACAAAATTTAATGCGCTTTTCAGTCGAATAAAGTGCATTTGTTGCTTCTTTTTTATTATTTTTTATTATTTTTTATTATTTTTTATTAATACAAAGTTTAAGTTGCGGTATCATTTGTTTGTGTAGAAACGAAAACTGAAAGAATATAAAAAGAAAACTGAAATATTGTGTGTGCAGAGTATTACCTTGAAGGTGACCTTTAGTTCAACAAGATGTCGTGTGTGTGGTTAAAAGAAAAGATGGTGAGGTAGCTGTCAAATGCTTATTTAAACACCCACACTGTCTTGTCAGACATGTAGTAGATTTTCTCCGGCATTACCGAGTAATAAATTTTTTGTTTCAGAGTTTGTTTTATTTACTAAGCAGGGCGTAAACTTTAGCAATAATCCAAAGAAATTATCAGCAGCAAACAAGGAATGTCACATTTTATCAGGAGTTCATAGAATATCTTGCGGAAACTGCTCTTTCTGCCCCCTTTCTCAGACACGTGCCTGTCTATTATAATATCAAACGTCATGAATTTTTAATTAATTGACTTTTACGGTATCTTTTATATCTTAGCTGGACACATAATACGATGAAAGACCTTTATAAAAATGTTGACGCCATAATTATTGAAACTCCAGAGAATTCATAAAGAGTCAGTAAAAGTAGGCTCTATAATTAGTGCTTAGCGCTGCATCAATATCATTATAAACAAATTTCACTGCATTTCTTCAGACTATCCATTATCACTCTCCATACTCTCTGCAAAGATATTTAGTTTTTTTTTTGCAATACTCGGTAAATACACTTCATTAGCTTCATTATTGAAATATTTAATAGGTATAATTCCTTACTAACCCTTAATCGATTTGGATTCTATTTGTTTGTTCATTCGCATCGACTTAATTAAAACGATGGCGAGTATTTAAGATTTTATTTTCTCCTTTTGATACCACATGAGATGGTGGGATAAATGAAGTTTTTTAATCCTTTTACAACACTTAATATTATGTCTTTCCATAGCATATATCAAAATTATACCTTCGTATACATAACGATAAGCAGAAGAGATTTGACCATGACCCCCCGTGTATCCAAGTGGGATCTTTTGTGGCAGCTTTATGATTTTATACTTATCATCGTGTAAAATACATTGTATAGGGGGATAAACCTACGACTTCATTAATTATATATATCAGCACCGAATACTTAATCGGTCTAGCCATGTCTATCTGTCCGTGTATCCGGGAGTGTCTAACCAAACTTATTTGGGGTTTATTTATAATACATTAAGTGGGTGACACTGTTGGGAACCAATTTGTGAAAATGGGCGCATATATTGGCTATTTAAATACTTCAATAGAAGACCTATACCTTAATGACGGTGGGTATCCTAGATATGGCAGATACCTAACGTATACCTTTCTTACTTTAAATGTATATGTATTTCTATATAATTTGCTCCAAATAAATTGAAGGGTGCGTTCACTTAATTTACATGATGTGGTAGTTTTGTGAAGTAAATAAATTTTTTCCCATATATTCTAGATGATGCGCATATTTGTTCAATATAAATTGATTTAAAAAGGAATTTTTCATGTTGAGTGCTTTACATATAGAACGCTGATGTTTTGGAATATAAATAAATTTTAACTTAAATTGTATTTCTAGTGATTTCTTTTAAATGCTTATAAACACTACAATCCTCAAATCAATTTATTATCTCAGCCTAGTTGAGGTGTATTTACTTTTCCCAAATAGTTAGGAAATACAATAGTATCTCAAATTTTGTTGAATGCAAGTAAAACGTAATACTGTGGGCACGTACGTTAACCGATCAGGCTCATTTTCAAAAATATACTCCTGACAGGAGGAGAGGAGGAAGAATCTTTGAAAATTTTAAATTTATATGAAGCAACCTGCGTAAAATATTCTAAATAAAGCTCTAAAACATACCAACAAGTATACAATAAGTTCACTTTAGGTGGGCGTGGTTAATGTAAATTTCCCAAATATATAAATAATTAATAATTAAAGGTTTTTTTATATCTCTTATGCTTTGTATGTAATAAAGGTCCTTGGTCCGAACAAAAACAATATACCCGCTCATCATTATGATGACGGGTGTAATAACAAACTAACTAAAAAAAGAAGAAGAATGTTGGGTTTACATGCAAATGTCGCGTGTTTGATAACACAAACAGTTAACGAAGCTTAAAAGAAATTATTTATAAATAAAAAATTAAAAAACTACACCATGTTTCCATGCATTGGAGTAGAACATAAAAAAAGTATACAAATTTTATGAATACAAGAAAATTATGACATTTTTATTAAAAACAAATGTACTCTGTATGTGCACATACAATATATTGATAAGAATAATAAGAAAAAACTTGTAATCAAGAGGAAGAGTTCATCATTCCCTCAACCAGTTTAAGTACAATTTTCACTTTCATTAGCGCAAACGCCTGGCCTTTCAGTCCAATCTAATTTATATTTTGTACAAATCAACGAAAAATAACCTTCATTTTCTATTTGCAACAATTACCTTCTTTCTGGGTGCACTTTCTCACATTCAGTAGGCAATTATTGGCGAATGTACAGGTCAGCACACGATCATTGAACTTTAGCTTTCCACAGACTGGATTATAATCTTTAGTGCAAACCATATTGCATTCGGCGGTAGTGTTTATCGCTCCATTTAAGGAGCACACCATTGTCACCAAAAGCAGGAATATGACTGTCTTACGGGAAAACATTGCGTTCAATTTCAATTTCTCAACTTAACACTTTCAACAATTTTTATGAGTATTTATAGTAAAAAAATTTCGACAAAATCTTTTTTTTTTCACAATTTCAATTTGAACAGTTGTTTAATTGTTAGGCAATGAGACAAATGGCTTTAGTTATGAATTTACGGTTTTATTAATTGAAGCTTAAATCATTTTTGTGCCTTCCACGTACTAATACTAAGTATATTCAGTTTTTTATTCTACTTGCAACACCGAGGAGGAGACTACCAACTTTTCTAGTTATATGTGTGGTCTGTATTTCTTTCTACATATCTTCTGTTAACATCTTTGCTGTACCCGAAACTATCACTCGAAAATTTTCCATTTCTCGGTGGTATACGGAAAAAGAAAAAACTACGATTGACAACTTTAACAAAGTTATTCTAATTCAACCAAAAAAGAAAGTATTTTTTACAAACTATTTTGAAAAAAGTTACAACTTTAAAATAATAGGAAAAGTTTTATTTTGAAACGATACATAATGCGTTAATCTAGACTTTATAATTTAATTACAGCAAATTAATTTCTGATTTTTTGCGACAAAACATTTTTCTAACATAATTGTTGAGTTTCTTTAGAAAAGGGACCATCAAGGGACTATCAAGTAAGAAAACTAAATTTGACTTGAGCCAAATGTACAACGAAGGGCATGGCAGGTATATGATTACGCCCTGTAATGGTGTATGAATTTTCCACGGACGTACGGACATGTTTAGAACGATTCAAATTTTAATGCTGATCAAGTGGCATAATTTGAGAATATTTTTGATTAGCGTGGCGTTTAAGATAGGTTTATGTTTCAGTAAGGTTCTAGAAGTGGATATGCATGTTAATGGTAATGGCTTTACACAGGTGAATATATTTAATGTTTTTTTCAATAAATATAGAATTATACGCAATTTGATGATAAATGATGTTTAAATAAAAATTCTTTTTTTTGCCCTTTTTGGGTTTTATATAAACAAGTATAATGTAAACATCTATATTACACACACAAGTATACACATACGTGCATAATAACATGTAGAGTTAGCTGCAGTTGTGTGTATAATATGACATATTTCTTTTCATTAACATGAAAAGATTAAAAAACCATAACAACAACACCATTATTAAAAAGAAGAAAGGTTTTCTTTAAAGTTTTGTGGGCATACTTGCAAAATAAAATAAAACAAAACAGATTCGCCCTCCTTCGCCAATCATGCAATAAAGGGTGTGTGTATGCATGTGTGTGTGTATGTGTGATAAATATGTATGAGTATGAATGCTTAAATAAATAAAATGTCACGCATACGTCTCGGCTAACGTAATGTTAGTCTGATGGGTTTTACTTGTACACACACGCTAAAGTGTGTGTGTGTGTGTGCGTATACACCTATGCATACATAACAGAAATATGTGCCGAATGGTTAAGTTGCACGCGATATATGAACAAACTAAAAAGGAATTTTATAATATTGTGTTTTGTTGTTGTTATTGTTGTTGTGATTTCATGTGTTTGGTTAGTTGCAGTTTACCGTATTTGCTGTTTGACAATTAACAACATATTTATAGCTTATGCAAATACACCTAGCTGCCAGTTACAATGAAGTCTGCAACCTGATAGCAGCCATAACAATAGTGGCGGCATTTAGATAACAAACACATACTTAGCATACATAGAGGTGGATAATATATGCTTCACCATATATGTATTAGGTTTATAGGTGAATGGAGTGGTTAGATTAAATATGTGTACATGCTAGCCAACGAAAAATTGTAAACATTCACTCATTCATTTTTTGTTTGTTTGTTCTGCTTAAAGTGTGTGCCTAAGTATAGGTAATATAAACATAAATTCCAATTAAAATAAACTCTTTCAACTATTTACACTCTTTCTAATCGTTCCTATATACACGCAAACTGCAAATCACGAATATGGATTAATTTTCATAAAACTTTACTTCTCGTAACTCTATCACTTCATTTGAATATATGTCTAAACAATGAATTGTGGATAAGTGTATAATTCAAGTACTTGTTATTTTGTTTATAATTAACCGACAAAAGCTTTTCCTTACTTGATCTGTCATTGTAACCAAGAAAGGAGAACCATTTAAGTTAATTTCTATGAATTCTAGTCCAACCCTTTAAAGTATTCTTTAATTTTTCAATTTGAACCACACCGTATAAGTATAAAGAAGTTGTCATTTACATTTAACACCTAATTATAGAGCATTTTACAACTGATTCATGGTTTTATACAAGTTAATTGCTGGTCTGATTATATGTACCTGCCTGCAAAACCCTACTCTTGTGTTTGTGTGGTTAAGATTTTTAAAGGAAAAAGAAGTAAAAGTGTTGCAGGCGGTTAAGCCTGGCCACTTCATACCCCACACCACTTAGCTCCTTAAATTAGGCTGCAGTTGATGTGGTTATATCTACATATGCGAGGCAATGCCATAAAAGTTACTTTGTGGTATAATTATATGGGAAGGGGTTCTAAACATGGTCCGATCGGGCTCAAATGTAGCCAAACAAATATAAGTTATTTAAATATTCTGAATCGATAGGTACAATTAAGGGTGGGTGTGGCATTTGCCGTTTAGCTAGAAACATCCGCTCAAACTTAATAAACCCTTTACCACAGGGTGGTGCAAAGTATAACAAATAAGAGAGCTTTATTTAGGCTTAGGTTAAATCTTGAATTCCCTTCTTATCTTTATACAATCAAGTAAAGGTGTGGCAGTTGCCTGATTAAGCTTTCTAATAATGTATGTATTGGGTATCAGCTTACAAGTCGGATGTTCCAAATAAGGTTTTTTGAAAATGTGTGTGTTATCTGACCCCGCCCATTTTTCACACATCTTTGGATGAGTATTTTTTTGATAAATGTTTTTACAGTATTTCAAGTTTCAAGCTTAACTTTTGTGGCTAATACATAGTTTTAGTGTAATGTGGGCGTGTCCCTTTCCGATTTTGTCTAATTTGAATAAATTTTAAACTACAAATATTTTTTTTAAATTTTATCTTAATTTAATCAATATGTGCTGCCACGGACAAGGTATTCATTAAAACCTTGATCTCCTTTTAGCAAACCAAATATTAAACTTAATATACTTCGCGACTATATAAGTTGTACAAAAAAGAAAAAAAATTAAATAAAGGTAAGAGCGTACATTGTGGTCCCATATTATACACTGGGAGCGCCAACCCTACACCAACACCTTTTCAGAATCCTTATCCGATGCACAGCCAGTGTATGGCATGTGATAGGTACTATTCGTTCCATTAGTCTAGCATGCGTGCTTGAGACTTTGTTTGTTGTTATTGTTGTTATGGATTTTCATATTTTCATTTCTGCCTGAATAAGTCTCGTCCTTTATAATGTAATTATCAGATTGTTCACGTATATATATATATTTATACATTTATGTATATGTATAAAATGTTCTCTCTTGAGATTATTCAGGCTTGATAACTAATGCAGCACATATGTGTCATCAGCCATATGTGAGTAAAGCCAACATATTTTCACTACTACATCTCTATATATAAACGTATATATATTAATATTTACATACATGTGACATATCTGCATATATACACATAGCATGAGCATGTAAAACGGGTGCTGGGGGAATACATGTCAGTGGCACGTTCACCTTACATTCTCCACCTGGCGTGTGTATGTGACTTAAATTGTTAAGAAAATGTTTATGGAAATTGCTTAATTATGGAAAACTTCTTCTTCTTCTTCTTCTTCTTCTTATTAGTATTATTTTTTGTTTTGTTTTTGTTTTTTTGTTTAGAACAATGTGAAAATTGGTGTTGTTGTACTAGACGGAGACCCTGCAAAACGATATTATGAATGCTTTCATTATATGCTATAGTACGGTCGTGCGTATAATCATAAACGTATATGTTATGTGTTTGTATATAAATTATATTTAGAACGTAATAATTTTTATGTTAAAATATCAAACTAATAAATTTCGACTGATTTGTGTTTCGTATGCACACAATGCTAATAACTTACATGTGTGTGTGTGTGTGTGTGTGTAAAGTTCTTACAAAAATCGATAGTTTTACAAAGTAAACAAAAATATTTTAACAACAAATCATTTCGATATAACCAACACTTGTACGTTTGGGGGCAAAATCGTTTTGTTTTTTCGCACAGTTTAAAGACACATATACCTTAATCGCTATGCTGTCCTTTTTGTAAAGCTATATATACCTGCTCTATCAACACATCAATGCATTGAAATTCACACCTTTCCGTATCAACGCAAAAAAGCCACATTTAACCTAAATTTTAAGTACCCTCCGCCTCCAAATATAAACAATGGGCGTGGCAGGTATCTTTGTATTATGTATCATCGAGCATGTAGAATTCTGTGTCAAATAAGTTTTTTTTTTTGTGAAATAGGGAAATGACTGTTATCGGACCACGCCCATTTTTGATAAATCGATAAATGTCTTAATTATGAATATGTGTGCACTAACTCTTATAAGTATATTTTTATTTATTTTATTGTGAGGGGTCTTTCTTTTTGTCGATTATGGGCGTGGCACTTTGATCAATTTCGTCCAATTTAAATACGTTAACATACTAGAAATATTTTTACTAAATTTCAGTTTAATAGTCTAAAATGTACAACAAAGGAACATGGATGGACGGACATGTATAGATCGAGTCGAATTTTGAACCTATCAAAGGTACAATATATACTTTGTAGAATCTCCAATTTAAGCGTTGCAAATATAATTGCCAACTTATTATACCCTCATCACTGTAGTGCAGGATATAAAAACCTACATCGTTGTACATCATAAGAGACCCTCCCATAATTTTTAAAAATTCTTTAGTGCAGAATTAAGATAATGTCCTTTAGTGGTTCAGAAAAGAGGGCGGAATTTTATGCTTGTCACACCCACAGTTTGTATAAATGTATGCATGTATGTATAAATGTGGAAGGTATTCAAAAATTAAGCCTAAGCCTGATAAGTCTTTGCTTGTTAAGCTTTATTACATATACATACATAAGCACACATGCTGTGTATGTATATGTTCATATGATACATGACAATTTTAATCATCCTAACTAAGTAATGGTGTAGGGTGTAAACACATTTGAGACTATAAGGAATTATTTTTTAAACAATTTATATAGAATTCAAAATTGAAACAAAAAAAAAGGAAGAAAAAAAGAAAATTTGCAAATTTTATTTAAATATTCAGGTTGCTAGAGTGTAACCACAAATTGGACATGCAACACCTTTCGTAACCAACATAGGAAACAGAAAACGGATTATAAATAAAATACTGAAAATTCAATCTCACAACAAATGTAAAGCTATTGCATAGCAAAAGGGGAACTTCACTCAAACAATAAGTAGAAACTTGATGAGTGTTTAGAATACAACTGAACCATCTACATATGTATTGTGCATAGCAAATGTTATGGTTTACATTTAGGTTATACTCTGGAAATAAAATAATTGTGATTATTGTGTTCCAAGTATGTGGATAATCGTATTTGTTGGATGATCATGGAATTGAATATTCAAGAGGGTAGTAAAGTAAAGCTTTTATGGGGCGTATAAAAAAATTGAAAATATTACATTAATGTTTAAATTTGGGACACGTATCATAATTATATATAAATGATGGGCCCATTAGCATTCAGAACTTATTAATTTCTAAACGAATCATGCCTACGTTGTCTCTGAAGGGAGTAAATTTTTCATATTACAGGATGACCGATAAAATTACTATTTCCTTTCTCAATAATTTATAATACATAATGTACGTATAATTACATAAAAGTGTCATGGCTGTACAGTGTACGTGAGTGCTCCCCATTTTGCAATGAGTTGCAATAAATGTAAAAAGGGGGCGATAGCCTTCTTGTAATTGAAATGGACACGACATTTGCGAATGACTTTTAAGACATTTGAAATGAACACCTGGCAAATTTTAATGCAACTCACCACGTACACAATTCACGCAATCCCAAACACAACCACAATCACACATTCAGACAGCAGCGCAAAAGTAGAAAAAAGAAAACTTTTGCAAACATTTGAAATAAACTTTAAGCTGCAGGTATTAAGATATATATTGTATTAAAGAAATTGCACAACAACAACAACAACAGCAATAACAACAGCAGCAAAAAACTGTAATAGTAATCAAGAATAATTTGCTTAAACGGCTCTAAGCTATTTGGTATACAACAACGTACAACAGCCGTTGTAGGCGTGTACGCACATATGTGGAATTTTAATTAAAATTCAATTAACAGCACAACCTGGTCGGGTATGTGAATATTAAATACAATCTATACATAGTACACATTTATGAGCTACTACATAGTTACTGTTGCAGCTACTTACTAGTAAATTAAATTTCATACAATACGCACGCGTGCACATGCACGCATAAACCACATTAATGTGGGAAGAAAGAGTAACTACTATACATACTGTTGTTGCTGTTGTTGCTGCTGTTGTTATTGTTGTTGTACAGCAATGAGATTAAAAGTGTTATAATTGATTATAATTAAATTAATTAGTATCGAAAAGTACAGTGTGGTGCATGGTTATGAGTACTGCAGTAGACACATTGTATGCGTACCGAACTTCATTGTCCTCACAATCATTACGCATTACATATATAGATATACTCCCAAATACACGTATGTGTTGTGTGTAGTAACGCAGAGAATGTATGTTTATAGGATTACAAAAAAAAAAACATTGGACTGTATGCATAATTAACAGTTTTTCTACTTATTGTCGTTGTTTGATTTTAATTACACTTACGTGCATTCCATACGTACACTTTATGTGTCATGTTATGCGTATATGTTAACTTAACGCCGATAAGAGAGTAATAAAATTGTTAATGAGTATAAAGATCAGATTTCTTAGCCTTTTTCATTACAGTTATGGCTATGTTTGTTGCGGCTTGGGTAAGCCTTAACCTTAATCATCTTAATCATCCCATTATGTTCGTTGCATGAATGAAATATCAAACTTTTCTTTTTATAATGAATCTTATATTTTACTTACATTAAAATCTTAATTATGAAATTTGAATAGAATGAATTTTAAAGTAAAACGTTTTCATACCCTCCACATAAGGTGAGGAGTATAGATTCTGTTCGCAATATCCACAAAACGACAATTGCATGCTAAAGCAAACCATCTCTTTGAAAAAATATCTAAGAGTAGCATTGTGAAAGGGCGGCTGAGGGCATGTTTTAGTACGTAGGCATTTATGTCACGACGCGTTGTCTTTATGTCACAAACACTCTAAATTTTTAGTGGTGTAGGATATAAAAAAAATCCTAGATTTTTCTTGAAAAAGATTCATAAGATTTTTCTTGGAATTGAAATTTTTAACTCGAAAAACAAATGTCTGGATAAAATATTTAGTCTGAAAAGTTTTGGAAAATTTGTTGATCCAAACAACCGCAAAAGGTTACAGTAACATTCACAATTTTTAGTTATTATTTAAGTTTAATTATTAAATTATTATTTTGATTAAATTTTTCTTGTTCAGGAATTAAGTACGAGTGTGTGTTTGAATATTAATGAAATTTCACAATCTCAAGTACAAAGAATTTTCCATTTTTTTTTATTCAAACCCTGATTGCATTTCAACGTCAAACAGTTTTTTACAAGTAGATGCAATCGCAACAGGCTTTTCGAAATTTCCACTTCAACTTATGTTTAGGCTTAGATATGGAAATAAGGGAATCATGCACGAACACGAAAGTGTGCCGTGCTAGACGGCCATAAATAATTTCGAATAAGTTATGAGCATTTAACAATATTTTGCGTTACACGAAATTCTATGTACCAAGTATACAAGTATATGTATAGCGCTGTATTGCTTAATAAATTGTTATGTAAGAGTGTGCCCTGCCCATGAAAGGGATATTGCTATTACTCATCAGCGGTAAATAACAGAAACAACAGCATTGGAGGCGGCATTTGTTGTGACTTGTTGGTGATGTATCACGACACAACATAAACTACACAAGCATACACATCTCTGGTAGCTACTAACTACCAGCGACTAGAATTTTTCTTTTTTTCCTTTTTTCAACTTTTCAACTCTCGGCGTGCAAACCATGTTAACCAGCTTTTCATTTCATTTTCATTATGATAGTAAAGCGTCTGTAAATTTATTATTAAAATATTCCTACCCCCTTTACCACAACTATGACCTCCTCCACTTTCCACTTTGTCCTTCCCTTGTTAACGTTGCGTTTCGCTATTACAGCATGTATACATGCACACGAGTCCATGTTTAATAACAACCTTGTTGTAATTGTGTTGAAAACTTTTATTAACACAGGGTAAATAATTAATCAAAACATACAATGCACAAAGTTTTGTTGTCACATTAACACACTACACAGTAAAACAAAAACAAACAAAAAAATCGTTAAATCTAACGCATGAGTACAATATTTTTAAGGAAATTAAAAGTTTAAACAATTTTGATTGTATTGCGTTTGGTTGGAGTATATTAGATGTCGTTGCTGTCCAAACGTTCATTATCGGCCAGTACCTGTTCGCGAACAGCCTCATAAGTAGGAATGGACTAGAGTTGTTTGGTAGAGAAGTAAAAAGAATTTATTTTGATTTTGATTATTTATTCCTTTTTTAAATCTCTATAAATATTAAATAACATGCTGATGAGTATTATCGACAATTACCATGCATATGAACTTACTTATGGAATGCTACTGTGAGTAATGATTTTTATGAAAACATTTTATGTTTAAATCATATTGAAATGTTAAGCAACTACATTGTCATTAAACGAATACAACTTTATGAACTAAATATTTGCCTTAAATCATATCTGGGCTACTCTCCATCAGGGTCTTGGGGAAAACGAGGATTTCGATATATCAATATCTTAACATTTACGACAAGAACGTAACAAGGACAGGTTATGACTAGATTAACTTAGATTTTGAGGCTGTTCAAAAATGATCTGATGCCTCCGTCAAAACCGGATTCAATTTAACCACAAGATATTTTTAATTAGCCCATCCATCGAAATATAAATATAAGAAGATTTACTGACACGCCCACAATTTGTACAAAAAAATTTAAGTGTTAATTGTTAGCCGTGTAAATGCCCACAGGTTACATATAAATATATAGGGTATCCAAAATTATATCAAATATTTTTCGTTTTTCGTTTTTTTTGTAATCCCAAGTGGAGAGTGTAAACATACGTACATACATAAATAACTACATGATGAACATACAATGTAAATGACATTTAATGGGATATGATTTTAGCAAATTATTTTTCTAAAATAATAGATGAGATTAGTTGTGTCGGTGAGTATGATTCTTTAAAATGCTGTTAGTCTCTTGGTACAGACCTGCCAATAGCCATCCTCCCATTGGGGGAACATGCGCTTGAAAACGTATGGTTCATAATCTTGCTCAAGCCGTATAACACTAACACTGTCTACTGTACGTTCAGTTGGTTCCATTTTGATATATTTCTAAAAAGAGTAATAAGTATCGATTAGAGCAGCTGTAAAGCAAAGCTATCTCATGGTATTCCCTTACTTTAGCCATGTCTAGAATTCTGTCATTTTCATCAGCAGTGGCACCGGATCCCACCCACATGTAAAGTTCATCACCAGCATCCAACAACATGACATCATCGATATCTAAATCGGCTTGTTCGTAATGAACGACTTCTTCCACTTTAATAGCATCACCAGCACCTACTAAGCGGCAGTGAAATAGGCGAGGTTCCAAGAGAGGAGCACCACCTTTTTCTGGGGCACTATGATCATAAGTACGATCACCGCCAAGATATTTCCAGAAATTGTCTGGTTCAGCATCTTCTTCTACAACAACAACTTCAACTTCGGGCCAAAAGTTAGAAAAGAGTTCTAAAGCTGCAATTTTCTCTATCTCCGAAGCACCCTAAATGTGCATTTGGAGTACAGTTGCTTATGCCTTAAATATAGATTTCACCTTGGTGACTTACCTGGCCCACCCAAATAAAGATTTTATTGTCACTTTGCATCAATAAAGCGAAAACATCTTTGGATGATAAAGAGGATGAATCAACAGCCACCTCGTTGGCATGAACGTTGCCAGCATCAGTACCATGTACATGAAATAGGTGAAACTCTGACGACATGTCATTAAGTAAGGTCACCAGATGGCCCTTGAATATTTTCAAAAAGTGACGAGGTTCATGATTTTGTACAGTTCGTATTAAAATTGCATGTTTTTCCACTGCCAACTTCATGCCTTCTTCATAAGCATGAGCTCTCACATTTTCGTCTGCATTTACACCCTCCCACACATAAATCAATGTACCCGATTCACCGAGTTTCGTTTCATAGTCATAAGTAATGAGATAGGCTCTATCAGCCATGAGTAGCATAGGTGTCTGGTAGGGAATTGTTGTACGTTCAACATCATCATTAATGCTGACATACTGTACTATCTGGTGAATGTCATTCTGGCCATTGTCGGGCATAAAGCCAATAGCACGGCCACCACGTTCTTTAAGATTTTTCAAAACCGAATCCACATCGTCTATATCGAAATCGGAATCGTCGGTATCATAACCTAAAGCTGAACGTACCAAACGCGTATGCAACATGCCAGCATCCCGCCAAGTAGCAAAGTATTGTTTAAAGGGAGCTGACTCGGCTCCTTCCACAATACGATGAATCTGAGTCCAAGCGGGATATTTTTTAGTACGTAAAAATTCCTGAGCTTTAGTCATTGAATCGGTTTTTTCTTTTGCGGTCGCTCTACGACCCACCCAAACATAAATACCCGAACCCGTGTCCAAAACGAAACAGTCCTGTGAGTCCAGCATTTCTTGACGCAAAGGCTTCTGAGAGATGGGATCGATTTTCAGTTGACCACTGGCATCGCTGACCTTATACAAAGTCACCTCATTTGCGTCACGCGTTTCAAATACACCATCTTCTTCAGCAGCCGATTCCTCTGGTACCTGACTCGGTGATCCGGAGCCCAAAACCTTGAAAAAGTTCTCCTTATCGTCCGGAGTACTAAATTCATCTGCAAAGAAATATATTTTCATTCAGGCTAGCTGCCTAATTGAACCAATTTTCATCAAAAAAATTTACCAATTATGTGCACTCTGGCACGACCGTTATGATCTTGATCTCTTATTTGGTTGGCAGCACTAATAGCTTTCAACTTTTCCACACGTTTTGCTTGAGCGCCAACATACACGAAAATATCATTTCCAGCATCCAATATAAAGCAATCGCCCTTATTCATGGAGGACACCGACAAATTAACCTGACGGACACGTACGTTTTTCTTGCCCTTCACTTGGAACAGACGCTTCTCGCCTTGGGCATTTGTTTCGACGTGTTTAAAGCCGGTGCCAACACCACCCTGTTCATAACGCACTCCTACACACACACACACACACACACACACAAGTTTGTAAAGTATGGTGGAATGAGAGATTGAAAAGATTAAAATGCAATAAATCACGTTCAATATTTGTCACATTCTTTTTTACTTGCATCTCAATTAAAACGAGACATTTCAATAAGCAACATTTGTATGTGTTACTAATTATTAAACGTTGACTTAACTTTTTATAATGTGAGTGCTTTTGGTTAGAGTACAACTTACCATTTTTAAAGTAGCTTAAAAACAATTGCGTTTCATGATCCTGAACTTCACGATGTTGCACAGGAGCACCATTAAGTAGGTCATCTAGTTGCACGGTTAAAATAGCAGCAGCGCCCGCCTCATCTACCGAAGTTTCTGAACCCAACCAAAAGTGTACATCCCAAGACAGCTTTTTGTCTTTTGCCTCTACAGTCTACATTGTGGTATAAAAAGTGTGTGAATGAGAGGTAGAGAGAATTTTGTAGTGTCAAAATCGAGTACATTTTACAAGCAAAGAAGTTCAAGAGTCGGTACAATTTACAAGCGCATCTAATAGACGGTATATTGTAAAGGAAGACACATATAGCAAAATGTTAAGGTATAAAACCATGCAAGCAGCTTAACGTGGTGAAAAAATTACATAAAATTTTTCAAGTTCTTACTGCCCTATGTGGTTTAGAAGTGTTTCAAGGGTGTGTTGTATCAGCCTGTCCGTCTGTCTTTCCATATATTTTTTATAGTTAACCTACAGGTGGTAAGTTTTTATATTTTTTCATGAAATTTGGCACAGAGAGACAACTCTGAAGAGAAAATAAGGTCATTATTTAAAATGGGTCTCATCGGTTCATATTTAAAACCAAACATTACAATAAGTCTTTATATGAAAAAAGATCGCATTTTTCAAATTTTTTTGGATAAAATTCGATGAAGAGTACTTACTAATCTAAATAATTAGCTGCGTGAAATTTAGACCTAAGTTAACCATTTTTTATGTAACGTTTTTTTTCACAATTTGACTTATGTGGCAATGCCTCGCACTTAAGTGGTGTAGGGTATTAAATTATCATTTACAACCGAGTATAATATTTTCAACTAAAGTTGAAATGAAGTGAAATCTTGGGACTCTTACTAAATAAAGTTTCCTCACTAGCAAACACGTCCACAGTAAATATTGTACATGTTTTTATATTTACTCCGCTCTACACTACAGAGCAGAGTTAAAACATTAAACAACATAAAACTAAAAAGGACAACGGCATGAACATCAGCAGCAGTAGCAATACCAACTCTGCAGTATATATGCCACTAACGCTTTACAAGTTGATATCAAAGTGTTTGTACCTGAGTAAGCTAAACGCATTTACATTTAACTATATGCACTATTATAAATGAAACCGCATTTCAATGTCTCCATTTTAGTTTACCTTGTACAATATATATATATATATCTTAGCATGTTTGTGTATGTGTGTACGTAACAGAATTTCACCTAAATTGTGGTAAAGAAACTATGGGTAGACCATCTACACAGTGGTTGATGTTATGGTCTTATTGTATAAATACAAGTACGTATGTCTTGTATGTTGGAAGATACCGTTTATACACACTGATGACTCTGTGGTGCAATTATCTCAATCTTTAATGAGTTTGCTGTATGAAAAAAGTTTTGTCTTTACCAACCACCACCACCACCACCACCACCGAAGATGCACAACTATAAAGATTTATGTTACGATAATGGAAACTGAGATTCGGGTAAATGCAAGTCACGTGCTTTAGCAACTAAGCGTAAGAAAAACTTCTAAATAGGTATGTAAAGTATAACAGAATCAATATAAAATGTTTTTATATGTGTGTGTATACTCTTCCAAACTATTGGTATAAACTTACATTTAGTACAATATAAGAGTCTCCGGTGTAGAATTTGCCATAATTATTTTTCGGATAAGGCACTGGTTCGAAATTCTGGAAAGAAATGAATAAAATTAATAGAAATTAAATTGAGTAAATAATGTAAAAAAATCACTCATAAAGAAATCTTCCCTTTAAAATATAAAATGTCCTATAGGAAGACTTGTGTAGATCCTACATCACTAGTGGTAAGAGGTGTATTTGTATAAGATTGCACGAATGCTTGTAAATGACTCAAAAATAGACCCATTTTTTATTAATGCGATAGATTTAGAACCGCTTTCTGCACCAATTTAGCAGAAAGCTTAACACTTGAATGTCTAATGGGAGAGGTTATCGGTTTGATTCCGTCCAAATGCCACAATTTTGACATATACAATTTGATACAAATTCATTAGCGGCCAAATCTACAATTTATCACAAAATCTATCCATCAGCCACAAAAATTATATAAAAGTGAAATTTTTTATACAGATTTCTAGTGCATCTAACGATACGTGAAAAATGGGCATAATCGGGTAACACGTTCATTTGTTGGGATTTTTCACTTTAAACTGACAAAAAAGGAAAAAAAAAGCTACGATTGTGGGCGTAACACTCTATCGATTTTGATCAAATTAAATAAGAACCTCTGGCGGTAAAAATTACAAATATTTTGTATAAAATTTCAACTAAATATCTCAATTGTTTCGGTCATGACAATGACAATGACAGACGGACACACGAATAGATAATGACGTAAATTGATTATGACAATTTAATGGTGACGCATAACAAATCAACTTAACAATACCCCGCCTCTGCAAAAATGCAGCATAGTTTGGACAGCACTGATCTATGAATCATTTACATAATAACTGTCATTATACCCTACATCACAGAGGCCAAGTTTGTGTGTTCATTTCTGACTTCTAAATGCCGAACCCAATCGATTCAGAATCAAAATCTAAATCGATTTAACCATGTCCGTCGGTATGTCCATGTAAATTTTCTTGCAAGCTAAATTTTTTGAGATATTTCAATAAAATTTGGTACCAGAACATGTATTGGCCCAAAGAGAATCCTTATTGAAAGTACACCAGATCGTCTATATCCATATAAGGTCCTATTATTATGAGAGATATTTCGATAAAATTTAGTACAATGACGTATGTTGGACCAGAGAGGAACCCTATTGAAAATGCATCGAAACAGGTCATTTTTTGATATGAAGTGATTTTAATTTTAATATAAATGAAATATTTTAAAACTCATTTATATGTTTTAAGCGTTTAATATTTCACTTATTATGTTTACCCCCCTCTTTATATATGTATCATATATTACACTACATATTTAATGTGTTCATTGAATTTAAATAAACGATATCTTTCCAACATGTATTGTAAGCTGTGAAGATTATAAAATAAAAAACAAAAACGTAATGTAATATAAAAATAACTCAAATGAAATAATTACAAAATTGTTACAATTTTGTGGTTCATATCATTTTTGTTTAATGCTCGTTTTGCGTTCATTCGATTTCGTTTTTTGTCTTTTACCCTATCATTCGTTAGCCTTTCAAGTGTAACAAACATGCAATAACAAATAATCATTTCAAATATTAAAAAACTATTGTATATAATTTAAAAACATAATTATGTATCATTTCAGTATTAATTAGATGTGTATGTGAGTATGTATGTGTGCTTTTTTCATCAGAAATTTAATGAATATTAAATTTACAGGCTATTACAAAGTAAACAACAAAGCAACATTTGTTTACTAGTAATGGGATGTTGAGGCATGTTTACATTCAAATGCATATAATGCCGGAGTGAGTACGTACTCCTTTGTTGCTCCTTTTTTATACATTATTTAACAATTAATTATACAAAATCAATGATTTTGATTTAAGGCATTATTGATTATGTGTGATTGAGAGAAAAAACAAAAAACATTTAATTCAATATTTAATAAAAACGTGTTGTTATACCCGGCACTAATTGTGGCAAAGGATACATTCAGTTTGTGCAGATGCCACACCCACCTGCAATTATACCGATCGATACAAAATCAAAATCTGAATGAATTTAACCATGTCCGTCTGTCTAGAATTATTTTAAATGTTTAAAAATTTAAATATTTTTTTGCTGAACCTTTCATTAAGTTAATCAGCAATAAATTTAGGTGAATTTTTAGGAATGTTTAGATGGATTTTCATCCAAAAATTGCATTAAGATTCCGCTCACAATTTATAAGCATTGCAAGTAGCTGTTCAAAATTCAGCCTTAGCAGTAAAAAGATATTCTCTTAAAACCTCCACATGCTTACTAAGTTTGTCACTCCATTAATAACATTTAGAGGTGAACATAAGAATCGATCTTGATCTACTCGTAGATTGCTATACAATTGGGCAAAATTGGGAACCACGCCTACAAAAGGCAAAAATCTAATCATTGGGCATAAAATTTGAAAAAATTTATGGAAATCCATGGATTTTCCAAAAGTAGGCATGATCGCAAATCACACACACTCACAATTCACAAAAAACTTATTTGGCATGGAATTATTTAACTATTAGAGGGCGTACGAACCACGCCCTAGGATTATAAAATATTTCGTTCCAATGTTGTTTTTATCGCAAAAACAAAATGTAAACAAAATACATTAAAATTCATTTGTCGCATCTGTCTTTCGCTTAATAGGACTTAAAACGTCTCTTAAAGTAAACAACAATTAAACGGGCGGCCAAAATTATAACCTGGATATGTGCAAACAAATGAAATGATACGGAATGAATGAAAGTGCGCAACACAACAACAATTAATATGTATGTATGTATGTATGTATGTATGTATGTATGGGTATACAAATAAGATCTATGAATGCAAATGCGTACATTAAAATTAAGGTTAAAATGCTGTAAATAAATGCCAGTTTTAACTTACAATGCCCTGTACAATAATACATACATACGCAGAATATATATAATATGTACCTACATATATACAACACATATAGACATATGTATGTATAATTATGCTTATTATTGTATAATTGAAATGAATGAGTAAAGAAAGAGACAGTAGATGAAAGAGGGAGAGAGTAAATTTTAAAAACTACTTTACTTGTAATCAGATAACCCATCAGCATCACTGCCAGTCATACTCACTGATAATATAAAAAGCGTAACAATAATAACAACAACAATATAGTGGAAGTAAAAGCATCGAATAAACATCAGTGACTGACTGCAGCAACAATTATGGTCATGATTTATGGCGTCACATATACTGATTGCTCCGGTGCCACACAACCAACCATACACACATACAGTCAAAAAAATATAAAACGCTCACAAAACCCGAAACCAGATTACAATACACCCAAGCCTGCAGTCATCTATATTTAGTATATAACCGCAACCAACATTACGTACCTACATATACGGAGTGTTTATATGTGTAAATGAAGATGTGGACTTGACTGTCGTCGTGCTTCGTTTTGCACGCACACATATGCACACACCACACATCTACTACAATAAAAGTGAATGAAAATCTCTCTTTAATGTCCTTCATTTGTTTAATACCGCATAATCCCAAAGAACGTGTACGGTGTGTACGTATAAGCTTTTCGTTCGTTCGTTCAAATGTATTTCGTGTTAATTTTTTTTACAGCCTACAGTAATTTTATTATTTTATATTCGCCTACCCGGCACACATTCGCAAATATAAATACGAAACATTACAGCTGGCCTTGTAAGCGGCGTTTCGTATTGATTCATAAATAATGGCTGGCTGCACACTTTTCAGGTCTTTACTCCTTCAGAGATATTCGCAAATTTTATTATGCTCATTAACATTACCAACCGAGATAAATTTTGTAATGGATTAAAATTAATTTAATGTATAAGTTGTGACATAAACAAGTAGAACATAAAGGAGATAAATGTAACAATTGGATTATAATGAAATGTTCAGTAACTGTACGCTACTTAAGTAAAGCCAAGTTATATTGGGCTATACCCACATTTTTGCAGGGATGCAGTAAAATCCTTTAAGGAGGATGTGTGCCAACTTTTGGACCGTTTTTGAGTGTTTTGAAAAAAACGCTTCAAAAAATCTCTAAAAAACGGACACTTGTTTAGGTTTTGTTTAATTTTGAACATAACCTTTGACGGATTTTGCCCAATTTTAATATTAACCGGCCTGCAAGGGCTACCAAGATTTAAGACATATTTGAAGATAGATATCTCAATTTTAGCGACCAGGAGAATGTATACCATAGTTCGATGCACAGATGGACAGACAGACATGACTAAATCGTTTCAGAATTTGATGCTGATCAAGAATATAAATATTTTGTAATATAATAATATATCTTTGGAATCTCTGATGTCTTCTTCTAGGCATTCCAATGACCAACTTATTAAACCTCTTAAGTTTCAATGAAATATCTCAAAAAAAATTGCAGCATAATGTCAGGCGGACATGATTACAAAAAATGAATTATTATGAATCGATCATTATAATAAAAGTTGGATCTACACTCTCTAACACAAGTAAAGAGAATATCTAACGCTTTGGAAGTCATTTTCAATTGTTAGCACTTACCTCTACACGCCACACCTCCAAACCAGGCGAACGACCGGCATTTTCAAAAGCTGGATGCATTATTCTACGACCAGGCGATTTACTACCAATAGATTGAGGTTGTGGTTGAACTGGTAATGCGGGACGATTGACTACAGTACCAGCCGAACAAAGTGTTGCCAAAACTGCAGCAACAAAGCAACTGTTTTGTTTTTTCATAACACATGTTCATCCCAATCGAGTGAGAATATGTTATGAGTCACCATACAAACAACCAAGAGAATAAAAAAATAACGAAAAAGAAGAGAAATATATGAATATAAAAGACAAAATGTAGAGCGCACTATATAAACAAATAATATCTATTCTTACTAACTAAACTTGTGGTTGGTTTTATTTAGTTTCTTACTTATTACGTATAATTTTAGCTAATTAATGATTATTAATATTGACAATGAGATTCTTTGTGTATGATTCTTTACATTGCATTCTTATACCCTCCACAAAAGGTCGAAGGCATGCTAAGTTTGCTAGGAGGCACCAGAGGCCCCACAAAGTCTATATATTTATGATCAGAATCAAATTTGAATCACTTTAGCCATGTCCACGCCTATTAGTACACATATTTTTGAATAGCTTATATGTTGATATTCTAAAAATAGGAAGGACGCAGTAACAGACACGCCTACATTTTTTAAGTAACCTTACTTAGAACAGAATCCAACTGATCCAACTGATACATAATACATTCATTACTATTAAAAAAGAAATATAATCATGTACATGCCACGCCCAGTATTTATGTATAGATATAAAGAGGATTTAAATTTTATTCAAGTCTAATTGAGTTTGTTATTTATTATGTTAATCAGACTAAAGAAAATTTCAATGCAAACTTTTATGCTTGAGTGCTCATTATAAAGTTGTTGTAGTTATTATGCAAAGTTCATTTTCACAAAAATCGTACAATCACCATTTGAAGACACTCTTATTAATTAACTTAGTTAATTTAAATAACACAATTCAATTCACACACACAAATGCATGCCAGCAAACTCAACCCAAAATATACGATATACGCTTAGTTGTTAAATGGAAGAACATTTCAGATGACTTTGAACTAAAGACAAACACTTTTATGAGCAATTCTATTCTAAGGTAAACAATTTCTGCTTTTTCGTCGTCTTCTTATATTAGCTTCAATTTTAATTAATATTTGCTTGAATAATAAAAAATTTAGCTTTGTATAGGTGTACACGTTCTCTATGTATGTTTTGTGTTTATGTATATTTATTTCTTATTTTGAGTTTCTGTGTGATGGGAAAAACTTTACTATTCCACCGTACTCTACTCTAATGTCGTTAAGAAAGTTGAATGAAACATAAAATTAAAATCAAAGAGCAGCATAGTGTATTTAATAATAACATTAGGAACAACACAACCATAGCATAACCAACTCAACTCAACGTCATCATTATTTGAATTATTTTATAACCTCTACATAAGTATATTAAGTTTGTCATTGCATTTGCAACATCTCAGAGGCTCTATGTATTCTATATATTTTTGATCAGCATTAAAATCTTAGTCGATATAGACAGACCGATATAGATAGTCCGTCCGTGTGTCCATGTGACTGATTGTTATCATGATAGTATATTTTGATATATTGAACTGAAAATTTATTGTTTTTCGACGCCAAACGCCATTTAAATTGGGTAAAATTGGTCAAGAGCCACGCCCCTAATCGATATAAATATATTTATATGCCACAAAAATGAAACTTTGAAGTTAACATTTAGTACACGTATTTATAATTACACCATCCATCGATATACCAAAAATGGGCGGAGTCTGATAACACATACGCCCACAATTTACAAAAAAAACCTAAACCTAGCGTAAAACTAGATTTGAAATCTCATTAGAGGGCTTTATCATGTACCTGCCACGCCCACTTTTTGTATATACATGTAAAGGGTATTTAAGATTCCACTCAAGCTAAATTTAGTTTTTTCTATACTTGTATTCTTTTTTTAATTCTTGCTTCCCCTTGCGCTGCATTTAATTAGTGTAAATAATGAATTTATAGTAAACGATTGCATTATATGTATGTATGAGTGTACACACATATTTACAAGGTGTGTCTGTGTGTGTGCCTTGTATAAGAGTTGAAATGTGCAATAGCTAAACGTTATGGAAGAGGGTAATTATAATAAAGTGAAACATTTACCTGGTTACGTTTTTTTTTTTCAAGAGTATTTGAACAAAGTGAGTATAAATGTAGTATGTATGAGCATGTGCATGTGTATGTACTACTTTATTACTAATTCATAAGAAAGTCGTAAAAACTGAATATTAGTGCTTACACACAAACACTTAAACAGACACTTGTACACGTTAACCCATACAAAGTATACGGTTAAGTATTCTCATATACTAAATGTACGCTTCTGTTGTTGTTGATTGTTGGTTGTTGTTCATTTAGTTGACTTGTATTATTTGTTGTTATGTTTAATAGTCTATTAAATAATCGTACACATGTATGTTTATATGCAAATTGTTTATACAGTTATGTTTGATATTGGTTGCTTGTACATATTATACGTGCGTACATATGTTGCATGCTGTTGTATTTATTTAATGTTTATAATCATTATTATAAACAGGTGAGTTTTAAGCCAATTTGCAGAATTTACAATTTTATCAATTAGCAGTTAATGCTGTTCTTTCAACACCCAATTATCAATAAACGAATATATGTTTCATATTGAATCTATGTTAACGAGAAATCATCTTGAATTGATTCTAACGAATTGTGTGGCCATTTCAATACCCTTCATATAGCATAAGGGGTGTAGTAGATTTGCTATTCCGTTGGCAAAAAAGAGGCATCACAAAAATGTGGGACTATATAGACTATTCCGAGTGTCCAAATTTGGTACAACTAATAATTAAGTCAATTCTTCACATTTCATTTAAAAATATTAAGAATTGCGAATTTTTTACCATTTAAAGACTTGCATTATAATGGGACCTTATATGGGGAGTTGCTCTAAAAATAGTTTTATGCAGTCCATTTTTAACAGAATTTTTCATTGGCTTAATACATGTTCTTGTACCAAGTTTCATCAAAAGATCTCAAACAATACGATCTATAGATTACATACAAATTTACATGGACATACAGACGGACATGAACAAAACGATTCAGAAACGAATTTTAAGGAGGCTGGCATGACATATGCCATTAAAAAATGCTACTAATTTTAAACAAAAGAACACTGTATCCATGTAATGTAAATTCTGTATAGCAAATATAACTTTAGTCCATAAGCGTGCAATAAAAAAAAAACAATCACTGCAGGAGTAAAATTTTAACTTCATTCAATCTAAATTTTAGTACTTATAATAACATTCATTAACCAAGCTTTAGAGGGCATGTCCATAACTGAAAGTATGTAAAAGATGATGAAAGTGTGTAAGATTAAGTTTTGAAAAATGTGATTCGATGTCTCATTACATATAGTTATGACTTTAAATCAAAAAAATGTTTTTTTTGTGTAAATTTAAAATATTTCTTTAATATATTTTGTTTTACTGAAATGCTTAATATAATCAAATCCAAAAACATCCCCATACATTAGAGATACGAACGTATGTGTCTATATGTTTTAAACGCTATCCACATTTTCAATTTTGTATGAAATGTATCCGAGTACAGCATTGCAGTTGAATTGAATTTTAATTTCACCAAATAGGGTAAAAAATTAATGAATCTACGTATGCATGTATATGTGTCACTATATAACAATTATGCTAAATAAAACGCGATAAATATTAGCACGACAGTAGTAGTAAAAAAGCAAAGTTTTATTTTTCAGATATAAGTTACTCATGTCCCTCTGTCCATGTATGTAAATGTGGTTTATGTAACAGGTTTTTTGAACTTTCCTTCGTAACGAACACTTTTCTTATATGAAATTTATGAAATTTTTGTATCCATACCATATGAATTATAATTTTATAGCATCTGTAGTGAGATACAACTATTACTAGAGCT
Source organism: Ornithomya chloropus (assembly GCA_963971445.1). NCBI lineage: Eukaryota > Metazoa > Arthropoda > Insecta > Diptera > Hippoboscidae > Ornithomya > Ornithomya chloropus. Next base: position 6,348,224 of record OZ020529.1, read on the forward strand.
ATAGCTTTACTTTCACTTTTGTACGCTGTGAGAGAGTGTGGACAGACCGACAAATGTGACTAAATTGATTTGAAATTCAAAGTTAACGTTTAGAGACATGAATGTTGGTTGCCAAGGTTTGTTCTAAACTAAATTTGGCGGTTTTTTATACATATGTTTATAACCACATTTACGCTTTGCCTTTTTTGTAAATTAAAACATACATTGTTATGATTCACCTTGGTTTAGTAATTATTATAAAATATTCCCGTTTTTTATAATTAAATAATTATTTTTTTTGTTATTAATATTTTCAACGATAAACGCGTTTTACGGCAAGAATGTCGGTATATGTGATGTATTCACTTGAATTACCTGCAGATCACTGGCATGTTGCTCATTTTTATAAAAGATTTTTCATACACAATACTTCCAGTTGTTTACTATTAACTTTGTATTGTTTCGCTTTTTATTCGATGTGTGTTTTATCGCTTCACGTACACTATGAGTCAGTGTTCTTGTTTGTTTTCTCCTAATTTGATTGTTACTCACAAGTAAATTATTGATGATCTGAAACGAAAAAGAAAAGCAAACAAAAAATATGGTTTTTATATGTTTCTTTGTTTATCTATAAAACAAACAAGTCAATGAATATGTCCAAAAACGACAATGAGGAACAACCATTTATCATAAAAAGTATGAAAGTATGATGTGTAGATCATGTAAAGTTTGTTGACATGTTTGTAACGTCAACTCCATAGTATTTATATAATATTGATCAATATCAAAGTGTGAGATAATCTAGCCATATCCGTCCGTGATTTTAATTAAATGTAAATTTTTAGGTACTAATATGAAATTTCATATAAACGTTTCTAATTACCGTACGTTGATTCCTTTGTAAGTTGGTCAAACTCGATTGAGAATTACAATTACGGAAAAAAGGTTGGCGATCACTGTACTATTCCACAAAGTGGTAAAATTGTATTTGTGCAGATGTTTATAACTCTTAAATAACAAATTCCACACCCACTTTTAATTGAACGGATCGGCTCAGAAACCAAATCTCAGTCGATTTAAACATAAACGTCTGTTCGTCTGTCTTTCATGAATTCCTTATAATCAATATATGGATCTCAATTGTTGAGATTTTTTGATGAAATTTGGCACAACGCATCTTAATTAGCTTAATAAATGACTGTGTCAAATTTAAAATCGATGGAATCTTGTTTGGAACTCTTTTTACTATAACGCTTTTTTACGAGGTGACTTTATATGACAAGTTGCTTCATTTTGCTGTTTAAATATGTTATTGAAAGTAGGAAAATTTCTTTAGGTACCTCTTCAATCTTATTAATACCTAATAATTTAATAGAAGAAGGCCTCCAAACTGCCTGACACATATTTACCACCATACGCGGGTGGTTTGGGTAGAAAACCTATATCTTGTATTAAATATGCTTGAGTGCCGAAATTCATTTAATAAATGAAATTTTAATGGATAATCACACACTCTCACACCCAAAAACAAACACACTCACAATCCCACAATGGTGTGTATTCAGCGTATATCCTCAGAGGACCATCTTTATTTAAAGTACCATCATCCCAACCCCATCATATGCATGAAGTGGGGAGTGTAGTACAATTTCATCAAATCCGGACAAACTTACACAAACACAACGACATTCTGCTACACTTTTGCAAGAACGCGATTTTATAATTTACATCATTTCACACAAACGTTAATAGATTAGAGTGTGTTTAAATTTATGCTAATCACACGCCATTCGAACACACCAGCCAGCCAACCAACACTCATTTACCATAAACTATAATAGTAGAGAGACAGAGAGAGAGAGAGAGATGAGAGAAAGTAAAGAAAATTCTATAGAAGCAAGTGTACGTGTGCTTGTGGGTTTTTTGGTGAGTAAAGCTGTATGCTGTTGTTGTGGTTGCTACTGTTTATGATACTGATGCATATATAAACATAATACGGACAAATTCGTATTAATAATTTAATGAATGATAATTTCGTTGAACTAATTATGTAACAGTTTAATATAAAAGTCCATACTGAGCATATATTTATGGATATAATGGAAAATATGAAAATATCCAATGCACGGTATGTTTTTGTCCGTACGTCTGTCGAGTTTAGTTTCTCTTTAATGGAAAAAAACTACACTTGGTGTGAATTTCAAAAATAATTTTTTATATATACAACTGAATACGTTTTTACCCTCTACATAAGATGGAGGGAATACTAAGTGTGTCTTTCCGTTTGCAACAACCAGAAGCAGGTGTTAGAGACTCTACAAAGTATATATATTCTTAATCAGCGTCAAAAACTGAGTTGACCGAGACAAGTGTGTCCGTCTTTTGTTGGCATTCTCACGGGCGTAAATTTTAAGCTGACATTTTGTACCCCATCTTTTAGTTTTTGAACGAAGATGGCTATTTAAAGTGAGAGAAATCGGTCAATAGTCACGCCCACCATTTCTTTTTTTGTAAATGTAAAGGGTATTTAAAATTTGGCCTAAGTCGAATTAAATTTTCTTAGTTGTTTATTTAATTTTTTTATTTTATATATATGTGACAAATTATGTAAAATAAATATTATATCATTTAAAATAAAATTTTTTAAATTAAAAAATCTTCTTAATTAAAAAAATTAAATAAAAATAATTTTTTTTTTAATTTTTTAATAAAGAAATAATTCTTTTAAATTCATTTTTTTTTTCAAATTTTATTCAAATAAAATATTTTTTATTGCATAAAATTGTTTGCAGTTAAAGAAATTTAAAGATATTTTGTTTTTAAAAATGTGGATTTTTTTATATTTTAAAGAAATATTTTTTAAATAATAACAACAATTAAAAAATATTTTATTTTTCAATATTGAAAATTTTTAAACTTTAAAAAACATTGTTTTTGATTGCATAAAAAATTCACTTTATTCAGTTACATATAATCCGATCAAACACACACTTGCGATTATAAATTTTTATTTCGACTAGACTGCAACAATATAATAATAATAAAATTTTATTACAACACTTTTTACTTAATTTTTTTAAAAAGTTTACATTTTTCGAATTTTGTTCCGTTACGCAATTGAACAAAAAAGCGGAATTTCAATTTAAGGTCGCAACTTAAGTTCGCCAGCTTTAGATTAGCTGTTTAAATAATAAAAGCAAAAACAAAACAATGATAAGATTTGTGAAAGAGGGAGCAGAATAGTTACAAGCAACAAGCGGATATGCTCATTTATTGCAGTTGTAAAGAAAATCTATTCCAAGCAATTTTTGCACTAATTGCAATCAATTAAGCGAGAAAAACACAACTTTTGATCAAATTGATTTTCGTTTAACAAAAAGCACGCGTACAAAAGTTTGATATTCTTTCTGCTTCCGTTACGTTACCAATCAAAGTTGAGAAAAACAAAATTTGTATGCACGATACATTCAATGGTAAACAGATAACGCTTTGTGGCATAGAATGACTACGAACATGATTTTAGAGGTAAACCTTAAATAAATTAAACAATTAATAGGCGGTCGATGCGAACGTCGTGAATGTGTGCGCAAATGAATAAATCAAAACATAACAGCGGCAATTGTAAGATAATGAAGTTCACAGGCACTCTACCACAAATGCTTTTCAATTAACAAACTTCATGCAGCGCTTTATATATAGACAGAGAGTTGGCCTCTTTCCAAATTTAAGCAGTTCTCATAAACACAGCCGTTTAAATCACTTTAAAAATTTCAATCACACACACACTTAAACACTCAGGACAATTTCAATTCAATTCTACCTTTTCAGTTTAGTGATCCGTTTGATTTATTTCCAACACAAGTAAAACCGCGATCTATGAGAGCTTGCGAAAAACTGAATTTATATACAATTCTGTCACCGGTTTTATTGCATCAAGTAAGCATTCAGATTCCATTGAAAGAAAGAGTAGACGCAATTGTTTTTCAAAACAACAACAACAACAACAAGAACAACAATCAAGATTTCAAGCTTAAGATCATACACTATAAAGGCACATAAACACAAACAGAATTCAGTAACAACTACACACACTAATTATTCGTTGAATTACTCTGTTTCTCTCTTCGATTGAGTTTCTTCTACCTATAACAACAACAACTGATAAGAAGTCTCTGTTTATAGGGAAATGAATGTTATCAAATTAATCCTGAATTTTTCGCTTGGAAAAATTGGAAAATTTACGTTTCAATGAATAAATTTATTAATCAATAATTTTTCTTAAAGAAAATAAAAAATTGCCGAAAAATTCTATAGAAATATTTTTGTACTAAAAAGGGGATTTTTTTTATAACAAAAAAATTTCCAAAATAAAAAAATATAAAATAAAAACATTTATAATGAAAAATATTTTTTCATTTTTCTTTAATAATAAAATTAATATAATTTAACTTAAATAATAAACAAGAACAAATAAATCGGGGTCAGGGTATAAATAATGATTAAAAATGAAAATCATGGATTGCTGTTCGTGATTAAATCAATAATATGGAATTTTTTTTATTTATAAATCATATATGAAAAAATCATTTGATGGAAAGAATTATAAAAATCAAATGGAAATAATTTTTTTTCTCATTGATTTAATTGTTTTTAAATTTGGCACGCCCTTAACTGGTATAAACATCTACAACATTGAATTTTTGGTTAATCACGCCCTTATTTAATTAACCGTAATGTGCCATTTTATTTTATTTAACAATTAAGGGCGTGTCTTTAGTTGTTCTATTGAGGCCTCTTGATCTAAAATTAATCTTAATTTATTACATATTTTTGCATATGTATTGTGTGTGTGCACAATTAATACTAAACACTAATTTTATAAAAAAAAATTATTTTATAAAATTTTTAAAAAATTTACATTTTTTAATTTTATAAAATTTTGTAAAATTAATAATCAGCCGCTGTGTTGGAAAGATAATCGCGTCGACCAATATTGGAAACTTGTTTGCTTTGTATGGCCTCCAATTTGGGACATTCGGTGATACGATGACCAAGACCGCCACAATAGCTGCAACCGTGCGAATCGCCCAAATCCAAATACTGTTGGGCATCGGGACATAATTCGAGTAAAAAATCGGGCACTTTCTGTTTAGCCTCAATGAGTAAATGTTTCAAATCCACTAACACGGATTGATCGGTGGATTTATTTATAAAAGTGGTGGCCAAACCTTTTGTATTTGAACGCCCCGTACGACCAATACGATGGACATAGTTCTCAACATCTTCGGGCATATCATAATTAATGACATGCTGAACGTTGGGAAAATCTAAACCTTTTGAGGCAACATCGGTAGCTACTAAAACATCTTTTTTACTCTGACGGTAAGCTTCAACAGCTCTAGAGCGCTCCTCTTGATCTTTACCACCATGAATGGCCACCGCTTCCACACCCTTCAACAACAAGTACTCATGTATACAATCGACGTCCTGTTTCTTTTCAGCAAATATTAGAACTGGCGGTTCAGTCTTTTGTAGACATTCCAACAGATAAACAACTTTGGCCTCTTGTTTTACGTACTCCACTTCCTGGATGACGTTTATAGACGCGGCACCAGCCCGGCCCACATTAATTGTTACCGGTTTTACTAAAGCTGAGCGAGCAAAGTTTTGTATTTTTTTCGGCATTGTAGCAGAGAAGAGTAGGGTTTGTCTTTGACCTTTGAAAAAGGAGAAAATCGTTCGCACATCCTCTTCAAAGCCCATGTCAATCATGCGATCTGCCTCATCCATGCACAGGTAGCGGCATATATCCAATGTAATAATTTTCTTTTCCAGCATGTCCATTAGGCGACCCGGAGTGGCCACCATAATATGTACACCTCTGGCTATAACTTCCAAAGCTTCAGAAAGTGGAACTCCGCCAATCGACAAACAAGTGCGCACCTCTGGCATGCCGCACTCTTTCAAATGTTGGCAATAGTGCTGAAGGGCGTACAAACATATATTAATAAATAAATAACGTAAAAAAAGTAGTGCTACTTACGATTACAATGTCATGAGTTTGTTTAGCCAATTCGCGTGACGGGCATACAACTAAACCATAAGGTCCTTCATTCCTAACAAATGGCAAGCGAACCTCTTGCTCCAAGCAGAACATAATAAGGGGCAACACAAAAACTAGAGTTTTGCCTGATCCTGTAAAGGCAATGCCTATTAAGTCGCGGCCGGACAGCACTGTGGGGATACCTTGCACCTGTATGGGTGTTGGTTTTTTTATACGCTTAGCTGCCAAACCATTTAGTATGCCTTTGGGAAATTTCATTTCTTTAAAGCTGCGTATGGGTGGTGCCACATTTTCACCCTCCACCAATATCCGCAAACGTTGACGTATCGCCTCACGTTTCTGCTCAGGCATACTCATAATATAACGTGGCGGCCGCCAGCTGGTTTTAATGGGCTCTTCATATTGTATACCTTTCGCCAGTTCGGCTACACCCATGAGCGCTTTCTGTTGTTGTTGTACACTCTCCAATATTTTCTCTTCTTCTTTCAGCTGCTTTTCTACATCGCTAATCTTTTTCGCTTCAGCAATCTTTTTTAGTTCGGTATGCTGATCCAATAAACTAATATTATATTTACGGCCCCATATTTCACTTTCGGTGGCATTTTGAGAATCATCATCGTTTTCATTTTCACTCGATGACTTGGGCTGTGTGGCTTCGGCTGTTAACTGAACAATACGTCCTAATTTCATGAGTTGATGTTTTTTGCGTTCCTTGACTGGTACGTACGGAACATAATTATCATCGTCCTCTTCCTCCGCTGAAGATTTATCTTTATCAACGCGACGATAACGTTTAATAGGTGGTTCATTAGTGGAACTTGTTGATGCAGCCATATTCAGGATCTATAATAATAATTTTTACAGAATCTTTCTCTAAATACTTTTTATTTTATTTACCTAATGCAGCTGTTTTCATCATACAGAGTTGCCAATATTATATATAACAGTTTTTAATATAACGGTACAATTTTAGGAGAATTAAATTCAGCTGATAATTGAACAAAGTAAATAATTTTCAACGGGTTTGTTTTTTTATTTAATATGAGTGAAAGTGAAAGTTCAAAAAAAATCCGCGAAATTATTCTAAACACCAGAAAACCACTTGTTCTACGTAATTTTAAACACAATTGGATACAATTTCAAGATGGTTTAGCTAATTGGTGTCGCACCTTGGACATATACCGAAAGGAACCGCTTTATTTTGAATGCATGTCCATAAATGATACTCAAACGCCACAATGGGAGCGTAAGCGCAAGGTAAAACAAATAGACGCCGAGGACTTTCTGCAAAATGTAGATTCAGGGCAGTGGGACGGATATTGGTTTGGTTTGAATTATAAGAGAGCAAATGAACTGCCATCCAAGTGCACAGAAGGGATAGATTTTAGTTGTTTTGGTTTTCCCAATGCTCACAGAGATTGCACATTTTGGTTAAGTTCCAAAGGATCAAATACACCCTGCCATTATGACACCTATGGATGTAACATTGTGGTGCAAATATATGGAAGGTATATATATTGTACGTACGTCCGGCCATTTCAATAATAATAATAAATTTTAGAAAGCTATGGTTACTATTTCCTCCTGAAACAAACCTTACTGCCACGCGTATACCTTACGAAGAATCTAGTGTCTATTGTTTGGAGAATTTTTATGCTCCCCACCCTGAAGGAATGGAAAAATATAAACAACTGAAAGATAGCGCGTACAGTTGCATACTAGAACCGAATGATGTCCTTATAGTACCGCGACATTGGTGGCATTACGTGGAAACTATGGAGACTTCGTTAAGTGTAAACACATGGATTCGGTTGGATGTTGATATAGAAAATCAAATTGAGGAGGGCATTGTGCAGTATCTAATGGAAAGTTTTGCTCACAATATGAATCCCGCGCATACTGAATATATTTTAAATCCCAATCAGGTACAGAGACTTGATTAATACACACCACCCATGTATATACGTTGTTTGGTTTGGTTGTTGTTGCAGATTACTCCCGTTGCAAAAAATAATCGAATATTCGATATATTGAATTTTTTACTACAAAAACGCGAATTGAAGGCGGACGCAGATGATGATGTGCAGCGCTATTCCTATATGAGCGAAGTACAATTACAAGAGCTATTAGATAATTGTGAAATGATTACTTCAGTGCCGAAATCCGACAACACTTTTAACGATATTATGCAAGCAAATAGTTTACGCTGTCAACCACGTTCACAGGATGATTCTAATGGTGAAAGCGATGACACTAGTCCGTTAGATCCTTTGCAAGAAATTCTAATTTCAAGCATTTGTTCTCCTCCCATTGTCCAGAGTATTAAGCAAGTATTTTATAAACAGTGGAAAACTAAAGAGAATTTAATCGCAGCCGAAAAGTAATAAAAAAGTACCCGCTTAAACGAGTGCTCCAATAAATGTATTGTAAATATTTAATCATAAAACTGTTTTGCTCAGATTACATGATTTCACATTGTTCGAAACTATTTGAAGCATTATATGAAAATGATACAAAACATAAAAATTCACTTGATGTTCAACAATAATATAAATTTTTTCCAAGTGATTTCTAAAAACAATAATTAGCACAAAAATAATAGAGTTCCTCGAAAAGAACGGAATATTTTCATATAATATAAGCGATACTGAAGTGATTATGGGTAAGCTGTGGCCATTTACCAGCCGGGAGGCTTTTGATAACCGCTATTTTGCTGATTAGCAAAACTACCCGGATAAGTGCCATATTGACCGGGTTGAGGACCTTGGGAGTAACCGCCATATTGGAAAGCATCTAAAAGTTCATTTGTGTGAAAATTGATTAAAAACTTGAAGCAGAGATGATTTATTTATATTATACTTACTGCCTGGATAGGGAAGGGTAGCGTACGGATTGTATCCCTGGGGCATGGGTGGTGGCACGTAAGGTGGATACGGTATATTAGGCATAGGTATACCTTGCACCTGTTGAGGATACGGTATACCACCCATGGATGAAGACGGAGTTACCGAGGGTGTCGAACCCGAATCGGTAGTGGAAACATCTATAAAGAGAAAAACACTTTGAGGTGTTTTAAAAAGCCATAAATATATATATGTATTACCACTGCCCGATGTTGATGAGTAATGGGATGGTAAGGTGGGCGTAGGTCCCGGTGCCTGGCGACTCGATGCTGTGGTCAAATCTTTCAGCAATTCTTCCTTTTCAGTTTTCCGAGCAAAACAAAAGTCATTGATTTTATTTTGAAAGACCACCAATAACTCGGTCAGATCATTGTAGAACTTGGTGCCCTCTTTCAAATTGCCCATCAATTCAACGAAGCTATCATACGCCGAGGCCAACTCTCGGCACAACTTGTCTCTGGAATTGCCATTGCTGCCTGTTTCCGAAACAAATTCACTGTGACCTATTTGTATGTCCGAAATCAACGTCTGTTGACGCTCTAAACTTTCCTTGACTTGTTGTTGCAGCGGTTGTAAAATGTGACCTATCCGGGACAGAGACAAAGCTGGCTCATCAATGGCTCCGTCTTTTTGCAAAGCTTCTAAGAATTCATCTTTCATGTTTAATGTGGCCGATTTCAATTCCGACTCAATGGCATCTCGTTCAGCTTTTATGGTTTCTACACTCTCCATAAGTTCTTTCAATTTTTGAACGCTGGCACAATTGGGATCTATGCAGCCGGAGCAGGCGGGCATGGCTGCTTCTAGCTGTTCCAATGGCAGCGACAGCAATTCGATGCCTTTCTGATTAGATTCGAACTTTTGCCGCACAATTTTATCCGCTTCGACAGCATTGTTTATAACTTCACGATACTTCTTGGCATTTGTGCGAAACATTTCGGTGAGTTTTTCGGATGAGATTCGGGTCCATTTCTCTTTAAACTGGCTGCGCAGTTGATTATCAGAGTTACGTTCTTCGTCCAGCATGCGTTCAGTTTCATCCAAGATTTCACGATTCCGATTCAACAGTTCGGGCAACTCTTTTAAATAACTCTTCACCATCTCCAATCCACCCTTCTGACGCACATCATTGGCCTTCTCTATGAGAGAGGGCGGTAATCCTGAGCCGCCCTCAGTGATCTCCACGCAAGCTGGCAAATTTAAACTAGCCAACACTGCATTTAGTGTTTGCGTGCCTTCCCTTAGTTTCATTATTTCAGCGTTTACAATTTCATTTTTGCGCATATCCGAAGCGCTCAAGGCACGATGCAATTCCACGGGCACTAGATCTTCGAATATATCCTTAAAATTCCTTGACATTGGTGCCGCCAAGGGTAAACTTTTTGCCAGTTGAGCTTTACCGGGCGATGGCAAGGAATTCATGTCGGGTATCATTTCATTATAAATAAACTCATTGTCCTTTGTTGACTCCTCTAGATTACGCCTTGCTCTGTTAAAATATTCATCCAAATATGTGGTATTGCCTGAACGGGTTTGGGCAGCTTTGAATAATTCCACCGCATTACGTAGTCGGGCAATTTCTTCGCCAATTCTTTTAGCCGCTCGGCACACTAAACTCTGGTACAGTTGGGTAAGAGCATGAAAGCCAGCCTGTTTGCCAGCAATGGCGGGAATCCATTCCTTTTCCCATAACGTACGCACAGACTCCTTCTGCATGGCTTTTAAAACGTCCGCATAAAATTCCTCACACTGACAGCACAATTTAGCAATCACCACTTCCTTCATATTATCTGTTAAGGAGATAAATAACAAAAGCAAATTTGTATTAAAAAATGTTCCTCACACGTTGTGTCTCCATTACCTTTAATTGCTTTTGTTATAAAAACTTCTTGAGCTTGAGCTACCATTAGTGCTTGTAATACTATCAGGGTGTCTTGGCTAAGATCTGGCGTTGGTTCTGAGGGGATAGCGGCCGGTACTGCTCCCTTAAGATATTTAAAAATACCCGCACTCTGTTGTAACAGTTTAATAGCCATTTTCAAACCATCGTCACTTTCCATAGTTTGTTCGGCAGCCACAGAGCTTTGTAGCGCTGCTATATTGAACATAATGCATACCTTTTCGTATAGTAAAGAAGTATGAGCTGAAAGTTGTTTAACAATGTGTCAAGCATTTGAATTTTTTTAGAAATTACTGCAAAAAAATATACTTAAGCTTATCCTGCCACCAAATATGGAACCTTTGTCGAAGGCATCCTTCCATTTGAAGGGGATTTGCAATTCATTTATTGGTATTTTTGTTTCCAAAGTACATATCTGATCGTAATAGCTAATGAAATATAAAAAAAAATACTTGAATTCGAAACATTAAGAGCAGCTTTGTTTACTAGAGGGGTCAACAACGTCACTTACACACATACAAAAGCTTAATTACACACCAACAGAACTTGTATGACTCACATTTTTTTTATATCAAATAAATTTTGTAATTGAAGTCCAGGGGTTGTGTTCACAGCCACTTTATGGATTACTTTACTTACGCATAAACTAGTTCAAGGGAAGATTCATATTTCTCAAAGAATTTCCATATAGCGGTGTTGCGTTGTTTGGAAAATTCCTTAACACATTCGGTATATTTAGCTTTTTCTTCAGTTGATGCCCCACTATAAGTACTTTGTATTAAATTATTAAGAGGTTTAATCACATCTACCTCGGAAGGTTTTTTTAGTGGCACACTCAATAATTTCATCATTTTTTCTTTCTATTATTATAAACTGTGATACCACTCTATTATTATGTGCGTTCTCTTTAAAGTAAGTTGCAATAAAGGAAAAATGTCACTGAAAAATTTGGAAAAAAAAATTATAACCAAACACTGGGATGTTAAAGAAATATCATATACGATAAAAATTCGAATTATCAGCTGATGTTACTTTCTAATCGTTTTTCAACCATCAGGGATGAAAATTTGTAAATATAAAAACGTAGCTTAATTACATACGAGCTAAAAGTACGCTACAGAATAAAAATTCAAACAAATTCAAATCAATTAATATATTTTTCTGTTTAATTATTCATAATTTTTCATCCAATTTCCCTGAGTTTTTATTTATTTTAAATTAGAACTTGTGCAAATATTTAATCGGATTCGTCATCAGATATTATAAATGTTTTAGTTTTTTTAGCTGTTGAATTATTCCCCAATAAGTTCAATATTGTTTTTTGGCGCGACGAACGCTATTAAGAAGAACAGGTTGATTAAATATTCTTAGACATCAATAATAATAATAGAGAAAAATTTACCTCATTAGTGGTTATATTCAACTGGGGTCTTGATTGTTTTGAACGAGTCAAACTAGCTGTTGCAGCAGCTGAAGAGTCGTTAGTCGCACCGCGGCCACCCCGTGAGCGACCACGACCACCTCTGCCACCACGGATACTCTTTGTACTAGTCGGCTGTTCTTCAATCATTGCGGTTGTTTTGGCAATCCTCGGCGGAGGAGATTCATCATCACTATCCTCACTATCCGAAGAATGTTTCTCTGCTGCACTACTTGTAGGATTACTTGCGACTGTTGTTGTGCCCAGCAATTTTGATACATCATCACACGTTATGGAATGTTTGAATAGTTGTAATTCACCATCAACACTTTCCTCTACAACCATATTGCTCATTAAATAATCCAAAGCTTTGTCCTTGTAGGATCTTGTAATAGAGTAATTTGTCTAGGATGTCATCAAGTGCATACGGAAAAATTAAAGATAACTTACTTGATTAAATTCTCAGCAGCATTATTATCGTTGCGATCCACCAACTGATGGCATAGTTCAGTTAGAGCTTTGCTGGATAGAATCTTTAATGATTTACTTTCATCTAAATTATCAAAATAACGTTCAACCAAATCCTCTACACGGGTGGTAGAGTCGCCTTGCTGAAAAGGAAACGAAACTTTTTTAAAAATAAAATTTACTCATAAACAGTCAGACATATATGCAATGAACCATTTTTTTTAGCTGCGACTTCATTTCTTCCTTATCGAAATTGCATTGGTCTGCTTTTTCCTTCTTTATCATTTTCTTAAATAGAATGATATCAGCTGGATTGGCCACCTAAACAAATGATTCTTTTAATAGGTATAATTTATCCGAATGGTTTGATCAAGTCCTTACCCTATCGCTGAATATTTGTCCCAGGCGTATACCATTAAACATTTGTTGTTCATCTGAGAAGACTATACGGAGACGTATAGTTGGCAAGTGTGGTTGTCTGGGATTATCCGTTATTAATTCTTTTGCTTTTACTAGCATAGCTTCTATACGTTCTTGAGCCATATCTTTCACTTTATTAGAGACGTCACCTTCGTCCAATTGCAATTCATCAGCCAGATCGATTAGATTGACTGATTCGAAAATAAATGGTCGGACAGTTTTCAAACGTATCGGTTTCAGTTGAAATTTGTTCTTGTAAATTTCCAATATGGCGACATGCTTCGGTAATGCCTCGCCCTCACATAGCGATGTGGGCACTGTGGATCCCGGTTGGCTTACGTAAAAGTTACGCTGAGCATTGAACTCTGGCTCAATATGGCAATCATGTTCATGTCCCCATATAATCAAATTGAGGAACTCTGGCAGCGCTAATTCTGGTAAGTAGTTCTTGGGTCCACGATCGGCACGATTCTGATGTAAGACCATTAAATGAAACCATTCAATGTTGTCCTCTTCACTGGGAGTTTGCATATTTACTTTGCGACTTTCAAACAGTCTCGTCAAGCGAGCATCGTGTATATGACTTAAACCATACAAAGACAAATGTGTGGCGCCTTTTTTCATCAATATCGGACTTATTTCAATTTGTGTCAAGTCAGTCCAACGACCAAAATAATTTATTAATCCCATGGTGGATAATAAGTCCAAAGAACTTAAGCCACCAAAAGCACTTGGATCATCATGGTTGCCATGTATTGAATATACTGGTATGGCTACGTTTAAATTAGGATCTTCATAGTTTACCGACTCATTTATCGAACCATAAAAATTCTTACTACCATCGCTTAATAGTTCCACTGTAATTGGTTTGTCACCAAACGTGTACATACGCAAAAGTTTTATGCATCTTTAAAGGAGAACTTAAATTTAACAAACACGCATAATTAATACATTATTGGCGCCAACCTACTTGTGTAATGTGTTTTGACTGGGTACAGCATCATGAAACAAATCACCACCTAATAATATGAAGTCTACGTCTTCTCTAACAGCTAATTCTAGCATTTCCTCAAACGCTACAAAACTATCTTCTCCTGGAAGCATAATAAAACATTAATTGTATGAATCTAAAGAGATGGGTACAGATTAATGTCATGCCTCTGGCGGAATCTTTTTCGGCATAACCCAAATGATTGTCTGTGGATACCATGATACGTAATATATCGCTGGAACTAATACTTTCTTCACCAGACATGATTTTATACTTTATATGAGGGCTTAAATTTGATTAATTGTATTCTTAAAATATGATGTGATTAAACTATTTCACAAGTTAAAAACATAATACGGGGTGCACATTAACTAAATCAGAGATGTAATTCAAAATTTGATCAGCTGATTAACAATATTTGTATAATCAGCTGAGTACTTTGCTAGTGCAATACGCATAATTATATGGAATATTTCTTCGAATATGTGTTCCTGGAATAAGGAGCAAACCGTAGCCTTACTGGATTTCCATTGCTCAATGGAATGTCTTTATAATGGAAGGCACCATGACTATCTTAATAAAAAAAAGAAACAAGAATGTTGGCAGGAAATTTCTTCTCTTATGCAAAAATGGCGTCCTGGCACAACGGTGCAGGAAGTAAAACTGAAAATTAAAATATTACGCAGCCAATTCTTATCAGAAGAAAGCAGAATAAAACAATCTAAAAAGAATGAGTCTGGCATCGAAGACGTTTATACACCAAAATTGTGGTGCTACAACAATTTGAAATATTTAGAGAATATAAATAATACTTTACGTAGAGAATCAACGGCGGGCGTTTTATGCGTAATAAGCTAATAACAATTTCGACTTGTTAAACAGTTGTGTCTTTTTTATTATAGAAGACTGGCAAGAATTCCTCAAGAATTTCAAATATATTTTCAACACCAACAACAACTACAAAGGTCATTTGTTTATTGCAATATTTGTTGTTTATATAAGTTATGTTAAATTGTCTTATTATAGGATGTTGGTGAAGAGGGACCAGTGGCACTAAAGACGTATTATCTATCACAATCACCCATGGCAACTATGAAAGAGGCAACTGGAAGAAAGAATTCCTCCATTCGGGCATTTTTAAATTTTCTAGAACATGAGTTGGGCAAATTGGATCAAGATACATTGCAAGAAACTAAATGGCAAATTTTGGACTACGTAAAAGAGGCCCAACAACAAAGCAAATATAGAAATAGTTATTAATGCATTGGTTGCTTTTTTTTTTAAACATTTTATAATACTTTCTTGGCAAAGAGCACTTTTTGTCAAATGTTTCTAAATTTTAAGTATAAAGTATATTATTTTATTAATAGACAACATAATTTTAATATCTAGATTAGTTCTTTTAAATAAAATAATTTGCAATCATTATACCCTCCACCTCAGTGATGAGGGTATACTAAGTTTGTTCTTCCGTTTGCAACATCCAGAAGGAGGCGTCAGAGACCCTACAAAGTATATATATTCTTGATCAGCGTCAAAAACAGTCGATTTAGACATGTATGTCCGTGTGTCCGTATGTCCGTCTGTTGTTGGCACTCTCACGGGCGTAAATTTTGAGATATTGAGCTGAAATTTTGTACAGGCACTTTTAGTTTTTGCACGCAGATCGCTATTTGAAATGGGCAAAGTCGGACCAAAGCCACGCCCACGATCAACAAAAATCTATTTATCTACCACAAAATATGAGCTATAAACTTGAAATTTCGTATGTACATCTATAAATATTAGCTTCATCGGTGTGCTAAAAATGGGCGCATTCGGATTACAGACACGCCCACAATTTAAAAAATCTTTATATCTGCCACAAAAGATGACTTAGAAACTTGAAATTTGGTACGCGTATACATAGTTATCCCATCTACCGATGTGCCAAAAATAGGCGCGGTCGGATAACAGAAACGCCCACAATTTTAAAAAAGCCATATTTAACGTAAAAGTAAACTTACATGCTGATACGTTATATGTACACTATTAGAAGGCGCAATATATATATATATATATATTTATCACGCCCACTCTTGTAGAGGTGGAGGGTATTTAAGATTTGGTTTAAGCCAAATTTAGTTTTCTTACTTGTTTTAAAATATAGTTATTTTTTTAAATCTTTTTTTCTTTTAAATTTTTTTTAAGAGTTTTACTTTAGTTAATACTTTTTTCTTTTATTAATAAAAACAAAAACATGTGCAAGTATAAAAAAATCCATAATTTAATGTTTAATTGAACAATATTTTTACACTTGCTATTCAAGTCTGCTTTGTTTCGCATAATTAGGGTTTTAATATTAACTTTAGTTATCGATAAACTATAAGGCGGGCTTTAAAGTTGTACAGTAAATCAACAAGTTATTTTAATTAAAACAATTGATATACAACACAATTATTAATTAATAAAATGAACACTTTGAACAAATCAACATCATCAAACATTGAAACAACTGTCATTGATTTGGTAAATGGTTCTGAGAATGCATCGGCAAAACTGTCATATGCATTGAACCGAACGGATATAGCTGAAAATCTGTTGGCAAATGCACGAAGTTTAGCAAAAATCGATATATTGGAATTACCTGAATGCTTGTGTGTGGAGACAAATTTAATTTCAAGTGCTGCTGCTGCTAGGGAAAGCATGCAGAACGCATATTATAAAAATAGCAATAAGAATGGCCCTGCAAGGGTTAAAAAATCACCAAATAATACGAATCCTAAACCAACGGTAAGCGTTAGTGTTAAAACAGGAATGCCAATTCCTTCCAGTTCCACTCCAGCACCAACATTTAATCTCCAACGATCAAGCGTGACCATAAAACCGATTCTGCCATCATCGAATAGTGTCGTATTTAGTACAGCTACAGCTACATTAAATCCTTTAAGTGCACAGATTACAATCACAAATACGTGTGCTCAACAGTCTCCCCAAACAATCATTACAAGTGATAAAGTTGTTCCTTTAACATCCCCGATTGCAAATAACTCAACACTAACGAATATTCCTGTCAGTAAATCGGCACCTGTAACACAACCTATTGTTAAACCAGTAGCTGCGATAGCCAAGAATGCCAAGAATGTAAATGTTGAAACTATGAGAGATGGAAAGCGTCCTGTTAGAGATCGGGGCCAACAAACCGATAATTTAACCACGCATTCAATAGCTGTACAATGTAATCGTTACCATGAGGAATTAAGTGATTTAGAAGAAAACAATTTAGAGGACGGAGGCTGTATTATCATAGACAACGAGGAGGAGCAGGCGGAGAAAGTCGAAGATTTTAAAACGTTTTTGATGAAATCATCCCATCCGTACAACTTTGGATATCGAGAGTGTTTATTATGTGGAGAAATCACCAAAAATAATAAAAATTTCTTGGCTCATATGTCAGTGCATTGGGGTCCAGGTGTGTTGTGCTTTAAATGTGGCAAAACACTTGAACACAAATCTTTGCTCCGCAAACATTGCTGCTCGCCATGTTATTGGCACAAATATCAAGCAGCAAGCAGTTTGCGATGTCCGTATTTTCGTTGTGGTGTGGTGGCCACCTCACCCTGGGAATTGCGCGATCACCTAAACGAGCACCTTGGTTGTAAGCAATATAGTTGCCGCGTTTGTTGTAAAGCTTTTCATACATACGGAGAATTAAAACATCATGTCCGGTTCAGGGCGACATGCCATAGTAAAGTGAAGCTTTCGCGTCGCGACTTCTGCAGCGTGTTTTCGAAGAAATGCCGCCAATATCGAGCTCGAGTATATATTATATACACCTTGCAAGGTACTAGAGTTTCCTTAAAACGATATTTAACTAGCAAATACCGTACGTGCCAAATGTGTTTAAGAAAAGTCATTTGGACGCCGGTAAACTTTTCCCGTCACATGCAACGTTGCACGCGTTGGCACTTGCAGCGCATAAATAGATTTCAACGCAATGTGCGTTTATAAATATACCAATAAAATTAGTTTAGAAAAATTATTTTCATTTATTCTATTCATTTAATTTTGTTTAACACTTTGGACGCCATGAGCTTTAGTTAGACCTTCGAAAAGTTGTTTTTTCTCTGTATTGATTTCTTTTAGTGTCTGCACAGCCAACTCTAACTGTACCTTTTTTAAGGCATACTTTCGCAAGAAGTTTTCAATAAACTCCAAACATAAATCATCTAAAATAAAGTCATCGGCAGTCTTCCCTATAGCCGTTTCAATCTCTTGGTGAATATCTGTATTGGATTTGGTTTGAATATTTTTCATTAGCTGCCTATATGCAGAATCCTCCACCGAATCGAATTGTTCCAATTTATGCAAAAGTTCACCATAACTCTCCGGCATTGAATGCAATTTGTATTGAAGAGCTATTAATTCGGAAGCGTTACGTAAGTAGTCCCTTTTGATCATATCATACAATAGATCATCTATGCATTTATGCCACGCATAAAAGAAAGCCATAGGCCCAAAATGGCGGGTGGAGCGTAATTGATCGAATTGTTTTGTTTCGTTTAAATGCTGGTACACTATACTGCTTAGTCGATGGTATTCAGATTCATCAGGATCAAATTGCACCAATAGACGATCCATTATAAATTCATATTTGTGTTCATCCAAACATCGTTGAAAATGCTCCTCTTCAAACATTTTGGGCGTTTGGATTTTGCGCCCATTTAAAGGCGCATACAATTGTTTCATGCGCTTTGCTATATCCATGGGTGCATCATGTAAGGTGCCATCAATCTCCCGTATGACCACCTTACGCTGCCTTTGCTTAATGCCATACGTTATATCAGTGAATACGAATTTTGTATCCGAAAAGTTTTTTAGTGCCTTATCGATTGATATGACCGTTTGTGTATCAGGTTTAATCATAACCACCGGTGGCATTTGCAACTTCTCTTTGGCTCTTTCAACAGCATCACGGAATTCCCCTTCCAACTGTTCAGTGGTCATGAATTTAAGTTCCGCTTTATTATGTGGCACCGGAGTCCGACGAAACACTTTATTTATTTGCAGCTGGGTAATGGACTTTAAAAGTTTCTGTGTTTCGGGATCGGTGAACATAGGCTGCGGATCTGTCTCATATTGTAGTGTGCCGCCAGCACCTGTCCTTACTGACGTTATCTTTGTCAAAACGTTACTTAATTTATTTAATAATTTTAATTGTGCAAATAAACTCATATTTACTCCAAAACAAGTATATTAGATCGTAACATTTATCGATATAGAAACCGGTGAAAAAGCATCAAGTGAAATTAGCAAAATATAAAAGGTAGCAGTGTAATAATTTTAAGGCAATAATTAAATACATTAACAAAATAATTAATAACATATATATTTTTTTAACTTAAATTCTTAAATTCTTAATTTATAATAAATAACAAACAAATACCGTACAGTTATTAAAATGAAAGAAAAAGATTCCGCTGTTGTTATCTTCACCTATATTAACAAATTTAGTACGCTTTGCAAATGTGATAAAATAGTAGCAACAATTTTACAACCTTGCTAAACAAAATGGTAGTAGCAAATTAAGAATCAAAATTAAGTTTATTCTGAAAGTTTTTCATGAAATTAACAATTGTAATATTACGGGTTGAAAAAAGTACATAATTATTATGGATAACTTGGAAGAGATAATTTATAAAGAAAAAGGCAATGACGTTAATAGTACAGCTAGTCAGCGTAAAAGACGCTTTTCGGAGATAGCTGAGCTAGGAGCGGAAAAAAATTCTCCAGATATTAATAATGGAGCTCCTGCTATTAAACTACGCGATATTGACTTAGAAAATGAGTCCAGTTTAGAAGATGTTTACAATAAAATAGTTAAAGCCTGTGAAGAGATAACTGCTAAGCATTATATTGAAGTTAAATCACAGTACAAACCCTCTTTGAATAATTGTTGTGACGAGATACTCATAGAAATATTTCAATATTTGTCCACTTATGATCTCTTTTCCATTATGAAGTATGTTCACATGGCTACTTTCTTAACACTACCTTAACACTAAATAATTGTCCATTTTTTACATGTTTTCAATGTACTTAGAACATGTAAACGCATGGAAAGGATTTCCTGCGACAACCGCCTTTGGCATAAAGTATCTGTTCTAAATCGATCTAATACTTATGATGAACTTTTAAATATTTTAAAACATTCTGAGGGTAAAACCAAATGCTTTAAACTGCGCGGTCCGGATATACCACCTGCCTGCAAAGATGTTATTGAAAATTTTACAGCGTGTCTACGAGACACAACATTGACCTGCCAACAATTAAGTGTTCTAGAATTGTACGCGATTCAATTTGACATGAAAGCGGTAAGAAAAAAAGTGAGAATAACGTTGCACAATCTTATTGAACGTGCGTCTATTTGTAGTTCAAAATCACACATATTCCCCCCAAGTTGAAGTCTTTGGTTTTTATTGGTTGCAAAGTGGCGAACAATACGGACCACGAAAGACCATCTTGGTTTCAAGGAATTCACTCTCATCTGACTTGTTTGGAGGTAAAGAATATCCATGAAAATTGTTTTTCTTTTTTAATTGCTTAACATTTGAAGAAATTGCGCGTAGAATACTGCACTTGGTTTTTTCCGGACGATTTAATGTCTATATCGAAGTTGCCTGAATTGCATACGTTAAGTTTGCGAGGATGCGTACGATTTTTTGACATTGTAGCGTACGGCAGCATATCATCATTATATGGTTTTAAAAAGCTGAAGGTAAACAACTTGAAAAAAGCAAAAAGCAACAGTCGACTTTTACAACAAATCGTTTATTTTGATTTTTTCAGTCTTTAGACTTGAGGCACGTCCCATTGCGGGATTCGGATCTGCAATGTTTCAATGCTGTACTATCACTGCGAGAGATTAAACTAGAATGCCATCCTTCTGTAAATGATGTGATTCCGCAAAATCATACGCTATTTGTCGCAGATAGTAACGGTACTTGTGTTCCAATACAATGTCCACCCGTACTACCACCCGATAACATTCGTGGCTTTTTTGCAACTGTTGGTGGAGCAGCAACGGATCCTTCCTCAGATATTATATTCGTAGATTTGCGTAATGCTTTGGGTAGAGAGAACGGTGTCCAGGACAATGGCAATGATGCAAATGGCCCTCGTTATATACATTATCCGCCGCCTGTTAGGCCTAATTTAATAACAAATCTCGGTGTTTGCGCATTTGGCAGCGCCCCCAGGCAAGTACATCCACACCGAATTTGGATAAGTGTACGTCAACGGCCAAAAGATACGCTAATTGAACGTTTTACTGTGCGCAATTATACTGATATAACAGATGAATTTCTAAGTCATTTAGAGCAATGTTTTCCCAATATAGTGTATTTGGATGTAAGTGGCACACGCGTCACGGCAAAAGGTATTGAAGATTTTAAAAAAATCAAATCCGATTGTACGGTGGTTGCTCAACATTTACATGAACTGAAGTTCTAATTAATTGATAAGCGTGCGATTAAAATGTATTTTTATACCCTACACCACTTGTGGCAAAGGATATATTAAGTTTGTGCGTATGTTTGTAACTCTTAAACGGCAAATACCAAATATACCGATTGATTCAGAATCAAAAGCCGAATTGATTTCATCGTTTCCGTCTGTCTGTTTATATGAAAATGTGCATTTTTTGATATATTTCGATGAAATTTGGTCCAAGGACATGTATTGGCCGAAAGAGCAACCCTATGAAAAATGGACCGAATTGGACCATTTTTAAAACCCCTCTCCATATAAGATTCTATTATAATGAATGTCTTTATATGGCAAAAAATTTCAATTCTAAATATTTTTTGAAAAAATTTGGTGAAGAATAGTTCATATTTGGCTGTGCTTTGGACCCGATCGAATCATTTTTAGAACCTCGTGTATGCAGATACAACTAAACTAATTGTAGCCTAATTTGAGGAGCTAAATGGTGAAGGGTATGAAATGGTCGGGCTTGACCGACTGTCACATTTTTATTTGTTTTTCATGTATGTAACAGGAATTGTTTGTCCATTTCATACAAGTTTTAATGTTATTAATAATAGATTTAATTGCGAAAATAAAACATTTGAATTATTCGAAGTAATTTAATTAATATAATGCGCTCTCATTTGTTTATATCCTACGGCACTAGGTGGCTAAAAAGTTCATTAAGAGTATACAAATATAGCACAATTATTGATGTGTCTATAATTGGAAACGTCGGATAAGATGGGCCCATAATTCACAAAAAAAAAAAAATCTTATTTGGCGCAGAATCCGAATTCGCTTCAATGAAATTGTTTTTACTGAAAAAGTTGAAAATCGTCTAAAATTTATTAATCGGTCATGTAATAAATGACAAAAACAAAGTAACGGATCTCTCAAAAACAATTTAAGCGTGTAATGTATGTGTTCAAATAGCGAAGAGTTCCAATCGATAATCCTTCGAGCTGCTCTTCCATTCACAATTACAATAAAAGTACTAGCGGAGCGAACTTAAGAAGTTTTATTGGCAGCTGCCGAATTGGCGCTTGAATTGTCTTCGTCATCTATATCTTCATCATCCTCCGAATCGCACTCAGACTCCGAACTTTGACAATCGGCAATTTCACCCGTGAAAAACATCACAGCTTTGGGTATGACGCGCTCTTTCAAATAGAAACCCAATTCAAAGTCATTTTGTAAAATGGCCTACAAAACGACTTCACATTAAATACTTATTTTCATTAAACGTGGTAATGTCAGCTTACATTGATGTCACAGTAATTGGGATCCTCGGGATCGTCCGGCAATATCGGGGGGTTGAAAAAATCAAAGAATGATGTAAAGGCTGTAATTGATCTGTCTACAGTTGATTTTTCTTCGAGAAAACCAAAGTGCAAAAATAATTTATTTTATAATCAATGCGGACACAATACCTTTCTTCTCAGTGCCATGATCGCTGTGCTTCCAATCGATTTTGCAACCCTCGCATTTATAAATTTCCGCACCATCGTATGACAACGGATCGTCGGCGTCCGGCAAGCAATTCAAAAAATAGGTTTTAGTTAAAATGTCATTGGAAAAGTAATCATTCGGCTCAAAATAAAATTCAATAACAAACTTAACGACCGGATCGTTGTACAATTTGGCTCGTATATCATTGAGATACTGAAATGGTTAAAATTTTGATACGAACATAATATACTAGACCCCCAGACTTTTGCCGGTAGCCGCTTACCACCAATATTTTCTCATCACGTTTACTTATAAACTCAGTGTAGGAAGCTTTTAATACTTTTAACCAAAAGTTGACCACATTGCCGTGTTCCCCGGCATCACCGCCTTGATTTTGCTTTTTAAAATCTCTACGTGTAGGTGAGTGCCATTATTTATTACTTATCCTACTTATAGTTTAGCTACCCTACTTACTCCAATAGTTTATAACGCTTTTCATAAATTTCGTTATGTTTGGCTTCAAAAGATTTCTCCAAATTGTAGATTTCCTTTTGTAGATCAACGTCGTACTTGATTGTATCTAAATATAGTTTTTTCAATTCCACAATACATTTCTTTTCGTCTTCGGAATATTTTTGCTCCTATAGAGAGACAAGAAAGGAAACTCAGTGAAAATGTTTAAAGTTTAAAGTTAGTATCACACCTCTACAGAGGTGTGGGCGTGGTTTGTATACAAGTGTACCCTTTTTCAACGACTATTAGAGAGAGAATCTGAATCTATTCTATCCATATATATTTCACAGTCGCAAAAATCGAAAAGAATCGACTTTAAACGTGACTCATATAAGGCTAGTCCTTGTACGTAGATTGGTATTGCAATTGGGCAAAATCGATCAGAAGACACGCCCACAAATTAAACACATTATGTGAAGGTTTTTAAGGGGTTTTTTTTAACAGTCTTCATTCAAAACTTCATATAGACCCCACCGACAATTTATAAACATCATTCGGTGTCAACCAGTCAACCAGTTTTTAACGCCTTATGTGGTCGATTTTGTGCAAAATTTAACCCTTGTTAGACCCAGATAAGTGGGCGCTATCGGACCACGCCCTTTTTTTGTGATTAATAAGTTTCTGTTACGCTTCGCCTTAACAGGTTTCTACTGTACAACATTTTTATTCCGTTTAATTTTCTTTTTCCGAAGCAAGCGAAACGACAAACCTGGCATACCATCTACAACAATAATGTAATGTTAAAAAAATTTTAATATGTTTTGAAATGTTTTTTCCTTTCTTTATTTAGGTTACGTGTGCATTGGGGTACTGCACAACTGGTGCGACTGGTTGACTGATATAAAGCTTTTCAACCTTGTTTTGATTGGTTTTTTTTTTTTTACTTTTTATCAATCATGAACCATTGCTCAACATTTAAGCTAGAGTTTTAGGCTGTTCTTGTTGTTTTTGCCATTATCTTATAAATGTTGTAACATAAATTTTTTATACAACGACACACCTGCGTGGTTTTTTTCTTTTCGCCTTTTGGCGTTTTCGTGTTGAGACGAGTTTTCACATCCATAACGTTTACGTACGCACGCACACACACAAACAAATATATATCACTTTATACAGTTGCAGACTGTGATTGAAATTGAAATGATTTATCCAGGATAGGATTTAGTTTCTGTTTTATTTTTTGGTGTTTTTTGTTGTACCAAAAAGAAAAAATGGGAAGAATTAAATGATTTGTTAAGGAAAATTATAACGCACACAAGTTCACACAAATAGACAATAATTTGAAAGGTTTTTGTACGATGACTCGATTTTGAAATAAAATGATAAGAAAATTATTAAAAAAAAAAAATATAACAAAACAAGTAAGTTTTTAGAAACTCAATACAAAATTGTAAAAATTTGTTTTTTTATAATGTACAGATGTTTTCTAAATGGTAAATGCCGAAGCCTCTTTCGTTTCAGAATCAAAATCTGCATTGATTTAATCATGTCCATCTGTCCGTTTTTATATTTATTTTTGTAAATGGCTTACAGGTCTCTTTTTCTTTCAAATCTTTTAATGAAATTCTTTATAAAAGCGCGTTTTAGGCCAAGAAAGGTCACTATTGAAAATGGACCTAATCGATCTATGTCTTGATCGATTCAGTTTTTGATTCTGTTGGAGAATATATACTTCGTAAAGTCTTCGATGCCTCCTCCTGGGTGTTGCAAGCATGTACGCTGTCTGTATCGAAACTTATGTGGAGAGTGTAAGAAGTTTTTCCAATGGTTTGTTAGAACCGAGCATAATATTTTCATTTGTGTTTTTACATAAACGCAGAAAATTGTGTTTATGAATGATTAACATGAGAACCTTGGAGTATAAGGGAAAAGTTTACCCCCCCATCCCAAAAAAAGAGGTCAAAGTTCCTACTAATCATACACAAATACATTTCGATTAGGGTGCAGTTGCTGGTCATCATCCAATTGCAGTATTTCATACTCCCACCACTCTGTACTATTTGAATATTTACTAGAGTGAGTGGGAGGTTACAAAGTGTGAGAGAAACATTACGTTACACTTTTCCCACTTAAAATGCAGGCAACGTAACGCGATAATTTTCCAGTATTGTGAGCAGTTCAACCAAGTGTTACATACCAAATAACTTTGTGCTAAAAAACCGTTTTTAACCATTTACTGCTGGTGGAATTATATAGTCCACCCCACCATCATCACATGAAATGTTGCACTTCTCGACTCCAATTCTCCTTTCTTCAGCACTTTATTGTTGGTTGGTTGAATTGCGTTGGGCTGGTGTGCTGTTATGTGTATCCTCTATGGCAGTCTATATGTATGTATAATAATTCCTTATAGTGTTTCACACTATGAGGACTCGACACTGCCACACATCCTGGCGAGTGTTTACACAAATGCATATATTTGCGTAAGGTTCCGTTAAACGGTTGTTGACCGTTATTAAAATAAGAGATTTTATGTTGTTTTCTTTTCTTTTTTTTTTCTCTGCCCAAAGGTTATATGAGGGGCCAGGAGTATCTTGCATCTCTGGCGAATAGCTTTAGTAAATGAAATTCTAGTTGTAGGAGGAATTGGTACAAAAAAAAAACACGACAACATAATTTTGCTTAATGTATTTTTATATCCTTCTCCACCTTAGTAATGAGGGTTTATTAAGTTTGTCATTCCTTTGGCAACGCACAGAGGAAGGTGACAGGGATCCTACAAAGTATATATGTTTTTGAGCAGCATTAAAATCTGAGTTGATGTCCGTCCGTATTTTGTACAGTAGTAAATTTTGGGTTATTAACCAGACATTTCTAGTTTTTTAGTAAAAGAATGCTATCTCACTTGGGAAAAATGGGTCACGCCCACATTTGATACAAAAATTAATATCATAAAGTTGAAATTTATTATTTATTACTATACCCTCAATGGATGTACAAAAAATGGGCGTGGTGGCAAGAATAACAGAGATTTATAAAAATGCTCTTTATGTTGGGAGGCGTACCAGCCATGCTCACTGTTTGCTTGTGGAGGTGTAGGGTATTTAAGGTTTTGCCCAAATCAAATTTAGTCTTTTTTTTACTCATTTCTTATATATTATAGTTAGTATGGAGTAAAGAAGTGAAAAAGTTATATTTGGCTTAGGACAACTCTTCTACAACGTCTACTGACTACACGTGTCACCAAAAAGCAAATTCTCCCGAAAATTCAATTCTGAACATGCTTCAGCCATAATTTTTAATATACTCATAAATTTACATTACTTGTGTTTAGTATATTAAGTACGAGTATGTAAGAACAAAACATGTTACACGTGTTTACTGAAATGTTTACAATTAACTTTTTATTTCCTGTTATGTTTAGTTTTATGGCAGCGTCGGTCATTTTTTAAGTAAATATTTATAATAATTGAAAATATTATATGATAGTCAAGCCTAGACCACTTAACTCCACCAATTATGCTATAAACGTGAGGTATTGCCATATAAGACTCTTTGTGAAATATCACTATATGGGAAGAGATTCTAAAAAATAGTCCGATTGAGTCCAAATTTGATCCAGCCAAATATGAAACTAATTAACTATTTTTCACAAAAATTTTCTAAAAAAATATAAAAAATTACGATTTTTTGCTCTATAAAGACTTCATTTATAATAGGACCCATTGGGGAGGGGGTTCTAAAAATGGCCTGTTTCAGTACATTTTCAATTTTTGAGATAAATTTCAACGAAATATCTCAAAAAAAGCAAACAAATAGGTTGCGCTTAGGTATACATGGACAGACAGACGGACCGACAGATATCAGTTCAGATTTAGATTCTGAATCGATCGGTATAAAAGTGTCTCGTTATTATATGAGACTGACCACTCTCACGATACATAAGTGTAATCTTTAAAGTAATAAAGAAAGGAAAAATGTGAAAGAAAAGAAAAGTTGCGTGTAAAAGTTGTACTGAAGCCACGCCCATTATGTAGAAACACTTCAATGAAAAATTAATTTTGAAGCACCTAAATCGAATAGAGAGAATAAATTTAAAAAACTTCACTTTTTACGCAGGCTTCAGTCCAACAAGCCTCGAACCTACAGCCTCCTTTTTTTTGGAAGTTTTAGAGGAAAATTCCACTTTGCTCGGGTGTTTATATAAAGTAAATAATATAACATAACATAAACAGGAAAAAAAAAACAATTGAAACGTCACAAGGGCGTTAATACGAAATATAAAATTCATAAACAAAAACAAAAATAATAACACCAACAAAAACATAAACACATTAACTTTTTTTTCCATTCATAAGGCGCTTATAAATTATTATTATAAATAATTCCGTTCATTAAGCGCAAAAACGTTTACTATACATCTACATATGTGCATGTTTACGCGCCATACGCAAAGTGACCGACCAATAAATTCCTATAGGTGTTGTTGTAAGAAAACAGGCAATGATCGCTTATCAGTTGAGTCAGACTTGAAAATTAAACAACTATGTTGTTTTTTTTTTGTTTGCACCCTCCACATAAGATTGGGGTATATTAAGTTTGTTATTTTGTTTGAAATATTGACAAGAAGGCAGCAAAATCCATTAAATTTAATACATTTTTGATTAACTTCAAAACATGTTGCAAGCCGTCCGTACGTCTATCGGTAGTAACCTAAGCTAAAATTAAGCTAAAATTTTTTTACAACCATTTAAAGTGTATAGTAGATAATATTTAAATTAGACAAAATTGATTGAAAACCACGCCCACAATGGGCAAAAGTCTATCTATCATGCATCTATCTAAATTAAGCTGCAGTACATATATTTGTATTGAGATTTTCCACTGATGAGCTCAAAATGGGGCGCAGTGGAAAAAGTCACGCCCAAAATTTACAAAAAAAAAAACCCCTTCTTTATCATTACATAATACGTAAACAGTAAAAAGCGTCATCAAGTTCCTACCACGCCCACTTTTTGTATATATTGTAGATGTAAAGAGTATTTAAAAATTTTTTTACTTCATAAGACTACTCCTCAGGAATTTGTAAAAAACACAAAATAATTTCACAAAATTAATTATTCATATATTGTATATATTATTTATTTATATTTAAATATACTTTTATTATACATACTAACAAAAATAACATAACTTATTCATATATTCATAAAGCCGGGATCTTAATTGATCTTAATAAAGTTTTCATCGTCTATTATGCGATAACGATCGTTCCGAAAACTTAAATTATTTTCCAGAAAACGTTTCATGGTCTCATTAAATAGTGAAATAACAACCGGTTTAATATTTTCAATATCAGCGAGGGTAGCCAATTCTTTGAAATAGTTGGCCTTGAATGAAAAAGTAAATATTATAAAAATTATTGAAAAAACAAGGAGAATAATAAATGTTTTTATTCTCACCTGTTGTTCTAGCATTAGATGAGCTTTATGCTTGGGCAAACCTTTAGTAAGACGCTCCCCCAATTCACGACGTGTATCATCCAACATTTCCTGGGCGGTGGGTAATGTTTTTTGTTTTGTCCAAAATTTCAAACAAAATCTCGCCTGCATATCACACAATTGACCCGTACACACGAAAAACGGCAAACCTATTAGCGCCATACTGGGATGGCTTATATTAATACAATGTTTAAATAGAGATTGAACGCAATTATCCTCCACATAGATGCCGCAGTCCATTGATAGAAATGGAAATGAGTACTTGTAGCCGGTACAGTAAAATATTATCGAATATTTTTCACGTGTCTCATCGGTAAAATATACATAATTTTCATCCATATATTTGACATCTGGTTTTTCATGGACGTTGGAGGGAAGTTCTCTTTTCAGTCCTTCCGGTGTATGATGACTTAATGTCACATGTTTCGCTACCTTTGCAATTTCATAGCACAAATCCAAACCGCTTGGTCCAGCGCCAATTATCAGTACCGTTTCATCTAAATGGAAAATACGGAAATAATTATTAATAGTTAATTAGTTTGGCACGCGCTGTCTACTCAAATATAATGTATTTGAAGTGATTACTTTGAATACCTTTAAATTGTTTCGAGTTCCTGTAGTCGTGACTGTGCATTTGATAGCCTTTGTATAGGTCAGCACCCTGTATAGTGGGAAATAGGGGTGCATGATAATGTCCATTGCAGACAAATACATAATCAAAATACTCGTTATGGATAATTTGTGTTTTCAAGTCCTTAACTATTACCTTGAATTAATGAAAACAAATGAAAATGCAGTAGATTTAAATTTTAAAATTTATGAAGAGAATGTTGTTTGTGTCTAGTAATTGATGGATTTTGGATCCTTCCAAATTCTCAGATGTACAAAATTTTCAAAACATTTAGTCGAAATTGATTGATATTTCTTCAGTAGTGAAAATTCAAAGTCTTCTTTTATAAAAAGGAGATTTTTAGATATAATACAAAACATTTACTCAAGCATAGTCATATCCATAACACGCCCACAATTGCATAATTGTACACATATAGAGGGTATCTAAATTAGATTGGGTATATAATAAGTTTGTTGTTCCGTTTCTAATATCCAAGAGAAGGCGTCAGATAGCCCAAAGCATCAAAAACGGAATCGATCTTGAAAAGTACGTCCGTATGTCCGCCTAATGTTAGCACTCTCACGATCGTGAATTTTGAGATATTGAAATTTTAAACAGACACTTTTAGTTTCTGCATGTACATTGTTATTTAAAATGGGCAAAATTTGTCAGGTGCCACGCCCACAATCTACAAAAATCGATTTATCTGCCACCAAAATTGAGCTATTAAGTTGAAAATTTGTATGCATTTTTACAAATAACTTATCCATCGATGTGCTAAAAATGGGCGCGTTAGGATAACAGATACGCCCATAATTTATAAAAAACCATACTCAGCCTAAAACTCTACTCGCAAGCTGATATGTAATTATTAAAGGGCGTAATTATATATCTACCGCGCCTACTGGCCCAAGCCAACTTTAGTTTTCTTACTTGCTATTGAAATAAAACATTCCTTAACTCGTTTGAGGTACGCTTTGTTACATACTTGCCACTTATTATCTGGTTTCGGTTGTATATTTAAAACGTGATGTCGAAATTTTATACATTTTTCCAATTCATATTTTTCGGCATATTTTTCTAAAAAGTTTTTCACAACTTCTGAGGACACATACGAATCTTCACAATCACTTATATCGAAATCCGGATAACCCATCACTTCTTTGGGTATGTTAGTTTTTAAGCCCTCATACATGCTGCTATGTATTTCCAAATTATATTCATCGGTACCCACTTGATCCGTGTAGACCCATGTGCCACCAATTTTATCCGTTTGCTCATAAACAGTAGCTTTCATATTATATTCTAAGCTACGACGGGCTGAACAAAGTCCCGCCATGCCAGCACCAACTATACACACTTGTTTCATGTTTGCAACTGTCCGCATAATAATAATAATAATCAAGTCGAGTTATTGTATATATTATGTTGTGCGGTTTAAATTGTGCTTAATTGTTGAAAGAGAAAGTGACCAACTCTCATACTACTTCTGAGAGTGGACGTTCAAGCTGTTGTGAGAAATATTGTATAATGTGTGTGAATGGTGATGCTTTAGTGACAGAATTTTCCATGCGTATAAAATGATCGTATGCTGCGCTGCCTAATTGAATTGATAATTTTTGGAGGCTTTTTTATACTCTTCATATAAAATGGGAGATTTATCAATCCATTGCGAGTATAGAAAACTGAAGATATTGAGCAAGTGATCATAATATGTTGTAAGAAGTAATTAGTAAGTTATGATTAAGAGAGTACAACATAAATAATTAACAATCCAAGCAAGAGTCGAAACGTTTAGAGCTGAGTGAGAAAAAAAATACTACAGTGTCGAATTGTTTTCATTTTTCGCTATGACACTTACAGGTTAATAATGCAAAGGTGAATACTAAAGGCGGATGTACGGACACTTTGGTAGTAACTTAAGAAATGATAAACATATATAAGAACGATAATAGAACAACTTTTTTAAACAAAATTTCTCGATAAAAAGCTTGGATAGAATTTATAAATATATCCAATGTTACGCAAGCATGTGTGTGTGTGTGTGTGTGTGTGTGTGGTTTAATATACACATACTGTACCATATAAGATGTTTAATAAACAATATTTGTAAATGAATTATTTGTTGCCTTCGATGAGTGAGTATGGTACTAGTCTGATGTATAATAGCCAGGCAGGAAATACCAAAAAGACAACAGCAACAACAACAACAATAACAATAAAGCCATAAATAGTTACAACGAATAACCGCAACCAATATACAGGCCAAAGTTCGCAACACACAACCACACAATGCACTTATTTGCAAGTCCTATACGAATATATATTCTATACAGGATATATGCCAGGAAGACATAAAGAGAAGAAAAGAAAGAGAGAGAGAGAGAGGAAAATGTATGTAAAATATATATTTTATATATTATTTTACGCACAAGTTCACACACTCACCACACACGCAAGTTGATGTACACACAAGTGTATGGATGAGATTGGCAAACTAGAAGCAACAATCCATTAAACATGTGAAATCTAAACCAAACTAAAGTTGGGGAAGGGCAGAGCATAGCAGAGCTGGCAGCAACTAACAGCAAAGACTTTGCCAACTGCAAATAACAACAACAACAACAACAAAGAACAAAAACAAAAGTAAAAAACAAAAAACGACAACAACAACAATACACATACACATACACGTATATATGCTTACACATACGCATACGCATACGCATAGAAATTTACATACATATTAAACTACCGCTTATCCTTGGTTGCGTACACATATAGACAATGTGTATGCATGTGTATGCATGTGTGTATGTATATTGATAAAACTATTTAGGCCTGTGCGTGTATTTTGCTCTCTAAATATGTGTGGACATGAACTTTGCTAACAAATATTTTAAAGTAATTTCCGAGTTTGTTGCAGAACAAGAGGAACATAATAAAAAATTAGAGAAAAATTGCTGTAAAATGTTTCTAATTAAAATTGTTACTTAAACCTATTAGATTTTGTGTGAGTCGAAATTGTTTCAAGACTTTTGTAATTTTATTATATAGAAAGTTTTTCCGTTATGCTTGTTTGCACGAGTACTTGATGGACACAAGATAAGCTAACAGCTTATGTACTCATACATGGGTGCAAAGTTTATTATAATCCAAATTAGTATAATTTCTAAATGGTTGAATAAAAATAATATTGTGGTTGCATTATCTTTAAGAAATGAATTGTTTTGGCACAAAAACCTTAACATATGTTATAAATTTCTTAAAGGCCAAAGAAGTTCAATTATATTTAAAATTTAATACAAGTCTCATTATGCTGATTATTATTAAAAATCGGACAAAAGACACACCCATAGGGCAATCAAAACTGAAAATAAAGCAACTTTTAAAGTATTCCTCTATCACTCATAACGCAGAAAGTTGACAATTAACACATATGTGCGTGTTGCTTAGAGAACTTTGATGGGTAAGCCTATCCTTCAAATTTCTTGACACTTTTGAAATGTATTATGCATTAAAAGGATCTGATAAACACAGGAGG
This sequence comes from Ornithomya chloropus, assembly GCA_963971445.1. NCBI lineage: Eukaryota > Metazoa > Arthropoda > Insecta > Diptera > Hippoboscidae > Ornithomya > Ornithomya chloropus. Next base: position 6,381,438 of record OZ020529.1, read on the forward strand.
ACATGCGGAGAAATTGTTATGAGACTACTAACAATAAACCATCCAAGGCATATAAAATGTAATTCTCGGCTGTAAATTTTAAAATAAATTATGGCCGTGTCGTTACGAGTCGCATGTACTATACTGTGTGTATGTGGTACATGTGTACACAATATAGGTGCTTATGGTTCGTGTACGTTGATTTCTCTTAGGAGGCCATTTGTCATCTTTGTGGATATGGTCGCTATTTTGATTTATTATTATATTTATTGTATATAAAAATATTTCCCGTTATGAACACAATGCATTTTTCACTTTGCTTTTATTTACACACTCGCACGTAACGTTATAACGTGTGTACTTGTATTATAAGCACATCAGGTCTTATATTGTAATGGTCAGATGAGAAAAGAGAAAAATAAATATATAAATAAATAAATAAACAAGTAAGAAAACTAAATCAAATCAGGTGAAATCTTAAATACCCTTTACATTCACAATAGTGGGCGTGGTAGGTACGTGATTACGCCCTCTAATAGTGTATGTATTACGTATTAGCTTGCAAGTCGAGTTTTACTTGGTAGTATAGTTTTTTGTTAATTGTGGGCGTGTTTGTTATCCGACCTTGCCCATTTTAGGCATATCTATGGATAGGATAACTATAAATATTTGTACCAAATTTCAAGTTCATAGGTCAATTTTTGTGGCTGATATATAGATTTTTGTCGATTGTGGGCGTGTTTGTTATACAACTCCGCCCATTTTTGGCATATCTAAAGAGGAGGATAACAATAAATATGTACATCAAATTTCAAGTTCATAGGTCAATTTTTGTGGTAGATACAGAGGTTTTTGTCTATTGTGGGCGTGTTTGTTATTTGACCACGCCCAATTTTGGTTACATCGATGAATGGAATATTTTTAGGTGAACATACCAAATTTCAAGCTTGTAGCTCAATTTTTGTGGCAGAAAAATTTATTTTTGTACATTGTAGGCGTGGCACCTGAAAGATTTTACCCATTTTAAATAGCAATCTACATGCAGAAAGTAAAAGTACGTGTAAAAAATTTAAGCTCAATATCTCATAACTTACAACCGTGAGAAAGGTAACAACAGAGAGACATACGGACACACGGACACATATGTCTAAATCGACTCAGTGTTTGATGCTGATCAAGAATGTATATACTTTGTAGTATCTCTGGCGCTTCCTTCTGGGTGTTGCAAACGGAAGAAAAAACTTAGTATAACTTAGTATTATGTGGAGGTTATAAAAATATTGTGTTGTAATATACGTACATATAATAAATGACATTTGCGCATAAACACACACTTATGATATTTGTAATTTTTTCCATTGTTAACGCTTCGCCAAGTGTGTTTTAAGTTAATACAGAAGCAAGACGCCTGCCTCTTGGCTTTGCTATACATTATACATTATTGAAAAAGGATATTTTCCTAGCATTTATTTTTGTTATTATTATTATTACAACATTCCCATCGCATCACAATTCTTTTTATGAAAATAGTTCGTATCAAACTTAAACTTTTATCACTGTATTCTTTAAAGCACAACTTGATGCCTTTTTTGCCCACCATGGTATGCACAAATTAAATGAATGTAATTTAGAAATTTAATTAAATTTAAATTTTCCAAACTTTACATTACATGGGGCGGAAATGCATGCACACCTACACATAAACGGAAATGTAAGTGAAAATCTTCAATTATGGACAGTAACGAGAGTAAAGGAGTTAAAACTTAACGACAGGTGCACATGTACATGCACATACGTAAATGTATAATAAAATAATTGAGGCAACCAAGCTGTTAACACCAAGACATTTTATGCCACAAGGCAATATTATAACAGCAACACACCAACTATGCAGTAGTATCGTAAAATGCTAGCAAATCCTAGCAAGTGAAAGCGCGCCAACATGCTACAGGCACGAGTAAGCAAAATTGAAAAATGATAGAAAACTACCTACCTATACAAACATGCATATATAATATATATACAACATATAAAAAGAACACTAAACAGAAATATTCCAACTCGATTATTCTATCGTTTCTTATAGAATTTTAGTTGGTTGGCTTTTAGTTGACGACATTTATGATGGAACGATGTGTTAATTAAGGTCAAAATAATTATGAGAAAATTGAAAATTTCACTTAACAACACTTGTGCATCTTGTGATAAAAGAGGCTGACTGGAAACTCTAATGGCAAACGTTACTTAACGTTGCACTATGTGCTCAACTATCATTAACTTAAATGAAAAGAGGATGTAATGATGAAATGTAAGATTTGCTTTGATGTAAAATATTTTTATCTCATTATAATGTTAATAAATACTTACTCCACTTAATGATTATAGTAGAAAAAAAAAGACAACCTTATTGCTAAAATAATACAATTTTTATATAGCTAAATATTCGTGATTGTTATATAATGAAAGAGAGAGATGGAGAGAGAAAGAGAGAGAATAAATTAAGGTTGACTTAAGCCTTAAATATCTTTCAAAAAGAATGGGCGTGGCATCTACCTTATAACGCCCACTATAATTTATGTATTACGTATCAACTAACAAGTCAGATTCTATGCGAAACAAGGCTTTTGTAAATTGTGGGCGTATCTGTTACCCAATCACGCCCATTCAATCAATGGACCAATTATTATAATAAACATTTATTTTTAACTTAATATCAAATTTTTTTTGAACTGATAGAGAGATTTTTGTTAGTTGTGGGCGTGGTTTTCAATTGATTTTGTCCAATTTAAATAACACTTCATCTTGAAGTCGGGTTTTACGCCGAGTATGGTTTTTTGCTAATTGTGGGCGCATCAGTTATTCGACAGAAACTTTAAAAAAATGCTACATGTACTCCTCAGAGAGACTTGGTACATCGGTAATAGATTTGGTTTATACTTATTTATCTATTTACTTATTAATGTATAAGTTATGAAAAGATTTGTGATGTAAAACTTTTCAACACTAAGTTGTTGGATTTTGTTGGTTTTTCCTAATTGTGCTCGAGCCTAATGAAGTTGCTATGAATTGTGAATAAATTTGGAAAAAAACTTTCTTTTGTTTAATTTCTTGTTAAAATTATTAAAAAATTATGTTTAGCTGGTTATAGTACATAAATTTTTGCTGTCTTAAACAGAATACTTTTTTTTTTTTTCTTTTTTTTTTTTGGAATGGTTATAGTTTCTGTTAAAATCCGTTTTTACAATACAAGTACATTTTCAAATGAAAGCATATTTAATAAATTAAAAAATTTTCAAGTATACACACTTTAGTGCTTTTGAAGCACTATTGTTTTAAGCTACAAGCTACTAAATCATTTGAATTGAACACAAACATAAACACAAACGCATACACATGCACATACACTTGCACACTTTTGGTTAATTTCATAAGTATGCGTTGTACTAATGCGCCAACGCCAAACAAACAGCCTTTGAGTAAAATTATTCGCTTTCATTTGCATTTACTGCACGTCTAACATTCGTATGCGTCTGAGTATTTATTGTATTTGAATGTGTATTATGTGTGTTTGGTGAATAAAACTATTACTAATTTTATTCATATTCAAAGTAATGATATTCACACATGTAAGCATTCGTTTGAAGCTACGCATATCATCGCATAAACAATGAAGAGTCACAAAGCATTGCAATGTTATTACATATGGTAAGGCGTACGTGTATGCTTCATTAGCAAGGAAGAAGTGAATCATATGTAGACTTAACTCACAAGATTACAATTCCAACACATGAAAAACATCATAAAATTAAAGAGATTAGAAAAGCAAATAGTGGTAGTGATTATAAGAAGTATTAAGATGTTAATGAAATCTATGGTGGGTTCCTTTATTGTCTGTCTGTCTGTCCGTTTGTAGTAAATTGCATATGGGTGACAAACATTACGATATTGATCTTAAACTTCGTGAAAGACCCGCCTTTAGTGGGTGAAAAACTCAAAAAGAAGAAAACTTTTTAACATTTTCGATTATTACTCTCTGCACATATGAAGGAGGCGTTAGGCACCCAAACAAGTATATCATTTAACAGTATAAAAATCGATAAAGCCATATCCCTGCGTATGTCTGTCTGTTATTGAAATGCTCATGGTTGTAATTTTTGAGATGTTTAGCAGACATTTTGTAGAGACATTTATAGATTTTGTACAATCATTCAACTGTTACGCCCACAATCGACAAAAACTATCTAATTGCCGCAAAATATTCAGAACACAGAAATTTACATTAAACTTCTTCAAAAATGGGTGGAGAGAGATAAAAATCGCACGTATCTGACATGGATGTTGAAACGCTTTGAATACACTTTTAAATGGTATCTGGCACGTTTACATTTTGTTTATAGATGTGGAGGGTGTTTAAGCTTTGGTCTAAATCAACTTTAGTTCCTTTCCTTCTTTTCATATATATTTGTTTCTTTTCCGCTTAAATACTTTTTTCTGCTATGTTAAGCTAACGAACTAAATTACACTTACACTCGCATACACACACACGTCAATAAATGTGGGTGCCCATCCACTTATGCTTGCAATAGGGAGTATTTACGTTACACTAAATATTCAAATACCATGCGTGCATTTTATTCATACAATAAAATTTTTTACTGTATTAGAGAGCTGGCAGTTTTTTTTATTTATTTATGATACGATTTCAAAACGGAAATTACGCAGTCATATATTTTGTGTGAGTGTGTTCGTTGGTGTTGTAACAGCAAAGAAGGAGAAGAAGAAGAGACAATGTATAAAATCAAGGATTATAAAAAGCCATTTTGTATAAAAGAAAAATCGTGAAATTATACAAACATAGAATAAATTAGAAAATTAATCGTTTCTGTGATTTATAATTTATTTATAATAACCCGCACCACTGTGACTTAACCGTGTAACTGCTGAGCAGTTGTGAAGAGGTGAACTATGAAAAATGGATCAATTAAGATAATATTTAGTGCTTGTGTAACCCTGAGGTTCCTGCCAAACTCAGTTGCCTTATATATGCTTAAACTATTCTTCATGTACGCTGCATATATTATTCACATATTGAGTTTACAGCCTTTGTGACATTTTCGTGTACAGTGTTTATGCTATTTGTTGTACATATTTTGCTCATCAAATTCATTTATAGGCATCCCAGGGGGACCGCTTGTATTAGTGCTTCATAAACATTTATATTGTCCATGTTATTGTTTTCAATGTAGTTTTCGGTTGTTGGTTTGGTTTATAGTCATATTGTCCACTTTACTTGTTTATGAGATTCTTTATTATATTTTCTATCGAGTTTTATCCTGTTTTTCACACATATTGTATTATAGTGCGGTTTAGTGGGGCTTGTTAACCAGCAGGGTGCATTATTAATATTTTTCTTTTTATTGTATACAGATTGATGAGAATGAAGTGGTGGAGAAGGTGGTGTTAGACGTTGTTGATTTTATTGAATTTTCTTTTTTTCTTCTCGTTTTGAAATTTATTATTATTTTCCTTTTATGCGTGTTTTTGTGGATGGATTTTATTTCCTGTTTTTTATTTGTGATGCAAATTTTCTGTTGATTTAACAGCTTTCCTTACCCAACCAATCTGTTTTATTTTTATTGTTTTATAAGAACGAATAGCTCGTCTTGGTGTTGGTTGTTGTTTATTGTGTTTTTCTTCCATTTTTATGTGAGATTTGTAGAGTGTCAAGAGAGCTAATGATGAAGTTTTCTTTGACTTGCAATAAACTAAGAAAGGCTTACATTTACGATTAACGCTGTTAAGATTGTTCAATTATGGTTGGATTGACTGATTGACTACATAAAATGTGCAGACATTTCTAGTATCTGCATGCAGCACACTATTGAACGATTGAGAGGTGTACCTACAATCGAAAAAATCACCGCATCAGCGATAACAATTTGGCTATAAAATTGAAATTCTGTTCACATATTTATATTGAGCCTTTCTGTGGATGAATTAAGAGTAAATGAGATTTGAACATACACGCCCACAATCTAGAAAACAAATTTTCTTAGATAGAAGCTGACATGAATGTTGATGCGCATTATGTAGACTATGCAAGGGTGTTATCAGGTAAATGCCACGCCCTTTTTTGTTTTTACATGTGCAGGGTATTTCAAAAGTGATTTAAGCTAAATCTACCATTTTCACTTGTTTCCTTTAAGCTATTTGTTTGCTTTGCCATTGTCGTTGTGTCATTTTTCTTCTATTTACAATTTGTATAATTCGTTTTACATGTTGTTCTTATCACTTCCATTCAATTGTTTGCAGGTCACTCATGTAATTTACATAAAATAATAATGCGTTTTTTCTTAGTGTCTTTGCTTAAACAACGCGTTTTTTCATAACCTCCATTAAAATTGAGGGTATACTAAGTTTGTCATTTCATTTGCAAAACCCAGAAGGAAGCGCCATAGACCCATCAAAGTATATACATACTTAACTGGCATCTAAAATTGAGTCGAGATAGACATGTGTGTCCGTATGTCCGTGTCTGCCTGTTTTTGGCATTCTCGCTGGTGTAAATTTTAAGACATTGAGATGACATTTTGTACAGATGCTTTTAATTTTTGCATGCAGATCGATTTTTGAAATGGACAAAATCGGTCAAGAGCCACGCCCACAAACGACAAAAATGTACATATCTGCTACAAAAATTGACCTATGAGCTTGAAATTTAGTACACTTATCTAGAGTTATCTTATCTAACGATGTTCTAAAAAAGGGTGTGTTCAGATAACAAACACGCCCACGACTTACAAAAAACCAAACTCCAGGTAAAACTGGACTTGCTAGCTGATACGTAATAGGTACACTATTATAGGGCACGATCATGTATCTGCCACGCCTATTATTGTAAATTTGGAAGGTATTTAAGATTTGGTCTAAGCCAAATTCAGTTTTCTTACTTGTTTTTAATATTATTTGTTTAGCGCTGATTTGCATATTTTTTTACCCCACTTTTCAGTATACATGTGTATGGCATGTATGTACATATGTAATATTTATGTATTAAGGTCATTTGTGTTCTTTTGTATAAATACAATTTTTTTATTTGCATATATATACACATAGATGTATTATTATTTTAATTATTTGTTTATGAATTAATTATCAATCAATTTTCATTCCTTCTGATTAATATTTTATATGTTTTAATAGGGGTGTGGTCTTTAGATTATATTATTTCAAATATATTCACTTTTTTAATTAAAATCAATAGAGAGGCCTTGCAGTATTTTAAAAGGGTACCGCTGCGTCGCTTATAAAGTGGTTTCGGAGACTACTAGTTATTCTTCATTAGTATCAAAATATAAAGCAAGTGTATGTGGTTGCTGTTGTTGTAAATTATAAGATATTACGTTGAAATCTGTACTTAAGTCTCTATTTAAATTGGGTAATCGCCACGTCCACCCATATTTAGCCCAGAATTCGATTTAAAAGTTACTATGTTAATACATAGTACGTACGGACACACGGACACATATGTCTAGATCGATTCAGTTTTTAATGCTGATTAAGAATATATAATATTTGTAGAGTTTTTGGCGCCTTCTTCTGGGTGTTGCAAATGGAAAGACAAACTTAGTATATATCCCGCCTTATGTGGAGGGTATAATAAAATTTGATTTAAGTCAAGTCTTAAATACCCTTAACCACCTCCTCCATAGTGGGTGCAAGCTGTTCCTGATGATGCCCTCTAGTAGTGCTTTAACTTAAGTCGAATTTTACACCTAGTATAGTTTTTTATAAATTGTGGGAGTGTCTCTTAAGCGATAGTGCCCATTTTTATAGCGCACATCGATGAGAGAGCTAAATATTTATATGTGTACCAAATTTTGACTTTGTAGGTAAATTTTTATAGCTTTAAGAAATTTATTGATTGTGGGCGTGGCTCTCGTTTGATTTTGCCCAGCTAAAGCAGTGATTATAGCTCAATATCTCAAAATTTATCACTTAGACGAACACAAAGACGGGTATGTTATGTTTTTGATTCCGATCAATAATATATATTTTGTAGAATCTTATCTCTAGATGGGGAAAGGGGAATAGTTAACTTTGTGTATGTATACCCTACGGTTTTTATTTTGTATTTATTCAAGTGTTATTATGTGTACTTCCCATTTCCACCATCTTCTACATCAAAGGCGTTAATTTAAATGTATGTGTGTGTGTATGTATGCATGTGTAAAAACAACCAATGATTAAGTAAAGGAGTGAACTGAGAATATTTTGTGTAAATATGTATGTACCTGCATTCCATTATGTGCTTTAATGTGTGTGTGTCGCATATGTCGCAAACGGAAATAGTTTAATTAAAATACCAGGAAAATCATTATGCTCACATGTACAAAACAAGTGAATGTGTTTATAGTTAGTTAGTAGGTGTGTATGTGTATGTGTGTGTGTGTGCACTTGTTTAAAGGATGTTATCTTTTAGTTGAGCAATTTCGAGTGATAAAATTTTCTATCTAATAATCTAAAATTGTTATTCACCATGAATATATAAACAAACAAACACACAAACAAACAAACACATGCATGTGTATGGGAGAGTTTGTGCATGAAAATGAATGAGAAACTAATTGCATTTGTTTTCGCTAGAAATGGAAGCAACAATTTTTATAATTCTTTTTTTTCCAGTTTTATATTTGATTTTAATTGCTTAACAATTATGTCCCTGTTGTTGTTGCTTTTTGTGTATTTTTTTTTATAATGTTAGTACTTTTTATGATGAGCCTTAATTAAAATGCGCTTGTAATTAAATTTTGAACAAATAATAATTTAATCTTATTAATTATAATTTTCAATTATTATATGTGGAAATAAAGTACTTTTAGAGATTTAAATATATTATACACAATTATTGCTAATTAGGATTATGTGTTATTACATGTACGAGTGTATTTAATGCTATGTAATGATTATGATGAATGAATATTCAGTGAAAGTTTTCCAGCTCTTTTGTTTATGCTTATGCACCAAGCATGAGTCATAATTTTTCTGCTTTTCAAGTCAAGCAATTAAATGCCATATTCATTTATGTACTTGTACTTGTAGTTGTACTTGTACTCTTTCATGTATAAATTAGTCGGTGCATCGTCATCAATACGTATAATTAAAAAAGTCATTCAACTCCAGCGTCTTTTAATACAATAGATAACAATTGTCTTGAATGGCCTTTCCACTTATGCATGTATATGCACGTACGTATTAATGTGTATTGTAATTAAACAAGTAAATTAAAATGTAGACGGAGAACATACAAGTAATTACAACAATAAAAACAAGTAAGACTGAAACTGAATTTGGTTTAAACCGAATCTTAAATACCCTCCATATTTACAATAATAGGCGTGGCAGATACATGATCATGCCCTATCTACATATCAGCTAGCAAGTCTAGTTTTATCTGGAGTTTGGTTTTTTGTAAATCGTGGGCGTGACTATTATCCGACCACGCCCAATTTTGGAACATTGTTAGATGACATATCTCTGATAAGCATACCAAATTTCAAGTTCATAGGTCAACTTATGTGGCAGTTATATAGAATTTTGTGGATTGTAGGCGTGGTTCTTGAACGATTTTGTCCATTTTAAATATAAAACTGCTTGTAGAAACTTATAGGGTCTGTACAAAAGTCTGTTCAGTTCAATATCTCAAAATTTGATACCGTGACAATGCCCAGAACGGACGGACCCACGGACATATATGTCTAGATCGACTCAGTTTTTGATGCTGATAAGAATATATAAACTTATATATATGTATTGTATATAGTTGATGCCTCCTCCTAAGTGTTGCAAACAGAATGACAAACTTAGTATACCGCCCTTATCTTATGTGGAGAGTATAATAAAGAATTAAGAGACAGTTGATAAAATATTGCAAGACCACAAAGCAGTGGGTGTGCCATATAGTTATTAATCGTACATATTTGTACGGCTTTGTGTACATGATTGTTTAATTTCACATATTTATTCAGATATGACAATTGCTACATAAAGTATTTGTCCTGTGTTGTCATGAAGTCAACTATTGTAGAATGAAGGGATCTTCATTTATGATATGATTGCATTAATAAAGTTAATTAATCATATAAATAAGTAAAAAAAGAATAGTTATTTGGCTTTGTTTGGACCATTTTAGAACCTCTTCCTATATAATTATATTTCATGAAGGAACTTATATGGAATTGTATACAGATTGTTGTTTTGTGTTCAACTCTTTACAACATTTGCACTTGTTTCTTGTTTCATTCTTGTTTCGTTTGTTGTTTCCAAAACTATCGCATATATTCTTATGAGAAACGTAACGCAATCCATCAAAATCGCGTAGAAATTTTTGTTTGTGACATTTTAAAAGAATTTCAGACATTATGTCCAGAAGTACAAAAATGTTGCTGCAAAATAAGAAAAACCTTTCATCACGCTATTTACCATAAATATGCAACACCATAGAAAAACTGATGATTGCTAAGTTTACAAACATTTCCATTTATTACAAGTACAAGTAGGAACAAGCATGTATGTGTATGTATAATATAGAATCCTTGTTATACTCTCTATATGAACATAATGCAAATACAAGCAGAACAACCTTAACACAATTTCCAAGTATATTTCTACCGTCATATTGTATAAATATTATCGTGCGGTAAATGTTGTATAATTTAACTAACCAGTAAGCATCATGTAACAGCTGCGAATTGTGTTTGAGCGGTACGGAGAGGTTAAAATGAAAGTAGAAAATAATACAAAACTATTGTACAACTGAACGACATATATACTGAAGTGTACTGTTTTTCTTTGTTTTTAAATCTTTATAAATATTCATTATGACATTACAAGTGTTTCTGTTAGTGGTGGTAAAAGGTGGCGGGCGAGGTGCTTACAACTAACGCCCGCTATGGCAGTTTCACTAGATCTTGTGCTGTCTTAACTCTGTGTGTAGCAGTGTACAGTGTGTCCGCTCGGACATACATAAAATGAATAAAGCGTCAAATTTTTTAACACATTCTCCCCTGGGTGGCACACGACATGACCAATACTTTTTTTCTGCAATTTTACAATATTTTTATTTTATTTCCATTTTTTTTTTTGTTTTTTTTTATACTGATTGTAATGTATGTATGTGGGTATAATTGTAAGCGATGTTGTAAAGAAAAGAAAAAAAAAATGAAAAAATGAAAAAAAAAAAACACAAAGAGCCTGCAGGGCACTTAAAAACAATGAAGTGAAAAGAATTTTTGAATTAATTACAATTTTATGCAAGAAAAATAAATGGATTAATTGCAAGGAAAATTCGATTAGTTGCTGGAAACACATAAATAAACAGAATTATACGTTTTTGATAAATAAAAAACAAGGAAAAAACTAAATTTGCTTTAGGCCAAATCTTTAAAACCCTCAACCTCTTCATACAAATGCTGGGAGGGGCAAGTATAGGATCTTTAGTGAAGCTCTCAAATAGTATATGTCGGGTATTAGACTGAGTACGGTTTTTTCTAAATTGAATGCTTGTCTGTTGTACGACCACGCCCATTTTCGGCACATCTATGGATATATGTACGTATCAAAATTAAAAAATCAGAACATTTCACGAACAACCCAGCATATTAAAAAGTAAAGTGACCCTGGACATGACATAAACGTTTTAAAGTTTCCTATAAATGAATATTTTTGCAAAAAAACAAAGCAGAGAATATAATCTTAAGTGAATATACAGACCGAGGTATGTGCTGCAATTCAAAAATTGATTGTGACTCGAGTGGTAAAGTTTCTTGTGGAATTACCAACATCTACCAAAGTTAACTTGTCAACAAGTGACAATATTTTGGAATGGGATTTGGGAACCATTAAAAACACTTTTACAGATTCGCAAAAATTGTGACCGCTGGCCACTGGGCGTGTTATGTTCCAGTTACACATCTTTGTATACTATGTCACGTGGTCAGAGAGAGAATTCATGTACAAAACATATTTCGTGTCTTCTCCTCTATATTGACTTTTGAAATGGAATGTTAAGATTTCTGCAAAAGAAAAGGAGAAAAATCTTTGAAATCTTTGATCCCATGAAGGAGAATATAACCCAAATAGTTAACAAGTTGGGTAAATATACCAATCCTATATGTATATATATATATATATAAAGCAGGTTGTAGGTTATCCCTCTATTTTATATAATTTTTTATGTTTCAACTTAACGAAACTTTCTCCTCAATGTAAAATTATAAGCAGGGAAATTTTACGCTGCATAACTGTTAAATTATACTCATCACAAGTTTTACATAGAGAGAGGGAGCGATAGAGAGAGCGAGAAGTGAATTTTTCAAGAGAATTTTGCGAAATTTAGATATAAACTAATAACGAGAGGCTAGAGTAGGTTATATGAGAGTAGTGCGTTTAGAATCAACGGGTGGTTGCATAAACAATATGTATATGTGTAAGACTTAGTTTATTGTGAAGGGTAACCAAAGGAGTTATCCAAATGTCAGAGTAGAAATGAATTTGTTTTCGAAATGGAATTCAGTTTAAACGGGCACTTCAAGGTGAACGGTTTTATCTTTTAACAGAGAGTAGTCATAACTATTATGAATATTTACAAGAATCTAAAAAGCCGGTGTATACAATAAATTAAAAGTGATAATAAATTTAAAAATAAAAAATTTCAAAAAAAAATTTATAATTTTTCAAAAAAAAAAAATTGAAAAATATTTTCGAGGTGTTGTCGTTATGACAATGATGATGGCCATTACTTATACAATGTTTGATCTGTTTTCTGTGCAGATGACACAGAAAAGTCGTGTTTTGGTTGCGTATGAATGCAGCCGATTATAATTTCGAAATTACGATTTTTTTCGCATACACTCTCTTTCCCAGTAGAGTGAGTGTCTCTTGTTAAGTTCGTAACCATATGTAGGAAAAGATTCGTTGCCTATTTAATGGCATACCTCATTCAAGTCGTGATGTTTCGTGGGTAAAGTTAACGTGTTTAAGGCGCTTTATGACGACGGCTCTGAAATAATGTGCGTTTAAGAAAAATTGGAACGGTTACAAATTACATGGAACAAAAAAAAAATTATTAAAGGATTACAAAAAATTTAAGAAAAAAATTATGTAATTAAAAAATAAAACCTAACTTAAGCAAAAGTATTAAAAACTAAAGTGTTTATCAAAAATTAAAAAAGGAAAAGAATCCAATCTAACTAGTGATGACTCTTAGAGAATTTACAAGAAATACTTGAAACAGAAATATTAAATTAATTATTATTGAAAAAAAAATATTAAAAATTTCTGAAAAATAACAATTGACTAGTGTTTAAATAAAAAAAAAAAAAAAAATATCGAATAATCTGCACCCGGATATAAACAGGTTTGTACAGCAATCTTCATATATTTTAAATCACTCAACATTTATAATTATTATTAACTTTGTGAAACTCAGAGAACAACTCTCTGAATAAAGAATTAAAACTTGGAACAAAAGAAAAAAAGGAAAAAATATAATAACAAGAAAAAAAAAACAGAAAAAACAAAACAATAAAAAAAGTTAGCAAAGCAAGAGCAAAGGAACGAAACGTAACGTAATGTAATGTAATGTCGGCAGCCAGCATATATGCCACCACCACGTACATACATACATATTATATAGCTTTTACACAATGACACTAATGCTGTCTCTTGCTGTTAAATTAGGTCACTGCATATAGTGGTAATGGTGATGCTGGTGGTGGTAGCTGCAGTCGTGGTGGTACATAGTACAATAATCCTTAGGAAACTTGCTATCTTTACGATTGTGGCTGTGCATGCCAAGAATAAAATTGTAAATTCTGTTTGAAATACTTATTACTCTCCATATATATATACATATATATACAAGTGTGTGTATGTGGTTGAAGATGTATTTGGAGATACCTTTGTTTCCATTGTGTTTTGTACATGTGTGCGTGTACACATACGTGCCTTTGAATCTCTCTATATTCATGTGCTGGTATGTATATGATTAAAGTGTTTTCTTTTCTTTCTCTGGCGTCTTCTTCCTTTCCCTTACTTGCTTTATTGTAAAATCAAAACGTTTTGTTGGTGCTCGAGAAATAGATATTAAATTAAAAAGTTTTCCTTTTTTCGTATGCGTGTGTGTGTGTACCAAATATGAATGCCGAGAATTGATATATAAACAAACATACATTCATTATTATTCTCCATGCCTTTACTTGGACTATATTTAAACTTTTAGTTGAAAAATTACTACGAATCTACTGTGAGAGAAATTCTTTAATAAAGTTGAAGTTAAGAAAGAAGTCTTTCACTTCAAGTTGCAGTTGGAATGGAGAAGATGCTGTAGAAAGACAAAAATGTGTAAAATTCTTATAAATAAATGTTGACAGGTGCACTTTTTTTTTCAAAACTCTCAAGTGCTTTGCACAAATTTTGCAAACATTTTAATACTTTTTGTCATGACAAATAATGCATTTAAGTAGATGACCTCAGATAGTGTGAGTTTAGCTAAAAAAAAACAAAATTATATAGAATTTCGGCAAAGTTTGTAAGAAAATTTTTCGAAAGTCAATGATACTTATCGATGGTAGACATGACTTTCGAGAAAATTTTCTATGCAATGTTATACTTTTGCGGGTAAAACAATGGGCTTAGGTATACACCCAATCAACCTAACCTAATCTAATCTATACTTTTGCGAGTTTTAATCGATCCAGGAAGGAATGTTTGTAGATCCACCTTTACAAGTTTAAGAGTATTGTGATTGCTTATAAAATTGTCAAAAGGTTTAGTTTTTATATTGTACTATATATCCTTAAAAAAGTGGTGGGCGGGGCATATATATAATTGCTCTCTGTTTTAAGGAATTTAAAAAATGTCATACATTTTCTCAAAGGTCGAAGTTCTCATCAAAGTGAATTTTTTTTAGTAAATTTTACAAACGCTTCCATACTTTGTACATCAATGTACGTGCCAAATTTCAACTTTGTATTTTTTGTGACTTTTTAAGTGATTTTTTTTAAATTTATACTTATGACAGTCCTCCAGTTGTGTTAATTTAAATTAGGAAACTTCTGACATGTGCCAACTTTAGTGTAATATTTTAATTCGAAATAAATATATTTTGAATCAACATTTAATAATGTTCCAAACATATCTGTTTATCTGGCTGTCTGTCAATCTATCCGTTTGTGCATCTATGCCTGGAAATCATACTCTTGGTTACAAAAATTAAGGTATTTACATTCGAAAATTTTGCCCTATAGACTTTGTCAAGGAAAAAAGCGGTCTATGAACCAACAAATACTGAAAAATATGTGATGTTTTAAAGAAATTTTTCCTTGTCATTTATTAATTATAGAAAACAGATTGACCCACACTCCCTAGAAGGCTTTGTTATTCCAATATTAGGTACTCCAAGTTTGCATTAAATTGTTTTTTTTTTTAAATTGTTTATTTTTTAATTAAAAATTCTCTCCTTCTGCAATATAAATGTTCTTTAATAGCCGTAATTAAAAAAAAATTACTTTGTATTGATTTCGATTTTTGCTAGGGAGAGAAGCGAACCTTATAGTTTAGCGAGAAAACAATTAAAATTGTTTACAGTTTATGTAGAATGCACACTGGTGCGGTATATGTGGTCTGAAACTAAATCTAAATGCTCTGCTGAGTATTTTAATACAAGCATTATTGTGCTCAACAATTTCGGTTTTTTTTAAATCTTTTTTTCCATTAACTTTTAATGATTTACAACATGACGTATAATTAACAGAGAAAAAAAATATTTACGCCTAAAAGCAGACAATACCAAAACTCTGCATTCGCATGTATCGTTTTATGTGATCGCGTGTAAATTAGGTATACAACCGTTATTCATATTCACTCTCTCACTCTTAAATAACATAATCACAGCCACACTTGTCGCTTCAAAACATAGCTGAATAGTTGAAAAGTGAACGGAAAGAACAGGAAAACGTTAATAATGAAACAATAGAAAACAAAAACAAAAACAAAAAAAAGGGAAAAATAATACTTGCCACTTATTAAAAAAGTGAGAAATGAATTTTCATGTAAGTCAATTATTATTTTTCATATTCTAGTATTATCAGTTGTTATTGCTGTTTCATTGTATGACATGGTGGAAAAAGAGCAGTTAATGTCCGTGTGCATTAGAAGGATATAAATGCACAATTGGTTAGTTGGTAATTTACCATCAATTTTCTACCAACAACGTATAATTATTACACTACAGTTGATTTGAATAGGGGAAAAAGGCACTAGATAAACGTTTCTATGTAGATGTATAATAAAAAATTTAAATATTTTGCTATACCTTGTGGAATAATGTGATAAAAAAGCAATTGTGTTAAATTTGTAATGTTAGTTAATTAAAAAAGTTGAATTTTTCTTTTTTCCTTTTAATCATTTATAACTATTATGTACTGTACATAAAATGGGAGGAATACTTAGTTTATTGTGAGGTTTTCAATACGCAGAAGTTGATGCCAGACACTCTGTAAAGAATATATTTAACATTTATCAATATTTGAATCGGTATACGTGGGTCTGCACTGAAGTTGTGACGTCTGCAAAAACTTCAATTTCGCCATAGAAATTGACATTGATTAATCCCAGGATGCTATTATTCTATTGACAAAGATTTATATAACAGCCGCAAAAATTGAGTAATGAATTAAAATTTGACAAAAATAGGCGTGGCAAAAACTTTATTTACCACACGGTTCCCCTAGGGTTTTAGGATCTCTGTGAAATTCATTGAAAATGAACTTTAAGAGTATAACAGTTTGAAATATGTATATAAAAATAATGAATTAAATTTATTCATATTCTTGTCCTCTAAACTAGGGAAAAAGCTGAGGCCGAATAGTGGTATTAGATACCTTTGGTATAATAAATATAATATAATTTGAAGAACAGAAATGTGTAATATATTGGTATAACAGTTTTGATTATGTATTTTTATAACAGTTTCTGTATAACAGTTATATATGAAGTTTTTCATTAAATTAAAATTTATTTAATTTTTTAATAATAATGGTATAACAGTTTCATTATAATTATATATACGACATGTCCCTTATAGCCCTTCATACATACACTTATCCATTATATGCACATATAACAGTTCCTGCATAACAATTAATGTACATAATAGTAAAATAAAAAACAATATTTCTTTTGTTTTATAATACAGCATAATTTTTATGTAAATTTTCGTACATATTGTATTAACAAAAGCAACATTGCCTTTATAATTAATGAAAACAATCGTGTAATGAAATTAATAAAACATTACTTTAAATACGAATAATTGAGAACATCTATATATGCGGAAAGACTCTTAAATGTAGCACTATTCAATCAATATATCTTTCAATGAAATACTTTCTGAAATTGTAATCATCACAAACAATAGTGTTGGTAAAGCATAAACTACATTATTGAAATATTTGCACAACACTCTCTGTATTTGTACTATTTTGTACACCTCTTTCAATAACTACAGCCTTTAACTACATATGATACAAGTTTGCTGGGAGGTCATGCACATGTTGTGGTTTCCACACTAAGAAACTTTTGTGTCAATGGATTCATATGTGCTTAGTAGTGTGTTGTCTACATTTTTGATAATTAAGTGTAAAATTTTATATCAATTGTTACCATATGGTGAATATTTTTGATTTAATTTGATTTTAGTAGGGTTTGCTGATAACATATTGTAACTCTATACACATTTTTGTATATACGTGTATAATTAATGAAAAGTTACACATTAATCAAAGTCATCTGTTGTTCGATTTACGTGATTTGAATTTCGTATACGAAGTAGTTTTGTATATATTTGTTATTTGCTCAATTATTTGATGTATATGATTATGTAATACATATTTCAATAAATGAATTGAAAAGAAAAGCAAATTAAAATAAGATTTCTTGCAAACTCATTGTTAAAGTCTAAGTCAAAAAGTTCGCATCAAAAAGGCTTCCTCGTTCGCTAGGACAGAAACCCTATTTAATCATCAATGCACTACTTTTGGTCTTTCTTAAACATAAAGAAACAAAAGCTACAAAAAAAGCGAAAGGGATCCCTACAAAATTCATTATATGATACTCGTATATTGTGTTGCTTAGTTATGAGAGTCCTTTAAGAATTTATTAACTTTACGTCTTCTCCTTCTTCTTCCGGCAGTCCAGGCAGCTTTTCTTAGCTAAAAAAGGACCATTTGTCATATCCTTCAACATCATCATAATATTGTTTTTTTTATAACAATTTATTTGAATTTCATTTCAAGTGTTTTTCTTTCATTTTGTTTAACAGACATTTTGTATTAATGTCACTGTCCTTTATAGCTTTATTTCCCTTTCTTCTTTATAATATATTATATTTCTTAAGTTAAATTTAAGCAATTATTCATTATATACCAAAGGAAAAAAGGAAGAAATACATGCCCATTTAAGTTCAGATTGACAAGTGTTAAAGACCAAAAAATTATCCGAAGCAAAACGTGAAACGATTAAGATAAAGCAAAATACAAATTAAAACATTGTGGAATCACGTGTAATTGTATTATTATATCTTGCAGCACTTGTGGCAATGGGTATATTAAGTTTGTGCGGATGTTTGTAACTCGTAAACGGGAAATGACACACCCATCTTTAATGCCATTTGCTAATTTCCATTTTTAATAGTGGCTTTCCCTGACCTAAAAGACATTATTGTGCGGATAAAACGATTCATATTTTGATTCTGAGTAGATCGCTAAAATGAAAATTTAATCTTGAATAATTTCCACATAAGTACAATAACGCCTTCGTTTAACAATTATTGAAATATTTGTTACATTTTCCCTCAACAGTTGAAATTAGTTTTATTCTAAGTTTGTTATTCCGTTTGCAACACCCAGAAGGACCAGACGGTGCAATCATATTCCTGCCAAGCCCATTGAGTGAGTGTTTTAAAAAGAACCACACGGACGGACATGTGTAGGGCATAAATGCTTACAAATTATTAATTATTCAATCAGTTTGAAATTATATATCCGCTTGCATATATATATAATTACATAACGGATATACAGCATCAATGGAAGTAAGAGAAAAATGAAATTTTTTGTTTTTTTAACAATTTCCTCACTTTACTTTCAAGCTGTTGGTTTCTTCTCTTCATGATATTCCCCCCACGCTTGGTTTGTAATTTTAATTACTCAATTAACAAGAAGAGAAACTTTTCCCAAAGCTGCATATTTTACATAAATATGTATTTTCAAATGAAAAACAAAACAAAACAAAACAAAACAATAAAATAAAAATAAAAACACTCCAAATGACGACTTTTGTAAAATATGCAAAATGGAAACTTTTAACAAAACAATTCAATAAACGCCATCAAAGCTACTTGCTGAAAAAAAATTAGAATATAATGACTGTAAAGGAAAGAAGAGAGAAAGGAAGTACAATATGAAAAAGGAAAAAGGAATTCTTTCTTAAGCGAACGCATGGTCCATTACGTACAAGTACTGCAAGAATATTTCAATTAAATGTTTCCTCATTATTGCGTCCTATTAAACTTATGGTATGCATTTTAAACGAGTATCCATCCAGAGTTTAATCTATTTCAATAAGACTATGTTTTCAAAGTAATTACATCCCTGCAAGTCACTACGTTTAGTCGACATTGATGTGGTATCAATAACTTTGCCTACAATTTTAGCCGATCAAGGCGGTTTTTAAAATCTCTCTCTGTTAATAAATATGTGTCATGGCGTGATTTTGTATTCCTACTGATTGCTAATTACTGTTTAATTGAAAAAAAAGGCACATGGAATATTTTATTATATTCGGCTGCCACCAACTCCACATTATTATTCAATAATTATATATTAATGATTTCAAACCATATCTAAATTAATTTATATGTGTACTTTATAGTAAATTACCACTTTGAGGTTATCATATATTAATATAAACCATTATGCTTAACAGTATTCTTCATTGTGGGCCTGTGTCAATTATATGCAATTTATACAATTTTCAATAAAATTTTATTTACCTTTAATTGCACTTTACAAATATTTATTTAAAGTATAGCAAGGTTTGTGAAATGTTTATTTTCAATTAAAATTTAGTAGAATTGTATCCAAAAATGTGTGGCGTTATAAGTTGCTTCGAGGAAAAGTGTTAGAACGAAACAGGCTTTAAAAATTGTCAAAAATATGGAAAGGAGTTGAGAATCTCTGACCCAATGGTCATAGTGTAAATATAGAAAGGAATGCTTAAAATAGACCGTTCAGGTCCAAATTGTGCACAGTTAATTATTAAGCTTATTAAGCATTCTTAAAAAATGGCACTCCCGGTGTAGGTAAAGAATGCGAGAAATACAAGGACAGACTGACGGACATGGCTAGATTAACTCAGCAATAGACAGCAATATTTAGACTTGCAAACGTTTTGATGCTGTATTATATATGTACCCCCATATGTGTACATACCATGGTGGGTATATTAACAAAATAATAAAGAAACTCTTCCTTTAAATTTATTAAATTTTTTTAAGAGTTTTAAGGAAGAAGAGAAAATTTAAAATCCACAACAAAAAACACACAATTTAACAACATTAATGGCAACAAAAAATGAAAGTCTTATGATTAATGCACACACAACAACACTTGACTTGAAACTCGAGTAAAAAGATTAACAACTGACATGTATATAAATGACTGAGATAAACACTAAAGCTATACATAAACATATAATACGAAATATATATACGTGGATACATACAATGGTGGGTTTGTTTGTATGTTTAGATAAACATTTCTTGTTTATGCAGTTACTTGCTGCATAAATTCTTCCTGGTATTATAAATATTTAAACGTATTTTCTCTTCCAAAAAAAAAGAAAAGAAAAAAGAAAAAAATTACTACTGCGTGTAAAAAGCATAAAAATAAAACAGAGCCTGTAAAAAATTTTAAATTTAAACTAGCATCACTTACTAGGTTTACACTTTGCGATGGCTTGGTAAAGGAAACTCGTTAAAATTTTTACACGCTTAAATTTAATCTTTCAGATTTTGCAAGAAAAATTACTTGAACGTAAGAAATTCCGATAAAGAAACTTAATGTAATATATTTGTACGTATAAGTAACACTAAAGGGATGAAGAAAAAAGAAAAAAAAGAAAAGGAAAATTGCTTTTTTTTTTCTGGCGTTTTTGTTTCAATAAAGAACTGTCAAGCATATATTTACTTCAAGCACGTATATTAACATTTTAATGAAATTCAGTTTCCTTTCCTTTGCCTTCCTTGCTTGTATTTGCACTGTTACCTATTCCATTTTAAATGCACATTGCATAACGAAGAAGACCACTGGGCGTATGAGATATATACACAATATTAAATTAGCCTTCACACACCGATTCAACTGAATTTGAGTTGTAAAATGTCAAGTAAATGCTTTATAATGAAATATATTAACTCTGTACGCATTGGCGTAAGTGTTTATTAACTTTTGTATTAGACGTTGGTACAGTAATAAAATTAAATTAACACCAAAGACAATAACGAAACATGAAGCAATAACAATAATCGGAATATCCAATCTAAAATCCATATAAAAGCAATAAAGGAGAAAAGGAAAAAGTTATTTGTGGCTGAGGCCAAATTGTGGATACTCACCCATGCTAGAGTATTGAAATAAACAAGTAACAAAACTAATTTTGGCTAAGGACAAATCTTAAATATCCTTCAAATCCAAAACAGTAGGCGTGGCAGATACATTAGGCCTTATATTATGCATTATGTATCAGCTTGTAAGTCTAGTTTAATGGTGATTAGGGTTTTTGGTAAATAGTGGGCGTATGTGTTATTTGACCACGCCCATTTTTGGCACATCAATGGATGAAATTACTATAAATCTATGTACCAAACTTCAAGTTCATAAGTTAATTTTTGTAGCAGATATAGAGATTTTTGTTGATTGTGGGCGTGGTTTCTGACCGATTTTAATAATTTTAAACAGCGCTCTGCGTACAAAACCTAAAAGTGTCTGTGCGAAACTTTACCTCAATATCTGTAAATTTAAGCTCTAAGAATGCTAACAACGGATAGAATCACGGACATACGGACATAAATTCCTAGATTGAAGCAGTTTTTGATGTTGATCAAGAATATATATAATTTGTTGTGTCTTTAACGCCTTCTTCTACGAGTTGCAAACTATCATCAGAAGGGTATAAAAAGTATTTTCTGACAAACGCATGGCAGATCCTCTTTCCTATTCTTAACAGATGCAGTAAAATTTCTAATAAATTTTCAGTTTTTTATGTTTGGTATTAAAAAAATATTATCTTAAATAACTTATTTATGGGTGTGTCTTTCAAATAATTTTGTCCAATTTTAATATCAATCATGTTCTCTCAAGTTTGTAATCGAAAATTGAATTGATTTTCATCTTGGAATATTTACCCTAGACGGATACATAAATAAATCTATTCCGAAACTGATAACATTTTATAAAATGTTTTAAATGTTACAAATATTTTGTAAAAGTTAATAAACCTGTAACGTCTGGGTGGTGGTGGTGGATATAAAACGATAACAAAAGCAAATTGTTTCAACTCATATGACCAAACCATATGAGCACCATATGGTTTAAAGAGATGAAAAACGAAAATATTGTCTTTTCACTTGCACACTTACACATTTTTATAAACGCATACATATATACAGACGACAATTTAGTAAGTGTGTAGCAATGTGTATATATCACACATATGGCAGATTAAGTTGATTATACAACTAACACAATACAGAGTAAAACGTAGAGTAAGGGTTGTACAGTGATGGCCATGGTGGCAAGGAAAGGGAAAAAGAAAAGTCTATTAAATCTGTAAGAACACAAGATGTGACTGACAGTTACCTAATATGTTGGACTTGTTGTTGAGTTGTACTTAAGTTGGCTTTTGTAACTGACCAGAAGTAACAACGACAACAGCAGCAATAGAAACAACAAATGTCGGAAATTGTTTAACTTTTTAAAAGTGTAGAAGTACGTACGTTATGTTCTTACTGTTCTTTTACAATATAAATGACAATTCTTAACAAATATTTGTTTTTGTTATTGTTCATGCTGCTGCGGCACCACAATAATACAATAGCACACAACATTTTTATATATTTATAAGGGTATGTAGGTGATATGTAAAGTACAAGAGATGGACAGAGAATGAATTAAATTCGGTTTAATGGTGAAAAATTCTAGAATGCTTCTCGTTGAGTATGGACAAATTTTTATATATTCCAATGTACAGAAAGTCAATAACAATGTTTATTTCACAAACGCACATGCAGATATGGATAAATCGGTTTTGTAGTCCAATCAAATTTTGAATACAATTACTTTGTACTTGGCAAAGCTTTTGAGAGAGTCATATACATATACTGCCATATATTTAAGATGGTGGGTGTAAAAATTACAGTTTGGTTTAGAGTAGCATCCTCCACATCTACATAAGTAGGCGTGGCAGTTTCATGAATACCTTCTTTAGGGTATAAAAATGGACAGATATACGGACATGTTTAAATGAAGTGAGATTTAAACGCTTTTAATCCATAACTAGGAGTTACAAATGAACTGAAAAACCATCCCTTTCATAGATGCGAAATGGTTTATATATAGATATACTTATTATGTCTAAATAAATATACGGCAACTTTCATAGTTAAGAAGAATGCAACGAATAATTGTCTGATATGTTCTCATATTAAATTCCAAATAATATATATACATAAAATGTATGAATGTGTGCATAAAGTTTACATAGTATGTGTAACTACACATTGTTTATATAAAGTTATGTTATGGTCTGTATGAAAGCCCTTAATTGCATTTGCACGTGTTTCACTTACTCTACACTTACATGTGTTGTTGTGCAATTAAAACATGCAAGCATGTATGTATGTGGGTTGATCTAGCTGCCAACTTGAAAGTTGGTTAGTCCTTCAAACAAAGTACATACACACACACAGAGTACGGTATTGTTGATATTTGCATATATATTATATAAATCTCTTAAGACTTTAATATTATTCAGTTTCTTCCTCAAGGTTTATCGCAAAATTAGAGATATGGGACAGACCAGAACATTTTGTAGTAAACTATTTATTATAAGTACAAATGTTATAGTTGGTCAAGCCCGAACATTTATTACTCCACACCACTTAACTCCTGGAGTTATGCTATAATTAATTTAGTTGCCTTTGTTTTTAAGTTACTTTGTGTAATAAAATTATATGGGAAGGGGTTCTAAAAATTGTCCCATCCGGTCTATTTTCAATAGGACTCCTCATTGGGGCTAATTCATAATCATGAAGCAAATTTCACTGCAATAGCTCAAAAAAGGCGACCTGTAGCTTTCGTACAAATATACATGAATAGACAGACGGACAGACGTTAATGGTTAAATCAATTTAGATTTTGATTCTGAATTGATTGCTATGCGGTAAGTGTGGTATTTGTCATTTAGGGGTTACAAGCATCTGCACAAACTTAATGAATCCTTTGCGACAAGTGGTGCAGGCTATAACTAGAGCGAGATTTAAAATTTTGACATTAATTTAAATCTCTGTTACATAAAATAGTTGAAGTTCGCTTCGGTAAGGCGTCTAGCTACTTTCTGGTAGGCCTCTGTTTCTGCCTGCTTTTCCTTGATATCTTTCTTTCCTACCTTAATTAAAACATATAACAACCATATAAAGAATGTCGTTTAATAGAAAATAAAAATATTCCACTCTCTCTCACATTCTCATAAGAAAACCAAGTAAATTGTTAATAATGAACTTAGTGGAAGTATGCAGCAAAGACATCACGTACACTCTATACAAAATATTTATAGGAACACACACAAGTATGAATAAGTTATTGTTCATATAAACGTGATAACAAGATGTAAGTAACAAATGAAATGGAATTTGTTTGTGTTGTGTTTGTGTGGATGACGAGTATAAGTAGAAACTAATAAAACGCACATGTATTAATATTGTAATAACGGAAAGGGAAATATATTCTTGTCATAAAATTGTTAATTTTTTACAATAAAAGCTGGAAAAGTGGTTTTGGTTCAACGCACAACACAAGTGCTGTATGGAGGGGGATATAAAAAGTTTTATATATAAAGTATAAGTGAAGGCGTTAATATGCTTTTGGATGGAAATTTTTAAATGATTACAAAATTATTATCTATCTGCTGCACCCTCCTTTTATTTGTATATAAATCTTTAAGTGTATTTGCTATTTTATTACCATTATTTTTATAACCTTCCTATTACAGAGGAAAGTATTTAGAGCTTGTTATTGTGGTTTCTAAAGGAGTGCTTAGACGTCTTTAAAAAAATGAATATATTTTTGATAGGTAAACAAAATCCAAATCGATGTTGATATGTTGGCTTCTGTTATTGTCACCCTCGCTGTTAGGTATCTATCTAATATAAATATTTTAGATAGAATTTTTAGATTTTAAGCTGATAAACATTTCTATTTTGTCTGCATTTCAGTAAAATTTTTTGAGAGTCACGCCCACCATCAAAAAAATTTACTTGTAAGCCATGAAAATTAAGCTAAGGTATTAAAATTTTATAAATAAACTTTTCATCGATGCTCTAGGGCGCTGTTAGATAAAATATTTCAATATTTAAATCAAGCTAAAAATGGTCAATAATTGTTTGACTGTAAAAATTCTTATTCCATTTTCTCTTCATTAAGTTTTTTATATATCAGCTTAGTAGAAAATGTATCAGTTGTGTTTACTTGTTTTGGGAGAAGAACTTCTTCCCCTTCCATTTCATTTTACTTGCCCAGCTTAGTATAGATTTTTCCCGCATTATTTACTTTTAAACTAAATTCGACATTTCGTTCAGGTTTAACCAGCTTAAATGGATTAATTGATGTTGTGGTTGAAAATTTTATTTTGTGGTGATTATTTTGTATTCGTACGCAAGAGATTGTGTGGATTAAATAAGATTTCACACACTTGAACTTAATTATTAATTAACATACACTTACTGTAGTTTATCTTAAATTATATCTATGGAATAATAATAATAAAATATTTCCCATTAATTGCTGTGCTTTTTCATTTAGTTTACTTATAGTTAAGGGATTAATGTGTAATTTTGATATAAAATCTGTATTGGAATCTCAATGATTTGTTTAATGGCAGACTGTCAAATTGTTAGTAACGAGCTATTCCTCGTCATGTACATTTTCAAACAAATCTATTAATTAACTGAGTTTGATAACGCACTTATCGGTTATGTCCATCTCTCTGACTCTCCACCCTTCATATTCATTTAATTATAATTATGTATGTTTCGCATTACGGCCTATTGTGTGTGCAACCGAAAACCCTTATAAATCGTTGCCAACGTTTTATTGTAGTATACGTATGCCTAAATGATTAACTATATAATACACACACACACACACCCACACACACACACACCCACACACACACACACACTTGCATGTGTATAGTTAAATTTTGGTTTGGCTTATGTTACGCATTAGATTGGGACTGTGGGATAACTATTTATACATGAGCAGAGATAGCTTTTAAACCACTAACAGCATTATGGGAAGTTACAAGCGGAAGCAGCAGAAAAATACATACAATATTGTGAAATTTGGATATGCAAGTAATCGTTTTATATGTAGAAAATGGTAGAATTTATTAAATTAAATATTTGTAAAATTTGCTATAAAGTTTATATAAGCGATGTGATCAGTTTAAAGTTCTTTAACTCTATTAAACCTACACTCTCTGGAAGGTTATTAAAGCCTGCACATAAAATATTCCAAGTGTATTTAGTCATCATTCTGTGCGTGCAGAAGGGAGAGTGAGAAATTTATACTTAATCAGTATAAACAAATGAATCGATCCAGCCATATATATAGTTGGTACGCTTACGATTATTATACGATTCAGCTTAACTCAATTTTAGTTTAAATACTTCGTTATTATTGTGATTGTTGTAAAAATATCAAATATGAGGGCCGCTTCACAATTATTTGACTTGACTTTTAGTTGAGCATGAAATAAACTTCATGAAGCATATGTCTGACTCAACCTCAATCAATCAAGCACACATCTAAAGCTGTAAAATTGAAACTTTTCCAAACACAGAAACCAGAATTAGTTACTCTTATTAGGCTAACTAATTCTATAACTGTCCTCGTATTAGTTGCGTGTGCTACACATAACATTATCAATTATGTGATTAATTATACGAGTAGTTCAGTACTCGGTGTGATGCTTTAGTAAATTCATTACGACACATGTAATATGTGCGATGTGGTGAAAAAGATTATTATTGTATTATTCGCACACTATAACAATATGCTTAGCATCATCATCGTCATCACACCATTATCAACATTGTCAAATTGTTGACGTTTATCAAACAAAGATTGTTCAAAATATTATCAGTCTTTTAGCTTGGATATGTATATGTGTGCGTAACTTAAGCATCATGTGCGTTTGGCTGGGTATACATTTATGTAATAAACAAACATTCAACAGAGAAATGTTAATCGATTAAATTAAATTATTCACCTAAACTCTCCTGTCATCATTTACACACGCACGTATAATTGGTGGAATGTTCATATGTGTACATTTTCCCACGTGCAGCTGCTTACAATGTATTCGAAAATTGTTAACTTAGCAATTAATGCCTGACACTACTGTCCGTTCGCTTAGTTTAATAGGCAAACTCCAACAAAAGCATATTTACTTGTGCGAGTTGCTATCTAACCGATGTACAACAGTACATATACAATATAATGGAGATGAGGAAAAGGAGAGAATGCTAAATGGTAGGAAGGAAGGACTCAAAATCTTATTATATTGCCATCCTAGATAAGTACTCAATGTTAGCGATATTGTATAATATGTGAGTGATATGTATACATACTCACTGCATCCATTCGAAAATGAAGCTAAAAACATATTAAAGCAAAATTTAGGCAAGTTTATATTTTTCTATACTTTTTAAGGTAGGTAGTGAAGGTAAATCACGTGTATTTTTAAAATCCGTTTATGACAGTTTTTCTTATTCCTAAAGAGGAATAGAGCACAATGAACCCTAAAGTTAAGGAACAGACATGAAATATATATGTGTGTATATTTGTACCAAATTTTTATACTCTACACATAAGATGAGAGGTATACTAAGTTTGTCATTCCATTTGCAACACCCACAAGAAGGCACCAGATACCCTACAATGTTTTATTTATTCTTGATCTTCATCAAAAAGTCTACATGAATTCCAAAAATGTTACATATATCTCTGGTTCAATACTTTAGTGTTCGCAACATGAATATAATATCAAAGACAAAAGCATGGACGTACAGACTAAATACATCATGTCAGGGTTAAATGATGATGTCTTTAAAAAATATGAACCCTGGTTACAAGGAGTGATAAATTTAGTATAATTATCGAGTTTATTCAAGCAACTACAATAGTTAACTGCATGTAAGCCGAGTACGAGTGTTACTGGTCGTTATCGTATTTTATTCAAGTAGAGCATTTTAATTATATATTTTCTAGTACATACAGTGTATACTATATATTGCACATATGTAGCTGTATGTGACCTACTTTTTCAATATATTGTGCACATAATATTGATATTGGCAAAAGAAAAAAAAAAGGAAAAAATTACGCTAACGCGGAGATATCAATATTATCCTATCGGAAACTCTATATTATATATACTTGTACGTATAGTAAAAGTTCTCTTTATATGTATGTACAGGAAAACATTATACAATCAAGATTTCACTCACATTTTCACTTGTCGTCTTCTTTTTCACATTATTTACTCTTTGGTACAATGTTTGCATAGTATGATGCAAAGTAATTTTATACTACATATGTACACACATACATATACATGTTTATATATTGTATGTGTACATATACATAACACGTTTAAAAATTCATATGCATACGTATGTGTGTGTAAGAGAAATGTAAGCCTCCTCTATCAACTGCCAAAATAAGTGTAATATTTCTTTTTTCTTACTCTTCCTTTGTTAAGATGTATTATGTGAGCCTGCTGGTGCTATTTTCCAACTGACACAGTTTCTGCCACATATGCAGCAGGTAACAGTTCGACACTATACATATAAATATACTTGAGTATGTTAAAAAAAAAATTGATAACTAAGTAAGGAGTGTGTGGAATATATATAACAAGTTTGTTTGTAAAGGTTTACACATGGTATCATACTATCGAATGGTTTTAATTTTGTATCTTTTCGTAGAAACAGGTTGACAATGTTTTTTTTTATACCTTTTTTATCCAAGTATAATAAACACCAATTCCGGTTGAAAGTGGACAACAATTAAATTGAATCGAACTTTCTCGGTAAGAAAGAGTACAAACAGAATGAGAAAAACTTATATTACATATGGAAGAAATCCAAAAAAAATAGAAAAAATTCATATAGAAAAGGTAAAAATTAAACAAGTTTGAGAAAATTTCATTTGTTGGTACAAGAATCCAAATGGAAATAAAATGGAATTTAAAACGCCTCAATTCTTGATATATATAGGAGATGGACAATATAATATAAACATCATGCATTGCAGTACACCTTGCTGAATGTTGGCAACACTGCTTCTGCGCAAATAATGCAACGCGTATGCATTACACAGCTTACGTACCAAGTCTCGTAGGTTATATTTCAGGATATCATACACTTTGTTCTGCGACAGTTAAAACAAGAGATCGGTGAAATGTGTGATCTCTCAGATTTCGAAAGAAAGTAAATCGTTGGTGCTCGGTTAGCTGGAGAGTCTGTAATAAAAACAACTGAATTGTTTAACGTTTCACAAGCGACAGTATCCACGGTATTGACAGCATACACAAAACATGGTTAAACATCATCGGCGAAAAGGAATAGTGGGCGAAATTCTCAGTCAGTCAGTCCCAGCATGGTAAAAATCATTATAAATTTTTTTAAGTTTTTACTTAAATAAAATGTGAATAAAAGAATTTGCGCTTACATAAAATGTAACTGAATTTTTCATTACTTTTCCCTTGTGCTTCTTTAAGAAGTACTTTTTCCCTTAAAAACCCATGAACCATACACTCATGAATATTTTTACAAGTGTGTTCTTTATTTACATTTTACTGTGTAGTCTGTTATCGGCGATAATATATATAAAATTTTAATTTAATTACGAGATATTATCGCGGTAATTATAACTCGGTGTGTACATCGTCAGCTCTCCAAGCTGCAATTTACAGCAATTATCTAAAATTCATACCATTCATTTAACAAAACAAAAAAAGTATATCAACAACAATAACAACAACAACAACAACAACAACAGTAATAATAATGCGTCGCTATTACAATAACAATAACACAAATCCAAGCATACGGGAATGATAAAAGACCTCATTGTAATTTGTATGGCTGCATGATGTATGTGAGCGTGTGTGTTTTATATGTACATGTATTTGCATTGTGTATGAAAAGCACTTTATAATATAACACAGCATACATAAATTTAATTAAACAAAGGCGCAAGTGAAGTGTTGAAAAAAAAACCGAAGCAGCAAAGATGTAAAAAGAGAAATGGAAAGGGATGAAAAGCGGGAAAAACTCGTTAATAGTAAATGTGCATAAAAAAGAAATTCATTTGAATCCATAACAACAACAATGACAACAAATTATTAAACAGCAATTTAATGGGAGTGTTTGTGCTTAACAAACACTCAAACACCTGGCAAATAATATGTTTGACAATTGTGTGCTGGTAGATAAGAAGTGATTGACAACATCACCATTAAACAATTATAATAACCCTACCACCGGCAAACAACATTTACTACGTTCAAGAACAGCCCAAGTGTTGGACAGAAGGGCTACAAAAATATAAGTAAGACAGAGAAAAAATGTAAATTTTCACATCATTAAGTAGTTTGCCGAACCTCCCACGAAAACACAGAACAGGCACACACAAGTAGCAAACCTGCAATACCCATCTAGTCATTCAATCAACAAACCAAACAACCAAGCAACCGAAGAACCAACTAACGAAACCAACAACAGCAACCAGGCAACCAGAGTTTAGATACAAGAGAACAACAGTAGCAGCAACAGTCTGCTTTGGCACAAACTTTAAAATATGCAAGCAATGAAGCGTTCTTAAAGGCACACGTTTAAGTTCAGCTTGCAACTCTTTGGAAAGGAATTTAAATTTTATATAGGTTTAGAGAGAATTTGTTGGAACTGCAGTACATTTTTAAATTCTAAACACATGTAAACATGCGGTTATTTCAATAAAGCATATGATCTTTGTCGACTTTTAATCATTCAATTGTTAGTAATTCTTTAGGAATGTTAGAAAATTCAAATTATTGGCTTGAAAAACATGGCTTACAGCTTTTTTAGTGTTGATGTGCTAAGGAAGAGGAAGCAGCCATCAACTTTCTCTGCATTTTCTCTACCTTCGCACCCCTACTAGATCACATCTGTTAGAGTAATTTTGTCCATACGTCCGTCACTTGAAAAGTACAGATTCAAGCCATAATATGAAGACGATCATGATAAAATTTGATCCATATTATTATAAAATCAAAGGGCTTCCTACAACAACTTTTACATGGATTAGCTGAATGACATGTCTTGTATTTAAATAATTTGTTTCAATTTATTTGCTTCACTTTATAGACATATACTCGTAAGTACTAAGCAGTGACGTGCAAAATTCCTAATGAATAATCCTGTAAAAAGTCTATGAAATTTAATGGAAACATATTGTTTTGATCAAATGTGTTTTATGTTAATCTTTAATTATTAGTATTGATCTAAAATGCTGTTAAATCGAATAAAATCGTTATTCGTGATGGTTTATTTAATCGTTTCATAACGTTTATCTGCTTTAATTAAAATGTTAATTCTTTATAAACCAATATACAAATACTCGTATTAATTAATAAAAAGGATGTAGAGTTAATTAATTGAGTTAATCATATGTGGGGTATTTTGTTTTTTCTCTTGAAAAAGTTTTTTATTTGCATCATTATAGAAGTACAGAGATGAGGCATTTGAAATAATTATATTGGGTTTAATGCAACCATTTTTATTTCCTACATCTATTTAGTTCCGCAATAATTAGTTAAGTCGAATCAGTGAAAGCTAATCATTCTCATAAAAAAGTCACTACGTGACAAAATATGAAGAAAAGAGTTCTAAAAATGGTCCGATTAGATCGAAATTTTGCTATAAATCGTTCTTTCAATGGTCAGCTTTCTGGGCTCAAAAGCCATTTTTTTTTCTAAAATTTGATAAAAATATATTAAAAATTGTGATAAGAAGATTTTATTGTCACAGACATACAAATGGACCTGATTAAACCGGTATAGATTGAAGTAGGTATTTTGATGAAATTTGGTTCAAAAACATGTTTTGGTTTAGAGATGAACCCTTTTGAAAATGGACCAAATTGAACCTCCCATACAATGATCTAATATAAAAGAAAATATCGCGACTCTTTATATATTTAGACAATATTTTGAGAAGACTAATTAATTGGCTTAATAATTGGCCGTACTAAATTTGTACCCGATTCGATTATTTTAGAACCCCTTTCCTTATAATAATATTTCACAAAGTGACTTATTAAGCAATGCATCGTGTTTACTAATACAGGCGATCTAGACATAAATATCCGTCTGTCCATCTGTTGTTTTTGGAATTCTCAAGGTCGTAAATTTTGAGATATTGAGGTAAAATTTTATACAGCCACAGTTTCTACATACAGATCTCTACTTAAAGAGAGAAAAATTTGTCAAAATCGCCAAAAGCCTATTTGTCCACCACAAGATTTGGGTTTTTAATTTGAAATTATTTATAATTATAACATCGATGTGCCAAAATTAAGCATGGTCGGCGTTTACGTTTGTGGAGGGTATTTAAAATTTGTCCTAAACCAAATTTAGTTTTCTTCTTTCTGTTATAATTTGTGAAGCTAATTAGTACAGGTTATAGACTAGTTGGGCTTCACAGGCTATAATACATATACATGCATATGTTACATATATAAAAACTTTAACCCTTACTTATTTAATATGTTGCAATTAATTCCATTTAATTACGATATACTCGTAAGTCACATACAAATTGTTGAAATATTAACAAATCATTTTTTTCTTCTTAATAACCACCTAAGCATGTGTTTTAAACAGTTTCATATCCTTTTTGAACAAATCGATTGGTGAACGGGTAAAATGTTCAATCATCTGGGTATTCCTTTGAACAATTTAAGAGAAATACTAAAGAGTTTTTGTTTAGGAGAGTGAGAGGCACAGATACTTGGCTTTATCACTTTAGCAATATAACATTTTCTTTAGAACAATACGTCAAAATATCGATTGTGATTCATTTAGATTTGGTTTCTATTGAAAATTCAAAGCTGTTCCTTGAGAAATGAGTCGATTTCTATCCAAAAATTGGTTATTTTTGTTATTAATACGATTATGTAACGTTGAAAAACCGTAAAAATAATTTAAACAGTTCTTCTTCTTCTAAAACACTTGATTAAATTGTTTGTTAAAAAAAAATTATATCCTTTAAAAATTTAATAGTCAGCTACGAGCTTGGAGAAACATAGACACCAGACAGTGTGTTGATAATGTTTTGGTTGGTTACCTACTCCTACTCACTTGAATATTGATTAACATCGTAAAAATTTTTATGCTTGAGTAAGTTTTCTCTTCAAACACAAAACCAAGAATGAAAAAAACAAATTTTGTGGTCATTATATCAAAAAAATTGCTGACCCTAGTATTTCATATTTGACCAAATTCAATAGAAAAGCTTTAGAAACTGCATTACATACATTGTTTAATAGTTTGTGGCACTCAAATTGGCAACTATTTACCCACTTAGTGTATAAGCAAAAGAGGCAGGTCAGAAGATTAGAAGGCTGGGTTGGTATGCAGGTATTCTGCATATTGTATAATTTCACATACATTAAGTATGAACCGAATACAACAATATAAAACAACAACCCCAGCTATCAATACATTTTTCGGTGTTGTTAGTGTTGCAGTAAAGAATTGAATTCTTATGCAATGTGAAGGGAAGATTATCAGTATTCACAGACGAAACCGCAAGTGTTGGTATAAAGAATACCAACATTCCATCTAAACTAGCATAAACTAACTCCGGGCATGAACTTGTACACACCTTTACCTATACTCGTATATATGTAATACTTGCATAAATAAACTCCGTTACAACTGCCTCCGTACACCACAAGTGACAATGTTGTCTGCTGGGTTTACCTTAGCGTTCCAGGTAAGTTAATAGCAAAACGATAGCATTACAAGGGAGGGAGACACAAACCAAAAAACAACGAATGAACGAATATAAAGAATGATAGTTTCTAATCGGGTAGAAGCTTGAATTTTTTATATGACAACCTCAACAAAGACCGTATGCAAGGACTATATACATACATAAATACATATATTGTTTAATATAGATTGTTGAGCAGACAGCAGAGGCAACAGGGCAGAATGGTTGAGTATTGAGTGCTTTTCATGTGTGGAGCATAAGTAATCATTCAGGTGTGCTACAATATTGATAAGATTTCTATTCTCTAACGGTTTAACATATTAAAGTGGATATTGTTCCTTTTCTTTTAATCCTTTTAGATGGAATTTACAAACAACGTGAATACATTGTTTTAAGCATTTTATATATTTGTAAAAGGTTGACTAACAATAAAAAGAAAATTGTTGCTCTACGTGCACTATAAACGAAATATGATACATTTCTTGATATGTGAGCACTTGTGTTCACACATTTTACATATTTTTGTTATAATTAATATTGATTAGTAAATGGATGGCCATTCATTCTTATGTACTCACATGTCTGATATTAGAAGAGGGCGTTGCACTTTACATAATGCCTCAAGTCTTAAGCTTATATGCAAATGTTTGCCCTTGCTTATTATATTTTCCAAATATGAAAAATTCCTCAGTTGTCCTCTTACTCTTATAATATTTTCAAAAAGTGTTTAAGAATTTTGCACATGAATATTCTGATGTAGTATTGGTGTGTGCTTGTTGAAAGTATTTCTTCGTTCTACTTTGGTTCTTTGCTATTTATGTTTGGCACAAATTAGAAATAGAAGTAAATACTTTATCAAAGTGGGGGGTGGAGAAAGAAATTCAATAGAAAAATTTCATTTTTCAGGCTCTTTAGTACAAGGCAGATATGAACAAGACACGGCCCGTCTAGATTTTCTTCTTTATATATAACCTTCGGTAGCCACAAAGTAAAGTAATCATAGGGAAAGTTTTTTATAATTTGATATAATGACCCCCATCTTAAAATATTGACATCTTAATAAGTTTGATTTTTATGGCCCACCGAAAAAGTTCAATTTTGTATTTGGCCAGTTTAAGAAATGGTATGGCTACCACTGCTTTTATCAAAAGCAAGAAATATATACCAGAGATACTTTCTTACATAATGCTTTTATTTGTAATTTATACACATAATGAATTTATTTATCATATATGCCAATAAAACAATATTTTCATTAAACAGTCAATAGATTTTGTTTAGTTTTTTAAGAAAGATTTCAAAGCAATTTTATATACGCTTTCCATATAAGTTATTACGTGAAATATAATTATATAGAAAGTGATTCTGAAAATGTTCCGATCGTATCCAAATTCGGCTTAGGCAAATATGAGGTTAATTAACTATTCTTTACCAAATTTTGTCAAAATATATTAAGAATTGCGATTTGTTTCCATATAAAGACTTTCATTATAAAAGGGTTTTATATGGGGAGGGGTCTTAAAAATGGTCGGATCGGATTCATTTTCAATGGGGGTTCTCTTTAAAACAATTCATGACCTTGTACCAAATTTTACCCAAATATCTCAAAAATTGCAATCTGTAGCTTGCGCACACATTTACATGGACAGACAGACATACAGACGGATAGAAAGAAATGGTTAAATCGATTGTGATTATGCTTTTAAACCGTAACCATTATAATAAAAGCTAAATCGATGTTTTCGTAAAATTGAACTAGATCGCTTTCATAACTAGAGACACAATTAGTTAAAATGCTTTAAAAAAGTTTTCAAATTTAAAGCAAAATTTTTATATTTTTAAAACGCAAATGTATAAATGTTTTAAGTTGATAAAGATAAGGGTTCTTATACGGTCATGCTTGACCGATTATATCCTTGCTACCTTTCCAGCTGGTCTCTTTATAATTTAAGTACAAATTAAACCAAACTATTGCTAATTAAACATGAGACACTGGTTTTATGTGGGTGCGCAAACATTCACTCTTTGTACATATGTAGTGTAATAGTTGTATGTCTCCATATTGTATGTACACACCCAATCACATATAACTGCACGAAGGACGAAAGGAAAAGAAAACCGCGTACAAATTGTCGATACCCATTGCGGTTATCATAAGCCACTCACCTATTGAACAAAACAGTAGTCAATGCTCTTAATGGTATTGGTAATGGTATTGGAGGAAACAAACAAAATGTATGCAAGCCGCTGTCATCGTGTTAATATGGTGGCGGCAGTGTTGGTGGCATGTTGATAGCATTGGTAACAAACAAAAATACCAAAACGCTTTGAGAAAAATGGAAGCAAATAATGGCACACCGAAAATTGGAACAAGTGCGACAGATTTTATATGTAGGTATGTGTACAGTTTACCTGTTAAATGCGGAAGGTATCATCACATAATGAGATTTGTAGTGAAAAGTATCTGTAAATGGTGAGAAAAAACGGATCATTAAAATACAAATGAGTAACGAAATGTTTTTTTAAAGTTGAAATCAAATGAAATGCTGGTCACTCGGTACTTGGGAATGATATTAAAATGAACAAGAAAAAACTACCTATAGTTTAGACCAAATCTTATGTAGCCTTTACAAATACATATGCACAGAATGGGCGTGGCAGGTACTTGATAAAGCCCTCTAATGACAAATCAACTTGAAAACCGTATGCTACACCAAATAAGATGCTTTGTAAAATGTGGGCGTAAATGCTATTCCACCATGCCCGTTCTTTTTAACACAAATGGATTAAATATAAATATAAGTAAGAAATTTAGATCCTTAATTTTTTGGCTTTTGCCGATTGAGGGCGTGGCTTTCAACCAAATTTCCATAATATTTCCCTGCTCATAGAAATGTATGCATA
Source organism: Ornithomya chloropus (assembly GCA_963971445.1). Taxonomy (NCBI): domain Eukaryota; kingdom Metazoa; phylum Arthropoda; class Insecta; order Diptera; family Hippoboscidae; genus Ornithomya; species Ornithomya chloropus. The sequence continues at coordinate 6,418,762 of OZ020529.1, forward strand.
AAATTTCAGCTCAATATCTCAAACCACTAACAATAGACAAACGCAGGGACGGATATGTGCTGATTTTGATGCCAGCGTTTAAATGATATCAGAATGTTATTAAAGTCCTTTTTACACTTCAATGTAAGGTACTTATTAGTCACGTTGATAAATTTTTAATAAAAAACAAATAACGAAAAAACAACGACGACATTTCGGAAACCAAGAGACGCTTCAAATTAATAGACAGCAAGTGTCACAGAGGCTGTTTGTCATGCCATGTCCCATATTGTTTTCGGCGTAAATGTCAGAAACAAATCATCAAGGAAAACGAAAAATTGAACAAACAACCAAAAAAAAAAATGGTAAAAAAAGGCGCGCATTTACGTTGTGCAACCGTTAATTGGCATACATACACATACACTTCAGACGAAAGGCAAAGAGATTTTGTCAAGCCCTCTTGCATCATCATTATCATGATCTTCGTCATCGTTATCGTCATAGTGTGCTTATGTACGTTTATGTAAATATTTGTTTGTAGTTATTGATGAGAATTTGAAATGCTTCACTTGTTTGTTTCGTAGAAATGCATTTGGAACGACAAAAAAGGAAAAAACAAACAAACATAAGAATTTGTGCTGTGTTGTGCTCTTTGAGAATGGCACGTGATTTGATAGTTTCTTTTCTTTCTTTTTTCTCCACACAACACAAGTGATAGATGACAGCAACCGTAGACGTTTTGGCAACAATCGTTATACAATTCAATGGGTGGGTTGGAGCAGTTGGAGGCTGTTGTCTAAATATTGTAGGCAACAAAAAGATTTGATAGTGGTAAAGAAGTGTGCAGCTAACCAGCTAACGAACGAACGTACGCATGTTAGAGGCATCATTGAATTTGAATAGGCATCTGTTACAGTTTCACAGTTTGTGTGAATGAATGATGGATGCAATGCCTAAGCGTTTGTTTGCCAGGAAACCTTGAATTTTCTGTACACTTAAGTGTACGCATACGTACGTGCATCAGTACATATATCAGTTTTGTGTGTTATTAATACACTGTGAACTGTTGGGTGTAGTGGCTGGCACACCACATGCCGTTCAACCGATACCAACAACAATTCATCAATAGTTGGTGAAATTTTTTAAGCGAGTATAAGCCTCTATACTTACACAAACACACACTTTTATTTTTAATCATTTGATTCACATGCCATTTTGCCGTGTTTCATTGAGCCGTGTGCTAAGAAGCTCTTGCGTTGGAATTGCCTTTAGTCACTTTTTTGCAATTAGTTTAAGATTTTTGATTTTCTCTGTGTGGTAATTTTCACACTGACTTTTGTGCTATTTTTGCAAATTTTTTTTTTGAATTTCTTTGAATCTTGATATTATACTCTGAGGCATGCAGCCGGTGAATTAAGTTTCTTAATATATTGGTGTGGTTAGAAGGAGACTTTAGGTTAGGTTAGGTTGATCGTGTATGCGATTACCAACTGGCTCATTGTGTTATCCGTAAAAACTTACTGTAATACTCAGAAGAACCATGCAGAGGATATTATAAATCGTACGGAAACGAAAATATTCGTATCTGCTAGTAATCCTAGGGCCTCCGAGAAATTAAAATATTATAAATCCAAGTCAACGTTTTCAAATGTTTTTCTACTCTTGAGCAAACAGTTCCATAATAGGTGTTATCTGTTGCCTTTCTAATCGTTCATGGGAAATCTGTTGCTTACATTTGCCTACTAACTGTATACACGGGCATTAGCGTTTAACATGTACAAGTAAGTACATAATTCTTCTATTGACCCTATACATACAAAACAGTACAATATGAACAAAACATTTAAACGGCAGTGCAACAACTACATATGCTTTTGCGTTTGTTAACAATTTATTCAGTCCTGTACACTTTTGTACTTTTGTACATATGTAGTTGAACTTTGCGTGCATTTGGTTACCCGCAATTATATGAATTACGAAGAAACCGAGCGCTCTGTAATTGTTCTCGTCAACGTCATTTACATTTATCGCCACCATTATCACAATTACCATCATCACGGTCATCAGCAGGAGACAGCTTAATTCCAGTATTTCGTTGGTACGACTTGTTTTCTTGTCATATCAAAATGTACGCTTTCAATTGACATTTATATGTTATTCGCCTTCTATAATTGCCCATATTATTGTGTCATACTTAAATTGGACATTTGCTGATTGCATGATTGGCAATAAATATAAAAGGTCTGAGCGTTGATTTTTTTCGGTTTGCTACCTAGACGTCTATACCTTACTTTCCCAATTAATGGAATTGATTTTTCTTTTTATCTTCTGGTTTCTGTATGTGCGTGTGTGCGTTAAATTTATAGTAAAAAGCATAAAATATAGAAATATAAAATAAGTGAAAATGTTATAGTCGGTCAAGTTCGACCATATAATACCCCACACTACTTAGCTCCTTGAATTATGCTACAATTAGTTTAGTTGTCTCTGTTTGTTTGTTCGTGATATATAATTTTATGGGAAGGGGTTCTAAAAATGGTTCGACCCGGTCCATAGGGTGTCTTCTTGAGCCAATTCATGTTGTTGTAGCAAATTTCATCGATATATCTCAAAAAATCATGCGCCTAAATGTACGTTAATAATTAAATCGATTTAAATTTTGATTCTGAATCGATCGGTCAAGACGGGTGTGGCATTCGCTGTTTAGGTATTACAAACATGTGTACAAACTTAATATACCCTTGGCCACGAATGGTGTAGGGTATACATAAATAATAGTAAATACATAAATTTTATAAAGAAAAAAACAACAACATTTATTACATTGAAATATGTTGCAGAAGTAAGCAATTTATTTATGACTATTACCGTTACGTATTGAATGAATAATGATGCAATAAAACAACAAAGAAAGCTATGAATGGCCCACACCATCGTGATGCACTCATAATAAAATAAAATATAATTAAATAAAATAATAAAATTTTTAACTACAAAGAAAATTAAATGAATTGTGGGGGTGGTCCTAAGGTAATTTTCAAGTAAACCATTTCGTCTTTTATTAATAATAAGTAAAACTAAAGCTTAGGCCAAATTTTGAATGCTTTACTTACACCTTTATACAACAATGGGCGTGGCAAATAATATAATTACATAACTTATATGTAAGTATAGTTTATAAATTATTAAGTCGCACCTAATACGGCTTTTAGTTAATTTTGGGCTTGTTTGTATTCTGACCCCGCCCATTTTTCTCATATGTGTGTGTACCAAATTTAAATTTTATAACTCAATCATTTCATTTTCTTTTTAATTTTTTTTTTTTTTGTCAAATCAATTTATTCCATATCACACAGTAAGCAAAACATTTAATTAAATACATTAAATTAGATTCGAGCCCTTTTTTGTTGTGTTAACAATTTTAAATTTAGAGTAATAGTGAAAGACTTAAAACTGTAATGTATTATTTTAATGGCATTTGGTACCAAATTTACAGCATACTTTAAGGCTGACTATTGATTTTTTATAAAAGTCTACTTTCCAGGATAAGAAACATAAATAATGAAATCTGCAGTGTTACATGTTATGTAATAAATTTATATATAAACACATAAACAAATTCATACATGCACATAGCACGGCAGTAATATTATAAGCTTACGAAGCTCCCAGATTGGTAGTTTTTATTATAGAACTTGTACGAGGTTAACATAGAGAATAGGAAATGTTAAATCGGTTATAAAATATTCTTTACCTGAATTGAATTAAAAAAAAAAAGTGTGTGGTATATATATTTAAAATCTAATTATCGAAAATCTGGGTAGACGGACGGTTGGAAGTTTTAAGTCAAATCTGAGTACGGATGAATGAATGGACGGATAGATAGACCAATGGATTGATGGATGGATAGACGGATAAAGTGTAAGTAAGAGAGGTAGGGTTGATAAGATTCAATAAAACGGGAATTTCCCATTTTTCAGTTGTTTGCCAAACAGTTACAAACTGATTCCCCGCCTCTGTACACAAGAAAGGAAGATTCGACTGAATGAAATTTATATATGAAATGGTCCAAAAATAAGAGAACAACTTTAATCTTGTAGTGTTTTATGTTATCGAAAAAATACCAAATAAAGTTTAGTGTTTTTTTGTTGGTTTTGGTGTTGGTGTTGTTGTTAATGCCTTTGTTTTGTCAAATGCATGCAACCGTATGCATATGCACGTTTCCGAAATGCAGCAGTATGTGACATTGGTGACATGGTTATAGTTGTGTGTTGTTGCTGTTATTGTTATTGTTGTTTTATTTTCATTTACATGCAATGTACATACATACAACTTATATTGTATATGGACGTTAAGTTTATAGGTATCTCTTCATACGTATATAGGGCTTGTTTGCATATTGGAGGCAATTTCATAAAATAAAAATTTAGGATTCTTTTCTTCCCATCCTTGGCATATGTTAAACGGCACGGCACGGCATAGTATGGCATGTACATGTGATGCCAATTTTAAAAGCTTTGTTACAGCAGTTAGTAATGTTGTTGTTGTTGTTTTTGTTATTTTACTATATAGGTCAAGTGAATATTTTTTAAGGATAATCTTCTTATACTTGTTTATTCTGTACTGGTACTGAGAGTGTGTATTTACCCCTCCACCTGCTTTATATTAGAATATTATTTTCTTTTTTATCTTGCTCTCTCCTTCTCTCCCTCTCTGTTTGCTAAATCTTTTAAAGAGGAAAGACTAAATCTAAATACATATATGGGTGCTTATACAGAAAGTATTGCTTGTACGCTAAAACGAGCTCTCTGAACTATAAGTACTATAATAACTAGGTCAGATTTTATACAGATTCATCCTTAAAATTTGTATAGTGCGTTTAAATGAAAACATTTGGCGCAACTTAATAACCTTAATTGTAAAGAACGGTAAATACGTTTAAGATTATGTCTTGACTAAAAATTTTGGCGTCATTTTGCGAATGTGATGGTTTACCCATAAATTTGTTTTATACAATATTAGCCGTAAAAGTCACCACTTACCAAATTGTTAGAATTTATTTAAACGTTTCATTTTACTACAACACAATTGTTTTTTATGGGACGCGCTGGAATGCTGTGATGTGACATTTGGCTGATTTCTATAGATGTGTATACTTCATCTGCATTCTCCATTTAAATATTGTATGATGATGAACAATGCCTTGTCGTTTTAAAATAAATACTACCGCACTTTGCTTGGAGTGCTTGAAGTTTCAGTTGTTTTATGTAACAATTTAACAAAGCTATGACAATTAAGGGGCGTATACATGTGTACAATAACATACAATACACGTTGAAGTGGAATTGAGTGCGCTTGGCAATATTCTCATGTACCATAAAAATATTTTGTTGCTTTATGTCATTCGTGGTGTGCGTATATGTGGTATATTTATGTATATATATATATATATATTTATTTACAATTCATATACAAACGAGTTGTTTTACATACGAATGTTTGATTTGGAACGAAGGATACCTGGATTGTTTATATTCCGAAGGCATGGCATATTGCTTCAACTTTTAACAATGTTAAAAGTATACTCAAAAAACTGTATTGTCATGTTGCGTTAGCATCAAGTGCTATTGTCTGAATAGCTGCCTTCGATAAAGAATGGTCCGATAATAACCCCACACCATCCGCTGTCATACATACATTGTCCCTTTTCACACTCTTAACATCTTACCGTAATGTAGTCTAGGTGATTAGGTGCTTCGTGAAGAATTTCTTTTGGATTGGTCAAGAAATGTGAAAGAAGTTTCCTACGTTGTCTTATTTCTCGCATATTGATAGATACTGCCCACGCCCAATTGTTTAATAATATTTTTATTTACTTCACAATATTCTCTCAGGTATCTAGTATATTTCAGTAAAATTTCAATACATATGTTTAAGAAATATGGAAGTTATTAAGGAAAAATGTTTTGGATAAAATTTTTTTTAATTTTTACGTAATTTTTACGTAAACTATAGGAAGAAATATATATAGATGAAGATGTTCCCATATATAAACAAGGATACGTTGTTTTTCACAAATAATTATACACTATTATTTTCTGAATTGATTAAATCAAAAAAGTCCGTACGTCCATGCATCCGCCTGTCTGTTAGTTGAATGTCATACATTTATGTTCAAGCTAAAGATTGTATTTTTGAGATTTTTCATTAAATATTGATTCAAAAACATGTTTTGGCCCAAAGGCGACTGTTAATAAAAAAAAATCGAAACTATATATATCGATGGATCGTCCTATATGCAAAAGCATTTTTTGTTTTGTTTTAATAAATACAATTGAACTTTGCTGCGTAATTTTAATGATTTTATGATTGGACAGATCCCTCTCTCTCGCTTTTAGAGAAATTTAAAAGTTGCATTAAGATATTCAAGTTATGACCTAAATCCAACAGAGCTGTTTCACTCGATTTTTTTTACCATTAGTTCCCTTTTACTACATAAACGATTTATTGCCAATTTAAGCAAACTTTTGACCATAGTTACAACATACAACTTCTATGGCAATATATCCTTATACATGCATGAAATGTAAAAGGTACACAACATCCTCATGTCATTCTACTCTTATATAAAAGCTAGTAAAAGACTGAAGAGGAGGCGAAATGGTAGCCTATACTATATACCATAAAGCAACACAATAAAGGGAGGATTGCATATGATAGATCTTTCAACTTATGAAATTGAATTCTACTTACCCCATGCACACACATCCGTATATAAACATTCCCTACTAATCTCGTTTTCTATGTTTATGTGCTTTAATTTTTTATTTTTTGGTAATTTGAAATATGCAGAGAAAACAATAGAGATCTGAGGTAGCATGGTAAGTACAACTAGATTTATATTGGTTTCTGTTGAGTATTTGTGGATACATTACAAGTTGGAAATTTTTTTAATCCATAATTCTCTTCAATTATGTCACTGTGTGATTTTTCCCTTGTTCGTTCTACACCTTGCAGCTATTAGGTTGCTAGCTTAACTTTTATTAGGTGGGTGTCATCCGCGATGCATTTCTTTATGAAAATAATCTTCATGTCCGTTGTATGTACTTGTTATTGCCTTGCTTTTGTCTTGTCTTTCTGTTCTTTTTTTTTTTCTTATACAGCCTTCCTCTACAGCACTTGTGGCGAAGGGTACATTAAGTTTGCGCGGATGATCAACTTGAAGAAAATTTTTTTTTAAACATACCGAATTGGACCATTTTTAGAACTCATCTCCTAGAAAGTTTAGAAAGTCTTTATGTGGTGAAAATTCGCAATTGGTTTTAACATTGTTCGTAGTCAATTTGGGTCCGATCGGACCATATTTAGAACTCTCTTCCACATAATGATATTTCACAAAGTGACTTTTGTGGCAAAACTTCCTAATTACTGATAAAAATTGTAACATAATTTGTGAAACTAAATAATGTATTGCGCTACATGGTCGGGTTTGACGCAATACATATAACGTTTTCATTTATTTTTATATTGTCTAAATAACTTTAAGGCTTTGGCAGATTATCTGTCACAACTGACTTCTCCTATGCGTCTCTTCTATCCATCCGCTAACAAATATTATGAGAATATTATAGTTATGTCTTTACTATCAATAACTGAAGCTGTCATGTATTTATTACTGCTCCTTGTGGTATTGCAATATATGCTTCCAAACACCCTAGAGCCTTTCAGCCATCAGCTTATTTATAACGTTAATATGTGGACAAACAATTTTTAATAAAAATATTTATTATGGAATTGTTTTTGGTAATCCCTCGAACTATGCAATATTTATTAGCTATTTTAATCCCCAAAAATATGCAAAACAAATAATGAAGAAATTTTCAAATCATAATTCACATACACTCTATAAATATTTGCCGTTATTATTATTATTTTTATTAGTGGTGGTTGCTGACATTTTTCGTACCCATTAAATTTATTCCATTCTGCCCAAGCTAAAGACTCATATTATGTATAAATTTTAGTGCATACATGAACAACATTTCACAAATGGATTAAAAATGTTTCTGCAAATAATTTTAATACAATAATTGCAAAATTACTATTTGATTCAGCTAATGCTCTGTTGAATATTAAGTAATTTTCGGAAGTTTAGGAAATGAAAGAATAAATAATTTGTATCGAACGTGTAATCATAACAAAAAATATCATAAAAATGTATGCACTTGTAAAAGTTTTGCATATGTATGCATACAAATATAAGCGCTTAATAGCTATGAAAAAAACTATACAAATTGTCTTTTAATAAATTCATTTTAATCATCTTATCTTTAAACGCTTTAAACAATTTTAACCATTTTAATAAATATATGTAAACGGTGCAGTTCACTCGTACGTGGTTACTTTTTATATAGCTGGTTAAACAAAAAGAAAAGATCTTTGTGCAGATGTCTTTAAAATGGTTAATGCCACTCCAGGGAGTGATTAAAAAGTAATAAATTTTAGTTTAAAAAGAAATATGAACTAAAAGAGAAGCATACAACAACAATAACAACAACAACAAAGTGCGTTATACCGCATTTTTATAAACATACATTTTACATGAACGGTGTGTGTGTGTGTGTTCTATTTATGCAAACTTTTATCATTGCGTATGCAACTCAGGGCGAGAAGAATGACTAGCTTTAAGGAAATTGGGTTAAAGAGAAGAGTTGTTCACTTGGAATATTAATATTTTAACTGAGTAAAGGTACAATAATAAATAATTAGTACAAAATGTTACCTTTTTCTTTAAACAATAAAATACGAACCAACTTTTCTACACACAATGCTAATTTTTATACCCTGCACCACTTGTGGCAAAAAGTAGATTACATTAAGTTTGTGCGGATGTTAAATAGGTAATGCTAAACCCCGCCTTCAATAATACCGATCGTTTCACTTTCTGCATCGATATAAACATGTGTGTCCCTCCGTCCATTTAAATTTTAGTTGAAGGTAAATGCGACACATTTTTTGATACATAGTTCGATGAAATTTGGTACCATTTGAAAGAGGATTGAAAATGGACCGAATTTAATTATTCAGAACACCATCCCACCTTCTTTGTATTATAAAAGAATCTTTTATTTTGAGAATCTCTTTTCATTTAAAGACATTACATCTATACATGTTTATAAGTGATTAAGTCACATATTCTTAAAACATAAAATTTGAAAATTTATAAACAAATTGATCTAGTAGAAGACCCAAAGCGATGTATTAGAAAGATTGACTTAGACCGTAATAGTGGGCACATATTTGATATTTACTTTTCCAAAGCCGAAAATTTATAAATCTTCCTTCATTAGTCGGCATTATTGTTTATCCTTATATTACCTTTAGCTTTGCTCATTCACTTTATATTGTTCATTTCAGTTAACGTTAATTTACCAAAAACTTCATACACTCTACTCTCTCGCAGAGGCTCAAAGAGCAACTGCATCCTATGTGCAAATAAATGACATTTGTATGCATCCTCATTTACAAATTTAAATCCAGCTACTTTATATTTGTACATGACCAGTAACCTCAATACACTTGTGTAATATATAGGCTACGTACGTATACGCCTATATATTCATTAACACATATATATACCCATGCACAGAAGCATTTGTTAAATGTGTGGGTTTTTTTGTACTATTTTTAATGAAAACAACTTTTCTGGCTCTTTTGTACATTTTTCCATAAATGCATATGGTATTGTCCCCACCAGTATGTGTGGGTGTGTGTGCATGTTATTCTCTTGGGGTCCCGTTCTCTTATTAAGTAGGCCAATACGCAATAAGCTTTAAATAGGCGGCTCATATGCTTTTATACATATTTGCTTCGCTTTGTGATTTTTATTTTAAGAATCGTACGAAACTTTTGCTGCAATTATTACATTTGGAGATTTTTAATTGAAATGAGTCGGCTGTTGAATAAATTTTATATGCAATATATTATATTCGTGATACATTTTTACAGAAAACTTGAATTGCAAAAGCTTCCCCGATTAGAATTAAGTCTTTTGTACTGTTCACATAAGTGATGAGGGTATACTAAGTTTGTTGTTCCGTTGTGCCGAAATTTCTATTTACTGTACTCAGATCGCTAATTAAATTGGGCAAAATCGGTCGGGAGCCACGCCCACAATATACAAAATTCTTTCAAAGTCATAAAAATTTACACATTAAGTTTAAATTTCAAATTTCAAGTTTATAGCTCAATTTTTGTGGCAGATAAATAGATTTTTATCGATTGGGGGCGTGTCTCTTAACCGATTTTGCCCATTATAAATTGCGATCTGCGTGCAAAAACTACAAGTCTCTGTACAAAGTTTCAGCTCAATATCTCAAAATTTACAACCGTGAGGATGCCAAGAACAAACGGACATACGGACATAACTCATAAATTTAGTTTTCTTACTTACTTTTGATTTAAAAAATTTTCATTCTTTCCAAAATAAAACCTGTTACTAGAATGAAGTTATTAGAATTCATTGAATTTAAGTCAATGAATGAATTAAAACGATTTGTAATTAATTGACTTGTTTTGCCTCAATCTATATAAAGCACACAGTTCAAGCGCCAAACGTTTAAACAATTAGAACCTGCCGTGCGGGACACATTCAAAATATTTAGTGATATCATATACATCAAAATTTGTTAAATCAAAATGCAACAGCCAGACTTGTATTCCCAATGGAATATGATGGTCCGTATTGAAGCTGAACTAATATATAAAAGATTCTCTTCAGTAATACAGTGGCGTCCCGATAGTCGAGATAGTTTATTAGATGTTGGTTGTGGTCCGGGCGATGTTCTTATGGACTTCGTTTATCCATTAATGCCTAGAGGTTTTGAAAAATGTGTAGGCACCGATATATCGCCGCAAATGGTTGAATATGCACGCGAATGTTACAAAGATTATAAGCGTTGTGATTTTGAAATCTTGGATATAAGTACCGATAAAGGTTTGCCTTCGCATTTGGCGGAACAATTTGATCATGTAACATCATGTTACTGCTTGCATTGGGTGCAAAATTTGAGGTAAACTTCATAAATAGATCAAGGTACGCAGCATACCTTTAATAATCTCAACTAAAACTATTTATATCTCTATACGATATTAGGCAAGCTTTTACAAATATTTATAATCTATTACGGCCCCAAGGAGGCGATTGCTTGTTGCTATTTCTTGTTTCAATTTACTATTATGATGTTTATATGGAACTAAGGAAATCTTCAAAGTGGAGTTCTCTTATGGGAGATGTAAATAGCTTAATAACTCCTCTATACCATATGGAGGATCCGAAGAAATTCGTGAAGACTACTCTACATGAAATTGGTTTTAATGAAATTCAAGTGGACGTACGCGATAGATGTTACACCTATAAAGATGTTAACGCGTTTAAAGGTGTCACATATAAAACAAGCCCCTTAAATTTTAATTTAATTTAAGGAATTATTAAAATATTTAAATTTTTAGGAGTTATGAAAATTGTTTGTCCAATTTTCGAGCGTGTACCAACACAGCTACATTCTGAATTGATGGATGACTATCTCAATGTTATTAAGAGCATGAACTTGTGGCAAGATAATGGGTTACATACGGAAATAACTTCTCCATACAAGTTAATGGTGGTTTATGCCAAGAGGATGCCTAGTTAAGGCATTAATTTATAATTCAAGGAAAATAATTAACAAATGAATTATTTATTTTGACTTAATTGAGTGATTTATTTGTTTTTTTTCAAAAAATGTTTTAGGAAACTGTAAAGATATTGAACGAGTAAAATGTAAATTGAGCTTGGACCAAATCTTAACCACCACCTCTCTCATAGTAGGCGTAGTACGTTTGTCGTTACGCCTTTTAAGAGTATGAATATTATGTGTAGAATTTTACATCAAGTACAGTTTTTGGTACATTGTGTACGACTGCGCCCACTTTAGCATATCAACGGGACGACTAAGGACTCTGTAGTTCCCTTTTTGGCTTTTCCTTCATTTTAATCGTGACTTTTAACAGATTTTTCCCAAATTAAATCAAGTCATCTGGGTAAAAGAAACTAGCTCAGTAGCTCAATCTGGTCAAACATAAAATGAATAATATTTTTATACCCAATACCACTTGTGGCAAAGAGTGTAATAACTTTGTGCCGACTTTTGCAACTCTTAAACGGTAAATGGCACACCCACCTTCAGTTATACCGAAGGAATCAGAATCAAAATCTGGTCGCTTTTTTTGAGATATTTTGGTGAAATTTTGTACAAGGACATGTATTGGCCCCAAGAGGTACCCTTTTCAAAATGGACCGGATCGGACTATTTGTAAAATCCCTTTTCATGTAACGTTTTATTATAAAAGAAATCGGTCTATAACAAAAATTGAGAAAAAACTTAGTAAAAAATAATAAAAGTATGAAAAATGAAATTTTCGATTTCATAAATAAAAAAAAATATATCATATACAAAAAAAATTAATTGTGATATTTTAATCATTTTTAAATTTTTTTCAAATTTTAAATACGAGTACATAAAAAAAATATTTTTCAAAGAAAAACACACGCTCCAGAAACATTACTATTGAGAATACACAAAATATAATTAAACATAAATTAATTAATACAATAAAATACTTAGTTTTCTTCTTCAAGGTACTTGAATAATACATCAAGTGATTTAGGATATTTGATGGTCGGGCTTATTAAAATGTTCACTTGTTAAATTATAGTTTTTACTTAAATTTATTTATTTTAATACAATAACTATGAGACACCGAAAAAAACATGAAATGCTACAATAATTGTGGGACAGAGTTTTAGTACAATATCATAAAATAAATAAAACATATAACAAAAGTTGCTTAATATTGAATATTATTATTATAAAAGACTGGTTTCGCACTATACTATATAAGGCGTATAGTTCAAGCGCCAAACGTTTAAACAATTAGAACCTGCCGTGCGGGATACGTTCAAAATATTTAGTGATATCATATACATCAAAATTTGTTAAATCAAAATGCAACAGCCAGACTTGTATTCCCAATGGAATATGATGGTCCGTATTGAAGCTGAACTAATATATAAAAGATTCTCTTCAGTAATACAGTGGCGTCCCGATAGTCGAGATAGTTTATTAGATGTTGGTTGTGGTCCGGGCGATGTTCTTATGGATTTCGTTTATCCATTAATGCCTAGAGGTTTTGAAAAATGTGTAGGCACCGATATATCGCCGCAAATGGTTGAATATGCACGCGAATGTTATAAAGATTATAAGCGTTGTGATTTTGAAATCTTGGATATAAGTACCGATAAAGGTTTGCCTTCGCATTTGGCGAGACAATTTGATCATGTAACATCATGTTTCTGCTTGCATTGGGTGCAAAATTTGAGGTAAACTACATAAATGAATCAAGGTACATAATCTCAACTAAAACTATACGATATTAGGCAAGCTTTTACAAATATTTATAATCTATTACGGCCCCAAGGAGGGGACTGCTTGTTGCTATTTCTTGTTTCAATTTGCTTTTATGATGTTTATAAGGAAATAATGAAATCCCCAAAGTGGAGTTCTCTTCTGGGAGATGTAAATAGCATAATACCTCCTCTACACCATATGGAGGATCCGAAGAAATTCGTGGAGACTACTCTACATGAAATTGGTTTTAATGAAATTCAAGTGGACGTACGCGATAGATCTTACACCTATAAAGATGTTAGCGCGTTTAAAGGTGGGCATCACATACAATACAAGCCCCTTGAAGAAGAAGTTTCATTTAATTTAAGGAATTATAAAAATATTTTAATTTTTAGGAATTACGAAAGTTGTTTGTCCAAATTTCCAGCGTGTACCAACGCAGCTACATTCTGAATTGATGGATGACTATCTCAATGTTTTTAAGAGCATGAACTTGTGCCATGATAATGGGTTAAATACGGAAATAACTACTCCATACAAGTTAATGGTAGTTTATGCCAAGAGGATGCCAAGTTAATGGATTAATTTATAATTTACGCACACCGCGAAAAATTCTTTAATCTCTTATAAGGCAGAGTGAGACTTATATAACTATAGTGATGAATTATTGAATACAGAACAAAATAAATTAATTACTGAATTGTTTACCTACTGAAAGTTTATTTGTTTTGAAAATTGTCAAAACTGAAACGAATATTAAAATTTTCCGAATTACTCCCAAGGTAGGAAAGATATATTTACGTTTCGGCTAAATACGGCGGTTTTCCTTGTTTTCTTTTACTCTTCTTATAAAGTAGATATAATTAGTTTATTAGAACCACACATCGTATATGTATTGTATTATGGAACATCATCAAAGCAGCATTAAGACATGTCCGTCGTAAATTTTTTTATTGACACAATCACACCCTAGGTTCTTTAATTAGAACGTTAATCTGGTAAGTGCCAAAAATAAAAACGGTGAACCCACAATTTATAAAAAACTATCTTAGAACTCTATCCGATTTGTATGTTGAAACAAATGATTATACTAGAGGGTTTAATAATGTACCTGTCACGTCCACGAATTCTTTAAAGTCTTCAAATTTGGTCTAAGCCAAATTTAGTTACTTTACTTGCTACTCTATAGCCTTTTATTTAAGTATTGAAGAATCAGTCTCTTTTAAAAGTTTTCTGTGCTTTTTTGTGACCTAATTAGTTTTTGGTCGCTCATTGATTAATAAAATGTCGAGTAAGACAATTGAGACATTGTCATAAGATTCCCTCTCTCACAGTTTAATTAAAAGTACTTTCAGTTATTTTCATTCTCTAATTAACAAAAAGCACCAGCAAAAATAAAACGTATAAAGGGAAAAGCAGAAAACTGTGTTTTCTGTAATTAAGTGAGAGATTATGTTAACAATAATTTAAAGTCATTTAATTATACGCCGTGCTGTAAATACAACAATCTATTGGTTTTACAAAAAAATCGATTTTATTTTTTATACATTCCACATAAGATGAGTGATATACTAAGTTTGTCAATCCGTTTACAATACCCAGAAGGAGGCGTCAGAGACTCTACAAAGTATTTATATTCTTGATCAGCGTCTATAACTGAGTCGATTTAGACATGTGTGTCCCTATGTCCGTTCTCACGGGCGTAAATTTTGAGCTATGCAGTTGAAGTTTTGTACAGATAATCTTTTAAGCTTTTGCATGCTATTTAAAATGGGCAAAATCGGTCAAAAGCCACGCCCATAATCTACAAAAATATGTTTGTATGTCAAAAAAATGGAGCTATGGAGTTGAAATTTGGTATGCATATCTATAGTTATCCCATCGATGTACTAAAAATGGGCATGGTCGAATAACAGATGCACCCACAATTTACAAAAAACTATACGTCATGTAATTCTCGACTGGCAAGTTGAAACGCTATACATGCACTATTAGGCGTAATCATATACTTGCCACGCCCACTATTGCAGATGTGAAGGGTATTTAAGAATTGACTTGAGCCAAATTTAGTTTTCTTACTTGTTTTATATATGAACCGTTCAGTGCACACATTGATTAACTCCACTTTTTGAAAAATCTTAAATTTAGGTATCAAAGCACTTGGCACAGTCACAACTTCATTATATCATCGCATTTCTCAACTTTTTGTTTTATGGAGTTAATCGATGTGTGCACTGAATGGTTCATATGGTGATATTGAATTTTGAATATTAAATTAAAATTTAATTTTATCGCTTCATTGCTTAATGATTTTAGAAATTTTCGTTTGTTTTAGTTGTGGCTACATTGTTATCTAATATGAACATATAAGTTATTTATATTTTATTATGAATGCAGCTATTATATAAATATATACACACAGAGTAATCCATAAATTTAATAATTTATTGCGCTTGTTGCAGTTCAATTAAAGCAAACATTTTCACCGGAAGAGAACAAAAAAAAAGCATAAATTTTTAAATATTTTAATATTTTTTTTTAAATTAGTTTTTCTAGTTTTTATTTAACTGTAGGCGTTTCCTTTAATTGATATTATTTAGTTTCAATACCAACCAATTACTAATATTTTGTTTATTAAAAACCATGTGAACAACGGACAGACGGACGTAACTAAAATGCATCAAAATCTTATTAGCAAAATATTTAAATATCTTGTGTGGTTTCTGAGTGTTGCAAACGTTTGGACAAAATTTGCATACTTTCAACTTTAAAGTGTTGGGTAATTATTTATTTTTCAAATATTCCAAATATTTATCAACTTTACGCCTTTTACAAAATTAAGTGATAATTAAAAAAAATATTTCATTGAAACCACAATAATTGCATTAATAAATAAAACTTATATGGTTATGTAAATAGAGTAGATTTTTTACTAATTCAATCAATCTAAGTATTGAGTAATTAATTATACAAGTAATTAAAGCTTTGACAACACGGAGCTTATGGCATTATAATCATTAAGCTTTTTCATTTGGTACCCATATTGATTGAGATTGTAAAGGAGCGCAATTCAGCATTTTTGGGTGACTGAATTAAGTCTCAAATCATTTTATTACATTTTACTGGTGAAACCATTGATACTTGATACCCATATCACATACTAAGATTATAAAGAATTTAATATGTGAGCTTCTCCGGGCAACCACCATATTGAATACATAACAATTTTGAGTTTACTAGATCATGAGCAAAATAGAAGTTATTTGCAAAATTTAAACTTGATTGGGATCGAAATTTTGATAAAAAGAAGTTCTTAGATCCGTATATTCTGAGAGGCGTCATATATTTCGTGCATGCTGTCTTAAATCTTTACATAAAATTGAATATATTGAATATATTGTTAAGAGTAATAGGATAATATATTCGGTCAGCCGTCATAGTGAATTCAGTAGATTTAGATCCCGTTTAGCCTAAGGCGTTCTACTCATAAAGATTATATAGAATATATCATAAAGCCTAGTAACTATTTATTTTTAAATGGCTGCCGTATTGGATTGAGTATACATTTATGGCAAAGACTTCTACTAATGAAACTTTTTTACATGATATCTGACCTTCTTCGGGTAGTCGTCATATTGAAGTTGGCATGATGGCTGGATGCCTATAATATTCTACATATCAACTCTTTTCATTTGATACCCGTAGCGCGTAAATTGTGGGTAAATGGTAGATCCGCCTTTTTATAGTGGCCGCCATTTTGAATTCTTTACATTGCATTTTTATCGAAACTAAAGGGGTATACAAAATTTTTATATTAGCGGAAATGTTGGAAGAATCGCTTGGGTTGATATAAAGAATTGAATGAAATCGTCCAAACGGCGTGATGGCGTTACGTCAATAATGAAATAATATTTCGATATTTTACTTGCTTCTAAATGCAATGATTTTATAGAATTAAACCATCTCGGTTATATTGTTCAGATGTGTGTTAAATAAAGCTGAAAAATCTTTTTCTTCAATCACTGGATTTCAGCGTGTTCCACTAAAATGCACAAAATGCACGCGCGCATATAACATGCCTCACTAGGTTTCCAGCATATGGATGCACGCAATGGTGCACAGTACTACTCTGTTTCGATTTCTTCACATTTGCTTGTAGTTTAAGGTTTTTATAGGAAAACGTTTATGGCTATTGCTTTTCCTTTGTAGTAGAAATAGGACTCTCTCTCTCCCTCTGTTTACCTCTCAGTTCATTCGTTTCCTTTAAATGCAGAAAGCATACTATTTGGAATGGTACAATACACTAACGTTTAACCATTGCATTCAATTACAAATTGTAATGCATATAATGTAGCAGCGCATACGAACCACTTAGAATCTTAAAACAATAAGCATTAGAGTTCAAGCAGAGTTAACCGCATTCTTGTGCTAGTTCTCTACATCAATTTTTGTTGTTGTTGGTTGATTGTTACATAATCAATGAAATTGTTGTTGTTGTTGTTGTAACTATATATGCTGCTAATGTGCTGTATTGTTTTACTGTTGGATGGTAAACGCCTTTAACACAAAAACCACACAAAACAGAAGAAAAAAAACCCAAACAAACAAACTTTGAAACATATAAAGTCAATAGAGCGTTTAAGCCCTTTTATGTACCACTCTACAAAAAACAAAACACACACATATACACAGACAAATATCCGGTCCTACATACCAATATTTATCCATACACACATATATATATATACGTAGGTTTGTGAAAGCTGTTTACACATATATTTATATATATATACGTAGGTTTGTGAAAGCTGTTGTACGTATTAAATCCATGCAATAACATCTCATTGCTAGCCCACATAGAACGCCAAGTAATAATGTGAGAGATTGTATTTTTATGTATTAAAGTTTAATGATGTTTAAAACAATAACAATAACAACAGTAACAACAACAAACAGCAGCAGTAGTAATAACAACACAACTATCACTATAATAGAAAATCAGAAATAAAGTTTTTCTGGTATATTAAACAAAGGAAGGTACAGACCCGTGGTAGAGTGGTAGATGGGGCAGCAGCAACGATGGCAGAACGGAATAGCAGAAAAATTGAAAGCAATTATTTTATAGAACAGGTAAAGCAACTTTTTCAAGCGGAGAAATTGTAAGAAAAAAAAAAGACACAAAAACTACAAAAGGAGCGAAATGAGTGAAATTTTATATCCACACATATAAAATACGTAACTCTAAAAGCAATAAACAGGAATTACTTACAACCAAAAATTTATTGCAAAAATATAGAAAATAATAAAATGAAAACTTTTTGTTTGTTAGTATTTTAAAACTTATTGAGATATTAAGGAAGTGGAAGATTGTATAATAATTTTAGAAAAGAAAAAAAAACAAAAACACAAACACACAAAAGGATATAAAAGAAGGAAATTATTAAATTTTCTAAAAGCAAAAACTCATGTGTTGGTGTTTGCTTCTGTATGTGTTGGAGAGTTTAAGAAAATTGAACCGACTAGATTGGGGCAACAGCAAATGTGTGGCGTATGGTATAACAACTATTTCCATTTTTTGCTTTTATGTATTAAACAATAATTTATGTACTTAAAATAATTAAAATCTTTACAGAAAGAAAAACTTAACATAACTATAACAGTTATAAAATGTTTATGACGTATGTAAAATATTGCATTACAGTTTTGAATTATGCTATAAAAGTAAGTCACAGCTACGAAAACAAACCAGAGACCTATTAAGCTTTAACAGGAAATCGATCTCAGCGGTCGTTGCAATCTTTACGGGACACTGTCTCATAGACCATATGGCCAGCAGGTATTGTGCTCTGTATGATGACTTCTGTAGGAGCTGCAGAGATGAAAAAGAGGTTAAAACTGTGGAGCATCTGCTGTGTAAAAGCCCGGCTCTCTAGAGAAAACGACACAAAACACATGAAGTCAGACTCGCCCAGGGTCTAAGGTAATGAGCAGATGCGAAGATTTTTGATCTCAAACGATTTATAACATATTTTGAATGGGCACGTCTTTGGGCTTTGTGTCAAATTTTTGGATATCCTCCATGTTTATAAGAAACCCACTTAAACATGAAATATTACATTGCGCCCTCCGTTAAGACCTTTTAAAATATTTGTTGTGTTTTTTCTTATATTTCTTATTCACCTCTGCCGACTTTTTAGCACATGTATGAAGCGGAATAACAAACTTTGTAATATATATTGACAGAATTTATGCAGTATGTATAGTAATTAGTCTTAGAGACACGCCCATAAGGTATTAAAAAGGCTCTCTCGATTTTAAATTTTATTTGTAAAACATATTTTAATAGTGGATAAAAAAGAAGTACAAACGAACATATGCCACGCCCACAGTTTGCAAATTATTTTAAATTGTCTTCTATATCTCATGTATTTCCTTACATATAATAAAATAAGTTTATCCAACATTGAATATAATTTAAGTTTTAAACAATCTTTTTACTACTCTTAAGCCTTAATGAAAATAAATGTATATATCAAATGATTTGTTATATACATTAAATATGTATGTATGTAAATGTCAGACAGGTACTTGAAATTGTCACATTTCATCAATGATCCGTTTACTGTACTTGTCTCCTCATAAAAGTAATCACACTCGTAATCTAAACATGAGTTATTAGCAAATTAAAAAAGGTATGCATGTAGTACATACATACATGTCTACTTGGAGGAGAAGCTATATACAAAAATCATTTTAAATATTGATTTAATAACGTTTGTTACAGCAATAGCACTCAAGTACTAGTTATTGGATTTATGAAATGCTCTGGAAAGTATTTGTGTGATATGGCCAAACAGATGGAAATAAAATCTTAACATTTGGCATGCTTGCACAGGTGTTTTGATTGCTTTGCGTTATGATGGGAAAATAAAAAGGGGGTTTACTTTAAGGGAATTATATATATATATATATATATATAAATGTGTGTATACATCAAGGTGGATAAACTTCAATATTTCAACGTTTTAAATCACCAATAACAACTCCAAATATTGTATATCACTGTCTTTACTAAAAATGTTGTCGAAATGTAGATTTGAATTATTTGTATATAAACAATATATACATTCACACAATATATGATAATGATAAACTACTTATTAAGCATTTATTTAAATCCTTGTGGAATTTGGAATATTAAATAAGTTTAATCAACATTCAACACTTGCATTAAATATGTGTTGACATGTACTTAAATATTACAAAACGACAATTTTATGCCATAACATAACATCTAATCAAACTTTGTCATCAAAATGTTTCAACATGCTTATGTTATAATCGAAATTTCATTCCTTAAATACTTGTATAGTGGGTATTATAATAAAGGAATAGGTTAAGCTTTAACACTTGAGGTGGACAAGTAAATAGAAATTTCTCTTGTAATTATAACATAAAATTCCCCGACATTAATTTAAAATATTTGTACGACTTTTGTAATTATCGGTTAGTAAATAAAAATCGTTTTAAATGGTATTAATTACTTAAGAGTCTGCCTCACCTTGATCATGATTTTTATGTCAAGTATCATAAGAAACATGTTTCAATCAACACTCCAAAAAAAGTGTTTCTATGGAATGTTTTTGAGCGCTAAAATGTAAATTATTATTTAAACTGATTTAATTAGTAAAAACAAGTATAGAAGCTATGTGAGGGGTACACCAAATCTAGGAAACCCACCATCATTAATTTGTTTCTTTCCTTCTTTCACCATATCATTTATGTTGTGCTGTGCTCTGCTATGTTTTCTTACGTTATGTTATGTTATACTGCACTAGCTTGTATTATGTAAAATGCATAGCTTGCGAGTTCCGTTTTATGTAGAGTACGGATTTTTTAATAAATCTGTTATTAGACCACGCCTACAGTCGGCGCATTGATAAATAGGATAATTATAAATATATGTACCAAATTTAAAGTTATTACCTCAATCTGTAGGCGTGATTTACGGTCAATTATAACCAATCTGCGACAAGTTTGAGGGAATGTATCGATTTCTTTAACCGCATCAATATATACTTCGAACCGATATGTAGCCCCAACTAAATCTGTTCAGAATTTCATTTACTGTGTAGGCTCTCTGACAAACGCAACATCAAGGTAGTGGGTAAAAAAAGCACTGGCCTATATTTTGAATTACTATGTGGCCAATATTTTACGTTGTTCAAAGCACTACATCCACAATACTACAATATTGCGTACAATATATGTAGTATGTATCTTAGGAAGAGGGAAACTTTTAACCACATTTAAACATATTGCAGTAGGGAAGGCTATAAACTAATAATAATACGCAATATTGAATAGCATATGTTTCACCTGCGGGGAGGACAATAAGGGCTGCAGGTAATGTGTAAAAAATTCATGCATATATGAACACAAGTACAAAATAACAAAAAAAAAATAAAATGAAGAGTATAACCGCAGTTTATAACCGAATAATAGCCATGATGATAATGTCAATGAGGATGATGGTGATGAGGTAGCCAGAAATTGGTTGAAAGCCCAAATTGATACAGGAAGCTTTCAACCAGAAGTAGCAACAACTGCACCGATACACAACAACACTAACAGCAAATATTGTATAAAACAACTCTGTGCACATATTCGTACATACGAAAACAAATACATAAAAAATATAAAGTAAAACCGCATCCGCAATCACTAAAAATTAATTTTATTATTATTGCTTTAACTGTAACAGTAATGTACCTTAAGGCCGGCCATGACTGCAAAACAAAGTAAATAAAAACCTGATAAAAAACACGATGGACACCATTTAGAGCGGTTTTCGTTTCTTTTTCTTTCCATTACATACAGAATGCAAAAATGTGTTTCATGCAGAAAAAGCCTAAAGTTATAAGTGTGTACTCTACTGTGTATCTGTGTATCTTCTTCTTTGTTTTAGGGATGAATTCCACTGCATCCTATGCAATACGCACAGACGTGAATGCTTGCATACAATAACTCTCTAAATTATTGCTAGAATCCATCACCAACAAACACAATTCAGGATAGTTTATGGTCGAAGGTCTTCCTCTTTTTGTATTTAGGCAAGTTCTACCAAAAAAAGGGTCGAGTTAAAAAACTTCGGGCACAACCAAATACAACAGAAACCTCAAAACTGTTAGTACCTCCACTCAATTTAGTAGAGTAATACTAAAGGAATATAAATATAGTATAAAAAGAGATTAAAACAGTTTGTGAGCTATAGACCACAGGAATAACCACTCACACACATTCCCAGGCACAAATATAGTATACATGCATAAACAACTGTACTGTACATGAATAAACATGGGAACATGTTGTATTCGTCAAAGCTGCTCGCATAGTAAAATACTCTCTATTCTGGTCTATAAACCATAATTTATTAAAAATTCTCAGAATATGTATGTTCTTGTCACATACAAAACAGAAACAAGTAAGAAGTAAGAAAACTAAATCTGGCTTAGGTCATATCTTAAATACCCTCCACATCTACAATAGTGGGCGTGGCTGATATATATTACGCCCTCTAGTGTATATATTCCCCATCACCTTGCAAGTCTAGTTTTACGTTGACTATGGTTTTTTGTAAATTGTGGGTGTGCCTGTTATCCAACCACGCCCATTTTTGACACATCGATGTATAGGATAACTTTAAAAATTTGTCGTTTAAGAGTTACAAACATCCGCACAAACTTAACATACTTTTTGCCACAAGTGGTGCAGGGTATAATGATGCTTTCCAATGGTTCAATCTTTATTAAAAATTATTAAAAATTTTCATTTGAATTTCATGGTAAAAAAAAAACTAAATACACTCCATATTAAGGACTTTTGCTTTAACCCTTATAAATACATAACATAAAAAAGCAGCTACAATGTTACAAGGTTCTGTACAAATGAAATAAAACAAGTAAAAAAACATAATCACGGCGACAAGAATAGTTTTTTTTATAAGTTTGTTATCAAACCACACCCACTTTGGCAACATAGATGGATTCTCTAATTACAAATACATACGTACACCAAATGTAAACTTCATAGAAGATTTTTGTGGATGATAGATACAATTTTATCAATTGTGGGCGTGGCTATTGACGGATTTTGTCCAAGTTTTGATTTGACATAAACAATATTTTAACTTCATCGCACAATTTTTGAACTTTTAAATAAGTTTTTGTGGATTGTGGGCGTGGCTTTTAACTGATTTTTTCCAATTTAAGTATAGTCTATATAAGTATATTTTCTATATGCTATCAAAAGACAGATAGATCGACTCATACTTTGGCACTAATGAAGAATATATATATAAACTATGTAAGGTCTCTGTGGGGTACTTTTCCATGTTGCAAAGGGATTAGTAAACTTAGTATGTTTCTTGTATTATGTGTAGAGTTTAAAAATTGTAACCTCTTAACCCGCCCGCGGTTAAATCATCATCATCGCCATCATATGCTCAACTATTAAACATCATTTTAACAAATATTAAAACCATAAACCAAGGTGAGTTCGTAATCTGTAAGGGAACAGAGTAAGAAAAGAGAAGTGAATTAACGAAAGTGTTTAAAGTAGAGTTTCCCTGCTTTCCCCCAGGGGGCTGGCAACCTTTCCGTAATGCAGTATTTTACATGCATAATTATGATAACGTAAGTACCACATGCGTCGAATTTATAGTAAATTCATAGTAATTAAAAAGTTGAAAAAGTGGCAAGGTAAGGTAAATTAAAATAAGAGCAAAAGAAATTAAGATAATTTTCAATATAAAGAGCGTTCAATTATATGAATATGATGATTGCAACGGTGATGGTAACTATTAAAAGAGTTCAGGTGTCGGATAAATTTTTCTTCCATTTTTGACATTTTTCATTCCAGGCTTCAATTTTATTTCTAAAAATAATCACAATAATAACAACACCCACATAAACTGTTCAACTTTGTTGAATGTTGTGCTTAGAGCAAAAAGTAATAAGGATCCATTTAAGTTACTTATTAAGAGAACAATGTGTAGTATCCAGACACAGAAGTAGAACTTTTTTAATGAGATCAACATCCAATACGTGTTTGTTTTTGGAGATTTGAATATGTTACAAAATACAGTTTAAAGTTTTAATGAAATGATGTAAAAAGTTACAATCACAACAACTGTTTGGAGTTGTTAACAATTTGAAGATATTAAAGTGATATTTTGTTCAGAGATTTGGAGTTCTTTTAAGATTATAGGTTCCCTTTATTTTAAATTGGCCAAAATGGATTAGGGGCTAAGCCCAAAATCAAGGAAAGAGTATTTCTCCGTTTTAAACGTTAGGTTATACTGAAGAAATTTAATAAACAGGGGTCGATCAACATAATTAGCTGAGTGGGCTAAGGTTTTGTTCTAGTAAACTCTGCCCGCTGTAACACACGGGTTCAAATTCAGCGGATTAAAAAAGTGAAAGAGTTTTTTCAGCGAAAATTTGAACTCATGTGACGCATTGGAATATTACCAAGAAAATCAAGATTGGTTTGTCAGACTAATGAGCATTAAAGCTTGCAAAAAGCTATACACTTTAATTGACACCTTCTTGAGTCCTTTTTATATGATGCCACCCAGCAATTATGTATAATTAATCCACTTGAACAATTACAATTGTTTCACATATGTTAGCATTGTTTAAGCATATAATTTAAACAATTTTATTATATATTTATCTTTTTAGATATTAAATTTTCATCTCTTATTGGATCATCAAAGTATCAAATTTTATAAAGGGTAAGTTGATTAAGTGGATTATTTTTTAAAACACAACATAATGTAATAATAATAATCTATGAGAGATTAAAATAAGTCAAGTAACAAGCTATATTAGGCGTACGCCAAATGTAGGAGGTTCACCATCATTACCCATTAAGCCATATATGTTAAGATAAATCGAGTCAGCTGTTAATCAAGAAAACATATATTTTTAAAATGTATTTCGTCCTAATATCTTAGTTCATGTTTTGTGGGAAAGAAAGAGTTATTTGTTGATTGTGGGCTTGGCTCTTGACCGAGTTTTACCATTTTATTATTTACCATTTCTTCGTGCAGAAATTGAAATTGTTTGTACAAAATGTCTGTTAAATATCTCAAAATTTACGCCTGTGAGAGTGCGAACAACAGACGGACGTGTCCAGATCCAGTTAGTTTTTGATGCTGGCCAAGAATATATATATTTTGTAG
Source organism: Ornithomya chloropus (assembly GCA_963971445.1). Taxonomy (NCBI): domain Eukaryota; kingdom Metazoa; phylum Arthropoda; class Insecta; order Diptera; family Hippoboscidae; genus Ornithomya; species Ornithomya chloropus. The sequence continues at coordinate 6,444,436 of OZ020529.1, forward strand.
GGTCTCTAACGCCTCTTTTTGGGTATTGTAAACGGAATAAAAAACTTAGTATACTTATGTGAAGGATATACAAATGTAACGTTAGAAATTCAATTGATTGATTGCTACTTGATTCAATTGGCTCCTCCATTTAATAAAACTGTTGCTCTTGAACTTTTCACCCGTACCCACCTTCGATTTATACATAAGTACCCTTTTTATTTACACAGAACACATATGCATTTGTGCTGAAATATTAAAATAACCATTAGAAACATTTAATATGTAAATGCGGTCACTTGTACAGTGATACACAAATTAGATGAATTAATTATTCACCATGTATGAGGTTCAGTATATATGCCAAAAATTTTATGTAAAAAATGTATATGAAAAATAAAAATTGTGAAAATATTTTTCAAAAGTTATTATTTGCATAAATATGTATACGGTGTGCTACAGTATTTCATTGTGCTTCTAATTATGCTGAGATTACTAAATATTTTTAGTTATTATTGTACATATAAACAATTTTGTTTATGTTATGTGTGTATAAATACATAAATATATGTTTATGTATCATATTTATACAAATGTACATAATTAGTTAAAATATGTGTTTTTTTAGTTTTTAACTAAAACAGCTTAAATCATGATAAAATGTGATTAAAATTTTGTTAATTCGAAAACAGAACGAACTTTAGTTCTGGTAAAACCATCTGAACTAAGGATTTGAAATTTACTTTGCTTATAGTTAAAAAAAATTAAGAAAAAGCAGTTAACAGCTCCGTTTAGAATCGATAAAAACTTTAAATTTTATCCCATGATGTTCTTCATGAGTTTTTACCTTGTTTTTGGACATCGATTTTAAAAAACTGCCATAATATGGATTTATACGAGTTGTTGTTTGTGTTTGTTTTTTTCTATTTATATGCTTTTATTTTATTTATTAATTAATTATGTTTTTAAATATTTAATTAGCTTCACAACCACAAGTGTGGGTGGTTTTGCTACGATTTTGTTATTGTTTACTTGGTTCTCCTAACCTGTCAGCAGATAAAAATTTTGTGTTTTTTTTTTTGTTGATTTATATATTTGAACGGTTTGGTTTCACTCCAGATTTAATTTTGAGTAAAAAAATAAGCGAGGTAACTAAGTTTAGGTCAGATTGAATATTTTGTATACTATGTGACCAGTGAGTTGTAATATAAATATATTCAGAGAATCTGCCGATATAGGTTTTTGGAGTCCAGATTTTTTCACATTTTATCATCCTGATAAAATTTCATATATATGTGACTGTATTTGTTGTGTTTCAATTAGTCTTATAGGTATGAAATGGACGGAAGGACAAACTGAATGGCAAAGAAATTTCCTCAATAATTCCTACTACTTACTTACTTACTTACCACGCGTTAATTTTATAACATTTAATAATAGATTTAGATTTAGATGGTGCATAGAATGGAGAGACTTGTTGTTATAATTAATCGAAAGCATTTCGGGTTGTTTTGGTTGGTTTAGATGTGTGAAACAAACATATTTTGTTTTCGCAACAATTTGACCCACTTCACCATATAAAACAGTAGCGTTCCACAGCGCAATATATTCTCTTTAGCAAACAAAAAGACGTGGTGGGTGGCGGCTAAAAACCGATAAAATAAATTGCAATCTATATGTACGTATGTTTGCGTGTGTGCATGGACCAGTGCCCCACTTTAATGAAATGCATGGCAATCATGCTTTGTGTGCGTTTCGACATGTACGCGAAATGTGTTCGAAAGAGAAATAATGTTCAAATATTTAAAAGACAGCTAAACTAGGAGAAGGGATCGTTATACGGTTACACAAACAATACATACATATATATATTTGGCTGTGTGTTGGATGTGTTGGGCGTGTAGTAAATACTTCCTCATGCAATATGGTCCGTTTCTGTAGTTCGCCTATCAACGATAAATCAGCAGGACATGTTGCTGCCTCGAAATCCAACACGCTACATACACATCTACATAGATAATGCTGAACAGTCAGTCATGAAGTGAATGGAATTGACATTGAATGTTGATGGTTAGTTCATTTGAAATGGTAATGCAGCGTTTAGTGCCCCTCCATCTACAAATTGAAACAGAAATTGCTAATAAATGTTATCTAGGACACACAGAAAAGTTATCAATAAAAAAGAAACTTATTCAAGAAATATGTCAGTAAGTAAGGAATAAGTTGTTGATTATTTTAGATGGTTCAGAATTAGTTCAAAATTTAAAATACCTTGGATTATATTATATTATAGTTTTATACACATCTTTATTTGTCCCTGAGGTGCTATAATAAAGGAAGTAAGTAAGTGCTGTTATTTATTAAGCTATATATAAATAAATTTATTGCTTACCTTAGATTATCTTTTAAAGTACTTTTCTTCCTACGAAAACTATTTATTATTATACCCTCCACACAATACCAAGTTATATTAAGTTTGTGAATCCGTTTGATATCCCATGCTACTTAGGAATGTATTGTATATACTTTGAAGGAAATCTACAGTTGTTTTACTTGACATTGTAAACATTTTTAGTTTTCTACACTTTTTGTAAAAATTTAATTGAGAGACAAATTGGGTAGAATTTGCAATTTGGAGCCATATGTAATCTATCCCTTTTTTTATAACATTACATATCTTTAGGCATAAATATTTATATGCATGTACATATATTTTGTAGTAATAATGTTATCGTTCTATTATTTACAATGTTTGATAACATTTCCTTTTTCTACAAATCGATTTAATGAAATGATATTAAAACCATTATTTTAACAAAACTTACAACAAAAAAAGAAAAAAGAACCAAATATCTCCTCAGTTAGCACTAACAAGCAATTAATAAATATTTCATTGGATTAGAGAAGAAACGGAAAATGTTGAAAGAAAAAATCTTTTTCTAAAATTCATTTCTCTTCCAGCATCTCTCTGGAACATTTATTAGGTTACATGATTTATGGAAAATCTTTTATTTGTTTGAATACTATTTGCTCTCTACTACTAGATTTTATGTATGATAAGTGTGTGCGTGTGTGTGGAACGAGAGTTTAAATATATTTCATTTTCTGTTTGCTTAGTTTCCTTCCAACTGTCTTGTTATAATTGTTATTTTAAGCAAATTGCATAAAACTTGAACTTGTAAAAATATTTTTCATATCAACTCGATATAATTTTAAATGGTTTTCATTTGTTCAACTATTTAAATTAATGGTTGAATTTTTATTAAAATTATAAAAAGAAAACAAATGAAAAACGAAATTTGGCTTAAGCTGTATCTTAAATACCCTACACTTCCATATAGAAAATGGGGGCGTAGCAGGTACATGATTACGACCTTCAATACATTATGTTTAGTACGTCGAGGAAAGTGCGAAAAGTGGAGCCAAATTTCAATAACGTGGTCACATATTTGTAATTTATATAAATCAATTTATTAAGTGTGGGCGTGGCTCTTAATGGATCTCCAATTTAAAAAAATCTAGATCTGCTTGCAAAAACTAGAAGGGTGTGAAGAAAATTTCAGCTCAACATTTTCAAATGTACGAATGTACGAGTGCCAATAACAGACGGACACAGCCAAAGATATGTCCAGATTAGTTTTAGATTCAAATCAAGAATATATATAGCTTATGGAATATCCAAGATTTGCTTTTTGTGCGTTACTAACTATCATATATGTGTATAACAAACTTAGGTGGAGGGTGCAAAAAGTTTACTTTGGGTATGTTTTATGGTTTTCTATAAAGTTTCGTTTCAAAGTTTATAATTTAATAATCTTAATGTTTTTGTTATTGAGTTTTAAAGATATTATATGAAAGTAGTTCTTGAACAAATAAAAATGTGGTGTTAGATTTGTTTATTCTGTTACCAACAAAAATATATAAATAAAATTAATTAAATAAATGAAATTTTCAAAAAACATGCAAGTGTTGCATAACGTAACTCTAGTTAACTTTTCTTTTAAATTATCATTATCAACTTACTTTATTGTTATAATTCTTTTGATATAAAAGTGTTTGAAAATTAACTGTTTTAACATCTAAATGCACACCTATATAATCCGTGCTTCTCACTTCTTATTCCTTTAAAGAAAATTTACTGCTACTTATTAAAATAAGTGAAAAGGAAAGGAATGAAATTACTTTCAGCTACGCTTCACAGCTTCACTGACTGTGCATACAATTCTTTATAAAAGAAAAACAAAAATACGAAAAGTTCAAGTGTTGACACATTAGTGTAGAGAATAATCTTATAAAAAATGAAAATTATAAGGCAAAAAGTTTTATTAAAATGTTAACTCGTACAGAACGGCAATATGAACAAGTACTCGTACGTTGGTAATACTGATGATAAAATCTACTTTCATATTCGGTTGGTGGTTATGGTTATGTAAATATATTTTTCATATGACTGCATGCTTACATATATGTGTACCACACATGCATATGTACATATGTGTTTATAAAATTTATGATGACAGTCTTGTCGGGAACCATCATGACATACTCATTACATACTTATGTTACTTCAATTACACATTTAACAATGTTATGCCATAAAAAGGAAGAAAACGGAAAAACAACAACAACAACAACAACAACAACAACAAGTAAAAATGTTATAATTCGTTTTGGACTAATTTTGGATACCCTTCATATATATAATATATATAACTGCTTCTTTTTTCGCTCTTTGAATTACATGTTAGGGTAATTGTAGGCACGCCCATGTTTATTGATGGAAGGAATACTTTATAATGTTGATATAAAATTCCAACTTAAGGTTTTGAGTGTTTTTTGTCAATTGTGGGCGTGGCTGTCAATCGATTTTTCCCTGTTTTAAATAGGCTACTGCACGTACTACATGAAACTGTATATTTAATAACCCCAACACTTGGAGCACAGGGTATATTAAGTTTGTACGCAACTTTGTAACCCGAAAACGTCACTTGCCACACCCACCTTCAATTATACCGAACGATTCAGAATCAAATTCAAAATCGATTTAATAATGTCCCTCTGTCTGTCCATGTAAATTTGGGTGCAAGTTACAGGTCTCATTTTTTGAGATATTTCGATGAAATATGGCAGAAGGTCATATATTGATCGAAACAGCATTCCTATTGAAAATGAACCATTTTTAGAACTCCTCCTCATATAAGGGCCCATAATAATGGGAGTCTTTACGTGGCAAAAAATCGCATTTCTTAATATTTTTGGGAAAATTTGGTGAAGAATAGTTAATTAGTTTCATAAAATTGGCCTGTGTGAAATGTGGACCCGATCGAAGTACTTTTAGAACGCTTTTCCATATAATTATATTTCATGAAGTTACGTAAAAACAGATGCAACTGAACTAATTGTAGCATAATTTAAGGAACTAAGTGGTGTGGGGTATAAAATGGTCGGTCTGGATCAATCATAATATTATCATTTTTATATCCTCCACCTCAGTGATGAGGGTTTACTAAGTTTTTTTTTTTATACATTAAATATTTATATACTAGGTAAGGTTTATGACTGTCCCATTGGCTGTTGCCAACCTCATGATCAATTTAGTATATCTTCCACTTAATGTGTAGGGTATATAATAAACAAAATACATAAATTTTTATGTATAAAAGCATAAGGGTTTTTTATAGTTACATGTGACACATATGTGTGGATGATGTTTATATATTACGATGCCACATAATGAAATATTTTCCAACAAGAATAACTCATTCTTTTATGTTGTGAAAGTGTTTGGTTGTTTGCATTATCATCATAATATTTCTCATATTTTCAAAGGCTTCTTGTTATTGTTTTTATTGCTCCTCCTCCATTATTATTATTTCATATTTTTTCTTCATTTGATTTATGTTTTGTTTTGTTTTACTTTAAGTCTCTCCTAAGAAATGTCATAAATTTTACTCGCACTTGTGCACAATAATTGTTACTAGAATAAGAAGAAGAAGAAGAAGACGACGACGACGACGACGACAAGAATTTGCACACCAAATATGTTGACTATCGAGTACAAATTGTTTTAATAGTATACCGCACAAAATGGTGTTGTTTTGGTTGTTTTTGTTGTTGTTATTGTTAATTTTTAAATTGTTATATATGAACAGGAAGGCGAAGAAAAGTGAAAGTATAAGATGTGCGGTAAGTGTCCATACACTACATGCTTATGAATAAGATCGTAACTCATATGTAAGTAAGGTTTGGTCCGTTTTCATATCCGCTTACTATGAAATTGGGAAACCTTGTCTTATATATGGCATTACTAACCATATGTACATAACCACACTTTTAAGTAAACACGCTGGCCTTACTCCACACAGAAACAAGTATTTACTTACTAAGCCACAGAATTATTTGTGCGTGCGGGTGTTTATTTTTCTGTGAATTGCTTTTACCTTGTTTGGTTCATTCATTGATAGCAGTGATGGTGACGCTTGCCACTGTTATTGTTGGTTTCTTTGTCATTCGTTGCTTTGGTGAGGGGCAGACCTTGTAAATGCAAGTAAGCATGCTTACATCCGTTATCGTGGCCACTTCTCTTTATTGCTTCCATTATTTTCCATACAATTTAAAAAGGATTATTTTAGATCCTTTTCTTTCGTTTCTTTTCGGCTTTTTCTCTAATTCTTCACTAAACGTAATTAAAGTTATAGACATAAGGAAGCGAGATATATAAATAGTCCTTGTCCATTTGTTGTCTAATTCTAATCCCAAGCACTAAGTCTCTTAGTCTTAGTCAATTACTGGACTAATCCCCGTCTAGTCCTAGTTTAGTTCTAGCCTAGCCCTAGTCTAGTTCTAATCTAGTCTTATTCCTAGTCTAGTTCTAGTCTAGTCCTAATCTAGTCTTCGTCTAGTCCTAGTCTAGTCCTAGTCTAGTCCTAGTCTAGTCCTCGTCTAGTCCTAGTCTAGTCCTAGTCTAGTCCTAGTATAGTCCTAGTCTAGTCCTAGTATAGTCCTAGTCTAGTCCTAGTCTAGTCCTAGTCTAGTTCTAGTCTAGTCCTAGTGTAGTCCTAGTCTAGTTCTAGTCTAGTCCTAGTCTAGTCCTCGTCTAGTCCTAGTCTAGTCTTAGTCTAGTCCTAGTATAGTCCTAGTCTAGTCCTAGTATAGTCCTAGTCTAGTCCTAGTATAGTCCTAGTCTAGTCCTAGTCTAGTCCTAGTCTAGTTCTAGTCTAGTCCTAGTGTAGTCCTAGTCTAGTTCTAGTCTAGTCCTAGTCTAGTCCTCGTCTAGTCCTAGTCTAGTCTTAGTCTAGTCCTAGTATAGTCCTAGTCTAGTCCTAGTATAGTCCTAGTCTAGTCCTAGTATAGTCCTAGTCTAGTCCTAGTATAGTCCTAGTCTAGTCCTAGTCTAGTCCTAGTCTAGTTCTAGTCTAGTCCTAGTGTAGTCCTAGTCTAGTTCTAGTCTAGTCCTAGTGTAGTCCTAGTCTAGTTCTAGTCTAGTCCTAGTCTAGTCTATACCTAGTCTGACCCTAGTCTTAGTCTATTCCGAGTTCTCGTTTACGTCTAGTCTGGTCCTAGTCTACACCTAGTACTCTTCTAATCCTAGTCTCGTACTAGTTTATTTCTGTTTCTGTTTCTGTTCCTAACCACATAGTCAAACAATGAAATTTAATCAATAGAATGCAACAAACAATGCAGTCTACGAAGGTGTATACATAGATCAGAATCTGCTATTAGTAAATATCTTCGAAAACCTATGAACTTTGTGTGTGTGAAAGTGCTGCCAATTGGGTTCATGTCGATAATACACGAAAATACATGTTGATACATTTATCCACTTAAATGCAAAGCAATCGTTCACGTACGTTCACTGTATCAGCTTAAGCAGTTGATAACTTAACGGAATGTATATGTTCGTCTGGGCTACGGGGTACCAATGCGTACAAGTATAAAAGTGAACAATAATTGATGTCGAAATGCAGCACACTTTGATTTTATTTTTAAGCACATGAATCCCTCCACGGAAAAAAAGATAAACTGATTTTGGTTTGGAGAGAGGCCTTTTGCGTGGGTACATATATTTTTTGGACTTGATGTAGTGGCACCAGTGTGTACATATTTTGCATGAATAGCAAAAATTCGTCAATTTTTACACAACTGAGTATGCAAATGAGTGGAAAGCACTTCACTTCACAAACTGAGATTTCACCCAATAATGGCTAACTAGGTGCTCTCTCCTCCACGCTATTGCCTTAGGCGGCATATGCATATTACGGCACATTCATGCACAATACATTTGCCTATTAACTGCACACAAGCACATAAATGTTAAATTTTTTTATGCACCCATCTACACAGAATCTATTTTATATTTTTTGCTCATGCCATCAACACTAATAGGCTTTTAGATTTGCATACTCATCCATATGTACCTAGCTGCGTACATGTATTCACAATTCATAAATCAGTTATTTTCTCTGTTGCCATGTATTTCTTTCGTATGCAACCATGGTTGTTATGCACACCCAATCTCTGTATGTGTTTGCATATTTATTTTTCTATGATTTACAGGCAATCCGAAGCCAGAGCATCAATAACGTATTGTAATGCTTTCAATTTTACTTGTTAACACGTTTCGTTTGCCAGGATAATTGATCAATTGTTAAAACCGTACATCATACTATTTACATAGAAGTTGCTTTATAATATTACCGACATTTTTTCATTTTTGAATAACAGCCAATAGTTAAGATATTAGATTAGTGTGGTGAATTATGTGCAATTATAGGCGTGACCCTATTAAATTGGAATTTATGCATAAGAAGAAAAAAAATTATATTTGGTTTAAGTTAAATTTTAGACACCCTGCGCTTATATATGCAAAATATGGGCGTGGCAAGTACCTGATTGCGTCACATAATAATGCGTACATTGCGTATGAATGTCCATGTCGGATTATGCACAAAAAGAGGTTTTTCGTGCAATGGTGGGCATGTCTTCTATGCATTCCCGCCCATTTTTGGCACATCAATGGATGGTAATTATATATATGTACACATATACACCAAATTTCCCTTTAATGGCTCAATTTTTGCGATTAATAAATCGATATTTATCGATTGTGGGCATGGCTATCGACCCCTTTTTTCACAATTCAAATAGTTTCTGCACACAGAAGTACATGTACAAAGTTGCGGGTTATTGTCTCAAAATTTAAGAATGTTAGAGTGCGCCAACAATAGATGGTAGGATGGACAGACATGTCTACATTCACTAAGATGTTGATATTAATCAAGAATATATACTTTCTAGAGTCCCTGACGCCTTCCTATGGCGCCTACTAATATCTCTTATGTCCACCTGCTTTATTTTGGTGAACTCTTGTATTTACTCCAAATACGCATTCGTTCTCTTTTTGCCGGTAATATATAAAAATTAATTTAATTGGAGAATTCATCGATATTTTAAAACACGTGCCCAACTACGCAACAGATGCTAAGGAAAGAACAGGAGAAGAGAATGACTGCTATGCAGTCTTATTGCACATTCTATATGCATAAGTTTGTGAAGTGCACACTTCGAGTATCGAGCTAAAACAAAGTTAAGCCAACAAACAAGATTCGTTAAGAAAAAAAAAAAAAAAAGCTTTAAATGTCAATTGAACAAAAAAAAAATGAAATCTTTTTCTACTGCAATGCCTAAGTAAGTACATATTGGCAAAATAACATACATATCTATACAAACATTCGCAACATGCACATGCTATCTATATAGTTGTACACATACCCATAATAAATAAAATATACGTGAACATGAATATGCAGCAATGCAGAGAAATGTTTCAACATGAAAATTCTTTCGAAAATATTTTGATTGTATTTGTTATGCTCAATGTGAACAGCAGTTGTATCAATATTTTGAAGATTATTTTGCCCAACTAAACACCCAATCTTCATAAACTAAACAACACAACAATTGCTACCAACATGTGTTGCTGCTGTGCAGTGAAATATATTCCTTCTCGGTTATAAGCTATAAACTATTGACAGCACATAAGCTTACCCGTTCTCTCCCCTGCATAACTTAATACAATCTAAAGCCGTCCTTATGTATGAATATTCTTATTTTTAATAAAGTTTTTGTATCAATACAAGAAAATATTTGAAGACTTGAAAGATTATTTGCAGAAAAAAGTCTATTTTGTTGCATTACTTCTAACAATGTGAATAAAAATATCAAACATTGAATGGAGAGAAATTCTATTAAAAGAAACAAGTTGGTTCCAAGGACCCTACAACGTGTATATGTACTTATATTTCAGTTTTACACACAAAATGTATTCGATGTGATGAAAATAAGTGGACCGAATAACAGACACGCCCACAATTTACAAAACCATCTCTTTGGACTAGATTTTTTTCGAATTAAAATGTAAAACTTACCTTAAAAAATTGGCTAAAAAAGTATATTGCCACGCCCTCTACAATAACGTATATACATACAGGGTACCAAAAACTTCGCAAAGACTTACAACAAGTAAAAAAAGATATCAACATTTAGTCTCTGTTTAACTACCCTCAGCATCTATATACAAACAGTGGGCGTGGCAGACATATTCCGCCTTTTTATAGTGCACACGCTATATATTAAATACAAAGTTTTATTATAAGTCAAATAAGGAGTTTTTTGTAAATTCTGGGCGTGTCTATTTTTCAATTCTGTCCATTTTTGACATATCGGGCTAATTACTTACAAGTATGTGTCCCAAATTTCAATTTTATCACTTAATTTTTGTGATCATAAAAGAAATCCATTTAGATTTTTATAGATTGTGGGCGAGACTTGTAATAGATTTTGTCGGCTTTTTGTCATAAAGAAACATGCATGCAGCAACTAAATCAGCTTAATATTTTACGGGGACATACTGACAGACATAGTTCTATACACATTTTGACGCGTAAACTTATCTTTAATATAAGTAATGTAGGGTGTAATGAATAATATTGCTTTTGTGTGATGAATCATCTGGGTAAGTGGTTAAACCATCGGCAATCCTTTATAAAGTTTTTAAAACCTTTCTGGAAACTTTACACTACTTCTGTTTCACAAACACAAACACACACACACACATACACGTATATAATACTATGAAAAATACATTATTGCTGTACAAAGCAAATAGCAATCTAGCAATAATTTCTATTTACAAAGTTGTACTATGAATGTGTGTTTGTAATGGAATTATTAACATGAATTTAAACTTGTTAAACTTGCTCTTCAACAACAACAACAATAACAACAACAACAATAACACTAATAACAACAACTAAAAGGAAATGTTAATACTTTTCTAAATATCAGCTTAAGCGTAAAGAGTGTACAAGCTCTTCTCACATACAGCTACTCATGGATGACATAATTAAAAAAAACATGCAATATATGTGTGTGTGTGTGTGCTGTTGCTGTATGCACTCTCACTCACCTTTACATATCTAAACACAAAACAAAAACAAAAGGTAAACTTTTGTAAACTCTGTGTGAAGTAAAATTGTTTTTTGTTGTTGTTGTTGTTGTTTTTGTTAGTGTTTTGGAACAGCGTCCTTTACACATTTATCAAAGAGCGAGAGCAAGAGTCAAAGCTGTACCGGTGACAAGGGATTAAATGGAGGTGCAGTTGGCACCGTATAAAGGAAAAAACCAAAGAATCATTTTACATGCATATAATTTATACACGTGCTTTTTTTGTTTGTATAGAAATGTTTTCTTTTTTTCATCATCATAATGATGAGCGGGTACATTGTTTTTGTTTGTAGGTAGAAGAAGCATATGAGCCACACCCCCAAAAGTATGTATATATGTATTCTTGATCAGCATCAATAGAAAAGTTGTTTTAGCCAATCTGTCCCGTGAATAATACACTTTTTTGTTGGAACTCTCAAAATCGTAACAATTGAGCAAAATTCAAAGGATACGTCCACAATGACGATCTAAACCTTGTACCTGGAGCTTTCGAAAAGAAATTTGGTACCTATTTTTTTATCAACGTAAAAGCAGCCTGTTAAAAATGGGCAAAATCGGCCAACTGATTGGCCCACAACACTATATTACAATAAAAGAGAAATTTATAAAAATCAATCAACTCAATCAAGAACATCAAGGAACAGGAATCGATCCCACAATGTACCGTTTCTAAATTCCTCACTCTTCAACTGCACCTCACAATATAATTGCTTAGTACTTATTTATCATATATAATTTTTAAAAATTGCTTTAAAAAATTGAGACATTTTTCAACTATTTGGATCATCATGATACCTATGATGGGTATCCTAGATTTGGTGCACGCCTAATATAGCCCTGTTTTACTTGTTTTTTAATTTTTTCCCCATTTTACCTTTGTGTTTGTATCCTAAACATATACACATAAGCACATAAGTGTACAAATTGGAAAAAGGTAACTATTCAAAATGAGGTAGAAAATGTAGCTTATATGACGGAGGCAAAGTTTATTTATTTACACTTTTACAGGGGGCGTGGCATTGCGTATTTTTGTAGTGACTAATGAAATATGTCTTGAATAGCAACTTGAACAAGGAGTTTTGCATCAAAAATAAAGGTGTTTGTAAATTGTGGGCGTCTCCCGCCCACTTTTTTTTCAATGACTAAATAGGTAGAATCTCATAGCAAAGAAACTTGAGGTAAATGGCTCAATTTTAATGACCATACGTGCTTTAACATTAAACACACATACACACTAACCGGCTGATAGAGCTGGATCGACTCAGGTTATAATGCTGATCAATATATGTATAGACTTTGTAGAGTCACAAGAGATTCCTTATCTTAGCCCATATAGAATGACGAGCTTAGTATACCGCCTACTATAATAATAAGATAAATAAAAATTGCACGTGTGTACACACGGAAAATGAGCTAAAGTTTAAAAATGAGTTAAATACATATAATAAACACCTATTAACATCTTTCTGCTTGCTTCCCTTTGCCATATCTGTGTATGAGTGGGTGCGAGTGTGTGCGTTGGTGCATTTCTGTGGTAATGAGATATTATAAGGTATTATTCAAACATAAAATGTGAACTTTGTACTGAAAGAGTTTTTAATTTATTTGAAATAAGTTAAAATTGCACTTGAATTGCACAAACACAACACAAAGTTCAAATAGAAAATCGTTTAACATGAAGCGTATGCAGCAGCACAACCTGTTCTCTTTGTCCTTTAGTGGTTAGTGACCGTAGCCAGGAGCAGAACAATTTTTGTTGAAACTTTTTCATTTTGTACAATTTATGCAAAAAGTTTAAGTTATCAGAAAAAGTTTTTGGTTCTTTTTCCATTTTGCATAAAACAGCACATAACTGGTTAATAGAAAATGCAGTTGCCTTGCTCTCTAATGTACTGGGGTTTGCCGGAAATATTCTGTTCATCAATGTTATATAAAGAATTTGGTAGCTGTGTGGCTTGCAAGCTCAATGAGCAAGCATTTCGTTTAATAACTTAATTGGTGGAATGGCTTCAGTAAATTCCAGCATCATAATAAACACATTTAATGATCAACTTGAACTTGAAACTTATCCAAAAATCAACTTTGCGACATTATCTCTAAGATAAACGTGACACACATATAGAAATACCTTTATCTGTACCTCCCGTTGTTGTTTTTCTCCATAATTAGTCAACACAATTATTTGTCATTTATTAGCAAACAAAAGATGTGGATTTACGGGAAGCTCCTCCCTTCCCACCAACAAGTGGTAAAACTAAGTAGCTTTAGTGTAAAGCACTTTGGTCTAGCGACTAATTTTATACCGCAACCGGTTTCCTTTTGGGGAATAAACTGTTGACATTTTTATACCTTCCACATAAGATATACAGTATACTAAGTTTATCATTCCATTTACAACATTTCTGAAGGAGTGTATATACATATATTCTTACTCTTAGACGATCTAGACTATGTATGTCTGTATGTCCGCGTGACTGTTTGTAGTTGGCACTCTCTGGATTTGGATCTCTCTGGATTTTGAGATACCGAGCTGAAATTTCGAAAGCTGTTATTGATACTCATATGTATAATTAACACTTTAAAAAATGGGCGGGGTTTATAACAGACACGTGTACAATTTACAAATAAATTATTTTTGAACAGAATCCGACGTGTATGTATTACCTCCAGTATTACATATCACAATATTGTATTTGTCACGCCCACATTATGTATATATAAAATATGTGAAGGGTA